>CM066041.1:225125162-225780162 GCA_033557465.1 Ichthyophis bannanicus | reverse complement strand
ACCTGAAGATTGGAGGATCGCCAATGTAACACCAATTTTTAAAAAGGATTCCAGGGGTGATCTGGGAAACTACAGACCAGTGAGCCTCACGTCAGTACCGGGAAAAATGGTAGAAACCATCATAAAGAATAAAATTACTCAGCATGTAGATAGTCATGGCCTAATGCGAGACAGCCAACATGGCTTTAGACAAGGAAGATCTTGTCTTACTAATCTGTTATGTTTTTTTGAAAGTGTGAATAAACAGGTGGACAAAGGTGAGTCGATTCATATAGTGTATCTGGACTTTCAGAAAGCCTTTGACAAGGTCCCTCATCAGAGACGTTTGGCAAAACTAAAGAGTCATGTGATAGGAGGCAGTGTACTACTGTGGCTCAAGAACTGGTTAAAAGATAGAAAGCAGAGGGTAGGGCTAAATGGCCAATTTTCCCAATGGAGAAAGGTGAATAGTGGTGTACCCCCAGGGATCTGTGCTGGGTCCGCTGCTTTTTGACATATTCATAAATGACCTGGAAAGTGGAATAACGAGTGAGGTTATCAAATTTGCAGATGACACAAAACTATTTAAAGTTGTTAAAACCCAAGAGGATTGTGGAAAATTGCAAGAGGATCTTGATAAATTAGAAGACTGGGCATCAAAATAGCAGATGAAATTTAATGTGGACAAGTGCAAAGTTATGCACCTAGGGAAGAACAACCCAAACTATGGTTCCACAATGCAAGGTTCCACATTAGGAACCACCACCCAGGAAAAAGATTTAGGCGTCATTGTGGATAACATGTTAAAACCCTCAGCCCAGTGCAGCGGCAGCCAAGAGAGCAAATAGAATGCTAGGTATCATAAGGAAAGGAATGGAAAATAAAACAAAAGATATTATAATGCCTCTATACCGTTCCATGGTGAGACCGCACCTTGAATATTGTGTGCAATTCTGGTCGCCGTATCTTAAAAAGGATATAGCGTTATTAGAAAAGGTTCAGAGAAGAGCCACCAAAATGGTAAAGGGGATGGAAGGATACTCCTATGAAGAAAGGCTAAAAAGGTTAGGGCTCTTTAACCTGGAAAAGAGACGGCTGAGGGGAAATATGATAGAAGTCTATAAATTAATGAATGGAGTGGAACGGGTAAACGTAGATCGATTGTTTACGTTATCAGAATATAGAAAGACTAGGGGACATGCAATGAAGCTACAGGGTAAGCTATTTAAGACTAATAAAAGAAAATATTTTTTCACTCAACATGTAATCAAACTCTGGAATTTGTTACCGGAGGATGTAGTAAAGGTTGTTAGTGTAGCTGGGTTTAAAAAAGGTTTTGACAAGTTCCTGGAGGAAAAGCCCATAAACCATTATTAAGAAGGGACCCAGGATATCAATGTTTGACCCAGTACAAGCATTGCGGAACCTGTGTCTTTTGGGGAAATTGCTAGGTACGTATGACCTAGATTGGCCACTGTTGGAAACAGGATACTGGGCTTGATGGACCTTGGTCTGACCCAGTATGGCATATCTTATGTTCTTATAGGCTGGGCTAACCTTTATCAATAATGAAATTACAAGACGGGTGATCACGAAGCAACAACTAACAGCAGCAATTAAAGAAGTGAGAATAACCAACATCCCAGACTTAGAAGAACAGTGTGTAACAAAACAGGGACAAAGGCACAAAGAGGACAAAAAAAGAAAAAAAAAAAGAACAAGAGAAGAGGGCTCAGGAAGACAACAGAGACTTGAAAGACATTAAGAACTTGGCTCAATATATAAGGGTGTAGATCATCACTGTACTGGATATGTAAATGATATAGGTATGAAAGAGTTCATGAACAAGCAGGATAGTTGTAGTATGACTGTGACTGGAATGCCAGATGAATGTAATGAGAATGGAAGACATGGGAGAGAGAAGTGGGGAAGAATAGATAAATGAGGAATAAATGCTGGGTCCCAGGTGGACATTAATGGGATGGTGGGGAAGGGAAACATGGTGTCACCAAAAGGTCAGCCGTGGCTTGGGGTGGGGGGGGATAGATAATAGGGCAGCGGAGAGGAAAAGGGGAGAAAGGGAAGAGCTGAAGGGTAGGGCGAGGGAATCCTGTGCAGAAGGTAGGGAGGGAATAAGTAATTTTAGAAATGGAAGATAGACATGGTAGAGATGCTATATGCAAGATTGCCACAATAAATAATAAAGGTCTCAACTCGTGGCACAAGAGGCAAGCGCTGTAAAAAGAAGGAGGGGGGTGTGGAAGAGAAGGACCAGATCATCAGCGTAATAGAAAGCAGAAATGCCAAATTGTTGAACCATAAGTGCCAGTGGTGCCAGGAATATATTGAAGAGAAGAGGTGCTAAGACAGACCCCTGAGGGACACCACAGGGCAGTGGAAAGGGGTCAGAAGAGACTAGTGGAGCAACTGAGGAAACTACTGTGTAGAAGCGAGAGGAAAGAAATGAATGAAAGCAGTGATGAACCGTGCTACAGAGGCCAGCCTCACGTAGACGAGAAAGAAGAGAGTGGTCAACTACGTCAAATGCAGCCGAAAGATCTAAAAATACCGCCACTGTAACAAATACAGGCCAATTATGTCCCTTTGTTGAACTTAAGCAGGAATTCAAGTTAGAGGCTGGGAATTGGTATGGTATTTCCAAATGGCATACTTTCTTGGTAACACAAAAGCCAGTAAGGAGCTAGGAAGTAAAGAGAAGCCATTTGAGGCATTTTACAGAACATGTGCCACATCTTGAGGACTGGTGTCCAAAGTGTATAGAGCCCTAAACAGCTCAGCAGAACTAACCATATACATGAAGGCATGGGAGAAGGATTTGGGGGGAGAAGAGTGGGACTATGACAGATGGGAAAAATATTTATAGCAACAAAAATTCCATCAGTATAGGCTGCAATCCAACAGCATTGTTATAAAATGTTTTTTCAAATGTATTTAACCCCGGTACACATTAGTAAAATGGGTGGGAAGCAAAACCCCAAGTGCTGGAGGGGCTATGTTGTTAGAGGGGAGTACATACATGTGTGGTGGACATGTTCAGTACTACAGAGTATATGGAAGTGGTTGGGGGAGATCATCCAAGAAATGTTGGGGAGGCAGGGCCAGTTGACCCTACAAGGAGTCCTGCTTAATGGGTGGAGTGAAGATTTGGGATGGGACGTGACATATATGCTGAAAATGCAGACTGGGGTGAGAATGGAAATTGCAAAGGGATTGAAGTCTATAGGTGGGCCTGAGCCCATCAACATACTAAAACGTCTTTTATATTTTTATATATACAGGGCGGCCCAAAAAAAGTGAGAACATCTCGTAGCATATAAGCTATTTAAAAATTTAAAAAGACAGATGTAAATGATTGACAAATTTAAAAAAAAAGATGGCGAACGGAAATTGTCAAAATAAAGACGTTATATAGCTAAAAAAGGTAAATAAGCAAACTATTTAAGATTTTAATTTACGAGATGTTCTCACTTTTTTGTCTGTGTGTGTGTGTGTTTATTTATTTATTTATTTATAGCATGAGTGAAATAACGCCCTATAAGAATCAAGGTATTGAGAAATTCGGTAGACGTTGGCAACCTTATAGGCAAATGATTGGAGAAGACATGAAGTGGGAACGTGAAAAGAATACTTAAAAACTATTAGGTGTTATAATAAATACACAGGATCCAAGGGGAAGGGAGGGGGGAAAATTAGATGAGTGGGAGTTTGAAATGGATAGCTACTAACTGGAGAAGGGTTGTTAACATGATAGAGTTGGTAAAAGTGATGTATAAAATAATGTAGTATACCGCACTCTTATGTCTAAGATTTTAGAGAAGGAAAAAGTAAAGGAACATAAGGGTCACTTAAGTGGTCCCAAGTGCTAATGTGGGGTGTACAGGTTGTGATTTCGGTGTTAGGGTACAAGATAGTTTACTTGTTTGTTCTTATATGTAACATGAAAAAACATAACACATCCATGGGGTAAATGATGAGGCTTCAGAAGTCGAAGACATATTGTAGATATAGAAGGATAGTTCATAAGATGATGAGAAAGGAAAAGTGAATTCTTCTGTAAAAGTGTATGCTCCACACAAACTGTCATATGTACAAGTAGTACATAATTACTCAAATGCTATATTAAGATCAAGGCATCTAGATGACAGCAAGGACCAGATACCTGGAAAAGATGCAGGGCGAGAGAGGTTATAATTATTTCGGGAAGGGTTCACAAGACTTTTCAGGGCATGGGGAGGAGAGTGGAAAGTGTAGGAGATTTGCTAACAGTCAGTACAATGAGGATTGTAATGTGTTTATTAAGTAGGTCCATAGTACTCCATGAAGAGGAAAGTTTTTATTGGAGGAGTGGAGGAGGAGCCTAGTGGTTAGAGCACTGGCTTGGGAACCAAGACACCAAAAGGTTCAATTCCCACTAGCACTCCTTATGGTTTTGGACAAGTCACTTAACCCTCCATTGCCTCAGAAAAATCCAAGTTATCAATGTCCCTGTTTAATGTATATTACCAAGTTTAAGTTACAATGTAAACCGCTTTGATTGAAATGATAAAGCTGTATAAAAGACCTGTTAAATAAATAAATACATACATAAATAAATAGTTTTTCTGTAGTCTGAGAAGTCCTTTAGGGCTCTTATATTATCAGGCAGCTCATTCCATAGTGAGAGAGCACTATCCTGTTACGCTCTATTACATGTTGTTTGCTTAGCTTTCATCTTATGGGGATGGTCAGTGTGCTGATTTTCGAGCTTCTTCTTGTTCTGTTCTCTGGATTCCTCATGATCATCGGCTGCAAGACAGATGGTAATAGATTGTGTATTATTTTGAAGATTATCAGTAACGTTTTATATTTTGATCATGTAATAACTAAGAGCCAGAGTAGCTGCTGTAGTGTGGGCATTATGTGACAGTGTCTTGCCGCACAAGTGATTATATGGGCAGCAGTATTTTGTACCAGTTGGAGTGGGTGCGTTTTCTTCAGGAGACCTTGGTAAACTATATTACAGTAGTCCAATATGGGAGTTATCATGACCTGGCATACGATCTAAAGTCGCTGCCGCTGAGTAATGGCTTAAGCTTATATATTGTTCTTAGTTTGTGGTAGGTTGACTTAGTTACTCCTGATGTGTGGCTGAAAGTTTAGTTCCTGGTCGAGTGCAACTCCAAGGAACTTTACTTCACGTTTGACTGCTATATCATGGTGTAGGATTCTTATGGACTTAGGTGGTGAGAATCACGCGCTTCTGGTGATGTACAGTACCTCTGACTTTTTTAAAGTTTATTGTGAGGTTTTGATCTTTGAGTCATCCTATCATTGCCTCAAGGCCTGATGAATAACCTGATCATACACACATGACAATATTGAACGGTGTATATATATATATCATTATATCGTCCGCATACATCCTGTATTGGATGTTATATTGTTTTTTGATGTTACAGAGTGGCTGCAAGTAGATGTTGAAGAGCAGCACTGACAGGGCTGAACCTTGCGGGATACCTTGAGGTTGTGTAAATGGTCTTGAATGTTGACTTCCAGCTCTAACTTGTTGTTTTCGGTATGTTAGGTATAATATGAACCACTGCAATATCATTCCATGTATCCCTATTTGTTGAAGTCTTCTTAGTAAGGTATTGTGATGAATAGAGTCAAAGGCTGTAGCTAAGTCGATGAAGAATAGTATGAAGCCCTGTCTCATGGTGTCTATGCCGGTTATTAGGGTGTCCAGGAATAATGTGAAGTGTTTCAACACTATGATTAGGTCTGAATCCATGTTTGTGGAGGTCTAGTGGTGTGTGTTCATCTATGTGATCTTTTATTTGTTGCTGGATGACTTTTTCAGTTATCTTGGTTATAATTGGTAGACTTGATATTGGTCTGTATGAATTGGGGTCATTGTTCTCGAGGTTCATGCTTTTGAGGATAGATCTTATGGAAGCTTGTTTGAGGTAGGGAGGGTACTGCGTGAGTGATAAACAGGTGATATTTAGCAGAGAGGGTGCTAGCTCTGACCTAGCAAGTTTGATCCATGAAACCAGGCATAGATCAAGTGGAGAGGTAGATGTATTAAGGTTGGTTATGATGGTTTTAGTTGGTCTTCAGTGGTATGTGGAAGGACTCCATAGTTTTATGTTGCTTTGGTGTGATAGTGTCACCTCCAGTTGAATAGCGTCTGGGGATGTGTTCCTGTATTTGTGTTCTAGAAAGACTGCCATGTCTTGGAGACTCAGAGTATTAATTTTACTCTTCTGCATGGGTTCTTTAGTTAGTGTGTGAACAATGTTGAATAGTTCTCTCGGTTTACTGAGGGATCTCATTATGAGGTTTGCATGGTATTCCTTATTGCACTTGTTTATGAGGTCATGATAGTTGCGCTGCATGTCACTGTATTTCAGTAGGTACTCTTGGTCCTATGCTTGCTGCCACTGTCTCTCTAGCTTCCGTAGTAGTTTCTTTTGTTGACTGATTTCACTTGAGAACCATGGGGCATTATGTTTTCAACTGTGGCGGATCGCCTTTTTTGGGGCTGCTGCCACATTATGGAGTATGAGGTTCCAGTTATTGATAATTGAGTCAAGGTCAGACGTGTTTAGTTATAGCTCCTTCATTGAGCTTTCTAGGGTTTTCCTTGTTAGGGGTACATTTATGTAGAAATCAATCATATGGTGGTCTGAGCATGGTATTGGCTTTATGGTTGGAAGTGTTGTTATAACTTGGACGAGAAACTGATTTGGTACAAATATAAGATCTAGGGTTCCCCCTCTCTTGTGTGTTGGGGTATTTATGATTATGAGTACTGTAGATATTTCACAGCATTTAAGAATGTAATTGCCTTTTTTGTTGATAATGATGGAAGGTTTGGATCTTCTATACAAGGAGCAGTTTACTCTGTGTTGAGTGAGCGCATATTGTTTCTAGGATGACTGATAGTTCCTCTTCATCCAAGTCTGGTGCTCTGTATGTAAGACAAATTGCTAGATTCTTATTTGCAATTGTTATCACAATACTTCCTTTTGAGTGATAGGAAGTGGTCGTGGTAAAATAAAGTTCTGCCTTTGCTATGATGAGGACTCCGCCACCTCTATGCACAGGCCTTGGGCAGTTATGTATAGTGTATGGTAGTGAGGTAATTTGGTTTATGATGGCGTTTGTCTGTGTCAGAGAGCCATGTTTCAGTGATGCACATTATGTCTACTTGTTGGTCTTGCATGTAGTCCTTTATAGTATGGCATTTGTTCTTGATGGAATGAGGCACACTTGAGAGTGATATGTTGTTGATTATTGCTATGCTTCAATTCCTATGGTCTGGTAGGACTGATATTGATTAGTCTGTTTTGATGGGAGTAGATCCTTTGCACTTCATGTGCATTATTGGGATTATTTGTCCTGTTTGGAGTAGGGGATGTCTCCTACATTCAAGAGTGGGAGCTTAAGTAAAATTAGAGCAATAAAGCTCAGCGCGAGTAGACTGCTATTTATTGTGTTGGTTTGTTCGTATGGGAAGTTAAGGTCTTTATTTTAGGGCAAGTGTTTGCTTCTGTCCAGATGGAGATATGAGTGGGTTCTTTGTGGTTGAGCCCTTGCTGTTCTCTGTGGGCTAATAGGTTTAGGATTAAGTAGTGTTCAGAGGTATGGTTGGGGAGAACAGTGTTCTCCTATGCTGAGACATATATAGAAGAGTGTCAAGCACTTACCTCCTGTGTCTTTGTTGTTGTGTGCTTGTAAGTTTAGTAGTGGTCTGTCCTTTGCAAGGAGTAGCAGGGTGGTTGGGCAGAGGGTGGGGGCGGAGGAGGGGGGAGTTAATACCGCTCCACCTCCTGTTGTAGCCAGTCTGGCTAGTAGTGTTATGTAGTTCTGCATGTGGAGAGGTGCTGTTGTCAGCCCCACTCTGTGGAAGGTGCTGTGAGGATGACTGTGGGTTCTCTTGCTTACTCTGCTGTTGCCGGTTGGTGCTGTTTCTTGTTCTCGGAGCCGATCTTCCTTTAGGTTACTGTGTAGCAGCTGATGACTGTTCCTTTGGGGGCCTGCTTGTTACAGTTCAGTTGCCTCCTGTGGCCTATGCCCAAGGGCCATGCCAAAGGGTCCTCTGGTTAGGCCCTCAGGCGCAGGCGCATGCCTCTGTTTAAAAGGCTGCCGCTGCCATGCTGATTGGGTGTTCCGATGAGCAGCGGGGAGGAGTTCACCTTTCCGCTCCCTGCAGGGCTCCCGATTGGTCCGGTAGTGAAGAGGGTTCAGTGGCGGAGTGCGCCTCTGTTTAAAAGGCTGCTGTTGCTGTGCTGATTTACCTAACTTAGAATATCAGACCAGCATATTAAATGTGCAGTATTAGAATACAGCAGAGCAATGAACTCCCAGAAATTATGTTTTCCAAAGACAATAGGATTTGATCAGATCCACAGGTGGGCAACTCCCACTCTTAGGGCTATGAACTAGAAAATAGCACCTAAGATGGCAGCCAGTACTGTGTGACCAGTGATTGAGTACGTGCTTGAATAAAACCATTTATTTATTTATTTACATTCAATTATATACCGCGCTATTCTGCATCAGTGCGGTTTACATTAAACAAACTGAAATTACATTGAACAGGGCATTATAACTTGGAGATAGCACAGTTACTTACCTGTAACAGGTGATCTCTGGGAACAGCAGGAATAAGTCTTCACATATGGGTACGTCGGTACCGATGGAGCCTGCGCGGGAACGCTCCCCAGTGTCCAATCAGAAAGCTTTTGGGAGCATCCCACAGCACCTGCATGCTGCCTTCCCGCCTTTCCAACTGTCTCTCCTCAGTTGAGTTTTATAGCTGAGACAAAGAGGGAGAGAGAGGGAAAGGAAGAGAGATAGAGAGAGAGAGACAACTCCTAGGGGAGGTGGGCGGGTTGTGAAGACTTATTCCTGCTGTTCCCAGAGATCACCTGTTACAGGTAAGTAACTGTGCTATCTCCAGGAACAAGCAGGAATGAGTCTTCACATATGGGGACTCCCTAGCTTTTGATGCCAGGGAGAGAGCCCATAAGTTATCTGTCCCTGGGACAGGGCTGCACTTCCCCACCTGGATCTCTGGCATCCCCTGAGGGATGGTGGGTAGGAGTTGAGTAGGTATGGAACAGGTGTTTGAGAACAGCCTGACCAAACAAGGCATCCCTGCGGGAGTCCTTGTCCAAACAGTAATGGGCTGTGAAGGTATGAACCGAGGCCCAAGTGGCTGCTCGACAGATGTCGTTGATAGACACAGAGTTCAGGTGAACCATTGAGGCTGCCATGACTCTCACATTGTGAGCTGTGACATGGCCCTCCAGAGAAATGTTCTTGCTCTGATAGGCGAAAGAAATACATTGGGCAATCCAGTTGAAAAGTGTTCTCTTGGAGACTGGTTGTCCCAGATGAGAAGGATTAAAAGCAACAAAGAGTTGAGAAGAATTTCTATGTTGTTGTGTCCTCTGTAAATAAAAAGCTAGAGCTCTTTTACAGTCCAGGGTATGAAGATTCCTCTCTGCACTTGATGCATGAGGCCCTGGAAAAAAGACAGGTAGGTAGACCTCTTGGTTGAGGTGAAAAGGCAAGACCACCTTAGGCATAAAGTGTGGATTAGTCCTAAGGACCATCTTGTCATGATGGAACCTTGTATAAGGTGGATTAGCTACTAGTGCTTGCAATTCACTGATGCGGCATGCTGATGTAATTGCAATGAAAAAGATAACCTTCCAAGAAAGGTATTTCAAGGAGGTAGTAGCTAAAGGTTCAAAAGGCGGCTGCATAAGCTGACCAAGAACCAAATTTAAGTCCCATGCCACCGGAGGTGGTCTAATGGGAGGCTTTGTTAAAAGGAGGCCTCTCATGAACCTTGCTACAAGGGGATGAGAGGAAACAGGTTGTCCATTTAGAGGCTTGAGGGAAGCTGCAATAGCACTCAGATGGACTCTTACTGAATTTGTCTTAAGGCCTGCATTAGACAGATGCAGGAGATACTCCAGCAACGATTCCAGAGGTATTGAATGGGGGTTTAGACCCTTTCCAGAACACCAGATGGTAAACCTTGTCCACTTGAAGGCGTAAGAATGTCTAGTGGAAGGTTTTCTGGAAGCATAAAGAACATCTTTCACATGCTGAGAAAGAGGAAGATCCTGGAGATCTAGGCCTTCAGCAACTAAGCCCTGAGATGCAGAGACTGGGGATTGGGGTGCCACAACTTTCCGTCCTCCTGAGAGAGGTCGCCTGGAGCAGACCCTAACTCTAGGGAGGGAGCTTGAGAGAGATGCAGAAGCAGAGGGTACCACACTTGCCGTGGCCAATGTGGAGCTATGAGAATCATGTGGCCTCTGTCTCTCTGAAGCTTGAACAGGGTTTTGGGAATTAGGGGAATGGGTGGAAAGGCATACAGGAAGTTTTGACCCCAATGGAGGAGGAAAGCATCCCTTGCCTGAGCCCCCTGAGCCGGAGTTCTGGAACAGAACCGGGGAAATTTGGCATTCCACAGACTTGCAAAGAGGTCTATGTCCGGGGTTCCCCAAATTTGAAAAAATCTTGGATACCTGGTCCATATGTAGGGACCACTCGTGTGGAAGCAGAACTCGACTGAGTCTGTCTGCCCAAGAGTTTTGAGCACCTGGAAGATAGACTGCCAGAAGATGAATGTGATGCTCTCTGGCGAGGGCCCACAGTCGCAGAGCTTCGTTGCAAAGCGACAGAGAGCCAGTTCCTCCCTGCTTGTTTATATAGAACATGGCTACCTGATTGTCCGTGTGGACAAGGACTATCTTGTGGCTGAGCAGGGTGTGGAAGACTCGCAGAGCAAGGAAGATTGCTCTGATTTCCAAGAGACTGATATGTAGACAAGCCTCCTGTGGGGACCAGATGCCCTGGATGGAAAGGTCCTGAAGATGAGCTCCCCAGCCCATTGGAGAAGCATCTGTTGTAAGAGTTGCCTGGGGTAGAGGCTGTTGAAAAGGACACCCCAGCAACAGGTTCTGAGGGGACTTCCACCACTGGAGGGACAAAATGAGGCGACTTGTGTTTGCTATTTTGTCTGACAGGCAGCCTAATGCCTGGGTCCATTGGGTGGATAAAGTCCACTGAGCTGCTTCTCATGTGAAGGCGAGCATATGGTACCACATGAACTGTGGATGCCATGTGGCCTAGCAACTGTAACATTTCTCGAGCAGTTAGAAGGGGTTTTGACTCTGCTAGAGAAGCTAACTGCATCAAGCGAAGGCAACGGCCCTGGGGAAGATAGGCCCTTGCCTTTGTGGTATCCAGTAGCGCCCCTATAAACTCCAGGGACTGAGTAGGGATCAAATTGGATTTTGGGATGTTTATTACCAGCCCTAAATATTGAAGGATACGCATTGTGCAGGTTAGAGCAGTCTTGGCCTCTGATTGAGTGGGAGCTTGAATGAGCCAGTCGTCCAGATAAGGGAAGACAAATATTCCCAGGGTGCGCAGAAAAGCAACAACCACTGCCATGCATTTCGTGAACACCCTTGGTGCAGAGGCCAGGCCAAAGGGGAGCACTCTGTATTGATAGTGCTTCCCCTGGAAAAGGAACCGAAGGAACCTTCTGTGAGTTGGATGGATGAGAACATGAGTGTACGCATCCTTGAGATCTAGAGAACAAAGCCAATCCTGACTCTGAAGGTATGGCAGCAGAGTTCCTAGAGAAACCATCTTGAACTTCTCTTTGACTAGGAATCTGTTCAACTCTCTGAGATCTAAAATGGGTCTGAAGCCCCCTGTTTTCTTTGGGATAAGAAAATAGGGGAGAGTAGAACCCCGTGCCCTGTTGTTGAGAAGGCACTTCCTCTATTGCCCCCTGGGCTAGAAGAGTGGCAACCTCCTGCTCTAACAGACTGAGGAGGGAGGTTGGAGAATTGAACTGGTGCACTCTTGTGAGAGGGGGCAAGCTGGAAAAATGAAGTTTGTACCCCTCTCTTATGATGGAGAGTGTCCAATGCTCTGCTGTGATTTGCTCCCATCTGGGAGCAAAGTGACATAACCTTCCTGGAATGGTGGAGGGCTCTGGTCCTTCTACAGCCAGGAAGGCTAAGTTCTCTAGCAGAGAGTCAAAGGCCCTGAGGGGGCTGAGATTGCTGGGCTGGAGCAGGCCTCGCAGCCTTTGCCTTGGTCTGTTTGGAGGATTGCTGACGTTTGGAAGGGAACTGAGCTGCAGAAGATGCTCTCTGACTATAAGCAGGATAGGATCTTCCTCTTTTAGAAAAAGGTGTTTTCTTGAACAACCTTTTCTTAGCAGGAGCAGCAGTAGATTTGGATAGTCTATCCAAAGCAGAATTTTCAGCATCCATTTGATTGGCTTTTGCTTGCCAATCTTTACCAAACAGATTCTCACCTGTACAAGGGATATTTCCCAATTCATCTTGGACCCAGGTCTCCAAATCAGATGCTTGAAGCCAAGCAATCCTACGTGCACCTATAGCTATAGCTGAGGCTCTGCTTACGCATTCAAAGGAGTCGAAAGCTGCACGGTTGGAGAATTTGGAGATATCCTGGGCATGTTTGAGCCCAGTGAGAAATTCTTCCCTTTTACTGTCAGACATAAAAGGACTTAAAGTCTGCAAATGGTCAGTGACTTCTTTTAGGAACATTCCCATGTAGAGACTATAAGAATTAATTCTCGCAGCAAGCATGGAAGCTTGGAAGACTCTTCTACCAAAAGCATCCAGGGTTCTACATTCACTTCCTGGAGGATTAGAGGCATGTCTCTTGGCACTTCTAATCTTTCTCATTGCAGACTCAACCACAATAGAGTGGTGAGGAAGCTGAGTTTTATGGAACCCAGGACAAGGAGGGACACGCTACATGGTGTCCAACCTGCGAGAATGAGGAGAGGTGGTTAGAGGTGCTTCCCACATCCTTAACATGAGATCATACAGAATCTCATGAATAGGCAAGGTAGCTGCCTCTTTAGGAGGTTTAGGATATTGTAGAATATCTAACTCCTTAGCTCTAGGCTCTGACTCTGGGGCTACTGTAATAGAGGCTCTCTGATAGTCTTGAAAAGACAAGTCCTCTGGAGGAGACATCCTTCGTTTAGGAGAGGACTCCTCCTGTGGAAGAAGCATCGCTGCATCGACAGACTCTTCAGAATCCTCAGAGTCATCAGAGGAATCGAAGTATCGTCTGTCGGGATGCTCGTGCAAAGCCCGATACCCGTACCAACTGGGATCGGTATCGGGAAGCACCGGTACCGGGGTATCGGTACTGGAGGGCTGCAGAGGGCAGAGTACCGGCATAGCTGACACCTATGCCGATGTCGATGCCACCGGTACCGGAATCGGTGCCGATGGCGATACCGGAGCCAGTACCGGCGGAGTAGTCTGTTGCGGTACCACAGGCGTCGATGCCACAAGGAAAGCTGCCAGACTGCGTTCGATGGACAGAATCCTCTGATCCATCGACGACGCCAATGCTTGGAAGTCGGTACCGGTGGAAGCCACCGGTACCCCAGAGCATGGCGCTAGGAGATCTATTGAGGCCACGCCATCTAGATCATCCTGGAATCCCGATGATGATGCTTTAGAAGCCGAAGCCTCCCGCCGGGGTAATTTTGCCGGTGCAGAATCCTCGAGGGCAAGGCCAGTGGCATCTCGATGCTTAGGAGGAGATTTACCCTTCGAGGACCGGCTGGATTTATGTTTAGTTACCTGAGATCCATGTGAGGAAGCAGCAGCCCTGGAAGACGTCGATGCCACCCAAGCTGCATCAGAGGGAAACAGGGTACTGAGCTTGGCAGCTCGGTTCTGTCAACCTCTCTTAGACATCATGGAACAGGACACACAATCTTTAATGGAATGGTCAGGGCCTAAACACTTTAGACACCAGTCATGGGTGTCTGTGACGGAGATAGTACCGCCATATTTTGTGCACTTCTTAAATCCTGAGGCAGGCTTTTCCATATTTAAGGAAAAGGGTTTTGGGCCTAAGGCCCAAAACTGAAGTAAACCTGAAGAAAAATAAATGGAAAAAAGGTCTTTTTTTTTTTTACAGAAAAGAATAAGAACTGGCGGTACCGGTATAGCGTCGAGGAAGGTAGATGCGACAGAAAAAAAATAAAGAAAAAATAAAGAAATTCTTCTGCGGTGACAGGAACACGACCTGCTGGCTCCACGGAAAAATAACAACTGAGGAGAGACAGTTGGAAAGGCGGGAAGGCAGCTCGCAGGCGCTGTGGGATGCTCCCAAAAGCTTTCTGATTGGACGCGCAGGCTCCGTCAGTACCGACGTACCCATATGTGAAGACTCATTCCAGCTTGTTCCTGGAGATAGCTATTTTACAGGGAACATGGGCTATGGAGGGTTAAGTGGCTTGCCCAAGACCACAAGGAGCACCTGTGGGACTAGAAACCCCAGTCCTTCCGGCCCAAGGTTGCTGTCCTCTAGTGGGATTTGAACCCCTGACCTTCTGGCCTGAAGTACCTTGCCCCAACCACTAGGCCACTCCTCCATTCCATGAGATGGCTGCCCTCTTATGCCTATGAGGAACTGACAAGGCCATGAAATGTCTGGTTTGATGGGGTGGTTCTAGAATGGGGAATTAAGCCTAGCTAAGAATGTTATAGGAGGAAATGGGCTTTGCTGCTTATGCATAAGTAGGTCTCCATAATAAAAGGTGGTGTATTTCCTGAAACTGGCATATCAGAGCCTGATACCTGGAAAGCTGGGTCTCAGTCTCATCTCCTTGCAGCTGCATGTGTTTTATAAGTAAATAATGACCCACTGAGGGAAACTGGTGTCTGCTCCATCTCTCTGATATTCAGAGGCAAAAAAAAAAAAAAAAGAATCAACAGGGTTCACCTTTTAACATATTGTCTCATATGTAAGGACAGCCTTTATAATTTCCATGTATCATGGACAACCAAGTGAATATCTGCAAAATGCAATGTGTGCCTTCAAGTTAATGCTGACTCATAGTGAAGATTTAACCCTTTCTAAAATTGCTCTTTATATATGGATGCATTTCCTCATGTACAGGAGCGGCTCAAGGCAATCTGCTGCCTGAGGCGAAGAATGAGATGGCGCCCCCGCCCCCCCTTAGAGACGGGTGGGGCTTTTTCAGAATTCCAATCAGGGACTGAACCAAACCAAAAAGCCGATTAGATTATATGGAGGAAATGCAAGACAATAGCAGGCAACCGAAATGCGCCACCAAGCCTTTTCGCAGCACTTACAGCAGGTCTGGGCCCTCCCTCCTCCGACGCAATGTCAGAGCAGGGAGGGACAGATCTGCTTAAAGTGCCGGCGCCTTTCAGATCGGGCGCATACCACCCCCCTTCCCTCCCATACCTTCATCCAGCGCTGCCTGTTCTTTCCCTGCTGCTGCCGCCCTCTATTTTTTTGACTGCGGCACCAGCAGCAGGGAAAGGGCAGGCAGCGCTGGATAGAGGTATGGGGAGGAGGAGGAGGGGGGCATGCGCCCGATCTGAAAGGCGCCAGCACTTTAAGCAGATCTGTTCCTCCCTGCTCTGACATTGCGTCGGAGGAGGGAGGGACCAGACCTGCTTAAAGTGCTGCAAAAAGGCTTGGGGGTGCATTTCGGTTGTCTGCTATTGTCCTACCAGCGGCAGACAGCCGAAATGCACCCACCAAGCCTTTGCGCCCTGTGCGGCTGCACCGCTTGCACAGGGCAAGGTACAGTCCTGTTTGCACAACAAGGAACTAAAAGAGAGCAAGAACCAACAGCGCAGTTTACAAAACTAAATTTAGTGGGTACACCCCTGAACAAAAGCATGGGGAGGGGCGACCTGCATAGAGCAGGAGGTGCACCTATTCTTGCCACCTTGCTGGGCAGACTAGATAGACCATGCTGGTCTTTATCTGCCATTATATACTATGTTACTATAACTCATTTTTATGTTGTTGTTATAAACTGTGTTATGGTTCTTGCTTTTTCTTTTTCAACATATATTTCCTTATCGTTCCTCCAGCTTAGTCCTCAACGTATGGGTTGTGCACCTCCTCCTGCAGCATGAAGACTGGACCAATCAAATTTCAGCACCACTGGAATCAGCATACTAGGCATCCCTTGAACTCCAGTGTGTCCAGTCTTCATGCAGCAGGAAGACGTTATTGAGCCTAGCTGGGCTCACTAGTCATTCAGTTTAGTGTGTTCTCTTCCCTAGCTAACCTTTTGGGTCTTTATTTTTTGTCCTCTTAGGACTTATTTCATTTCTTAGTTTAAGGGGTTCCTGTTTCTTTAAATTTTCCTTGCTCATTTCGGCACTCCGTGGGGGGAGGGGGGAGACCTGTGGAAGGTCTCTCTCCTGCACAGCCTTAGCCGCTTCTCTGCTCTTGCCTCTCTCTATCCTTAATTGGGATCTCTGCCCCAGGACTGTTCGGGGCAGAGCTCCTGCGGCGGCTGTACAGCAGCTTCTCTCAGGGAGAGTATGTGCTGCTTCGGTGCCGGTGAGTACTGGTAGTTGGCGGCGGTCAGAGCCGTTCCACTCCAGGTTCTCTGCGCCTCGGCGCGACCCTTCTGGGAGCTCTTATTCATTTGGTAATTTTTTTTCGGGGGGCCCCCGGGTCGCGGAAGCTACGGCAGTTCTGTGCTCGGTCGACAGCAGACCTTTCCTGAATTCGGGCTGTTACGCCCGTGAGAGACAGGAGCCCGCCAAAGTTTCTTAGCTGCCGCGGCCATTTTGTTTTGTTACTGTTCGCGATTCTTTTCAGCGTGTTCCCCACGTGGCGGTTTTTTTCTTTCTTGCAGGGAGCCTTTTCTGTCTTTCTCGGCTCAGAAGGTGGTTCTGCGGCCAGTGCCTTCCTTCTTGCCTAAGGTGTCTTCCCCTTTTCACTTGAATCAGGTGGTATCGCTCCTGGTGTTTCCTGCGTCGGCGGAGCATGCGTCCGATCGCGGTCTTAGTCGTTTGGACCTCAAGAGGGTTTTGCGTCGCTACTTGAAGGTTACCAGCGAATTTCGTAAATCTGATCGTTTGTTTGTGCTGTTTGGCGGTCCTCGGAAGGGTGAGGCGGCGGCGAAAGCTTCCATTGCTCGGTGGATTAAGGAGGCGATTGGCTCGGCTTATCTGTTGCACGGTCGGGTGCCGCCGGTTGGTTTGCACGCTCATTCTACCAGGGCGCAGGCTGCGTCCTGGGCTGAGTTTAGTTTGGTCTCACCGGTGGAAATCTGTAAAGCGGCCACTTGGTCTTCTCTGCACACTTTCAGTAAGCACTATAGACTTGATGTCTTAGCGGCGGGCGATGCCAGTTTTGGTTCCGCGGTTCTGCGTGCCGGCTGGAGGAATCCCGCCCGTTAGTCTGCTTTGATACATCCCATACGTTGAGGACTAAGCTGGAGGAACGATAAGGAAATAGTAATTACACTTACCTGGTAATTGTAGTTCCTTGAGAGACGACAGCTTAGTCCTCCTTCCCTCCCTATAATGTTTTTCGTTTGGCACGCCTTGGGTTCAGAAGTCCGTATTCCCAGGTGAGTGTGTCTCTTTGATTTCTTTTGTTTTCGCTCCAATGTTTTTCTCTTCCTCTCGCTATCGGCTTATGCTGCGGCAGGAGCGGGACATTCTGTGTCCGTTGGTTTGGGGCCATTGTCTACACTAATTTAAAAAGTCTCTGTTTTTTGTTTTTTGTTTTTTTTTAAGGTTAGCTATTTCTTTGCTTTGACAGTTGGTCACTGGAGTTCAAGGGATGCCTAGTATGCTGATTCCAGTGGTGCTGAAATTTGATTGGTCCAGTCTTCATGCTGCAGGAGGAGGTGCACAACCCATACGTTGAGGACTAAGCTGTCGTCTCTCAAGGAACTACAATTACCAGGTAAGTGTAATTACTATTTTGCATCCACAGTGGGTGCAGAGCAGAACCAGGACATTCACCCACAGAACTCAAATATTTTAAAAATAATCTGATTCTGATCATCTCACTAACAACCAGCACCACTATTCTCCAGTACTAGGCATATTGTGACCTAATACAAAACCCTACAACAAAGAGCAAACCCACCATATCAGCACAAACTTCCAAAATTCACATAAGGAGCCCATCCAAAAAAAGCATCACTGTAAATACTACAGTGGGCCCTGGAACATCCATACACCTATTTGAAAAGCTGAACAAGTCAAATTGATATAGTACAGTATAGATCTTTATGTACAAATCCATGTTAACAGAACACCTGGCCTCAGTCACACACTCACAACATCGACCCTCACCAAGAACAGAATAAGTAACAAGTAAAAATAAAAATATGCAGACAAAATTTAAACTGAAACCCCAAGAAGCAAGAGTCCACATGCAGTGCAACATCAGATAAATAAGAGATGCACTTCTCCAATACTGTGTAAAATATAAAGATAGCACGAAGTCCAATCACTAAAATTAAATAAAATTATTTTTTCTACCTTTGTCTAACCATTTTATTCTCTGATCATGCTGGTCCCGATCCGAGGCTTCTGCTTTCCTGTCTTCTCTTAGCTCTCTTTCTGTGGTGTATGGTCCATCTGCCATTTCTTATCTCTTCTTTTGTTTTCTTCACTTCCTTCCATCAGCCCATTTCCAGTTCCAGTAACCCCCCCCCCCCCCAGTATCAGCCCCCTTTCCAGTCCTCCCCTCCCAGTACTTTACAATGTCAACCGCCTTGCATTCCCACGACTGTCACTGGTGTCCATTCCCTTCCAGTCCACCTCCTTCCCCACTGTCCAGCTCCTTCTAGTCCAAATACCATCCCAAGTATCAGCTCACGTCCAGTCTCAGTGCTGTCACCCTCCCCCCAGTCAGATCCCTTCCAGTCGCCCTACCCTCTGTCCATTCCCCTTCCATTTGCACGTCAGCAACCTTCCAGCATCCTCCCCTTTACCCAGCCAACTACCACTCCCATCCCCAAGTGTCAGCTCCCTTCCAGTCCCCCTTCAATACATCCCAGGCCATCAGCGCTGGCGGGCTCAGCTTTAACAGAGCCTCAGGAAAGGGAAACACTCTCCCTCTGCGCGGCTCTGCAAAGCTAAGCCGGCACGGGGGGAACGAGTGGTAGCTGTCAGGGCTCTTCTGTGGAGGTGGCAGCTGCAGGGCACTTCATACTGCCGCTGCGGCGGCAGCAGCAACTTCTGCGACCTTTTTTTTATTTTTATTTTTTGAAGGCCGAGTGAGGCGGTCTATTTGGGGGCACTTTTTGCCGCCCCCAAAAGGTTGCTGCCTGAGCCTACCGCCTCACTCGGCCTCATTATAGAGCCACCCCTGCTCACGTAAATACTGGATTTTCCACATGGAAATTGTGAGTAAGGCTTCTAAAATAATTACCATTGTGTAATGTTTATTACACAAACCAGTAAGAATATGGTGGAACTCAGTATAGCTCAAGGAGCAGAATCATCCACCCAGCATACCATGGCAATTTAGCTACAATGCAAACCCTAATTATTGCTATCAACTGGAAACAATGAGATAAGAATGCAAATATCTATGGGTTGTTAAACAAGTCCAGAGACTGCCACAGTTCCTGAATAAATCCCAAACAAGAACTGTTTTTTTTAAATAAACTTTCAAGGTGAAAGCATAGTTACTCGCTTGTAATAGGTGTTCTCCAGGGATAGCAGGAATCAGTCCTCACATATGGATGACGTCGGCGCCGACAGAGCCCTCGTGCGGAGCAATTCCCCAGCTTTCAAAGAAAGCCTTTGGGATTGCATCGCACATGCGCAGTCCCCTTCCCGCCCAAGGGTCCCATCTTGCTCAGTCAAATGACATAGCTAAAAAGATGGCAAGAATAGGAAAAATTAATAACAGGACTGCAATTCCAGGGGAGGAGGGAGGGTCATGAGGTCCGATTCCTGCTCTCCCTGGAGGACACCTGTTACAGGTGAGTAACTATGCTTTCTCCAGGAACAAGCAGGATGTCAGTCCTCACATATGGGACTCCCTAGCTATAGGCTACCGAGAACCCATAGTTGAAAAATGGCTCCCTCTAGAAGAGCCGCAGCAGCTGCAATAGGAATTCAGCCGAGAACGCAACACCTTCCGGTAGCCTGACACCAAAGGGTCGGAGGGTTGGCGTTGCCTAAACCTCAAATAGGTTACGGAGTACCGCCTGACCGAAAGCACTGTCCCATCGGGACTCCTTATCCAGGCAGTAATGGGCCGCAAAAGTCTGGCTTGAAGACCAAGTTGCGGCCCGGCAGATGTCTGCCAGCGGAACAGAGCGCAAGTGAGCCACTGATGCGGCCTTGACCCTGTAACGGGAGGTCAGCCGCCCTGTACGCCCAGACAATGCAGTCTGCCACTCAGGTAGACAGCATGCGCTTGGAGACAGGTAACCCCAGCTTACTGGGGTCATAAGAGACGAAGAGCTGAGTAGCCCTTCGATGTCCCCTTGTACGCTCCAGGTAGAAGGACAACGCACTCTTACAATCCAGGGTATGCAGAACTGCCTCTGCCCGGCTGGAATGCGGCCTGGGAAAGAAGGTTGGAAGAATCACCTCTTGGTTGAGATGGAAAGAAGGAACTTAAGGTGAGTGCGGAGGACCACCCTATTCCTATAAAACCGTGTGTATGGTTTATCAATTACGAGAGCTTGCAGCTCACTCACACGTCTGGCTGATGTGAGTGCCACCAGGAAGAGCACCTTCCAGGAGAGGAAGCACAGATGGCAAGAGGACATCGGCTCAAAAGGTGGGCGAGTAAGCTGCTGCAAGACCACATTTAAATCCCACTCAGTTGCCGGAGGACGAACTGGGGGTTTCAGCAGAAGCAGACCTCTGAGGAATCTGGACACCAGGGGGTGAGCCGAAAGAGGTTGCCCCTCCACTGGAAAGTGGTTTGCTGACAAGCACTCAGGTGGACCCTGACAGAGTTAGACTTGAGACCTAATTCTGAGAGGTGTAGCAAGTACCGCAGCGCCACTGGTACAAGGCAAGGGAAAGGGTTTTCATTGTGCTGGTTACACCACACCTCACACCTACGCCACTTGAAAGCTTAGGATTTCCTAGTGGACTGCCTCCTTGAGGTCAGTAACACTTCTTCTACATTCCGAAGTAGGAGGAGAGGAGCCAGCACTACCCTTTCAGCAGCCATGCCATCAGGTTGAGGGACCTGAGGTTGGGGTGCAAGAGAGAGCCCTGGGACAGGAGGTCGGGCTGCGTCCCCAGTGGGAGTGGGGTTTCCACTGCCAGCTGGAGGAGAAGCAGAAACCAAGGCTGTCTTGGCCATCTAGGGGCTACCAGAATGACAGAGGCCTTGTCCCAAAGGATTTTGAACAGAGTCCGGGCCACCAGAGGCGTGGGAGGAAACGCATACATGAGGCCCCCTGACCAGGAGATCAGGAAAGCAACTGCAGCCACCCTCAGAGGATGTGGCTGTCTGGAGCAAAATCTGGGCAGATGGTGATTTTGCGGACTGGCAAACAGATTTATGGACGGATGTCCCCAGCAGTGGAAAATCCGCTAGGCCACCACCGGATCCGGTTGCCATTTGCGAGGTTGGAGAATCCTGCTTAGTTTGTCTGCTAGGCTGTTCTCCTGACGAGGCAGGTACACTGCTTTGAGAGACATACCCTGCCTGATGGCAAACGAGCAAAGGTCCAGTGTCTCCTGACATAGGATACGAGACCCCGTACCTCCCTGCTTGTTCACATAGAACATTGCTACCTAGTTGTCCGTCTATCAATACAGACTGATGTGAGAGGACATGACAAAAGACTTGAAGAGCTAGGTGAATTGCCTGCAGCTCTAAGAGGTTGATTTGGTGTGCAGACTCCTGAGGAGACCATAACCCCTGAATGCATGATCCTTGGCAATGGGCTCCCAAGCCCAGCAAGGAGGCATCTGTCATTAACACTCTTGTGTGCGAGGGAGTCTGAAAAGACACTCCCTCGAGCAGGTTGGGTGGCCAACGCCACCACTGCAATGATTTCACCAGTCGCCTGGATACTGTTATCCTGTCTCTGAGGCTGCCAGTGGCTTGTGTCCACTAATCTCTAAGGCACCACTGAGCTGTTCTCATGTGGAGACGGGCATTTGGGGGTCACATGCACCGTGGAGGCCATGTGGCCCAGGAGGCGTAAGAAGTGTCTCGCTAAGACCTGAGACCTGCGCCTGAACTGTTGTGCCAGTGCTAGCAGCCTCTGTGCCCTGTCCTCTGGCAGTTAAGCCTTCGCCTGAAGGGTGTCCAGTTTTGCTCCTATGAACTCTACGTTTTGACAAAGCCTAGACGTTGCAACAGGTTGATAGTGCGAGAAGTGGCTGTTGGGTCTCCTGAGGCGACTGGCCTCTGATGAGCCAGTCGTCCAGGTAAGGGAAGTCAAAAATTCCTTGACTTCTGAGGAAGGCCGCCACTACAGCCAGGCATTTTGTAAACACTCTGGGAGCAGAGGCTAGGCCAAAGGGTAGAACTCTGTATTGGAAATGTTTTTCTCCCACTACAAATCTCAGATATTGTCTGTGGTCTGGATGTATGAGGATGTGTGTATAGGCATCCTTCAGGTCTAAGGAGCATAGACAATCTCCCCGGTGGAGGTAAGGCAGCAACATTCCAAGGGAAAGCATCTTGAACTTTTCCCTCACCAGGAACTTGTTTAAGTTTCTTAGGTCAAGGATGGGTGGGAGGCCTCCTGTTCTCTTTAGTATGAGAAAATACCTGGCGTGGAAGCCCTTGCCCTGCAGGTGGTGGGGCACCGGTTCTACCACCTGATCCTCTAGAAGACCTGCCAACTCCTGCAAGAGGAGGTCCCTGTAAAGAGGGGGTCTGAGAGGCTCTCCTGGAAAGGAGAAGGATGGTATCTGGATGAAGTGAAGCAAATAGCCCCTTTGGACTATTTGCAGGACCCAGATATCCGAGGTGATGGCTGGCCACCTGTGGGCGTACAGGGTTAGCCTGCCTTCTGTGCATGGCCTTACCACTGGCGGAAGAGAGACTATGCATTGGGGGTCAAAAAAATCCTCCCAGCTGGATAGGAGCCAGGGTCTGGGGGTCTTCTGCTTACACGGGCCATGCCCCTGTCCCTTGGCCTGCTGCCCCTGTTGGGGAGCTGGGGTGGCCTGGTAAGTGGGGTAGTTGCAGTAAGCAGTACCCTTCCTCGGGAAAAAGGGCTTTTTACTCAAGCCCTTCTTAGAAGGGGCAGAAGTCTTCTTTGAGAATCCTATCCGGGTCAAGTACTCGGACTCGAGCTCAGCAGCCTTCTCAGTCATGGGTTTATTTATTTATTTATTTATTTTATTTACATTCTCTTATATACCGCGCTATTCTGCATCAGTGCGGTTTACATTGAACAAACTGAAATTACATTGAACAGGGCATTATAACTTGGAGATAACTATTTTACAGGGAACATGGGCTATGGAGAGTTAAGTGGCTTGCCCAAGACCACAAGGAGCACCTATGGGACTAGAAACCCCAGTCCTTCCGGCCCAAGGTTGCTGTCCTCTAGTGGGTTTGCCAAAGAGGTTGTCACCTCGGCAAGGGATATCGACCAACTTGTCCTGAACCAATGGCTCCAGATCTGATGCCATTAGCCAGGCCTGGCGGCGTGCATCGATGCCGGCCACGGCTACTCAGGCCGAAGCATCAAAGCCATCAGAGGCCACTCAAGATATGAACTTTGAGCATTCCCGAATCCCGGTGGACAAGGCATTGAAGCACTGCAAGGGTGCCTCAAAGAGGCCAGCTGAGAACCCAGCAATCTATTTTGCCAGGTCCCTCAAGTACATGCCCATGTACAGCTGGTAGGTTTGGACACGGCATGACAGCATCGAGCCCTGGAAGCATTTTCTGCCGAGGGTGTCCAGGTTTCGGGCCTCCCGGCCAGGAGGCACCGAGGAGTGTGTTTTTTGGTTCTTGAGCCTGTGCATGGCCGATTCCACAACCATGGAG
The DNA here is from genome assembly GCA_033557465.1 of Ichthyophis bannanicus. Lineage (NCBI taxonomy): Eukaryota > Metazoa > Chordata > Amphibia > Gymnophiona > Ichthyophiidae > Ichthyophis > Ichthyophis bannanicus. Next base: position 225,756,342 of record CM066041.1, on the reverse strand, counting down.
TTGTGCAGCAGCTGTGCCTTTTGAAACCCAGGGCTCTTGTGGACTCGATAGATGGAATTGACCCATTTGCCGAGCACTGGCATCGAGGCCGGCAACTCCCACATGCGGAGCATCAGCTGTTCCAGCATCGGAGGAACCGGCACAGTAAGGGCTTCCCTTAGGGGAAAGTCATACTGGAGGGCCTCGAGCTCTTCAGCTTGAGGCTCCTCCTCGGTATCCCCCGGGAATGCCAAAGCCTTGGCCATGTCCCTGATGAAGTCCGAGAACCAGGTATCCTCTGGAGGGGACCTTCTCCAAGGCTCCGAACCCAGTGAGTCCGATGGGACATACAGGGTCCGATGGGTGTCTGGGGACTCTTCATCTTCCGTCTCCCATGCCGATCCCTCCGAGGAGGAAACGAGCGGCTCTGGCCGCGAGGGCTTCGGCCCCGACCACCACGACGCCGAGAGCACCGGCGTCTACGACCTCGGTCCCGAGCGGGAGGTCGAGGGAGACCTTGGCCAAGGATCGACTCGAGTCTGAAGAGTCTCGAGGATCGGCTCAGACTCCAGGGTCGACTTGGACATCGAGGTCCCGATGGTCGGGGCAGATGGACCAATGAGACCGGCTATCAGCACCCGCTGCTGCTCCATGAAGGCAGACATGCTGCGCTCCAGGGCCGTCATCCTGAGACCGAGCTCAGAAGACTGCGCAGCCTCCGGCTCGGGCCCCAACGCCGGCTCTCCTGGAGGGGAATCCACAAGGACAACAGCGCTTACCCTCTTCGGCATCTCCGGCTCCGTGAGAGGTATCTTTGCAGGCCGCTCCAGCTCCGAGGACCCGGGGCGGCGGTCAGGACTCCGTGACCTGGCCTTCGAGGGCCCAGGGCGATCGGAGGCATCCAATGACGACGCCCTCACGGGTTTCTTCTTCCTCCGGTGTTCCCAGGAGGGAGACCCCTGCTCAGAAGACCCCCGACGGTGCTAGGGTTCAGACAGCTCCCGAGATGTCAAGGCTTCTGATGAGGTCCGGATCCAGGGGGATGTGGACTCCAAGAAAATCCTTTCACACTGCTGCTGCCTTCTTCAAAGTGCCTTAGAGGACGGGATCTACTGCTATTTGGAGGAGGTGTGTGGAGTCATCTACCAGCCTGGAGACTGCCGCTGCAGCGGAGGTGTGATAAGTTGCTGTTTCCCCTCCCCACTCCATCGGGCAGGCACAGCTGGGACAGCTCAGACCACTCGGGTCTTCCTTCATTCCCCGTGCTATAAATTTGGTGTATTTTCTTTTACAAGGAGCGTGTCCGCGAAGCGTGGTCCTAAGGGGCTGGTTCCGCCCCTTTGGCGTCACTGCAGCGGTTCTGCGGCGCTTTTTGTTTCTTTGTAGAGTTTGCTTGTTGTAGTTGGTTTGTTAGATAATGGGGAAGCGGAAGGCCAAAGGGGGCAATACTTCGGAGGTCGTGGCTGGTGATATTAAACCAGTTGGACCTCTTGATAAGTATTTTGCCCCCCTACCGATCGCGCAGTCTTCTCCGGATCTGGCGTCGTTGAGCTCCAGTGGGCGATCCCCTCCTATGCGCCCTATTCCCGGGCATTCGTTTGATTTACCTGTGGAGTCCTCCGAATCGGTAAGAAAATTAAAGCAGATTTCTTTACCTACGTTAACTCCTTTACCAGGGGTGAGTGGCTCTTCTGAGCTTCCTGCCCCTTTTTCTGAAATTACTTTAAATGATGTATGGGCCACTTTATTTATTTATTTATTTATTTATTTAACAGTATTTCTAGACCGTCTTATCATAAAATCAAGGCGGTGTCACAACAAAACAATCAGAAGATGTGGAGGGGGTTCATGCAGTGATGGGGGAGTGAGGTGCGGGGGGGGGGTTCATGCAGGGAATGCAGGGGGGGTGGTGTGCGTGTGGGGGGTGTGTTCTAGATTAGGGGGGCTATGTACAGGGTGCGCTATGATACAGCATGTTCTATAATACTAGGTACTATTCAGCATGTTCTATAATACTAGGTACTATTCAGATAGGTCATGGGATAAATCCTGTGCCGATATACAATCTTTCGTCAGGGGGGGGGTCTTTGTTGAACAGACCTTGTTGATTAAGTGACGTGTCCATAATGTTCTATGAACAGAGCTGTCTTCAGCTGTTTGCGGAAGTCCTTGAGGTCCGTTGTCGCTCTCAGCTCGTCTGGGAGGGAGTTCCAAATGGTTGGGGCTGCCAGGGAGAGGGCTCTCTCTGTGGTGTCTTTTCGTGTTTTTCTGAAGTCCCTCGGTGTGTTGACTCTGTTGGAGGTTCCTTGTCTTCTCGGGCGGGTGCTGGTGTCTGGCTGAATGAGGGTGTGCAGGCTGTTGGCTGAAATGTGGTGTTTGATTTTGAATATGTTTATTATTGTTTTGTATTTAATGCGTGAGCTGATTGGAAGCCAGTGTAGGTCTTTGAGAACCGGGGTAATGTGGTCCTGTCTTGTTGAGCCAGAAATGATGCGTGCTGCGGTATTTTGGGCTAGTTGGAGCGGTTTGAGAGTTTGCTTTGGTAGGCCAAGGTAGATGGGGTTGCAGAAATCCATTAATGGGGTGATGAGTGCTTGGCATACCGTGCGGAAGTGTTCTGCGTCGAGGAGGGGTTTAAGCCGTCTGATGATTCTCATTCTATGGTATGCATTCTTGACCGTTTTGTTAACGTGAGACTTGAGATTTAGTTCGTTGTCCAGGGTTACTCCAAGGTATTTTACTTCGGATTTTATTGGAATGGTTGTGTCTGCTATTTTGATGTCCGGTGGGTGGATGAAGTCATGGTTGCGAGTGATTATTAGAGCCTCAGTCTTGCTGTAGTTGATTGAGAGGTTGTTGTTCGTGCACCAGTTTGTCATTTGTGTTAGGCAGTCAGTTATTCTCTTGTAGTCTGGGTTGTCGGTAGAGATAGGTGTGTATATCATGATGTCGTCTGCGTAGATGGTGTATTGAATGTTGTTCGCTTTCATGATGTCGCATATCGGTTGGATGTATATGTTGAACAGGAGTGCCGAGAGGGCGGATCCTTGAGGTACTCCTTGGCGGATGTTATGGGTTGAGAGGTGTTGTGGCCTATCTTGACTTGCAGCTGCCTGTCGGTGAGGTAGGATTGGAACCATTTTAACGTGGTACCATGAAGTCCAATTTCCTTTAGTCTTTCCAGGAGGGTTAGGTGGTCAACCGTGTCGAAAGCGGAGGAGATGTCGACGAAGATCATTAGGATGCCTTTAGTGTTGTTGTCTATGACTCTGAGGATGTTGTCTATGAGGTAGATCAGCAGTGTTTCAACTCCATGTTGGGGGCGGAAGCCGTGCTGGTTGTCGTCTAGAGGAGCGTGGTCGTCGATATGTTCCTGTAGTTGTTGTTGCACTGCTTTTTCTATAATTTTTGCCAGAAAAGGTATGCTGGATATTGGTCTGTATGCTGCAGGGTCTTTCTTGTCGAGGGTGGTTTTCTTAGGTATTGGGCGTACTGTAGCCAGTTTGAGTTGAGCTGGCAGGAGACCCTGGGTGAGTGAGTTGAGGACAATGTCGTGTATGATGTGGATGAAGCTTGATTTGGTGGCCTTTATCCATGATACTGGGCAAGGGTCCGCGGGGGCGGTGCTTGTTCTGATTGCTGAGATGATGTGGGAGAGCTGTTCTGTTGAGGGCAGGTAGAAAGTGTCCCATGTCTTGGGGTGAGAATCAGGCTGGGTAGCAGAGCTGGTTGCAGTTGGTTCTGTGGAGTGAAATTTGTCTTTGATGTGATCAGCAAATTTTGCGGGTCTATTTGTATTTCCTCTTCTGTTTTCTGTTCCTTTGTGAGGATTTTCACTATGTCGAAGAGCTCTCTGGGTTTGTTTATGGAGGTGCTTATCATGTTTGTATGGTATTCTTTCTTGGATTGGTTGATGTGTTCGGTGTATAGTCTTTGGTTTGTTAGGTATATCTGCTGGTTTTCTGGTGTCTTGGATTTTCTCCATCTCCGTTCGATCTTTCTGAGTTCTCTTTTCTCTTGTCTTATGGTCGAGGAGTACCAGGGCTTGTGATGTCTCTTGTTGCAGTGTTCCTTTGGTCTGGTAGCAGTAGCTGTGGCGGCGTTGGATAGTGTGTTGTTCCAGTTGATTATTTGAGTCTCCAGGTTGTCTGCTTCTGTTGACAGTTGATTTAACGTGTCCAGTAGGAAGGTGTCTCTGTCGAATTTCTTGAATCGCCTTCGTATGTGGGAATTGTTGGTTTGTTCGTTGTTGTGATTGTCTTTTTGAAGTTGCAGTGTGATCTTGATTGTGTGTGGTGATCAGACCAGGGGACTGGGGTGATGGAAGGTGTTGAGATTAGTCCTCTTGAAGTGAGGGAGTTGGTTGCGAATATGAGGTCAGGTGTAGAGCCGTGTCTGTGTGTGGGGGCGTTGATGATTTGGGTGTATTGAAGGGCTGTCATTGCTTGGAGGAAGGCATCTGCATCTTTGGTGTTGGTGGACTTGAGGTTGAAGTCACCTAGCAGGATGGTGGGTTTGTTAGTTGCTGTGAGGGCGCATGCTGTTTCGAGCGTTGCTGCCAGTTCATCAGGAGTGGCTCGGGGTGCTCTGTAGGTTAGGCAGAGTGCCATGTGTTTGTTCATGATGCTAAGCGTGTTGCTTTGTGGTGTGTCGGTGGAGCTGTGTGTTTTGAACTTCATGTTTTTCTTTGCTATTATGAGAACCCCTCCTCCGCGTTTGTGGGTGCGTGGGCAATTGTAAGCTGTGTAGATGTCTGGTACCAATTGATTGAGGAGAACTGAGTTGGTGGGATTGAGCCAGGTTTCTGTAATGCAGAGAATGTCTGGTTGGTGATATTCTATGTGGTCTGCTAGTGTGTGTATCTTGTTGCATATGGACCTCGCGTTTATGAGCTCTATGGCCATTTGCTCTGTAGTGTTGTGTGACTCCGTTGAAAAATGTGCGAGGGGGTATGATTTGTGTGCGTCTTTTCTTCTTGATGTTGATGTGCTGTGTGTGGCGGGGTGATTGTATTGTGGAACTGTGTAATGCCAGTTAGAGGGTGGGTGCCATTGTGGGTTATGGTGTAGGTGGTGGAGGTGGGGGTCTGGTGAAAGGATATGTGTGAGGAGGAGGCTGAATGGTAGGAACCATGTAGCGATCATGGTGGTAAGCTGTGGTGTTCTGTGTGATGTTTGCTTGCAGTTTCTGATGTCCGATGAGGTGTGCACAGATTTCATACAGTTCGCTGTCCTTGTTGAATGAGTTTGTGAGACTCACCTGGTCGGTTTTGTTGGTGTTGCTGTTGAGAGTTGGTGTGCTCTACCCAGCTTGTAGAGCTCGAGGAGCGTGGGGATATTAGTTGGCGAGCTCAAACCCGTCCTGGGGAGCTCAAGCCGGGGCTGCCTTTCACAGGTGTGTTAGGCGATGTGGGGGATCCGTTCCCGTGGTTGGCGGAAGCGACGCAGCTTTATCGGCGTGTTGGTGGTGAGGGACTCCTTTTTTCACCGCCAATGGCCACCGCCTAAGGGCCACGCCAAAGGGCCCTCTGGCGAGGCCCTCAGGCGCGGGCCCGCCAGGCGCGGGCGCGCCCTGTAGGGACGCCGCTTTTGAGGGGGATTTCTGGGCGGGCTTTCTCCCGCTCCCACTGCCCGGATAGGGCAGGAGCACTCCCACTGCCCCGATAGGGCAGGAGTTCAGCGAGGGAGAAGCCTGGCTTGCGGCTGGCTTTAAAATATACTGATTCTAAAGTGTCTTTCTCCTTGAATTCTTTCTCCGCTTTTTCTCAGGAAACTGTTGCTTCTTTGCAACAGTTGAATCAAAAAGTCACATTTGTTGATGCGGCCATTAGTAAATTGGAATCTCAGGTCCTCCCATTACATGCTTCTAGTGTGGCAGGGATTAAGGACTCCTTGATGCTCCATTCTAAATTAGAGCTCCTTGAGAATTCCATCCGCGCTTCTAATTTGCGGTTTCTTAATTTTCCTTATTCCCCTTTAATATCGCATAGGATTCTTTTAGATAAGTTTCTAAAAGACGTTTTGGCTATTAGGATACTATTGAGGTTTCACAGATTTATTATATTCCTTCATCTGTTAAGAAACTTAATGTGGATGAAAGGAATTAGATGAGATTGTTTCTCCTATGGCTAATTTGATGGCCTTTTTGGAGGACTCCCATGATATTATTAATGTTCGGGCTACATTGTTAGTAACTTTTCCTTCTGCGAAAATTAAGCAGCGTATACTTAAGGCCTTTTTCAAGGTCAAATTGGTTAAATTCTGTGGCCAGTTGGTCAATATTTTTCCTGATGTTGCACGTAGCACCCAGTTGCGCCGGAGACAGTTTTTAGATCTTAAGTCTCGGGTTTTGGCATTGGGTGCTACGTTTTTTCTAAAGTTTCCCTGTAAATGTATTGGTTATGATGGTGCTGTTTATTCCTTTGTTGAAGTTTCTCATCTTGAGAATTTCCTTGCCGGGAAACGGGGCTCTAGTGCGGGAGAAGATGTAAAAAATCTCTAGCTATGGATAGATAAATTCTATTCTTTATTTCCTTTTGTTTGTTTCTTTTGGTAATTAGCAGTTAGATTCCATGATGTGGACTTTATCATAGTTTAATTTCCTTCTTATGTAACAGTGTTTTTTTATCTGTTTCATTTGCTTTGTTAATGATTATGGGATTGTCTTGTACCTAATTTGGTTATTGTATTGACTAAAAATTTACAAATTTAAAAAAAAAAGTGCCTTAGAGGACATCTTCCCACACAGGCCACAGACCTGCAGGTCATGGTCAGGCCCGAGGCATGGGAGACAGCAATCATGTGTGTCGGTAAGGGACATTAACTTCTTACACCAATCACACTTTTTAAACCCGCTGGCAGCCATCGGTGTAAAAAGGGCTCCTGCAAGGTCGAAGGACCAGGCTGCCAGTGAAAATAAAAAAAAGGAGCGCGAACACTAGTCACTAAGAACAAAAACGCAAAAAATTGACCGGCCTCGATACCAATGTACCTAGCCATAGGCGGGAAGGGGAACCGGCGTCGAACCGGTCGAAGAGAGAAATTCTTCTGAAATTTTGACGCATTTTCTCCGCAAAGAATTAGGGACAACGTCTGTTGGGCTCCGTGGAAAAAGGGAGCAAGATGGCACCCTTGGGCGGGAAGGGAACCACGCATGCGCGATGCAATCCCAAAGGCTTTCTTTGAAAGCGGGGGAGTTGCTCTGCACAAGGGCTCCGTCAGCACCATCACCCATATGAGAGGACTGACTTCCTGCTTGTTCCTGGAGAATAGCAGCTACATGAGATTTCAATGGGGACTATAACTTCCTGCAACTTGCATCACCATAACAACAGAGTATGCTAAAGCACGTGGGCCTGCAAGAAAAAGTAACAGGAGAATTGCACTCAGCATTGCAGAAGATTAGGCAGTCAAAACCTAGCCAGAGTAACAAACTTAAAAATTATGTGATGTAATGGAGCATTGTTCCTTGGGCTTAGTGTTAATCAATCCGTGAAACTACTTTTAGCACAAAACACTCCCGCTTTTATAGTTCAAACAGCAATTAATTGGCTATTATATTGAGACAGCATGGTGCTTTGATCTGATTAAATTGTGAAATGTACTCAAACAAGAAATCAGTCCCGCCAAATAAAGAAAAATTACCACCTCATCATTTGCAAGTCCTGGTAGATCTGCCACATAGGTGAATCTTCCACAGACAAAATGCATCAAAACTAAACATTCTAGCTAGTTTGAACATAATTAATCAAAACATTTTTAGTTTGGGGGAGGGGATCGATATTTGTGTTCAAGGGTTGAAAAGGCTTCAGATTGTAAGGAGGAAGTTTGGGTTTTTATTTCTGGAATATTGCATTTTTAAACCCACTTAACCAAAGATTTTCAGCAGCGTTTCCGATTCGGTTACAAAACGTTCCTGTGCCAAAGAGCTTACAGGGGATAAGGCAACGTTCCGAAGGGGGTTGGGGACCTTCGCTGGTCTCGGCTACAAGCTCGAGAGCGCCCCTCCCAACTTACCTCTTCCACCAGGGCGGAGAAGTGTTCGAGCGGCGCGTAGGACAGGTCGCCGCACAGCAGCTGACTCCGCGGGCAGTCGGCGCTCAGGGGCTCGGCGCTGCGCTTCACGAAGAAGACTGCCTTGTGCTTGGCGGGCGAGGCGGGGAAGCGGGAGGCGGGCAGCAGCAGCCCGGCGGGGCTCAGGACCAGCACCAGCGCCGTGGGCTCGGCCCGCTCCACGAAGTCGCGTAGCAGCTCCCGGTGCGGCTCCTCCGAGAAGCACTTGAGCCAGCGCTCGGGCTTGAGCCGCAGCGTCCGCAGCACATAGTCGTGCAGAAAGGCGGCTCGTCGCTCCCAGGCTGGTGCTTCGTCCGCTACCCCCTCCATGCTGCAGCCGAATGTGCTCGCCGCCGCTGCCATGGTTACGCTGTTGCTAGGGACACAGACGCTGCTGAAGAGGGCGGGGTAAGCTTTCCCCTGAGCCACGTAAAACTTCCTCGCTCCAAGGGGGAGGAGCGATGTCTCCCAGCATACAAAGAAGAGCCCAAAGCCTTAAGGACAGAAGTAGCCAACTTCTAAAACTAATAATTCAAAATTCCGTAGCACATGATCCTAATTATGCAACTTTGTGCATGCTTTCTTTGTCAAGATAACCAAACCTATTGTTTTTGAGTGACACAGAAAAAAAATATAAGAACATAAGATATGCCATACTGGGTCAGACCAAGGTCCATCAAGCCCAGTATTCTGTTTCCAACAGTGGCCAATCTAGGTCATATGTACCTAGCAATATCACAAAGTGTAACATTTTGAACGACTGGATACAAAATTTCAGCAGAAGTAAAAGTAGGAGGTAGTTCCCAAGAAAGGCAGTTGAGTATTCTGAAAGATTCCTATCCTATTTTTCCTTAGGAAAAAGCAAATTTGCTTTCCTGTAATCGGCATTGCCCAAGGACCACAGGATCCAAGTCCACAGACATGGGAATCCCTAGCAAAAGGTCACCTTTAACAACAACAAAAATCCAAGGGTTAATATTTTAAAGAAAAAAAGAATATCAACAAGCACTTAGATATCTTTCTTTCCATCAATAAATAACAGATGTAGCTTGAAATTAAAGATAATCTCTAAAGGGAAAAAAGGGACTATTGTAGTAGTTGATACAGAAGTTCAGACTAGAGAGGCCATGTGGTCTTTTTCTGCCTTCACGTTTCTATAGCTGCTCAAAGGAGGGTTGGAGTTGGATTCTGTGCCTCAGCCAGATTCAACATAAAATTACTTATTTTCTTAACTATTATGCAAACCTGCAACTCACAAAATTGCTGCTTTAGGAGGAAAGGCCTCAGCATATCATGGTTTTAGCTCATCAGTAGACTTTAAGAGCAATAACATGGCCAAAAATCAACCATTGGTCAGAAAATCTGCTTTAAATGTCCAAATAAAGTGCAGTGCACTGCTGAAGATACTAACACATTCAAATTCCACTAGTATACTGATGCAGCTAGAAGCAAAAAGCTGTTGGCCATAGTATTACCAACAGAATTTGCAGTTTGGAGCATGATGCTGCTGTTGAAGATATGTAATATTCTTTAGTGAGGAAAGGATGCAGATTGCACTCCAAATCCCCACAAGGTCACCTCCATCCCCTCTTCGCTCCCAACTCTTCCCCTCTACCTCTGCCACCCTTTCTTCCTCAGAGGAGGAAACCACACATCTTTCCTCCTCCAAACACACTACCTGCACTTCTGATCCTATTCCCACCCATCCCCTAAGCTCCGTCTCCTCCAATGTCATCCCTTCCATCTCTCATATTCTCAACCTATCGCTCTCCACTACAACTGTTCCTGCAGCCTTCAAGCACTTCTCCTCAAAAAATCCTATCTGTCCTAATTATTGACCCATCTCCCTCCTCCCCTTCATTTATAAATTGTGGTACTTAAACTTGCAGTTCACCACCATAACCTTCTGGATCCTTTGCAATCTGGCTTTTGTCCTTTACATTCTACTGAAATGGCTCTTGCCAAAGTCTCCAGCGACCTGTTCCTGGCAAAATCCAAGGTCCTTTACTCTGTCCTCATCCTTTACCTTTCTGCTGCTTTTGACACTGTTGACCACCACTTTCTCCTCAATACCTTGTCCTTGCTTGGTTTTAAGGGCTCTGTACTGTCCTGGTTCTCTTCTCTCTATCATCGCACTTTCAGTGTTTGTCCTCTACTGCTATCCCACTCTCAGTTGGGTCAAAGAAAAAGACCCTTGGGATACACCAACTCCTTTTCTCTCTCTATATCCAGTCCCTTGGTGCGCTCATCTCCTCCCTTAGGTGCAACCTCATTTGGAGTATAGTGTGCAATTCTGGAGACCACACCTTCAAAAGGATGTGAACAGGATGGAGTCGGTGCAGAGGGTGGCTACTAAAATGATTAGTGGGCTTCATTATAAAGCATATGAGGACAGACTTAAGGATCTTAATATGTACACCTTAGAGGAAAGGCGGGATAGAGGTGATATGATTGAGATGTTTAAATACCTCCATGGCATAAATGTTCAAGGAGAGAGCCTCTTTCAATTGAAAGCAAGTTCTGCTACGAGGGGACATGGGATGAGGGTGAAGGGAAATAGATTCAGGAGTGATATGCGGAAATATTTCTTTACGGAAAGAGTAGTGGATCTGTGGAATAGCCTCCCTGTGGAGGTGGTAGAGATGAGGACAGTAATTGAATTCAAAAAAGCATGTGACCAACACAGAGGATCTCTAAAGGTAAAAAGTGGACTGTTGTAGTTGTTGATATGGAAGGACAGACTAGATAGGCCATGTGGTCTTTTTCTGTCATCATGTTTCTATGTTTCTAGTTTTCAGTACCATCATTACGCTGACGACGCTCAGATCAACCTCTCTACACCTGAAATCTCTCCAGCAATTCAGGCTCGGATCTCTGCCTGCCTATCTGACATTGCTGCTTGGATGTCTCACCACCATTGAAATTGAACATGGCCAAAACTGAGCTTCTTATTTTTTCCCCTAAAACCTCCTATCCTCATAAGAACATAAGAACATAAGATATGCCATACTGGGTCAGACCAAGGTCCATCAAGCCCAGTATTCTGTTTCCAACAGTGGCCAATCTAGGTCATATGTACCTAGCAGTTTCCCCAAGGGACACAGGTTCCACAATGCTTGTATTGGTTCAAGCATTGATATCCTGGGTCCCTTCTTAATAATAGTTTATGGACCTTTCCTCCAGGAACTTGTCCAAACCTTTTTTAAACCCGGCTACACTAACAGCCTTTACTACATCCTCCTGTAACAAATTCCAGAGTTTGATTACACGTTGAGTGAAAAAATATTTTCTTTTATTAGTCTTAAATACTTTACCCCGTAGCTTCATTGCATGTCCCCTAGTCTTTCTATATTCTGATAAGGTAAACAATCGATCTACGTTTACCCGTTCCACTCCGTTGTCTCACCACCATTGAAATTGAACATGGCCAAAACTGAGCTTCTTATTTTTCCCCCTAAAACCTCCTATCCTCCTTATCCATAGAGACTGAGAATGGAGTAACACTCCACTCTTCCCCGTTTCCTCAGCTCGCAACCTTGGAGTCATCTTTGATTCCTCTCTCTTCTCCACACATCCAACTGATAGCTAAAAAAAAACCTGTCGTTTTTCTCTATAACATCAGCAAAATTTACCCATTCCTTCTATACACACTACTAAGACACTTATCCACTCTTTAGTCACCTCCCATCTAGACTATTGCAACATCCTCCTTGCTGGTGTTCTTCTGAATCATCTCTCCGCCCTTCAGTCTGTTCAAAACTCAGCTGTGCAGCTACACTTCCACCTGCTTCAATATGCTCATATAACCCCTCTTCTCAAATCACTTCATTGGCTCCCTTTCCATTTCCATATCCAGTTCAAACTTCTCATACTGACCTATAAGTGCATTCACTCTGCAGCTCCTCACTACCTTTCCTCTCTTATACCTCCTACAACCCTCCTTGGGAACTCTGCTCGTCTGGCAGATCCCTTCTATCTGTGCCCTATTGCTAACTCCAAACTTCATTTCTTTCACCTTCCTGCTCCTTATGCCTGGAACAAACTACCTAAGTCTGTACGTCAGGCGCCTTCTCTGATCCTTTTCAAATCCAAGCTGAAAACTCACCTCTTTGAGGCTGCTTTAGGATCCCGATCCGCTTAGTCTCCTTTGTGTTTTCTTACCATTTACCTAGATGTATCCTTGTCCACAGCTGTTGTGTTGTCTGTCTTGACTAGATTGTAAGCTCTGATGAGCAGGGACCATCTTTTACATGTGTCTGTATAGTGCCGCATATGACTTGTAGAACTATAGAAATGATCAGTAGTAGTAGCACAGTTCCTGGAATTCTTTCCAAGTCATACGCACATCTGCATGCACAGACACACGTCTATGTTTGCATCTGCATTTCGAGTGTCTGTTTTCACTTGTGATGTATGTATGTAAACTCAGCTTTGTATCTTTTGTGCTTTGTTTGTATGTGTATGTCTAGTTAATTTGTTTTTGCAAGTAGATGTGGGTGTGGGTGTGTGTGTCTGATCGGGGGAGGAGAGCAGCTTGAAAGGTGCACTGCCTTAATCACTATGGGGCAAAGAATCAGTTTATGTACTGAACACTGCCGCTGTTGGAACAGTTTCTCCCACAGAAAAACATTAGGGCATTTTTTCTTAGGGAGACTTCCTCTCTCTTCCACAACTTAGCGCATGGCAGAAACTTTACTTGTACAGGAACTTCCCCCAGGCCCCCTCGGCACTATAGCTGCATTCTAGTACTCTTCTCCACACTCTTTCCATTGACTGATCCTACCCATATTGTCTGCTACTAGTTACCCTGGAAGCAGGAGGATTAGAAACCTGTAGATAGAGATTTTAACTCAGAAAAATGTCCAGAGATAGCAGCAGCCGTCCTTCTGGCTTCCGGACACTAATGTTAAAAGCTGTAGAATCTTGAAGAATGCCAAACCTCTTGCGTTCATCACTTCTGAAAAGGTCTCCCAAAACATTTGGACCTAAAGCATATGTGTAGTTTGCCTGTACTTTAATCCTGCCCTGCCCAAGGCAATAGATATTAGTTAGCAGTACCCATAATAAGCAGTAAGTAGTTTTCATAGTAGAATTGAGAACAATTTAAATGAAATGTAGAGCAGAATGGTTAAAATGCATCCCACCAGGGATAGGGAATCATTAGCAAACCCTGTGTGTATGCTTGTTGTATCTGTGGGGGAAGACAGTGTAGCAGTTGTGGGGAAATAGTTTGGACTTGTTGGGATAGTTGCAAGGGGTAGTTTTGGGGACATTTGGGGTTAGGAGAGCAGAGAACAGGAAAAGGTAGTGTGTAAATTTTTATGCTACAGCAACCGGGTCTTTTTTTTTGGGGGGGGGGGGGGGAGGCTTATTTCTTTGGAACCCCTAGTCCAATTTGGCCTATTTTCAAACTTGATGTATCTTTTCACTAGGTTTTCGTACATGCCAAGTTCCATCCCTTTCTGTTAAATTATCAGAAGAGTTATTTTGCCCCCAGGCAGACAGGCATTTCTCAACCCCTTTTGTATAATTCTTTCCAAATTATGTTGGATTGCAAAGATTAATAAATGGGGTAAGCATGCAGAGCATGGCTCACGGAATTGTTTCCAACTGCTCTGTGTTTATATGCATATCTTGTGTGTGTGCATATCTCTCTCTCTATGTGTAGTTGCACATCATCTCAGATGCCCCAAAATCCATGGTGGTGCATGCAGGGGCAGCACAAGGTTGGATTGGGGCCATGTGTGGAGACTCACTGTGGGCCTCATTTGTCTATTATTATTTTATTATTATTATTTAACAATGATTTATATACCGCATCTTCCATAGTTCAGTTGCGGTTCACAATAAACAACAGTTAACAAATCGGAGTTTGTTTTACATAAAACATCATATGACCAAATAACAATAAGATAAACAACTAGTGTTAATACAGAACAGTATGGAACAGTGTAAACTATATACATTATGTACAAATACACATTATGTGGGGCTTAAGCGTTATTCAAAGTACAGTATCAGCTATGAAGAATTGTATGTGTAGGTCATTTGGGATTTGTTAGATAAAAACTGGTTAGCCGTTATCTAAGTCTATTGAGGGATGATCTGAGTTGTTGTAATGTTTAGAAAAGAGATAGTTTTTCACTTTTTTGCGGAATTCGATGATCTCGGTTAGCAATCTTAGATCATCTGGGAGGGAATTCCAGATTGTTGGAGCTGCATGAGAAAAAGCTCTATTGTTTGTGAGTTTATTTGCTTTTATGAAGTCTTTGGGAGTTTTTAGTTAGTTTGTTTGTCCTTTTCTTTGAGTAGATTTTGAGTGCTCTTTGCTGATTAGGTTACTTAGGGTGACTGGGGCCATGTCGTTTAGAGTTTTAAATGTGGTTATCAATGTTTTGTATACTATCCTACTTTGCATAGGCAGCCAGTGAAGGGATTCTAGTATTGGTGTTATATGTTGATGTGCGTGTACTTTCGTTATTATCCGAGCTGCTGCATTCTGGGCAAGTTGAATTCTTTTAATGTTTTGTTTTGTTATACCCAATAAAATTAGGTTAGCGAAGTCAAAGTGGGGGGATATGATGGCTTGAATTATGCTGATGAAATCATGTATGTATATACAAGGGGTCTTAGTTGTTTAAGGATTTTGAGTTTGAAATAGATTTTCTTTGTGGTGTTTCTAATGTAAGGTGTTTATCTAGAATAACACCTAGATATCTTACTTCATTTTTTATTTTAATTTCTTGGTTTTGAAGTGTTATGTGTGTAGGTGGAGTATAGGAGTGGTTTTTGGTGACGATTAGCACTTCAGTTTTGGAGTGATTTATTTGGAGATTGTGGGTATTTAGCCAGGATGTGACTTCATTGAAGCAATCTGACAGAGTTTGCATCGGTAAGTTGGGAATCGTGAACGGAATGTACATCATGATATCATCTGCGTATAGATGATAGAGTACACCAAATTTTTTAAAGATATTGCAAACAGGTTTTATGTATATGTTAAATAGGAGTGCTGATAACGCTGATCCTTGAGGTAAACCGGTTTCCAGTTTGTATGAATCAGAGGTTTGATTACCTATTCGTACATTTTGTGTCCTATTATCTAGATAAGAGGAGAACCATTTATGAACTGTGGCATTTATTCCTATTTGACTCAGACTGTTGAGCATTATGGTATGGTGGACGCTATCAAAAGCAGCTGAAATATCAATAAATAATAGAATGAATGCTTGTTTGTGATTGTCGATTCCTCTTAATAGCGTATCTGTTAGAACTGTGAGGAGTGTTTCCACTCCATGCTTTGGGCGAAAACTATATTGCTGTTCATCGAGTGGGTAAGATGAGTCTAGATGCTCCTGCGTCTGTATTTGTACTGTTTTTTCTATTACTTTTGCTAAGAATGGTATACTTGAGATGGGTCTATATGATTTTGGTGAGGTTTTATCAAGGGTGCTGTTCTTGAGAATTGGTCTTATTTGTACGTGTTTAAGTGTGGGTGGGAGGTAACCTTGGAGTAGTGAGAGATTGACAATGGGGAGTATGAATGAAAGGAGGATTGGGAGAGTGTTTTTTATCCAGATTACTGGGCAAAGATCTAGGTAAGAGGTAGTGGTGTTTAGGTTGAGTATGATATTTTTTAATGATGTTTTGGTTATAGGGTGAAATTCTGACCATACGTCTATCGGGTGATGAGGTTTGTGGAAAGAGTCTGGAGTTGTGAATTGTAGTTTTGTTTTGTTATGGTAATAGTTAGCTAATGTTTGTGCTGAGATGTCAGTGATTTCCTTGCTGGAAGTTTGTGAGTTATTAGTTAGGTTACTAACAATGGAGAATAGTTCTCTTGGTCTATTATAAGAATTTGATAGGATGCTGGCATAGTAGTTTTTCTTTGTGTTGTCTAAGGTTTCCTTGTATAATGTGAGGTGGTTATAATATAATTCTTTGTGGATGGTGGATTTGGTTTTGCGCCATTTGGCTTCTAGTTTTCTTAGATCTCTTTTCATATGTTTTAAAGTACTGTTGAACCATGGGGTGATTTTGATTTTAGTATTGGTTGGCTTTTTATTATTTTGGTTAATTGTGGCTGCATTATTGATGGTGGTATGCCAGTTTTTGACTGCTTCATCTAAATCTGTTGGAGATGATGAAAGGTGGGGTATTGTAGAGTCTAGAAATTCAGTTTCAATGAATTTCTTGAATTTTATAGTTTGGTCATTTCTTGTGTGTTTATGACACCGATAATGTTGTAAGTGAAGTTTATTTTAATTAGATGATGATCAGACCAGGGTATTTCAGTACATTATAAGGAGTCTGGGTTGAAAAGTTTAAATAGTGAATGAGGAAGGAGGACAAGGTCAAGTGTACCACCTTTAGTGTGAGTTGGTATGTTTATAATTTGGTGGAAGTCTAAGTCAGTTATGGTTTCCAGGAAGAGGTTGGAATCAGTATTTGCAAGTGATGGGAGGTTGAAATCTCCTAGGATAGTTAGGGGGTTTTGTTCTGTTGATGAATTAAGGAGTTCAATTAGTGAGTGAAGACTGTCTGCGTTTTGGTTAGGAGGTCTGTATATTAAGCAGATTCTCAGCTGTCCAATTTCTATTATTAGAGTGTCAATGTTATTGGAGGTGTTAGATAGAATTTTCTTGGCTTTTAGGTTTATTTTTGTCATAATCAGTACACCGCCACCTTTTTTGTTAGATCTATGTGTGTGGGTTATATCGTAATTTAAGTTGTCAAGTTGGTTTAGGAGGACTGTATCAGTATCAGAGAGCCATGTCTCTGTAATACATAGAATATCAGGTTTTAAGTCGGATAACAAGTCATTTATAATTGGGAGCTTATTTTTCAAAGATCGTGCGTTTATAAGGATGCACGATAATGACATTGCATGTTGAGGGGGGTTTGAGTGGACTGTGTGTTGTGAGATAGTCTGTTTTATTTGGATGAATCTGTGGTAGTTTATTTTTGATTGGTTGTGAGGGTGATAGTGTCCAATAAGGAGATTGTTTCGATTGGATGTATGGATTATAGGGATTGTCATGTGGTTTTTACTGTTGAGACTTAGGGGCATGTTTACTAAACACCGTTGCTGTGCGGGTTCCCGTTAGTGTGCTGGTGCCATATAAGGAGTGGGCGGGCCAGGCAGAAAAAAGCAAAAAACTGGACCGTACGTGTGTGCGTCGCGCTAATGTGCGGGGCCCACATTAGCGCGTGGAAAGGCTAAGTGGGGCGCTGCTGCAAAACCAAACAACAGAGCAGTAGTACAACGGTGAAGACACCGACCACTGGTGCAGGGGCCAGGGGTTCAACCCCTCACAGTGCCCAGTGAACAAGGCTGGCTGGGGCAGTATGTATCATGGTGAGGAGTGCTGTAGGAGGCCTTCCATTTATATTTTATTTCCCACCACTAGTAAACCCGCTCTCACAGTGTGTTAACATACGGATGCCCGTAAGGCACATGTTACAGTGCACTGTCCGCCAAGGCACCCTAGAATGTCCCCTATAGGGCACCATGTATGTTGCGACACAGGATAATGTATAGTGCACCCTATATGGATGGCAACCATAAGGTGGCCTATAGGGCGCCCTATAAAGCACCCTCAGAGGCACCTAATGGGTATAGTAAGCTGTGTGTGGTTTTGCCGGCATAGACATATGTACAGTAAATAAAAATAAAGCTGTGGACAGCCCTATCAAAGGGCCCCACTGTAGGTTTGAACCCGTGACCTCTGGCTGTACAAGGAGTGACGTAACCATTGGGCTACAGCTCTATAGCAGATAGCAAGCCCCTGGCTGGCTGCAGAGAGCCTGCACGTCACCCCACAGACAGTCTGCTGTTGTAGACAGGATAGGGTTAGGCCACCCGTACCCATGATGCACTGCACATGCAAATCAGCTGTCCACAGATGCACACAAGATGGGGAATGCACCCCAACAGCTACCCGGCCTGGTAGGGGGAATTGTCCATGTGCACCCACACAGCACCTCGGCCTGGTAGGGGGTCCTGAGCGGGTGGACTACCAGCAAAGAGTAGCTACACACCGTCACATTGTGCGGGTACTGTGCTCACCCTGAGGGTGTGATGTGGCGGCCAGGACCAGGTCCACAACACCAGTCATGGCTGGATGAGGCCATGACAGAGCTCCAAAACAGTACTAACCTGTGAGATAGGAAGGTGCTGTAGAAACATGTTGGATATCTCTGTCTGTCTCAGTTAGTGGAAACCCCCATGGACCCCCCTAGGTGGCCAAAGTTATACACACCCACACCCACCCACCCCCAGGTGGCAAACAGGGCCCCCCACCAACAGATCCCCATCCCATCACTCTTTCTCCTCCCTCCCCCCATATGGCAGCATGGACCATCAAACCCCAGTCCTGCTGGGGAACAGACACCCTACAGGGCAGTCCAAGCAGCTCCACACACATCCATAACACAATATCAGACAGACTTTAGGCCTGGATATCCAAAGATGCACCCCAGCACTATCTGATATTCACCTGCAGCAAGCCATCAGCCACTGCACCCTGCAAGGCACTCCATCAAGACACATACCAGCTGTGAACAGTCTGCTGGTTAGCCCTGATGGAAATGCATGCACCCAAAACTGGGGTGGCAGCACACACAAGCAGAGAGCTCTGTGAGGAGGCCCCAACAGGAAACCCATATATATCACAAGAGAGAAACACAATACAGCACTATGGGGGTGCCTAGCCATGCTGTCATCACTGCACACTCAGTGTGAGAGTGCTCCCCCAGCAGCACATACAGAGGTCACCCTGTCTGTGTAGGTGGTGGCTGGCACTACAATGTCACAGCCAGTGCCCTATGCCCTGTGCAGATGCATCCGGGCCAGCCCACCATGTCTGACCTATACCCATGGTACCTTGCTGCTCATTATGCACATTGGCAGGCCAATACTGGCAGTAGTGCTGGCAGTGTGGGTTGGGGAAGGTGTTTGCAGCCAACACACACTGTATAGACAGACACACACTCCCACACCTATGCCAGCATTGTGCTACTATTGAGGGGGTGATTAGCCTTGGCCACCACACCGGTCCTGGGCATGGCACAGGCATGGATATGGTACGCAATACTGCTAGGGGTCACTCCCCAGGGTGGTGAACACCATCAGAGGCCAGGCCTGGAGCACGCACCGCAGACACCAAACAGATTGTTCGGATGGGATCAACTAGCAGTATGTGCGTAACGTAGGGATATCTATCAGCCTGTACTCTTAGCAAACGTTTCAGAGCTGTGTACCTCAGGTGTAGGGTGACATTGCTAAGGTATGCAGGTGCTGGTATTGGGAGATGCACGCAGGGTCCAATGTTCTGCCTCTACAGGAGACATTGGCCAATGGGGCCTGTGGGTGTGGGTGTGGGTGTGTCTGCCCCTGTTGGCTGCTGCTTTACGGCAGCGCTTCCCCACTCCAGCCCAGTTTTGCATCACACTGTTCGGGTCTTCCTGCTGTCCCTCATGAATATGCATGAGCTACAGCTTTTTGCAGGTATAGCAAATTTCTTTAATACCTCACATACCCTTGTAGTTTTAAGTGGAATAAGATGAAATTTAGCATGGTTTGTCGCATCTTTCAGGTCAGTTTGAGAGAAACAATTCCCCTGAAGAACTTCTAACAACGAAACGCTTGGGCGCCTTAGATCACTGGCGTTGGGAGTGATTTCAAGCAGTATGATACTTCGGAGATAGCCACTAGAGGTTTAATAGAACCAGCCACGGTGGAGAATGATCCTATCAGAAGAAACGTGAAGTCTGGAGTCCGGTTATACAAGTTAAGTGTGAATTTTGCTTTGGACAAATTGGACTTTTCTATTCAATGAGGTATCATCAGCACGATTCAGCATGCATTGTTGAGAGTGAATATAAGAAGATAATCGAAAATAGAAACGATACTGCAGCATGATCGTGAAGCGTAGTAACTGATCTTTACAGATGGGCAATAAGTACCATATTTTAGAAAAAAGTGGACATTAAAATATTACATAAGAAGACAGCACCATTTTTTATAATTACAAAAGAAAGTGGAGGTTAGAATATTAAAAACGAAGAAAAGAGAATCAGAAAAATATAACAAATGAAGAACATATATAAATGAAAAACATAAAGTGAAGCAAGTAGACGGCACCGATAAAAGGTCATTGATGTGAACAGCAGCAGGAGTTTTATATAAAACTTTTTTCTTGAATTGAATTACTGCTGCATTGTTTTAAACTGAGACCTTGGTAGCCCGACACTATGTTTCTCTATAAGATTCCAATAGTTGCAGTTTGAGCTAGATTGACCCATCATATTCTTTACAGGAGCAAGCTCGACGGAATTAGCCCACGATTAGTAGTGCATAGATATACAGCACAGGCATTTGTATGAGTGGCAGCATGGAACCTGACTGGTGTGTGGCCCACCAGGACTGCATTTGGGGGATTCTGCTGTAGGTTCTGCCCCTTTTCATGGTGTCTGTGCTCAGTGGGGTAAAAGATAGACGTATTACCATTGCATATGTCCTCGTCACAAAAGGTGTGTCCTTACTGTCACTGTTTATTTGTGGGGAAAATATGTGGGCAGGATTGCTGGTTGCCCCAGCTGGTCTTTGAACCTGTGACCTTCTGTTCTTGCATGCACTGTCTGTGTCCACTGCACCACCGTGTAGCCACAGCTTGGCTGAATTCCCTGGATAGTCCATGACTGTGGATCCGGCAGGGCCTGTCTGTTGCTGTGGACTGTGCCAGCCTGCACATGGCTAGGCCTCTGTCTTCTGTCGCTAGCAGCCACTGCCCCCTGCACCACATGTACTTGTCCGCCAACAAGCTGGCATGAGCTTCTCCCATAAAAGGCAGGTGACCTGATAGGGATGTGGCCGTACGGGACTGCATTTGGGGTACTTGGCTGTGGGTAATGCCCATTGTTGTGGTGTGTGTGCGTTGTTGGGTAAAATATGGGTGTTTTCCCCATGCTTATGTCCCCTGCAATACAGGGGTGTCTGCGCTATCTGTGTTTAGTGGTGGGTAAAATATAGGGACTGGGCTGGCAAGTGCCCCAGCTGGGCTTTGAACCTCTGACCCTCTGGTCCTAGAGGTACTGACTCTGTCCGCTGCACCACACTATGGCCACATAGACAGTGCAGCCCCTGGAGGTAGTAAGCCTGGCAGGATGGAGTCACAAACCCTGCTCTACGCAACTTTACTGTGGGCATATGCACCCTGTCTGGTGACAAATGTGCACATAAACCCCGGAAATGACCACGGGAAATGGGGGACAAAATATCACCACGCTGGGCAACAGTGATATTAATGGGCAACCATAGCAAACACTCCCAGGAAAGCTCCACAAAATGAAATGTTTTTTGGAAGAGTCTCCGCTCCGTAAACCCTTCCAAAATTAATTTCTTTTTTCTGGAGCTTTGCTGGGTGTGTTTTCTGTATTTGCCCGTCACTATAACTGTTCCCCAGCTGAATTACTATTTTTAATAGTTCTGTTGTGGTCATTTTCTATTTTTATTTGCACTTTTGTGCTGTGCACATGTATCACACTGCTCACGTTTTGCTGGTTTCCCCGGTTTTCCTGTACATTGCTGACGGAAATGGTTTCTCTTCCCTTTAAATGCTTTCTACCGCGAGGGTTTCCCTCGCGGTAGTTTTTACATGCAAATTCGGGCCCGATACTGTGCGGGGAGCCTCTCCCCTCCCACTCTCCACCCATTGATCCCGTCCCTCCGCCCCTCCGGAGCCTTCCTCCGCCCTCCTTTAGCCGTTCCACGCCTCTATCGGACATTTGCGGGCCCGCACTTGTACGGGGCCCGTTAGTGTGCCGCGCACCTTTGCGGGGGTGACACGCACATGTGCGGGGCATTTAAACGCGTTTATTAGCATTTCAGTGCCGCGTTTCCGTGCGCTATTTTGCAGCGCGCACATTTCCGTTTTTTAGTAAACATCCCCCTTAGAGTTAGGTCGATTAGGATTGTTAGAGATATGAAGAGGTAAGAAACGTTTAGTAGCATGGTGTTTGTTTGTATCATTATGGTGTATGTTGGTAGTTTGTAGGAGAATTTGATGTGAGCTACTGTTAGTAGAGTTATGCAGTTATATACAAGGTTGGATAATTTGAGAAGGCAGTAAGTCACTGACAAATGAGGCTATGCAGGGTTAAGGGAAAGCTGCTAGAGGCAATATTAAAAATTGAATGAGTGCTACTGACAACAGTATTGGATTTAGTGATAGCTACTGGCTACAGTAGTGAGTAGGGATGCTACTGACAACAGTAATGATGCTACTGACAATGGTATGCTACTGACAACAGTAATGACATATATGATAGTTACTGGCAACAGTATAGAATGAAAATATGTTACTGATAGGATTATTAATGTAATATAGGGGCGCTACTGACAACAGTAAATAGTATATTCAGGAAATTGTATAACAGCTGACAATGAAACCTGATCTAGTTTAACGGTATAAATATTATAAGAAGATAGGCTGCTGACAACAAAACTGTAGGAAAGCTACTGACAACAGTAAATGGTGAATTAAGGACAGTATATGACAGTAAACAATGAGACCTGATCTGGCTTATCAGTATAAACAGAGTGGTAAAGTAAGATCAAGATCTAGGTTGTGAAAGTCAGATAACTAGAGATTGTTGAGGGTATACTTGCTGCGGTGGAAGATCTGTAGATGGGGTGAGGTACGCGAGCTCAACCCTGGGGGAGCTCAGCTGTACTTAGGTGTAGATGCGGATTCGACGTTGCATATTTCTTCGTTGTTTCTGTGCAAAAGGGTATAAGCGCCTTAGCCTGGACCTCATTTGCATAAATTTATTTTATTTTAAAATGTATATATTGTCAACTAAAATTTTAGGTGGCTTTCTAAGGAGCCCTTCACAAGCTTCTCTTTTGTCCTGGCAATGACTTAGGGCAGGGGTCACCAACCTGCGGCCCACGAGGTCCCTTCGTGCGGCCCGCGAGGCTCTACCCCGGTTAACATTACGTGCGGCCCGCCAAGGATTCCCGCCATTGTATCCACGCGCTCGCAGCTCACAGACGACCACCTGCAAGCGTCCCTTCTCCTGTCAGTGTCATCTGTGAAGCCGGACTTTAAGCGTTTGTCTGCTAGCATGAATCATCAGCCATCTCATTAAATTCAATAAAGGCGATCAGCCATTGTTTTCATAATTTTGCGTTTGTTGTTTTTTTTTGCGGGGGTGGGGAGAAGGGGGTGCGGCCCTCGAGGCTCCCGGTAGTCGGCTGTGCGGCCCGCGGCCCTCTGGAGGTTGGTGACCCCAGACTTAGGGGCATGTTTACTAATGTGCGTTAAGTGCCATTGCGCAATAGAAATAAATGGGTGCTCCTGAACTTAGTGTACATTAACTTTTAAACACGCCTCTTAATGAGTGTTTGAATACCATTTGCATGGGCCATGAGAATAAAGAAAGATTACCAGATTTCTACATTACTATACTCCAGTGCCAACTGCCAGGAAGTACTATAAACCCCACTCATTTAGAACCCATAGCAAACCTGCCATATCATAATAGCACTATCAGGACTCACAAAGCACCAAACCCTATCTATCAAAAGGCAACACTGTCTCCTCTCTGCCCCGTTCTCTGCTACTCCTTCTCCTTCTCTCATCCGGAGATATCAACCCCAACCCTGGCCGTCCTAGATTTCTGTCTCACTCTGAGAAGAGATCTTCATGCAGCTTGTCTAATCTTATCCATACCCCTCTCCTTTCCTCTTCCATTCTCCCTTTCTCATGTGCCTTATGGAATGCATACTCTGTCTCTAATAAACTTGCTTTTACTCATGATCACTATCTCTAATGCTCTACATCTTCTTGCCCTAACAGAGACCTGGCTCCTCCCAGATGATACTGCATCTACTGCTGCTCTCTGCCACGGGGGCTATCAGTTCTCCCACACGCCTCATCCCACTGGCCATGGTGGTGGTGTTGGGCTTCTACTTTCTCCCTCTTGCCAATTCCAACCCCTCCTGCTGCCTCAGTCTCACTCCTTTCTCTCTTTTGAAGTCCACTTCCTCTCCGGGTTGCTGTTATTTATCGACCTCCGGACAAGTCAGCTTCTACCTTCCTCACTGACTTTGACTCATGTCTTTCCCTCTTTCTGGATTCCTCTTCCCCCACTCTTATTCTTGGGGATTTAAACATTCATGTCTATAACCCCTCTGATCCTTATGCTTTAAAGCTCCTCTCCCTTACCTCCTCATTTGACCTCCAACTTTGTTCCACTGCCCCCACTCACCAGCACGGCCACTGCCTGGACCTGATATTTTTCTCTAATTCCTCACCCTTGAACTTCCATAGCTCAGTTCTTCCTTTATCTGACCATCATCTTTTAAGCTTTAATCTTCATCTCCCGCTGCCTCAGCCTCGTCCTGTCTCCTCCAACCTATTTAGAAACCTTCATGCTATTGATCCCTTGACTCTCTCCTCCACCATTTCTCCATCTCTTTCTTCCACTATATCATCCAAGTCTGTCGACGAGGCAGTAACTTCCTATAATGCTGCACTCTCCTCGGCTCTGGATGCTCTCGCTCCACCCACCCCACATCCTGTGAGATGTTCTTAACCCCAGCCCTGGCTCTCATCCACTACCCGCTATCTACGTTCCTGTGCCTGTTCTGCTGAGCGTGCTTGGCTCAAATCCCACTCCCTTGCAGACTTTCTACACTTCAAATTCATGCTTGTCTCTTTCCAGTCAGCCATAGCTCTTGCCAAGCAAGACTATTATGTCCATCTGACTAACTCTCTTGCCTCTGATCCTCGCCGTCTCTTTACTATTCTCAGCTCTCTCCTCAACTTTCCTCCACCTCTGATCCCTCCCTCCCTTTCTGCCCAAACCCTGGCTGACTATTTCCATGACAAAATCCACAAGATCACCCTCCAATTCCTCACAAACTCAGCTATTTCCCCTCCTCCCCCTCTCCACTCCCAACTCTCCCCCCCCCCCTTCCCTTGCTACCCTCTTTTCTTTTCCTGTCATCTCTGAAGAGGAAACTGCACACCTTCTTTCTTCCTCCAAACTCACCACTACTCCTTTGATCCTATCCCCACCCGTCTCCTAAGCCCCCATCTCCTCCACCATTGTCCCTTCCATCTCTCATATTCTCAACCTTTTGCTCTCCACTGCAACTGTCCCTGCAGACTTCAAGCATGCTGTGGTCACACCTCTCCTCAAGAAACCCTCACTTGATCCCACCTGTCTTTCTAATTATCGACCCCTCTCTCCTCCCCTTCATTTCTAAACTACTTGAATGTGCGGTTCACCGCCGCTGCCTCGACTTCCTCTCCTCTCATGCCCTCCTGGATCCCTTACAGTCTGGCTTTCATCCTTTACACTCTACTGAAATGGCTCTTGTCAAAGTCTCCAGTGACTTGTTCCTGGCAAAATCCAAGGGCCTGTACTCTGTCCTCATCCTCCTTGACCTCTCTGCTGCTTTCGACACCATTGACCACAACCTTCTCCTCGATACCCTGTCCTCACTTGACTTTAAGGGCTCTGTACTATCCTGGTTCTCCGCCTATCTCTCCCATCGCTCCTTTAGTGTGTGTTCTGGTGGCTCCTCCTCCTCTGCTACCCCGCTACCAGTCGGTGTACCCCAGGGATCTGTCTTGGGTCTGCTCCTTTTCCCTCTGTATACCCAGTCCCTTGGTGCGCTTATCTCTTCCCATGGCTTTCAGTACCATCTGTATGCTGATGACTCCCAGATCTACCTGTCTACGCCTGAACTCTCTTTGGCAATCCAGACCCGGATCTCTGTCTGCCTTTTTGACATTGCTGCCTGGATGTCTCACCGCCGCTTGAAATTTAACATGGTCAAGACTGAACTTCTTATCTTTCCCCCTAAAACCTTCCCTCCTCTTCCTCCTTTCTCAGTCTCTGTACTCCTTCCTGTTTCCTCAGCCCACAATCTGGGGGTTGTCTGACTCCTCTCTCTCTTTCTCCACACATATCCATCTCGTAGCAAAGACCTGCTGTTTCTTTCTCTATAACATTAGAAAAATCCGCCCTTTCCTTTCTGAACACTCTACTAAAACGCTTATCCACTCCTTAATCACCTCCCGTCTTGACTACTGTAACCTACTCCTTGCTGGTCTCCCTTTGAATCATCTCTCTCCCCTTCAATCTGTTCAACACTCCGTTGCACGGCTAATCTCGTCATGCCCATATTACTCCTCAAGTCACTTCACTGGCTCCTATCCGTTTCCGCATCCAGTTCAAACTTCTCCTCCTGACCTATAAATGCATTCACTCAGCGGCTCCTCAGTACCTTTCTTCTATTATCTCTCCTTACAACCCCCCTCGGGAACTCCACTCTTCTAGCCAACTGCATCTATCTATGCCCTTCTCTTCTACTGCCAACTCCAGACTTTGCTCCTTTCACCTTGCTGCACCTTACGCCTGGAACAAATTACCTGTGTCTGTACGGCAGGCACCTTCTCTAACCCTCTTCAAATCCAGATTGAAACCTCACCTCTTTGCTGCTGCTTTTGGATCTTGACTCACCTGATCTCCTTTTTCTTCCCCCTGTTTTACCCCTGCTTACGCCTTCTGTGTTTTGTCTTGACTAGATTGTAAGCTCTGATGAGTAAGAACTGTCTCTTACATGTCAGCGCTGCGTACGACTGGTAGCGCTATAAAAATGCTCAGTAGTAGTAGTAGTAGAATACCAATACATTTCCTACCAGGGAAAGAGAACAAGTGGGATTGTCACATAGAAACTACATGAACAGGACTGCAGCTCAGTTACACATGCAAAACATAGACCATCAGCAAACATAGAACAAGGGATAAGAATTTAGAAATATGAAGACAATAATTAAACTGGGAACCTCAAAAGCCAAACTTGGAATGTACAATAAAACTGGAGAAATAAAGCTATAAATGAATTTCCTCTTGAACTAAACAAAATGCACATTCCCAGAGCCGACATATTCCAATTAATAAATTCAAAATAAAATAGCATTTTTCTACCCTTTGTTGTATGGGCATTTTATTTTTCTGTCACAACTGCCCCAGTCACTTTCTTCTGTTTCCTTCGTGTCTTCTGCTAACTCTCCATTGTCTGCTGTCCATTTGTCCTTTCTTCTCTCTTCTAGTTTTTTTTCCATTCTCTCTCTGCATCTGCTCCAACATACTGATTCTTTCCCCTTTTGCTCTTTCCTCCATTTCTTTCTTTATTCCTTTTTCAAGAACTCAAATTTCACCCTTCTATTTGCAATCCCCACTTACTCTCCCAATACCTGACCAATCATAGATTTTTCTTCCCTCCCACATAGAATATCTTTTTCACTCTCCATCCTCACTCCCCTAGCCCCATCCCCTTCTAGTCCTCCCCCAACATCAGCTCCCTTCTTGTTCCAGCTCACCCAGCATCTGTTTCCTTCTAATCCCATTCTCCCATCCCCCCACATAAGCCCATTTCCAGTCCTAGTCCCCAATCAGCCCTTTCCAGTCCTATCCTAGCCCCCCATCAGCCCATTTCCAGTCCTAGCCCCTCATCAGCCCTTTGCAGTCCTATCCTAGCCCCCATCAGTCCCATTCGTAGTCCCCCATCAGCCCTTTCAAGTCCTATCCTAGCCCCCCAAACCAGCCCATTTCCAGTCCTATCTTAGCCCCCCCATAAGCTCATTTCCAGTCCAAGCCCCCAGTCAACCCATTTTCAGTCCTAGCCCCCATCAGCCCCTTCCCAGTCCAAGCCCCCCATCAGCCCATTTCCAGTCCTATCCTAGCCCCTATCAGCCCATTTGCAGTCCGATACTAGCTCCTCCATTAGCCCATTTCAAGTCGTAACCCCCCATCTGCCCTTTCCAGTCCTATCCTAGCCCATCAGCCCTTTCAAGTCCTAGCCCCCCCATCAGCTCATTTCCAGTCCAAGCTCCCCCATCAGCCCTTTCCAGACCTATCCTAGCCCCGCCATCAGACCATTTCCAGTCCTAGCCCCCCCATCAGTCCTTTCCAGACCTATCCTAGCCCCGCCATCAGCCCATTTTCAGTCCTAGCACCCCCATCAGCCCATTTCCAGTCCCAGCCTTCCCTCCCCCCAAGAGCCCCAAGCCTGTCTGAGCAGCTTCAGAGGGAACCAGGGAGACCCAAGTCCCCAGCTCACCTCTGCACAGCCGCCAGAGTGAAGAGTGGTGTTTTCCTTCACTCTGGCAGCTGGGTTCTCATGTAGCCCGCTGGCGTGCTGAGTGCAGGGAAACAGGAAATGCCCTTTAACCTCTGGCCTGCTAGCTGGTTACACAAGATCACAGCTGCCAGAGTGAAGAAAAACACTACTCTTAACACCGGTGAATGTGCAAAGGTGAGCCTGGGCCTCAGACCTCCCCGACTCCCTCCGAAGCTGGCCCTGCCGGGGGCCAACAGCATGTGTGGGATGAAGTTGGTGCATGGCCCCCTGAAGCGTGGGGCCTTGTGCGAACAACATTCCCGACAATGGATGGGTTGGCCCTCATTGCGTGTGCATCCTGGACTCTTGATCCCTCTCTCAAAGCTGCCTGCTGTTGATCCCATGCCAGTATTGGCCTAAATAGGCCCTTACCCCACCCTACACCCCAACAAATTGCAGTGACCCATGAGCCCTCCTCTCCTACCCCTGATCCCTCACCCACACCCCTTCAGCATTGGGAAACAGAAGTGATGTCCAGCTGTTCCTGTCTGCATCTTAAACATGGCAACACCTGACCCCGCATGGGCATTGGGAGGCACCTCCCGGGGCCAGTCTACCAAAGAAGGCAATAACCTGGGACACTGTGCATTTTATTTGGATATTTAAAGGTGGTTTTATGAGAGATTATTTAACTTAGAAATGGGCTATTGCTGTTAAAATCTATTGATGAACTGAAACCATGATATTCTGAGGTCTTCATTCATAAAGCAGCCATTTGGCAAGTTATATGTTTATATAATAAATCTGCTGTCACACTGTCACTCTCTCTCCACATGTTAATGAAAGGTGAATGTGCAGACAAAAGTATTTATCATATTTTCCAAAGTCTGACCTCAGGTGGCCTACCATCACTATTTATTTATTTATTTATTTTATTGTTCTTATATACCGCACTCTTAAAAATCAGCGCGGTTTACATAAAACAAATATTGTGCCGGTCGACACTTACAATGAAACAGGGGAATGAAACTTGGACTTGAACAAGGGAGCTATATACAATATTTAGAGAAATAACTACAATATGTATCTACAGTAGGTACATTCTTCGGCAGGTCTTGAGTTGGTTGCTATTGTCTACTGTGATGCTGCAAACCCTCTGGGAGCGAAAGAAAATGTTTTAAACCCGGGAAAAGTCAAACACCGACTGCAATATCCCGAGGAACCATATAGGGGGAGCAGGAGAGACCTCCGAGGAACAGAGGAGCCACACCTCCTAGGTCAGGAGGTAGTGCGAGCCCACCTCCAATCAAGAAAGAGAGGAGTGCCTTTTAAAGGGAATTTGAAAGATTGGAAAGCAGAACAGGCAGAAGAGCAAGAACAGGACCGAGAAGGAAACCGGGAACAAGAAGCAGAACTACAGGAACCTGGAGTGGAACCAGGAGCGGAACCGGAGGAGTCAGGACAGCCCTGGAGAAAGGTACAGGCAGGACGGCCTGGGAAAGGAGCACTGCCTAGAGAACCAGCGGAACCAGCAGGTTGGGCAGGTCAGCCGAATGCAGGGGCTGGATATCCAGGAGGAGCCATAATCCCTGACCAACAGTTTCGCAGGAGGCAGCAGCAGCCTCAGAGGTTGGGAGAAAGGAGACCCTGTGGAGAAGGTGGGCCAACTCCAGCCCGAGTGAGTGGTAGCCATATTGAGAGGCCAAGGCGTGGCTGTGCTTGTGAGCTGAAACCCACAGCCAAACGCTTGGAGAGCCTAAGGCCTAGTACTCAGGCCGAGCAGGATCCCTACTGGAGCAGGCCTCAAGCTTCACCCGGAGCAGTCCAACCAAGAAGACAAGGTAACCCATATTTTACTAAAAGCAGGGTACAAACTGCGGATGTATGGGGTGTGCGAGGAGCACAAGAATATTATCCTTATGAGAATGTTTGTAAGATAAGGTGCGAGGAACACGCGCCCACTAAAAGACTTGTTAAGGTCCCAGCTGTACAGAAAGCTAAGACAAGACTCTTGCCAAGCAAGGACAGTTCACATTATCTGAGGGCGCAGGACCGACGCCCAGTTCTCAACCCCGAGCATTGGAAAGTTGTGCGGAACATATTTAAAGAACCTTATGGCAACTTACCCACGAGCACTGATTTAGGCTCAGAGGCCTCAGAAGCCGAGCCGATGCAATTGGAGTTTGAGTCAGACCATGAGATGGATTGTAGCTTCTGTAGGAGAGGGAGCCTAGAGTCCTGTCTGAGCAACTAAGCTATCTTGGGAGTTAAGACTGTTTATCTGCTTTATCAGTGAATGTGAAGATAACAGTTTTTCTTTACTACTTTCTTTTCCCTTTTACCTGAAGTAAGGAATTTGTGTTGGACATTTTTGTAACTAAGCAATTGAACCTTTGTGCATTAACAGGGGAAATAAAAGCCTTTTATTTTCCTCCACTCTGACCTTTTGTTTCTGTGGGATTTTTGGTGACAGAGAACGCTACCAGGCCTGAAAGTCCCTGGGCCCTGCATGATATTGGCCAAAACCCATCCATAAATATTTTTATGCCCCACCTACCTCGCTCCAATACGCTGCCCAGGTAGGACGGGTGACACTACATAATAGAAGGTGTTGGATTGGTGTATTGAGAGTAGTGTAGGAGAAATAGGTGATGTTTTAATGCCTTTCTGAATTGTGTCAGGTTCGTTATGGCTCTGATGGGTGCTGGGAGAGCATTCCAGCAGCTGGGTGCATATAATTTGAAGGCTCTGTTTCTTGTTGATTTATTGCATTTCATTATCTCTTTGGGGATCTGTAGGGTATTGGCAGTGCAGGATCTTCTATCCCTGTTTGCTGAGATGGGGTGAACAAGGTCTGTTAAGGCTATAGGGGCTAATTTGTTGATTACCTTGAATGCTATGATATTTACTTTATAGGCTAGCCTACAGTATATTGGGAGCCATGGTATACTGGTATACCATGGTATACACTACCATGGCTTTAACAATATGACATGACCTCCAGATTTAGATAGTTAAATAGCATGCACTTAACCATAGCAAGCCCAGGTTTGTTGGGGGTCAAATGAAGAAAAAAAAGGCTAGTTGGACTTTCTAAAGACTTTAATTCATTTCCCATTGAAGAGTAAGGCTCTTTTGCAATACAATGTGTGCAAGGCATATTCACCATCAAGCACATGTGTCCTGGAGAAAAACATTGGTACAATTGATGGCTAGGAGTGGACATACTAAAGCTTCTCAGGGCAATTTTTGGACACCCTCCCCACCCCCCATTTTCAGGTATTTTTTGGTTTATTTCACATATTCAGAAAGCACTACAGAAAGCCATGTGTTAGACCTCTGCCCTAAAGCTCAGCACAGACACATTCTGTACCCTATACATTAATGTGCATGTCCAACCCGCAGACACATCTAAACAAAAATGGGTCCCCCTTTGAACTATTTCTGCATCCGCGGTTCTGGAATTGGGGAGATAGACGTGTTGGGCGGACACGTGCAAGTGCTATTGAGCCGGCCCTGTGCCTCGGACATGGAGAAACGTTGTGGACGTCCCCACACCCACCGTATTCTGAAACGTTACACATTTCAGATCCTGTCTGTCCCCATGATGTACCCGCGGACGTCACATCCCCCGGAAAAAAACATGTATTTCCTAAGCTGCTCATCACAGACAGTTTGCTGATGCACACTAGACAAATACCAACGAGAAATGACAGCTGCTGCAACCGAGACCATATACCACAGTCCCCCTCATGCCCTGCCTCTTTTGGATCTTGACTCACCTGATGTTCTGTGTTTCCTTACCATTCCCCCTAGCTGTATCCCATGTCTACAGCTACTGTGTTGTCTGTCTCGACTAGATTGTAAGCTCTGATGAGCAGGGACCATCTGTTATTTGTGTCTGTGCAACACTGCATACGCCTTGTAGTGCTATACAAATGTTCAGTAGTAGTAGTAGTAGAAAAATGCTATGTAAGCCCAGTGCAACCCAATACAGTATACCAGAATTAAATGTGAACATGTATGTCAGGATATATCTTGCATCAGTGGTACATGGCATTAGGAACCGGCCCCAGTGATTCCTGCCCTACTGAGCTATACAAATGCAGCGGGAAAGGAGCCAACTCACGTTGCAGCTTTGCCCACCTCCATCCGGCCATCGGTACTTCCCTGAGTGCAGCCCCTTTATCGGGAACATCATTGTGCAACAGAGGAGGTGAGAAGCAATCAGACCTTCAACTGCCCCAAAACTAATTGCTCACACTCTTCCCATCACCACACCAATCTACTTTTGCCTGATCGGCAGCCCTGCAACAAAAGGCAACACCGGCATCAGTGCTCTGAAAGCATCATCACTGAGCCGCCAGACTGACCTTTAAATCCAGCCTTGTTCAGGCGCGGCCGCACCCGAGGGCCTTGCCAGAGGACCCTTTGGTGTGGCCCTTAGGTGTGGACTACAGCGGCCTGCAAACATAATAGAGCTGCAAATAACCAGCAAATCTACAAGCATCAGCAAGTAGGTCTTAATACAACTTGTTACATATCGTTAGTTATTAGCAAACAAACTACTACATGTTCTGTTACACCTAATATACAATTGTTAATTTAACTGTTTATATTCCTGGATCCACTAGTCATTTCATTAGCAGTAGCTGCTACTGTTGTCTATACCAAACTACTAGTATTACCATACCAAACTGTAGAATTATTTACACTACTCACATCTATTAAATTGGTCTCTTAACTCTTGATAACGACATAATGTGACTTTAAGGTACACATGCTAGCAAGTGACATGATTTAAGGTAATATAATATGTAGAGTTATCATCCAAATGCTTACTCCTTCCTATACTGACAACTTATACCCTTTCAGATATAATTTAACCTACATTGTTATAACTTTACACCAACACTTGAATCACTACACATTCTGAATAGTATTCCTTAATTATAACAGCCTGGCTTTACAACTTAATATAATACCTAAAAAGCCAATTACAATTGACAAAGCCCCCTTTTGAGTATCAAACATGGAGAACAATAAAATATTATGTCTATTCTCTATACTAATTATAACATTAATAATAATATACCATGGTCATGCACACCCCTTAATTTAATTTAATTTAATTAACAGATTATTTATATACCGCTCCTTCCATTGATCAGGTACGGTTTCCATATAAGAACAATAAACAGGGTGATCTGTTTTTACATATAACAATTTGTAGCTAGGTAATTACAGTTAACAAATAACAATTAACAATTAGTGAACTATGTACAGTTGAACAAAATTAAACTATATACATAGTTTTGTTTTTCATTTTTCTTAATCACTTTGTCTTAGGATGCAGCGCTTCATTCTTTTGTTGAATAGTGTATTACCTGGGGTAGGATTATCCTTTATCTAGCTGGGGGGTGAGGGATGAGCTGGTCATAGATCCATAATGCTTTGTAAATAAGTGCGTTTTGAGTTTTTTTCTGAACTCCATTATATCAGGTAATTGTCTTAATTCTATTGGGATTGTGTTCCACAAGATGGGGGCTGCATGGGAGAAGGCTTTCTTGTTAATGGATTTATTGGCCCTAATGAATTCTTTTGGTGGGGTTAGTTTATTTAACTGGTCTCTGTAGATTATGGGTAGGTTCTATTTTGATGAGGTTATTTATGGACAGGGGTGCTGTTTTTGTTATGGCTTTGTAGGTGGTTAAGATAGTTTTGTATTCTATACGGCTTTGAATCAGGAGCCAGTGTAGATATTCTAAAATTGGGGTTATGTGTTGGAAAGGTGGGGCTCTCGTAATGGTCCTTGCTGCTGCGTTTTGTGCTAATTGAAGTTTTTTTAAGGCTTCCTTAGTTACGCCAAGTAGGGTTTGATTTGCGAAGTCAAAATGTGGGGTTATGATTGCTTGTATGACGCATTGAAAATCCTGTAAGTGCATTAGTGGGCGGAGTTGCTTTAATATTTTTAGTTTAAAGTAAACTTTTTTTGCTATATTTCTTACATGTGTGTCCATGCTGAGATGTTTATCCAGTATCACACCTAAGTAGCGTATTTCAGATTTTAGTATGATATTATTATTTTGCAATGTTATATGGGAGGGAGGAATGAATGTTGTGCATTTAGTTACTATTAGAGCTTCTGTTTTTGAGTGATTGATGTACAGATTGTTTTCATTTAGCCAGGTGTTGATTTCAGTGAGGCAGTCGTTAATGAGTTGTATAGGGATATTTGGGATTTTGAATGGGACATACATCATTATGTCATCCGCATACAGGTGATAGAGGACATTGAATTTTTTAAATATTTTACAGATGTGTTTTAAATATATGTTAAAAAGTAACGCTGACAGTGCTGAGCCTTGTGGGAGGCCTAGTTCTTGTTTGTATGTTTTTGATGTGAGATTTCCGATTTGTACTGTTTGAGATCGGTCTGTTAGATAAGAAGTAAACCATTTTAGAACAGTGGATTTAATACCTATTTGTTTAAGTTTATTAATCATTGTTGAATGGTGAACGCTGTCAAAGGCTGCAGAAACATCAATGAATATGAGTAAGAATGCTTGTTTAGGTTTGTCTATTCCCCTCACAAGTGTATCGATTAGCACTGTTAGGAGTGATTCTACTCCGTGTCTGGGGCGAAACCCATATTGCTGGTCATCAAGTGGGGCTGAGCTATCAATGAACTCTTTCTATTCAGCAATATTCCATACCAATCATATACAGAGTCTATAGGCTGGAACCTTCACCATGCAATTACAAGGCAAATACTAGGCATAAACTATCCACTCACAGACTGATCAATATCTCTCTCCCCCCTTAACAACAACTCACCCTGCAAACCACAAGACATTCCCAAACCCATTAAATTCTACCTAACCCACACACACAAACACACGATGGCAACTACCAACAGAATGGGGACACACAGACCCACAGTACATCCACACAAACACCCACAAAACACCCAGGCGCAAAGCCCAAAACAGGAGCAAATACAACACTCACGGTCACTCAAAGGAAGCACACAGAACCACAAACACCCCAATAACAATATCAATAGAGCTCATAAATGCCAGATCCATACGAAACAAGATCAACACTATTGCAGACCACATAGAAGAACAACCACCCAACATACTGTGTATAGCAGAGACCTAGCTCACACCCACTGACAATGTACTACTCAACCAATTAATACCCAACACATACTCAGCATTCAACTGCCCCCGAACACACCAGCGAGGAGGGGGGGTTCTAATCATTGCAAAGAATACCCTAAACTTTAAATCACAAAGTGCCACAGCTACCCAACATTGCAACACTATCACAATTGAGAACAAACAGATGGCCCTATGCCTCACCTACAGAGCATCCAATGCTCCATCCGATGAACTAGCCTCCACAATTGAAGCAGTCTGTGCAATCAACTCGAAACACAAACACGCGCTACTACTAGGAGACTTCAACCTCAAATCTTCCAACACCAAAGACGCAGAAGCCTTCCTACAAGCAATGAGCTCCCTACAATACACTCAAATAATTAACTCCCCAACCCACAGACTAGGATCTTCACCCGACCTCATCTTCACACCCAACCACCTAACCAAAGGAGGACTCATCTCGACCCCCATCATCACACCAGTACCGTGGTCAGACCACCACATGATCAAATTAAACATAACGGCACAAAGACAAAAACAAGATGGGAACCAGGACAACCCACCCACACTGAGGAGATTCAAGAGTTTCGACAGGGACCAATTCCTTCTGGACACTATACCACACCTGCACCAAGAAGAAGAGGATCTCAAAACGCAAATCACAACCTGGAACAATGTCATCAATACCGCCGCCAAAGCCACTGAACATCGACAAGAGAAAACTCGCTGCAACAAATTACAGCACAAGCCATGGTACTCAAACAGAATACGGTCTGAAAAGAGACAACTCAGAAAATTAGAACGATGGAGACACACCAAGTCGACTAATATACATGAACTATACCTAACAAAGCAAAAACAATACAACGAGCTCATCAACCAAACAAAGGGCGAATACCACACAAACATCATACTTAAATCCAACAACAAGCCGAGGGAGCTCTTCGAAATAGTGAAAACCCTCACCAAGGAACAGAGAACTGAAAATGAAATCCAAATAGACCCACAAAAGTTTGCAGACCACATCCAAGAAAAATTTCACTCATCATTACAGCCAAGACCCGACACACCCACAAAGATAAGAACCGAAAACATGGGGCACATTCAACACCCCATCCACAGAGCAGCTCTCGCACATCATCACCTCACTCAATACAAGCACAGCTCCAACAGACCCTTGCCCAGTAAAATGGATCAAAGCCACCAAGTCAAACTTCATCCACACCATACACAACATGGTGCAAAGATCACTGACCCAAGGATTCATGCCGAATCAATTAAAGCTCGCTACGATAAGATCCATCCCAAAGAAATCCACAGTCGAGAAGAGCAATCCAGCAGCTTACAGGCTGATCTCAAGCATACCCCTACTGGCAAAAATAATCGAGAAGACAGTGCAACATCAGCTACAGGAGCATATTGACAACTATGCACCGCTAGACATCAACCAACACAGGTTCCGCCCCAACCACGGAGTCGAAACCCTTCTAATATACCTCTTCAACAACATACTCCGTCTCATAGACAACTGTAAGAACGGAATACTCATGATCTTCATAGACATTTCATCGGCATTCGACACAGTCGACCACAGAACTCTGATGGACAGACTACAGAACATTGGCCTGCATGGATCCACGCTGAAATGGTTCCAATCATATCTAACAGACAGACAGATACAAGTCAAGATTGGCCCCAACAAATCTCATCCCATAAAAGTCAGCAGGGAGTACCACAAAGCTCCGCCTTATCAGCACTATTATTTAACATCTACATTCAGCCAATATGCAACATCATGAGAGAAAACAACATACAGTATACAATCTATGCCGATGACATAATGATTTACACACCCATCTCAATCGACAACCCGGACTACTCCAAAATAACAAACTGTCTCATACAAATGAACGACTGGCTCCAGAAAAACAACCTAAACATAAACTACAGCAAGACCGAGGCACTAATCATCACCCGAAACACCAACTTCATCTCCCCACCCAACATCAAGATAAGGAACACAAGCATACCCATAAAAACAGAAGTGAAATACCTTGGAGTAAGTCTGGACAACAAACTGAATCTACAAGCTCACATAAGCAAAACCACCAGGAATGCATACCACAGGATGAGCCTAATCAGACGTCTCAAACCCCTCCTCGCCCCAGATCACTTCCGCACAGTCTGCTAGGCCCCAATAACCCCACTCTTAGACTTCTGCAACCAGATTCATCTTGGCCTCCCAAAACAAACCCTCAGACCACTGCAACTGGCACAGAACACAGCAGCACGCATAATAGCCGGCACTTCGAGACAGGACCACATCACACCCATCCTGAAAGACCTACACTGGCTACCAATCACCTCACGCATCAAATATAAGACAATCATAAACATAGTCAAAATTAAACAACAATCATCGGCCCTTAGCTTACAGACCCTCATACAACCTGACAACAGTACACGACCGAGGAGAAGGGGCACTTTCAACCGCGTCAGCACACCAAAGGAGATCACCAAGGTCCGGAAGGACACCTCAGAACGAGCTCTTTCCCTGGCTGCACCAACAATTTGGAACATGCTACCAGATGAACTTCGACTAACTACAGACATCAAAGACTTCCGGAAGCAACTAAAGACAACCCTTTTCATTGAACACTATGGGGATGTCACATGATAGACACACCATTCAGATATCTTGACACTACATGTATAATAGCGCACAATGTACATAGCGCATCATTAATCAAATATACCCTGACACACACACACACACACTCTGGAACAATGCATGACCCCCCCCCCCCCTAAAAAACACTTGTGATTGTTTGCTGTGAAAACCGCTTTGATTCAATGAAAAGACGGGATAGAAATCCGTTTAAATAAATAAATAGATCTATTAGGAACAAAATCCCCGCCATAATAGACATCATCAAGGATAATAGCCCTGACATATTTTGCATCACAGAAAGCTGGCTATCTGACACAGATGCAGTATTAACCAATTACACCTACCTGGTTACAACCTATTCCACTGTACCAGAACAGGGGGGGGGGGGGGAGTACTTATATTGATAAAACAAGAACTCAAAGCCTCACTGAGCACAGCCAAAAACATAGATGGAATGGACATACTACAAGTAGAGAATAAAAACATATTAATCTTCTTACTATACAGACCACCTAGCTCCTCATCAGAGAGCCTAGCTTCAATATTAGAGAATGTATGCACCTCATCATTAAAAAAACAACACCACGCTAGTCCTTTTGGGTGACTTTAATCTCCCTTCCATACACAACTCACACTCCACAAATTTTCTAAGCGCTATGGAAGATTTAGGATTTCAACAGATCGTACACACACCAACTCATAACTAGGGTAACACACTCGATCTAGCATTTATCCCTGATCACATTATCCACCATAACCTATAACTACCCCCCACAAACACTGCAAGTTCCATGGTCAGACCACTTTATTGAATTTACACTACCACATATAACACCCACATCATCACAGTTTAATAATGATTCCTAATCTAAACGTTTCAAGGCTTTTAAAAATGAAGACTTCCTAAATGAAATCATACCACAACTAGATACTTCTCTAACAGAAATAGACAATATAATCACAAACTGGAATACCACAATACAGAATGCTGGTACCTAGTTTACAACACAAAATAATTCAAAAGTACTCAGAAAAATGGTATACCCATGATCCGAGAAAACAAACAAAAATTGAGGAGGGGGGAACATAAATGGAGGATTACAAAATCTTTGAATGACAGAATATCCTATATGAACACTCTTCAGTTTTATTAAACATCCATAAACAATGCAAAAAAAGAATATCATACAAAGATCCTCACAAATTCCATTAATCGCCCGTGAGAGCTATTCGATATTGTAAGATCATTAACCCAGGTATTTGCACCAGATATAAACAGCCCACTTATAGACCCACAAACCTTGGCAGCGCACTATATGAACAAACTAAAGCAACATGACACCCCACATTACCAACTAAACTGCAATGATACTGATACATATGCTACATTTCACAGAACTGACCTATGACACATTAAGAACATAATCTCTAAAATCAATACATCAGTCTTAGACCCCTGCCCAGTTAGTTGGCTAAAAGCCTCCCATTCTGAATTGGCGCCATTCATACTCGATATGGTGAATCAATCACTAAACGTAGGAACAATGCCATCAGCTCTACAACTATCAGACCAATATTAAAAAATAAAACATTACATAATCAAAATCCTAACTTATATAGACCAATATCCAGTCTCCCTTTCATAACTAAAGTGATTGAAAAAATGTTCAGATCCAACTTCAAGAATTTATTGACCAAAATATTCCACTAGATGAACACCAATATGGATATAGACCATATCATGGTGTAGACACACTCCTGTTGGCATTCTTCAATAACCTTATTCAAGGGTTGAATAACTCCAAGCAAGCCTTTGTGATTGTATTTTTGGACATAGCATCTGCTTTTGACAACATCAACCACATCATCTTACTCACAAGGTTACAGCAGGTAGGTATATATAGTAATGTCCTTAAATGGTTCTAATCCTATCTATCAGAACATACACAAATACAGATAGGACAACAGGTATCCCAACCATACAAACAAGAGAAGGGTATCCCTCAAGGATATGCACTCTCCTCATTACTATTCAATATTTACTTACAACCACTGTTCCCTCTAAGCTGTGCGCGTGTGCGCGTGCACACACCTCGCCGAGCGAGCACACATACTTTAAAACACAGCACACAAAAATTACAGCTCTGGTTCTGATAGAAAACAACACAGACATCTTAAAATTTTAAAGTTATGATTGTAATTACTAGAAATTTCCCGCTTCATTTAGTAATCATCTATTTTCATTTAATTAGATTAAAATCAATGTGGTGTACATACTGTATTTGTTACCGGAGGATGTAGTAAAGGCTGTTAGTGTAGCTGGGTTTAAAAAAGGTTTGGACAAGTTCCTGGAGGAAAGGTCCATAAACCATTATTAAGAAGGGACCCAGGATATCAATGCTTGACCTAGTACAAGCATTGCAGAACCTGTGTCTTTTGGGGAAACTGCTAGGTACGTATGACCTAGATTGGCCACTGTTGGAAACAGGATACTGGGCTTGATGGACCTTGGTCTGACCCAGTATGGCATATCTTATGTTCTTATGTGTAGTCAAATTTTAAAGTATATAACTCTGAGTGTCGTTAAGTGGCGCACAAAAATTTAACCTTCCTTCAAAAGCTGCACACAGCTGATATTTTATGCGCACACAGCCTACAGAAAATTAGAGGGAACATTGCTTACAACTTACTTGTAACATCTTCAAAAAACTTAGAATAGCCTACCACATTTATGCGGATGACATAATGTGTTATCTCCCAATAAACATTATGAATCCCAATTTTCATCAACCCACAATATGTTTCAATGCAGTAAAAATTTGATTACAACAACATAACCTACACATAAATCTCAATAAAATTTAAATCCTATTCATAACAAGGAGCCAAAACTTTACCCTCCACTAAAACTAAAACTCATGGATGTAGATCTTGAAGTGAAGAATGAAGTGAAGTATTTAGAGGTTATCATGGGTCAGAATCTCACAATGACTACCCATATTAAAATAATCGCTAGAACCATATTCTACAAATTACAATTGCTACAACAGCTCAGACCATTCTTAACTAACAATGACTTCTGAACCGTACTCCAGGCTATGATCATTCCTCACCTGGATTTCACAAATGGTATATTACATGGTCTACCTAAACAGACCCTGAACCATCTTCAGATGGCCCAAAATGTAGCCACGTGTATAATTTTTAAGATAAATAGCACCAAACACATTACACCAATATTATACGAACTACATTGGTTAACTATATTGAGCAGAATAAAATATAAAATTCTCATGATCACTTTCAAACTCATTAGGGAAATAGCCCCCTCATTTCTATTACCACTTATCAACATACCATCCACTGAAACAACTAGAAGAGAATGCAACAAAAATATCTTGATAGTGCCTTCTAACTACCGCAAAACAAACCACTCAACATGCAAAAGGACATTCTCTCACTTCTCACCCATTCTCTGGCATGCCCTCCCAGATAACCTAAGAGCCATAAGAACATAAGATATGCCATACTGGGTCAGACCAAGATCCATCAAGCCCAATATCCTGTTTCCAACAGTGGCCAATCTAGGTCATACGTACCTAGCAGTTTCCCCAAAAGACACAGGTTCCGCAATGCTTGCACTGGGTCAAGCATTGATATCCTGGGTCCCTTCTTAATAATGGTTTATGGACCTTTCCTCCAGGAACTTGTCCAAACCTTTTTTAAACCCAGCTACACTAACAGCCTTTACTACATCCTCCGGTAACAAATTCCAGAGTTTGATTACACGTTGAGTGAAAAAATATTTTCTTTTATTAGTCTTAAATAGTTTTTTACCCTGTAGCTTCATTGCATGTCCCCTAGTCTTTCTATATTCTGATAACGTAAACAATCGATCTATGTTTACCCGTTCCACTCCGTTCATTAATTTATAGACTTCTATCATATCTCCCCTCAGCCGTCTCTTTTCCAGGTTAAAGAGCCCTAACCTTTTTAGCCTTTCTTCATAGGAGTATCCTTCCATCCCCTTTACCATTTTGGTGGCTCTTCTCTGAACCTTTTCTAATAACTCTATATTCTTTTTAAGATACGGCGACCAGAATTGCACACAATATTCAA
This sequence comes from Ichthyophis bannanicus, assembly GCA_033557465.1. NCBI lineage: Eukaryota > Metazoa > Chordata > Amphibia > Gymnophiona > Ichthyophiidae > Ichthyophis > Ichthyophis bannanicus. Next base: position 225,714,213 of record CM066041.1, on the reverse strand, counting down.
GGTGCGGTCTCACCATGGAACGATATAGAGGCATTATAATATCTTTTGTTTTATTTTCCATTCCTTTCCTTATGATACCTAGCATTCTATTTGCTCTCTTGGCTGCTGCTGCACACTGGGCCGAGGGTTTTAACATGCTATCCACAATGACGCCTAAATCTTTTTCCTGGGTGGTGGTTCCTAATGTGGAACCTTGCATTGTGTAACCATAGTTTGGGTTGTTCTTCCCTAGGTGCATAACTTTGCACTTGTCCACATTAAATTTCATCTGCCATTTTGATGCCCAGTCTCCTAATTTATCAAGATCCTCTTGCAATTTTCCACAATCCTCTTGGTTTTTAACAACTTTAAATAGTTTTGTCTCATCTGCAAATTTGATAACCTCACTCGTTATTCCACTTTCCAGGTCATTTATGAATATGTCAAAAAGCAGCGGACCCAGAACAGATCCCTGGGGTACACCACTATTCACTTTTCTCCATTGGGAAAATTGGCCATTTAGCCCAACCCTCTGCTTTCTATCTTTTAACCAGTTCTTGATCCACAGTAGTACACTGCCTCCTATCCCATGACTCTTTAGTTTTGCCAAAAGTCTCTGATGAGGGACCTTGTCAAGGGCTTTCTGAAAGTCCAGATGCACTATATCAACTGACTCACCTTTGTCCACCTGTTTATTCACACTTTCACACCATCAAAGATCTCAAAGGCTTCTGAAAGGAATTAAAAACATATCTATTCATAGAACATTTTGGAAATTCAGATAATAAAAACAAAATATTCCCAACATAATGAATCACATATAATAAAATTACTTCCTACGTTATCCACCAATACCCTTCACACATCTTTCTCTGATACTAATCCCTTGTATTTACAGCAATTGTAAATAAAGTATGTTAATTGAGTTATTGTAAATAAGGCATGATCATACCTGTATATACTCCACAACCAGTTCTATGTAATCCCACCTTTATAGTTCAAGTCACAAGTTTAATGTAAAAGGTTTGTGTATTGTAAACTGCCCTTGATTTCTGGAAGGGGCGGCATGTAAAAAACACTTAAATAAATAAACAATCTACAAACATGCCTTAATCTGCTAGTGATGGACTCTTACCAAGTCCATAGAACCACGAACTAACCTTACAGGACCCCAAAGGATGCATAATACTGCTGAGCAACAAATGTATGCCCTTTTTGTGCCTATGGCCTGTAAGTGCACTCATTCTGTTGCTCTGCACTATCATTCTGTGGTACCCAAGCCTGGGCCATAGGCTTACAGCTAGGGCTGCCTTGTCTGTCCTTAAATGAACTATATTTCCCCTTTGCCACCAGCAATGCACTCTGGGACTTGTAGTTGAGAAAATTGTATTCAAAAAGACAAATTGTAGTTGTACAACCGGAGGTTGAGGCAAACAAGAATATTTTTATTATTGTGGATTTCCACACGCATTAAAGTTCTGTACACGAACACAAAAATGGATAACTTCTCCAGTAACAGACGAGCAAACAAAAGGAAATTGTACTTCAAGTAAATGCAGCACAAGTCTCTTTAAACACAAGCAGCTGTCTTCATGACAATAAACATAACACAGCCTCATGAGCTCCTTCTAGCAGAAATACCTTCTTTCTTCTACACAAGCTTCCTTAGCCTTGCACACAGGAACTTATGCTTCCCTAAGACAAAGAGAGCAATCCATCTGGCAATCTTCTGGGGAAGATTGTGACTCAGGTAATTCTATCTGCATGGGCTCCGGTACTGCGGCTGGTTTATCTCTACTCCAGGCCTCAGCACTTTCTTCAGGCTTTCTGGCTTGTAAGAATTCCCAAAATTCATTCCATAATTTCTCCTTTGGGTCATAAACATTTACATAAGGAGAGTAAGCTTCTCCTCCCTGAAATGCTTGCTTCAAAGCTTTTACTGAGTTCAAATTAACTTCCCTGCTAACAGTTGAGTCCTGGTTCTTTCCCCAGTGAAACGAATCCACCCACCTTTTGTCAGTTGAAGTTTTCAGCTTAGGATTCTGAATACAGGATAAAGGTATTTGTTCCCACGAGTTTGCAGCTTTTCTCCCAAAACGTTGGCTGGCTTTTGGTTTAGGAATCTTTCCCAGACGTGGAGTGTTTCCTTCTCTGCTCTTAGCTTTCAGCAGCTGGAAATCAGCACACTCATGTCTCTCAGATATCCTTGAACCTGGACTCAAACTGGAACCTTTTCTCTCACGGCAGGAACTCTTTGAGCCAGATGAACTCCTGGAACTAGCACTCCTGTTCCTCCAAGCTGAACTCACTCTGGAGCTGTGAACTCCCCTGATTCTGTTTGAAGACGGGTTTAAAAACCTGTTTCCTTCCTATCAGAGCTTCCTCTGAGCATGTGTTCTCATAATCAGCAGCTAAGCCTGCCTCCTAATTAGAGCTAGGGTGTGGCTTGGCTTTTTTTCATAGCAGCTTTCCTACCTCTGTGTAGAGCTGGGCTGTCAGTAGTTTTAAAGGTACAAGTGTCTTTTCCTTCTATTTCCATTTTCTCCTGCTCACTCTCATCACCACAGATCCCCCCCCCCCTTAAGATATCTCGGGCTGGCAACATCTTTCTTGCACAGCTCGAGATTCTACACAGGGCGTCGGCGTTCTGGTGTAGCCTCCCTGCCTGGTGCTCAATGTGGAACTCAAAGGCTTGTAGTGCCATATACCATCTTAACCCCCCCTCCTCCCTAGCCCATTGCCAGTCTTAACCCCCCTCCTCCCTAGCCCATTGCCAGTCTTAACCCCCCCTCCTCCCTAGCCCATTGCCAGTCAACCACCCCCTCCCTAGCCCATTGCCAGTCTTAACCACCCCTCCCTCCCTCCCTCCCTAGCCCATTGCCAGTCTTAACCCCCCCTCCTCCCTAGCCCATTGCCAGTCTTAACCCCCCCCTCCTCCCTAGCCCATTGCCAGTCAACCACCCCCTCCCTAGCCCATTGCCAGTCTTAACCCCCCCCCTCCTCCCTAGCCCATTGCCTGTCTTAACCCCCCCTCCTCCCGAGCCCATTGCCAGTCTTAACCCCCCGCCTCCCTAGCCCATTGCCAGTCTTAACCCCCCCTCCCTCCCTAGCCCATTGCCAGTCTTAACCCCCCCTCCCTCCCTAGCCCATTGCCAGTCTTAACCCCCCCTCCCTCCCTCCCTAGCCCATTGCCAGTCTTAACCCCCCCTCCTCCCTAGCCCATTGCCAGTCTTAACCCTCCCTCCCTCCCTAGCCCATTGCCAGTCTTAACCCCCCCTCCCTCCCTCCCTAGCCCATTGCCAGTCTTAACCCCCCTCCCTCCCTCCCTCCCTAACCCATTGCCAGTCTTAACCCCCTCCCCTCCCCTCCCTAGCCCATTGCCAGTCTTAACCCCCCCTCCCTAGCCCATTGCCAGTCCTATCCGCACACCCCCCCTCGGCTCGTGGCAATTAAAAAAAAAAAAGCTGGCCGCTGCCGCCGCATGGAGTGTCCCGCGGGGCTCCCTCTGCCCGGCGGAACTCTCCCGGTGCGGCTGAGCCCCTCTGTGCCGGCTTGCAGATACGCGAAGGGAGAGTGTCTCCCTCACGTCTCTGTTAAGCCCGCAGGGGCAGATGGGAAATTTCCCATCAGCCCCTGCTTCCCATCAGCCCCTGCGGGCTTAACAGAGACGCGAGGGAGACACTCTCCCTTCGCGTATCTGCAAGCCGGCACAGAGGGGCTCAGCCGCGCCGGAAGAGTTCCGCCGGGCAGAGGGAGCCCCGCGGGACACTCCATGCCGCCGCGGCGGCAGCGGCCAGCTTTTTTAAAAAAAAATTTAATTAAGAAAAAAAACCAGAATGTTCTTTGCGCGGTGCCCCCCGAAACGCGGGGCCCTGTGCAAAAAACATTCTTGCTCAATGGACGGGCCGGCCCTGTGTAGTACTATACAAATGATCATTACTAGTAACTGTAGTAGAGTCTTCTGGTTCTGGCATCCAAGGCCCACTTATCTGGGTACTGGCATTTCTCATAGCAGCTACGCTTGTCCCATCATGGCATATGTTGGTCTGATGAACTTAAAGTAGCTAAACAGGTAGAAAAGGCGACGGCAAAAGCTAGAAGGATGCTTGGGTGCATACAGAGAGGAATGGCCAGCAGAAAAAAGGAGGTGATAGTGCTTCTGTACAAGTCTTTGGTGTGACTTCATTTGGAGTATAGTGTGCAATTCTGGAAACAGCACCTTCAAAAGGATATGAACAGATTGTAGTCTGTGCAGAAGGTGGCTACTGAAATGGTTAGTGGTCTACGTTATAAGCATATGAGGGCAGACTTAAGGATCTTAATATGTACATCTTAGAGGAAAGGTGGGATAGAGGTGATATGATTGAGACATTTAAATACCTCCGTGCATAAATGCACAGGAGGAAAGCCTCTTTCAACTGAAAACAAGCTCTGCTACGAGGGGACATAGAGATAAGGGTGAAAGGAGATAGACTCGGGAGTAATATGTGAAAATACTTCTTTATAGAAAGAGTGGTAGATGTGTAAAATAGTCTCTAAGTGGAGGTGGTAGAGATCAGGACAGTATCTGAATTCAAAAAGGCATGGGACAAACACAGAGGATCTCTAAAGGAAAAAGGGGGACTGTTGTAGTAGTTGATATGGAAGGACAGACTAGATAGGCCATGAGGTCTTTTTCTGCCATCATGTTTCTATGTATATATCTGCTAACTGTGGGGCAATCCTGTCTGCCTTCCCACAGCCAGCTTTGTGGCACTGCTCCCCTGGTCAGGCCTATTTGGGCATGGGAGAAGAGAACCCTGCGCCATCACACCAAGGATCAAGACTCCAGATATATCACCACTCTCGCAGCTCTCATTGATCCTGGCCTGGGTAGGGATGTAGGCCGCATGGGACAATCTGGGGCATGTTGGCACTACATCAGTCGTGTCTCCCAGTGCTAGGCAGGGCTGGCCCATCCATTGTGCGAGAATGTTGTTCGCACAGGGCCCCGTGCCAACAACATCCCACACATGCTGTTCAGCTCCCGGCAGGGCCGGCTTCAGAGGGAGCCTGGAAGGCCTGAGGCCCTGGTTCAACTCTGTACAGCCGCCAAAGTATACAGCACCATTTTTCTTCGCTTCGGCAGCTGTGTTCTAGTCAGGGGCGGCCCAAGGGGGGTGCGGGGCCATGTGCGGGGCCTCATTTGCATAAGTGGCCTTATTTGCATAAATATTTGCATAATGTTACCATACACTAACTTTTAGTAAACATGTCTCTTAATGAGGGTATGGATAAAGAAAGACTAAAAGATTTCTACATTACTATAATCCAGTGCCAACCGCCAGGCACATTAGGAACTACTACAAACGCTGCCCATTTAGAACCCATAGCAAACCCGCCATATCCTGACAGCATTACCAGGACTCACAAAGCACCATACCCTACCTATCAAAAGGCAACACTGCAAATATTAAACCAATACATTTCAGAGAATATTGGGGAAAGAGAACAAGTGGCAATGTCAAATAGGAATTACATAAACAGAATACCTCAGCTCAGTTACACATGCAGAACATAGACCATCATCAAACAAGGAATCACAATTTAGAAACAGGAAGGTAATAATTAAACTGGGAACCCCAAAAGCCAAACTTGGAATGTACAACACCACTGTAGAAATAAAACTATAAATTAATTTCCTCTTGTACCAAACAAAGCGCAGACGTTAATGATGCACATTTCCCAGAGCTTTCATATTCCAGTTAATAAATTCAAAATAAAGAGATCTTTCTACCTTTTGTGCATTTTTTTTTCAGTTGCAATTGCTCCAGCCACTTTCTTCTGGTTTCTTCATGTTTTCTGCTAACTCTCCATCGTCTGCTGTCCATTTGTTCTTTCTTCTCTCTTCTAGTTTTTTTTTCCATTCTCTCTCTCTACATCTGCTTTAACATACTAATCTTTCTCCTTTTGCTCTTTCCTCATTCCTATTTCATCCACACAAATTTTACCCCTCCATCCTCAATCCCCACTTACTCTCCCAATAACCGGCCAATTGTAGATTTTTCATCCCTCCCACACAAATATTTTTCCCCTCTCCATTTTACTCTCCCAGCCCCATCCCATTCTAATCCTCCCCCAACATCAGCTCCCTTCTAGTTCCAGTCTCACTCAGCATCCATTCCCTTCTAGTCCCTGCATCAGCCCATTTCCAGTTCTACCCCCCATCAACCCATTTCCGGTCCTAGCTCCCCCATCCATTTTCAGTATGAGTCCCTTCATCAGCTCATTTCCAATCCTAGCCCCCCATCAGCCCATTTCTAGTCATTTCCTAGCCCCACCATCAGCCCATGTCAAATCCTAGCTCCCCTCCACTCAGCCCAATTCCAGTCCAAGCCCCCCCCCCCATGAGCCTACTTCCAGTTCTAGCCCCTCCATGAGTCCATTTCAATTCAAGCCCCCACCACAGCCCATTTCCAATCTTAGCTCCCCCCAACAGCCCATTTCCAGTACCAGTCCTAGCCCCCCATCAACCCACTTCCAGTCCTAACCCCCCATCACCCCATTTTCAGTTTAAGCCCCCCCTATAACCCATTACCAGTCCTAACCCCCCATCAGCACACTTCCAGTCTTAACCCCATCAGCCCATTTCCAGTCAGCCCCCCATAGCCCACTGCCAGTCCTAACCCCCTTCCCCATCAGCCCACAGCCCATTACCAATCCTAACCACATCAGCCCACCTCAAGTCCTAACCCCTCCCCATCAGCCCATGTCCTGTCCTAGCCCCCCCCATAGCCCATTATCAGTCCTAATCCCCCCCATACCCCATTACCAGTCCTAACCCCCATCACCCCATTTCCAGACAGCCCCCATCAGCCCACAGCCCATTACCAGTCTTAACCCCCCCCAGCCATTACCAGCCCTAACCCCCCCAGCCAATACCAGCCCTAACCCCCATCACCCCATTTCCAGACAGCCCCCATCAGCCCACAGCCCATTACCAGTCTTAACCCCCCAGCCCATTACCAGTCCTAACCCCCCATCACCCCATTTCCAGACAGCCCCCATCAGCCCACAGCCCATTACCAGTCTTAACCCCCCCATAGCCCATTACCAGTCCTAACCCCCCCAACAGCTCACAGCCCATTACCAGTCCTAGCCCCCCCCCAGCCTATTATCTGTCCTAGCCCCCCCAGCCCATTACCAGTCTTAACCCCCATCACCCCATTTCCAGACAGCCCCCATCAGCCCACAGCCCATTACCAGACTTAACCCCCTCCCAGCCCATTGCCAGTATTAACACCCCCCCAACCCAGCCCCAGTCTTAACACCCCCCCAGCCCAGCCCAGCCTTAACACCCCCCCCAGCCCAGCCCAGCCCAGCCCCAGTCTTAACACCCCCCCCGCCCAGCACCAGTCTTAACACCCCCCCCAGCCCAGCCCAGCCCAGCCCTAACACCCCCCCCCAGCCCAGCACCAGTCTTAACACCCCCAGCCCAGCCCAGCCCAGCACCAGTCTTAACAGCCCCCCCCCATCCATCCATCCATCCATCCCCATATATCGGCTTATGGCACATTTAAAATTAAAAAAAAAAGCCTGGCTCTGGCTGCTGCCGCTGCCGTAGCAGCAGAATTGAGTGTCCCGCGGGGCCCCCTCTCCTCGCTGAGCCTCTCTGCAAGGGCTGTCAGATTCGCGAAGGGAGAGTGTCTCCCTCGCGTCTCTGTGAAAGCCCGCAGGGGCTAATGGGAAATTTCCCATCAGCCCCTCGTGTCTAAAGGGGCAGATGGGAAATTTCCCATTAGCCCCTGCGGGCTTAACAGAGACGCGAGGGAGACAGACACTCTCCCTTCGCGAATCTGAAAGCCCTTGCAGAGAGGCTCAGCGAGGAGAAGGGGCCCCGCGGGACACTCCATTTTGCCGCGGAGGCCGCGGCAGCAGCCAGAGCCAGCTTTTTTTTTTTTTAATATAATTTTAAAAAAAAAGCAGAATGTTCTTTGCGCGGGGCCCCCTGAAACGCGGGGCCCTGTGCAAAGAACATTCTTGCTCAATGGACGGGCCGGCCCTGGTTCTAGTATAGGCTGCTGGTGGGCGGGAGGTTAAAGGGCATTTCCCTTTTCCTTGCACTCAGTGCACCAGCAGCCTATACTAGAACACAGCTTCAGCAGCTGTGCAGAGGTAAGCTGGGGCCTCTCCATCTCCTTCTAAAGCCAGTCGGACAGCTGCTGGGCTCTTCGGGGGGTGGGGGGGGCTAGGACTGGAAATGGGCTGATGGGCGGCTTGGCGTGCAAAGGGCTAATGGAAGGGATGTGAAAATGGGACTAGAAGGGAGCTGATGTTGGGGGAGGACTAGAAGGGGATGGGGCTGGAGGAGTGAGGATGGAGAGGGGAAAAGATATTTTGTGTGGGTTGGAAGAAAAATCTATGATTGGCCAGGTATTGGGAGAATAAGTGGGGACTGAGGATGGAAGAGTGAAATTTGAGTTATTGAAAAAGGAATAAAGAAAGAAATTGAGGAAACAGCAAAAGGGGAAAGAATCGGTGTGTTGGAGCAGATGTAGAGAGAGAATGGAAAAAACTAGAAGAAAGGACAAATGGACAGCAGACAATGGAGAGTTAGCAGAAGACATGAAGGAAACAGAAGAAAGTGACTGGGGCAGTTGTGACAGAAAAATAAAATGCCCAAACAACAAAAAGTAGAAAAATACTTTATTTTGAATTTATTAACTAGAATATGTCAGCTTTAGGAAATATGCATCCTTAATGTCTATGCGTTTTGTTTACTACAAGAGGAAAATAATTTATAGTTTTATTTCTCCAGTTTTATTGTACATTCCAAGTTTGGCTTTTGGGGTTCCCAGTTTAATTATTGTCTACCTATTTCTAAATTGTGACCCCTTGTTCTCAGTTTGGTAATGGTCTATATTCTGCATGTGTAACCGAGCTGAGGTATTCTGTTTATGTAGTTTCTGTTTGACAGTGCCACTTGTTCTCTTTCCTCATGAGATAGGAGATGTATTGGTTTAATATTTGCAGTCTTGCCTTTTGATAGGTAGGGTTTGGTGCTTTGTGAGTCCTGGTAATGCTGTTATGATACGGCGGGTTTGCTTTGGGTTTTACATGGGCAGTGTTTGTGGTACTTCCTAATATGTATGGCAGTTGGCACTGGCGTATAGTAATGTAGAAATCTGGTAGTCTTTCTTTATCCAGACACTCATTAAGAGGCATATTTATTAAAAATTAGTGCATGTTAACATTATGCAAATATTTATGCAAATGAGGCCCCGCAATGAGTCTCCACACATGGCCCTGCAATCCCTTTGGGCCGCCTCTGGTGCCAGGAGCAGTGGATGTATGGCAGCCTTATCATACTGCCAACAAAATCTGATCTAATTAGAGCACCCTATGTAAACTAATCCAGAAGGAATCAACATAGGTTTCCTATGGCTAAATGTCAAAACATATCCCTGTCAGGGAATAAGGGCATTCAGCAGTGCAAACAAGACTAACACATGCTCAACAGCAACATCATTGGTCCCACAAAATGGGCATTATGGGCATGCATTAATGCTGTTTGCACTGATGAGTACCCTTATTTTGAGGATTCCTTATTAACAGGGCTTTTGCTATGTAGCTGTAGTGAGCCCTCTCTGAGTTTGACTGCCCAATCACATTGGCACCTGGTGAAGCTGCGGTCATCCATACAGTTCAGTTACTGGCCAGGCTTTCATGTTTTCCCTGAGTTACAGACGAGCACACCCGATCCCCCCCGTGCACCCCTCAAACCAGGGGTGGCTCAAGGCAATCTGCTGACTGAGGCGAAGGATGAGATGGTTCTCCCCCTCACCTGTACAGGGGGCAAGGCTTTTTCAAACCTCCAATCAGGGACTGAACCAAACCAAAAAGCTGATTAGATTATATGGAGGAAATGCAAGATGTATGCACACCAAAGAACTAAAAGAGAGCGAGAACCTCAGCACAGTTTATAAAAATGAGTTATAATTTAGTTTTATTTTGTTATAAACTGCATTATGGTTCTTGCTTTTTCTTTTTCAACATATAATTTGCATCCACAGAACCCCCTTTAACAGTGGGTAAAGAGCAGAACCAGGACATTCACTCACAAAACTCAATATCTCAAAAAAAAAATCTGATTCTGATCATCTCACTAACAACAAACATTCTCCGATACCAGGCATACTGTGAACTAATACAAAACCCTACAACAAAGTCACTGAGTATCTATAGAGCAAATTTACCATACTATACCATCTCAGCACCAACTTCCAAAACTCACATAAGGAGCCCATCCAAAAGAAAAGCGTCACTGTAGATACTACAGTGGGCCCTGGAACATTCATACACCTATTTGAAAAGCTGAACAAGTCAAATTACTACAGTACAGTATAGATCTTTATGTGTAAACTCCATGTTAACAGAACACCTGGCCTCAGTCACACACTCAGAACACAGACCCTCATCAAGTACAGAATAAGTGACTTACAATCTAAAGTAAAAATAAAAATATGTAGACAAAATTTAAACTGAAACCTCAAGAAGCCAAACTCTGCATGCATTGCAACATCAGATAAATAAGAGATGCAGTTCCCCCATACTGTGTTAAATATAAAGATAGCACAAAATCCAATCACTAAAATGGAATAAAATAATTTTGCTACCTTTGCTGTTTGACCATTTTATTCTCTGATCATGCTGGTCCCGATCTGAGGCTTCTGCTTTCCTGCCTTCTCTTAGCTCTTTTTCTGTGGTCTATGGTTTATCTGCCATTTCTTATCTCTTCTTTTGTTTTCTTCACTTCTTTCCATCAGCCTATTTCCAGTCCCAGTAACCCTTCCCAGTATCAGCCCCTTTCCAGTCCTTCCTCCCAGTACCTTCCAATGTCAACTTGCATTCACATGACTGCCGCTGGTGTCCAGCCCCTTCCAACCCCCTCCTTTTCCACAGTCCAGCCCCTTCTAGTCCAAATACCATGGCAGCCCCTCTCAGCATCTACTACCTACCAGTCCCACTCTCCCATCCCCTTGCATCAGCCCATTTGTAGCCCTAGCCCCCAGTTTTCTTCCAGGGCCAGCAGCTCTATCCTCCCCTCCCCACCATCAGCCCATTCCCAGTTGAAGCCCTCCAAACAGCTTACTTCCAGTGCTAGTCCCCCCTCAGCCCCATTACCAGTGCTAGCCTCCCCTAAGCCCATTACCAGTCCTACCCCCCCATCAGCCCACTATCAGTCCTAGCTTCCACCAGTCAGCCCATTTCCAGTCCTAGCCCCCCTGATGAGCTCATTTCAAATGCTAGCCCCCCATCAGTCCATTACCAGTCCTAGCCTCTGCTAATCAGCCCATTACCAGTGCTAGTCCCCCCTCAGCCCATTACCAGTGCTAGCCCCCCTAATCAGCCCATTACCAGTCCCCCCTCGATCAGTCCATTCCCAGTCCTAGCCTTCCCTAATCAACCCATTACCAGTCCTAGCCCCCTCTGATCTGACCATTACCAGTGCTAGCCCCCCCATCAGCCCATTATAATCCTAACCCACACTGTCTCTCCCCTTTGTCCAGCATTTGCCCCCATCTCTCCCCTTTATCTAATACTTGTCCCCTTGTTTCCCCCTTTGTCCAGTATGTCCCCCCATCTTCCCCTTTGTCCAGCATTTTCCCCGTCTCTTCCCTTTGTCCAGCATTTATCCCCTGTCTGTCCAGTATGTCCCCCTGTCTCTCCCCTTTGTCCAGCATTTGCCCCCCTGTCTCTCCCCTTTGCCTAGTACTTGTCCCCTTGTCTCCCCCTTTGTCCAGTATGTTCCCATCTTCCTCTTTGTACAGAATTTTCCCTGTCTCCCCCTTTGTCCAGTATTTGTCTCCTGTCTCCCCCCTTTGTCCAGCACTTTACCCGTCTCTCCCTTTATCCAGTATGTCTCCTGTCTCTCCCTTTGTCCTCCCTGTCTCTCATCTTTGTCTTTCCTTGTCCTCCTCCTGTCCCCACTCCCTCCACTTGCACCTTTCATCCAGCAGCGGCGGGGGCACTCTGGCTGTTTTTATTTTAGATTTTGCCGCCTCTGGCCTGCCTCTGCCTTCCCACCATGTTTTTTCCCTCAAGAATTCTTGCAGCAGAAAAAAAAAAAAAAAAGAAGCCTCAGGAAGGCAGAGGCAGGCCAGAGGCCGCAAAATCTAAAATAAAAACTACCAGAGTGCTGCCGCCGCCGCCGTGGCCACACAAATCAGCCTGATTGCTTGCAGGGTTGCAAGCAATCAGGCTGATTTGTCTGACTCTGGCGGCACTCCGGCTCTGTTATAATTTTAGATTTTGCAGCCTCTGGCCTGCCCCTAATGTGCTGTTTGTGCTAAAGGAGCCAATCTATGAGATCCTAACAATTCCAATGTCCCAGTCCCATTTTTCAGAACATGGGAATTGTTAGGATCCCATAGATTGGCTCCTTTAGCACAAACAGCACATTAGTGCATAGCCTGAACAAACATGATTGTTCTTCTTAATATTTCTGTAAAGGTGTTTATAAACGTTCCTTTACTTTACAACATTCCCTCATCTTGTATTTTTCCACTCTGCAGTCACACCAGTCGAAAACATATGTCACAACCATTCCTCAATATGGGCTGCATTGCAGAGAAGAGCAGAATTGTTTCTAAGATCTAGCCTTATATCACGTTTCAGCAGGAATAATGTGGACATTTCCGGGAAAAACGTAATATGTACACGGGCTTTTCCTGAATACCCTTTCTACGTCTCCATGGCGGACCACACACCCCATTCCACTCTCTCCTGCCCATGTTCTGAGATCCCCGTGCTAGCGCCGTGGACGTGCATATCAGCAGTGTTTCGGAATACAGTCTGGGATGTTCTCGGCACAAAAATGTCCCCACTGCAAGTACAAATCCCTTATTCGTGTTCTAGAATGACCTCCTAAGTAAATACTGTGCAAATATTTTGCTCACAGTTTAACATAGGAAAGCAAGCCAGACATATGAACACACAGATCTGAGCTAGCAGCATGTCTATTGTCATGGCGTAAGGCAAATAGTGCCTATGGAAACAGAAGAAAATGTGCAGAGCAGTTTTAAAATGGGCAGCTCAAAGCACATGGCTAGGGGTTGATATAGGCAACCAACAAAAACACTAGCACAGAGTGTAGGTAAACGCCCCAGCAAAGCATTACCTCATAGCTCATTAGAGGATCAGGAACAGCTGCAGAGACTTGAGCTTATGAGAAACTCAAAGAGTGACGCACTTAAAAATGAGTCAGTCTTGAGAAAGAGCAGAACACACGGGAGAGCTAACAGGAACGCTAACCAGGACACATACCTGAGAACTTCAGATGGGGAGTCCAGCAGCGTCTCAGAGGAGTTTGCCCAAGAGGGAATACCTGAGGTTAGTGCCAGAGAGTTGGGCTGCACTGAACCAGAGTCTGGTCGTTGGGGACACAGAGGGATTCCTACCAGCAAACGGAGAGAAGCTGTGAGAGGGAACTTCCAGGAGAGCAGGTACCTGGGGAATAGAAGCTCTGGTCCAAAGGAGATTTCCAGGCTCAAAGAAACACGTCCTGTAAGGGGAAGTGAAAAGCTTTCAAGGGAGAAAGGCTATTTTCAGCTTCCCAGCTACAAAGGTTCCGGCAGAGGCCAGCCTGAAGAAAGGCCAATTCCCTGGAGTAGAGGGGCACTTGAAAAGCAGGATTTTACATACGCTTGTCCTGATGTGTATGGCCCTCTAGAGGGAAAGTCTACACTGCATGGTAACTTTCCATTCCACTTTACTAGTGAGGAAGAGAGAAGCCCTTGCCAGAGAGAGGAGGGATTTTTGAATACTGGTGTAAGTTCCAATCCCACAGAAGAGAATTGCAGGGAAGCTCATGAGGCCATGGACTGTGATTACTGTGTGGAAAACTCAGAGGATTTCCAGATGGATTGTACACTTGTATTTGCGGATAATGTGACCTCTTTCTGCTGAAGTGTGCAGAAGGGAAATCTGTTTAAAGGAACAGATTTCAATCCACAGCTGTTGTAAGGTACAAGGCTTGTTTTGCACTTTTTGTTTTGCCTTAAGCTGAAAAGAAGCATTCCTGTGTAATTTTTGTAGTTCCATTTTGTGTTATGCCAGAAGCATGGTTTATTTTCCTTTGTGATTCCTGACTGCAGAAGTTCTTCCGGGAAGGGAAATAAAATACCTCTTTATCAGCCTAGCTACTCGTCCACGACTACACTCTTTTTATTGAATAGCTAGTGGGACTTCAACTCCCAGGGGGCACTACTTGTCCCTGCTACCTAGGAAGAGGCCTCACTGAAACCCCCAGGTCCTTTGCCTTTGGGGGGGTATGTAGGTGGGTGACAATTGGTGACGTTTTTGGATTTTTGCATAAGGATTAAAAGGACTACACAAAGAACTACTTGTCTGCTGGAGAAGACGGTTTTCCAGAGAGAGAGAGCCGTCGTGAAGATTCTTGCTGCCAGGTGCTGTGAACCCAGCAAACTTTCTCACAAGCTGAACCCTACATGAAGGCTCAGGTAAAAGTTACCTAGTCATAAGTGGGGAGGTAAAAGTGAGAAAGGGGGCGCTGGTGGGCAGAGAAATAGACGGTGGGAAGAAGAAAAAAAAAAAAAAAGGAAAAGTTGCGGTATCGCACTTGGGTTTTTTTTTTGGTTTTGTCTTTCTCTCTCCACAGGTACATCAGGGCTGAGGATGGAGTCACAGGATGTAATACACTGGATGAAGACACAGTGGGACAAGCAGATGGAGCTTATTCGCTATCTCCAGGAGCAGACTACGCGGACCATACAAGAACAACAAAAGCCCTTGATGGAGACCATGGACGCGCTTTTAAAGAAGCCGCTAGATGCCACAGCCAACGTCCCCATGGTATTCCAGGGGTCAGGACTGAGTTCATATGGTGCTTTTTCATTGGGACAACTAAAGCCGCATGACAATTTAGATGACTATCTTGACGCTTTTGAGCGGATAGCTACAGCTCTGAAATGGCCAGAGGAGCAGTGGGCAACCAGGTTTGCCATTTCGCTCACAGGCGAGGCCCTTTCGGCTTATAAAGCTATGCCGGCTGATTTAGCTTCTAATTATTTTATTTATTTATTTATTTAGTATACATTTGTATACCGCTACTTCCAGCGATCAGCAGCGGTTTTTTGATTACAGATTGGAAATTGTCAAATCATGACAGGAAATTTTTGAGGTATAAACACATTGATTAGACAGGAAAGCACAGCACACAGAGAACTATTTTACAGGGAACATGGGCTATGGAGGGTTAAGTGGCTTGCCCAAGACCACAAGGAGCACCTGTGGGACTAGAAACCCCAGTCCTTCCGGCCCAAGGTTTGTGACGCTGCAGCAGTACCTGAAGCCATGGAAATAAATACTGACCCGGTGGCAAGACCTGGTATTGCAGGAAGAGGCAGTAAAATTCCTTCCCAGCACAGATCACAAGGGAACAATCAGTCAGATCAGCCTAACCTGGGGGAAGGGAGGAGCGAGGTCACTGATTGGGCGCACCCTGCTAGGAGGCGGGCTTCCCAGGACAGACGTACCCTGTATAACAGGAAGAAGGAAAATGAAAGCAGGGGCAGAGGAGGAAGGAGGAGAAACAGAGACCGAGAGAGCAGCAAAGACAGAGAAAGCCAGAAGGCAGCTGGAAAAGCAACAGAGGCGTATGGGGAGAAGAGTTGGAATGAAAATCCCAAGGAGAGAAAGAACCAGAGGACAAGCTGGTTAGAGAAACAGAACTGGTTGAGAAGCCAGCCAAAGGAACCACAGAGGGGAGCATTTACCAAACCAGGATACAGATACCAGAGAGGCTCAGTGCAGCAGGAAACCTTCCAGGACTCAGAGGAGGGCGTGGCACAGAGAGACCCAGGTGGGAAGCCTAACGGTTTGGAACCAGAAGCTCAGCCGTGGAAATACTGGCAGCCGGTTGAAGAATCTCCCTGCATTCCTCATCAAGGTACTTTTAACTGCAATAAGAGTTTTTATGACAAGCCAAACTGTGTTATTGGTAGTTCTGAAACCCAGGGAAAGCCTAGGATCTATCCAGACAGTTGGCTACAGCCAGAACCTCCAGCAATTAAACCTTGTGTCTCTTTTAAAAACTCCTGAAGAAAGCAGTAAAGAAGCTAGCCTTAGAAATACTGCAGATATCTTTACCAGAGATATTTACCAGAGGATTTTAGAAGCATCCAAAGGGGAATTGCCAAAGGAAAACCCTCTGCCTGCCTATGATGTAAGATTTCCAGCACTTGCTGATAGAGACGAGTGGGGGAAGGGTAATTACAGCACCGTGCCTAAAGAGAGTGTGTGTAACGGTAGAATAGCTGTGAATGAAGCAAAGCCTCCCAGTCTCTGTATACCACAAGGAGAAGCAGTTTCCTCACCTGCTCCTCACAGCCAGCAAGCTCAAGTATTATTAAGAGGGCTTCACGCTTTCTTAGAAAAGCATCTTGTTCCTGAGCAGACAGTGTCAAGCCAAAACCCACAAGCAACGTTGTTAAATCCTTTGCCTATGTTAGACCAGCCCATGGACTGCTCGACCTGCCTCATAGACAAGGTTTAAAGGGAAGCAAGAGCTTGTGTAGTGATCTGCTATAAGAAGTGCTATAGTACATGTTTGGAGTGCATGAACCCAAGAGCTTATGTGGATAAGAAAATAAGCTGAATGTTTTCATTCAATTGTACTGCATGAACTTTATAATTTCCTGTTTGTAGCTGGATAAAATATAAGACCCACATGCCAGGAATGTGGCTGTCTTGAATATAAGTTTAAGTTGGACATTATTGAAGAAGCAGTTTCTTTTCAACTTTCTGTTTGGCTATAAAATATTATCCTTCAAAACCTGTACAAAGTCCTATCTTTGGAGCGGGAGAAATAAACCCTAATAAAGAAATAAATTTTCTCTATTCGTGCCTTGCCTGTTCACTCGGTCACCCACAACTACAAGATGACCTCCAGGCTAGCCCTACCTTAAACCCTCAAGGTCAAGGTACGGGCACTAGGGGCGCTACATAGAGTGGCGTAGTTTTTAGGATTCTCCTACAGGCGAAAAGGTGCCACTGCAGAAGAACTTATTTCCCTCTGGACCCCGGCCGAAGAGCTGACAAGCCCAGCTGAGGAGAAAACGACTGCGGAAAGGCTACAGGAGCCAATCCTGAAGTGCTTCATATACACCATCACCAGGTAAAGGGTATCCGCCCCGGGTGGTGGAGGATACTAGAAGGAGAGGTCCCCTAGTGGTAATAGGGGAAAGTGAAAAAAAAAAAAAGGGAGAAAAGTCCTGTTTTTTTTTTTTTAAAACACATAGAAGTGTTGAGATATCGCACTTGGGTCCTGTGTTTTTGTTTTCCTTACAGGAATTTTCAAAATGGAATTGAATCCGAAAGAAATTTTCGCCTGGATGGCGACACAGTTGGAGCGCCAGTCTGACCTTTCTCTGGAGGCACAGCAGAGAGCCGCCGACCAGTTAAAGGAACAGCAGCAGCCCCTTCTGACTTTATTGGAGGAGTATTTACGTGAAAGAAAACAAGCTACTGTACCAGTTCCTAATACAGGTTTACCTTTGAATACAAATGAGCTGCCTGTGAGCACAGGAGTCTTATTTAACTTTGGACAACTTACCAGCCAAGATGACATTGATGACTACCTGGAAAGTTTTGAAAGGGTAGCACGGCTAAGCTTATGGCCAAAAGAGCAATGGGCCTTAAGGCTAGCCGCTTGTCTCACTGGGGAAGCCATGGCGGCCTATCGTGCCATGCCAGCTGACTTGGCTGGGAGTTTTGAAGAGGTGAAAAGGGCAATTAGGGAGAGACTAGGTCTCACTCCCCTGATATACCGCTCTCGTCTGAGGAGTGTGAGGCTCAGACAGAGTGAGACGCCAAAGTCCTTATATCATAGGATAAGGGGTTTATTATATAAATGGCTGAATCCAGAAAGGAGATCCATGGACTCCCTTCTGGACGAGCTAATCCTAGAACAGTATATGGAGGCACTACCCTCAGAGATCCGTACCTTCTTGGTCCTCCAAAATTGTAGAACAACCCAGGAGGCCGTGTCTCTCTCGGAGAGATTTGTAGAGGCCGAGTTAACTGCCCGGAGAGGGGGCACCCCTTTCAAGGATTGGAGTCAAGGAGGATCCGAAAGGACAAGGAAGGTACAGGAGGATCCTCTCGGTATTTGCAGGCCTCTTAGGAAAGATACAGCATGTAGAGTAAAATGTTATAAATGTGGACAGCTAGGTCATATACAAAAGTTTTGTCGTATGAAAACTGCGTTTGTGGCCGATAGCTGTTCAGAGAATAGACCGGGATTTCTGTTGCCTGTGTCAATACAGGGGGTCACTACACAAGCATTGCTGGATTCTGGGGCAGAACTAAGTATGATCTCGGAGGAATTCTGGAGAACTATAAAGGACCAACTGGCCCCGGAAAGAATTCCTCCTGCTGATGAAGTAAAGATTAGGTGTGTGCATGGAGGAACGTCCTCCTATCCGGTATACAACCTATCTATAGCAGGCATAGGAACCCTAAGAACTATCCAGCTAGCAGTAGTCCCACGTCTCCCGCACGCTGTCATCCTAGGCAGGAACTGGCCACATTTCTATAGAGAAATTAAAAGAGAATTGCAGGAGAAAGGAGCACTGGTCTCTACACAAGCCCAGACCGCAGCTTTAGAATGTCAACCATCCACATCAGAGGATCTCGGTGACATCCTCCCCTCGGATGACGCCTTAGTGGTCCCTTCTGACCCTAAAGAAAAGAAGGGGAAGGCAGAAAAGCGCAGGGAGCAGGCACCCCGTACAAAGAGTAAGGCTGAAGTGCAAGCAGGGCAGGAGCTTCCTTGGATACCTCAGGAGCTGATAAATAAGTTCCCCACGTTCCCCAAGGAACAGCAGGCGGACCCTGCTCTCACTCATGCATTTAAGTGGGCTCAAGACCCCAAGGATACGCTACCCAGGTTTTTCCTCAGGTCAGGGATATTATACCGAGAAAGTAAGAATCCTTTTACAGGAGATTCGAGGACACAGTTGGTAGTACCCACTACTTTTAAGAATCTTGTGCTGCGGTTAGCGCATGATCACCCGGTAGGGGGGCATAAAGGCAGTCAAGGGACCCTCGACCAAATTTTAGCTAGGTTTTACTGGCCCGGTGTTTTTAGAGAAACAAGCCGGTTCTGCGAGGCCTGTCATACCTGCCAACGGGTCTCCGCCACTCATCCAAAAGGAGTCCCGATGATACCATCTCCAGTAATCAAAAACCCACTCCACAGGATAGGCATTGATATAGTGGGGCCACTGATTAAAACGCCAAGAGGATTTCGCTACATCTTGGTGGTAGTGGACCACGCGACCCGATTTCCGTGGGCCATGCCACTCCGCTCTACCTCAGCAAAAGTGATAGCTAATGAGCTTATCAAGCTTTTTTGTGAGGTTGGGTTCCCAAAGGAAGTCCTCACGGACAGAGGGAGTAACTTCCTTTCAAAATACCTTGGGCAAGTCTGGGATGCCTTCGGGATCCAGCACATTAAAACAGCGGCTTATCACCCCCAGACTAACGGGCTTGTTGAGAGACAAAATCAGACACTCAAGAGGATGCTGCGAAGAAGTCTGGAAGGGGAGATGGACCATTGGGATATGATGCTCCCATTCGTTCTTTACGCCTGCCGAGAGAGGAAACAGGCATCTTTGGGAACGGCACCATACGAGCTGTTGTATGGTAGAGCACCCCGGGGAATCTTGGATATTTTGAAGGAACGGTGGGTGGAACCAGACGACCAGGAGGTAGAAGTGCCAGAGTTCTTACGGGATTTAAAGGCAAGGCTACACCGTACCTCACAAGTGGCGGTCGAAAACCTGGAACGTAGTCAACAAAAACAGAAAACCTATTATGATAGGAACACTAAGCACCGGCAACTGACTAATGGAGACAAAGTGATTATAATGGTGGCGGGGACGGAACCAAAGTTCGAGAGCCACTGGAAAGGCCCCTGCCGAGTGGTACGTCCGGTAAGTCCTGTCTCCTATCTTGTGGAGAACAAGAGAGGCCGTAGGCAGGTCTACCATATCAATTTACTAAAGCCATGGCAGGACAGGGTAGCATTGGCCCAGGTAGCCACCTTGGTCTCTCCAAAGTCGCTATATGCAGTACAGTCCCCTAGCCCAGGGCCTAGGAGTAGAATCACGTGCTGGCCGGATTCTCCTAAACCAGCCCGTGATATCTTAAGGGGGGGGGATCTGTGACGCTGCAGCAGTACCTGAAGCCATGGAAATAAATACTGACCCGGTGGCAAGACCTGGTATTGCAGGAAGAGGCAGTAAAATTCCTTCCCAGCACAGATCACAAGGGAACAATCAGTCAGATCAGCCTAACCTGGGGGAAGGGAGGAGCGAGGTCACTGATTGGGCGCACCCTGCTAGGAGGCGGGCTTCCCAGGACAGACGTACCCTGTATAACAGGAAGAAGGAAAATGAAAGCAGGGGCAGAGGAGGAAGGAGGAGAAACAGAGACCGAGAGAGCAGCAAAGACAGAGAAAGCCAGAAGGCAGCTGGAAAAGCAACAGAGGCGTATGGGGAGAAGAGTTGGAATGAAAATCCCAAGGAGAGAAAGAACCAGAGGACAAGCTGGTTAGAGAAACAGAACTGGTTGAGAAGCCAGCCAAAGGAACCACAGAGGGGAGCATTTACCAAACCAGGATACAGATACCAGAGAGGCTCAGTGCAGCAGGAAACCTTCCAGGACTCAGAGGAGGGCGTGGCACAGAGAGACCCAGGTGGGAAGCCTAACGGTTTGGAACCAGAAGCTCAGCCGTGGAAATACTGGCAGCCGGTTGAAGAATCTCCCTGCATTCCTCATCAAGGTACTTTTAACTGCAATAAGAGTTTTTATGACAAGCCAAACTGTGTTATTGGTAGTTCTGAAACCCAGGGAAAGCCTAGGATCTATCCAGACAGTTGGCTACAGCCAGAACCTCCAGCAATTAAACCTTGTGTCTCTTTTAAAACTCCTGAAGAAAGCAGTAAAGAAGCTAGCCTTAGAAATACTGCAGATATCTTTACCAGAGATATTTACCAGAGGATTTTAGAAGCATCCAAAGGGGAATTGCCAAAGGAAAACCCTCTGCCTGCCTATGATGTAAGATTTCCAGCACTTGCTGATAGAGACGAGTGGGGGAAGGGTAATTACAGCACCGTGCCTAAAGAGAGTGTGTGTAACGGTAGAATAGCTGTGAATGAAGCAAAGCCTCCCAGTCTCTGTATACCACAAGGAGAAGCAGTTTCCTCACCTGCTCCTCACAGCCAGCAAGCTCAAGTATTATTAAGAGGGCTTCACGCTTTCTTAGAAAAGCATCTTGTTCCTGAGCAGACAGTGTCAAGCCAAAACCCACAAGCAACGTTGTTAAATCCTTTGCCTATGTTAGACCAGCCCATGGACTGCTCGACCTGCCTCATAGACAAGGTTTAAAGGGAAGCAAGAGCTTGTGTAGTGATCTGCTATAAGAAGTGCTATAGTACATGTTTGGAGTGCATGAACCCAAGAGCTTATGTGGATAAGAAAATAAGCTGAATGTTTTCATTCAATTGTACTGCATGAACTTTATAATTTCCTGTTTGTAGCTGGATAAAATATAAGACCCACATGCCAGGAATGTGGCTGTCTTGAATATAAGTTTAAGTTGGACATTATTGAAGAAGCAGTTTCTTTTCAACTTTCTGTTTGGCTATAAAATATTATCCTTCAAAACCTGTACAAAGTCCTCTTTGGAGCGGGAGAAATAAACCCTAATAAAGAAATAAATTTTCTCTATTCGTGCCTTGCCTGTTCACTCGGTCACCCACAACTACAAGATGACCTCCAGGCTAGCCCTACCTTAAACCCTCAAGGTCAAGGTACGGGCACTAGGGGCGCTACAGGTTGCTGTCCTCTAGTGGGATTTGAACCCCCGACCTTCCGGCCCGAAGTACCTTGCCCCAACCACTAGGCCACTCCTCCACACTTCTACAATTATGTAGAAGTTCAAAAAGCAGTAAAAGATAGGTTGGGGCTCACACCTCTACATTACCACAGAATGTTCAGGGGGGCAGTAATTAAGCCTCAGGAGACCCCTAAGGCCCTGGCACAGCGACTGAAATGTTTAGCCAGAAAATGGTTACTGGCAGAGGGAAGTACCCTGGAAACAGTCCTCGATAGAATTGTGCTGGAGCAATTCATGCAGGCTGTTCCCAGCGGTGTAAAAACTTTTCTGACACTCCAGCACTGCCAAATCTCTGATGAGGCAGCCACTCTTGCGGAGCGGTATTTCGCCGCAGAGAGGACTGACACCTCAGGGCAAGGTATCTGGCTAGCAGCTGGTAAGAAAGATAGTAACAGAAAAGGAAAATGTTTATATGATAAACTGTACAAGCCTGAAATGTCTAATGTGAATGACTCTGATGGTAATAATGTCTTATCTGTACCTAAAGGAAAATGTTTCAGTTGTGGGAAGAAAGGACATTTTCAGAGATCCTGAACAGAAAGAACAGTCCTGGTGACAGGAACAGAAGAGACAGATCAGGATGGATTCCTTATCCAGGTTCAAGTGGAAGGTATTCATACACTGGCTCTACTTGACTCGGGGGCTGACCAGAGCATGATCTCAAGGAAGCTCTGGGAAGCCATTGAGGGGCACCGCCAGTCGCCCCCGAGTCAAGCAGAAGGCCAAGCACGGCGCATTTGTCCCTTATCCCCTACACAATGTATCAATACAAGGGTTGGGCACCATTAGAGAAGTGAAGGTGGCTGTAGTCCCAAAATTACCAGAAGATGTTGTACTGGGGAAGGATTGGCCCCCCTTTTATGACGAGTTGGGAAGAGACTTAGGTACCAGGTTAGGCTTAGTATCCACTCGCTCTCAAGCTGAACCCTCTGGGAGGGGAGAAGAGTCAGCAGGAAACACTGAGGAACCTGAAGGGGAGGAAAATTCTCAAAGGGAGGAGCCAGACGAGGAAGGGCTATTCCTATACATGATGATTTAATACATCCCCCTATTAAAGAAGGGAAAAAGGATAAAACCAGAAAACGTAGGGAGAGATACTCTAGGCCCCGGGGGATGGCCGAGTTAGAAGATGCTGTAGGGTTGCCCTGGGTACCGGCAGAGGTAGTCAAGAAATTTCCATCATTCCCCATGGAGCAGAGAGCTGACCCAGCTCTTAAAAGGGCGTTCGAGTGGGCTGAGGAAACCAGACCGACCCTACCTCGATTTTTCTTGGAAAATGATCTCTTATATAGAGAATGTGTAAACCCCCACAATGATGCCATACGCAAGCAGCTAGTTGTACCAACGACGTTTAAGGCTATTGTGTTAAGATTAGCCCATGACCACCCAGTGGGTTGTCACAAGGGGATCCAGGGGACGCTGGACCAAATTTTAGCTAGATTTTATTGGCCAGGGGTCTTTAAAGAGACCCGGTAGTATTGCGAGTCATGCCCTAGCTGCCAAAGAGTGACAGCTATAAAGCTCAAGGCAGTACCCATGGTGCCAACTCCCACCATAGCGGCTCCCATAAGCCGAATGGGAGTTGACATAATTTGACCTCTAGTAAAGACACCGAGGGGTTTTAAGTATATCCTGGTCATAGTTGACCATGCCACGCGGTTTCCGTGGGCCATACCATTAAGAAACACATTGGCCAGAGTAGTGGCCTTAGAACTAATCAAACTTTTCTGTGAAGTAGGTTTTCCCAGAGAAGTCCTAACCGATCAGGGCAGTTATTTCCTGTCTAAGCATCTAGCTATGGTCTGGGAAGCCTTCGGCATCCGACATATACGGACATCAGAATACCATCCACAGTCTAACGGGCTCGTGGAGCGTATGAATCAGTCTATTAAACAACTGCTACGCAGGGGTTTGAAGAAAGGGGAAATGACCGAATGGGACACGTTGCTCCCATTCACGTTATATGCATGCAGGGAGCGCATACAGGCGTCCCTGGGGGCATCCCCCTACGAATTGCTGTTCGGCCGCGCTCCAAGAGGAATCTTGGACATCCTACAGGAGCAATGGGTAGAGCCGAACATGCAAGAGATTGGGGTGCCTCAATTTCTAAAAGATTTAAGACAATGCCTAGAGAGGGCATCCAAGGCCTCTATAGAAAACCTACAGGCCAGCAAACGTAAGCAAAAACATTACTACGACAAGGGCACTAGACCGAGGCAGCTAAATTTAGGAGACAAAGTACTTATTCAAGTATCAGACCCAGGACCGAAATTCGAGTCCAGGTGGAAGGGCCCTGGTACAGTGGTAGAGAGGGTGGGCCCAGTATCCTATCGGGTGAAAAACGAAAGAGGCCGCCAACAGGTCTATCACGTGAATGTACTAAAGCTGTGGAAGGACAGGTCTGCCACTGCCAGCCTGGTTACTGTAGTACACCGAGATAGGTCCCATAAGGAAATTCCGGGCTGTCAGGAAAAATCTGCAGCCCGTAATATTTTAAGGGGGGGGATCTGTCATGGCGTAAGGCAAATAGTGCCTATGGCAGTGATGGCTAACCTTTTTGAGCCCGAGTGCCCAAACTGCCGCACAAAACCAAAGAATTTCCTCAAAGTGCCAGCACGTCAATTAAAGCCCCATTTGCATAAGGTGCTTCATTTGCATAAATATTTGCATAATGTTACCATACACTAACTTTTAGTAAACATGCCTCTTAATGAGTATATGGATAAAGAAAGACTAAAAGGTTTCTACATTACTATAATCCAGTACCAACCGCCAGGCACATTAGGAACTACTACAAACGCTGCCCATTTAGAACCCATAGCAAACCCGCCGTATCCTAACAGCACTACCAGGACTCACAAAGCACCATACTCTACCTATCAAAAGGCAACACTGCAAATATTAAACCAATACATCTCAGAGAACAACAATACATGACCTACTGGGGAAAGAACAAGTGGCAATGTCAAATAGGAATTATATAAACAGAATACCTCAGCTCAGTTACACATGCAGAACAGACCATCACCAAACAAGGAATCACAATTTAGAAACAGGAAGACAATAATTAAACTGGGAACCCCAAAAGCCAAACTTGGAATATACAACAACACTGTAGAAATAAAACTATATATTAATTTCCTCTTGTACTAAACAAAGTGCAAAAATTAATGATGCACATTTCCCAGAGCTGACATATTCCAGTTAATAAATTCAAAATAAAGAGATATTTTTCTACCTTTTGTGCATTTTTTTTCAGTTGCAATTGTTCCAGCCACTTTCTTCTGGTTTCTTCGTGTCTTCTGCTAACTCTCCATCTGCTGTCCATTTGTCCTTTCTTCTGTCTTCTTGTTTTTTTTTTCCATTCTCTCTCTACATCTGCTTTAACATACTAATCTTTCTCCTTTGGCTCTTTCCTCATTCCTATTTCATCTACTCAAAATTTACCCCTCCATCCTCAATCCCCACTTACTCTCCCAATACCCGGCCAATTGTAGATTTTTTATCCCTCCCACACAAAATATTTTTCCCCTCTCCATTTTACTCTCCCAGCCCCATCCCATTCTAATCCTCCCCCAACACCAGCTCCCTTCTAGTTCCAGCCTCACCCAGCATCCATTCCCTTCTAGTCCCTGCATCAGCCCATTTCCAGTCCTAGCAGCCCCCCAACCCAATACCAGTCCTATCCCCCCCTCATCAACCCACTTCCAGTCCTAACCCCCCATCACCCCATTTTCAGTTTAAGCCCCCCCCCTATAACCCATTACCAGTCCTAACCCCCCACTTCCAGTCAGCCCCCCATAGCCCATTGCCAGTCCTAACCCCCCCATCAGCCCACAGTCCATTACCAGTCCTAACCCCATCAGCCCACCTCAAGTCCTAACCCCTCCCCATCAGCCCATTTCTTGTCCCAGCCCCCCCATAGCCCATTATCAGTCCTAAACCCCCCCATAGCCCATTACCAGTCCTAACCCCATCAGACCACCTCCAGTGTTAACCCCCCATCAGCCCATTTCCAGTCCTAACCCCACCCAACAGCCCATCTCAAGTCCTAACCCCTCCCCATCAGCCCATTAGCAGTCCTACCCCCCCCAGCCCATTAGCAGTCCTAACCCCCCCCCTCTCTAGCCCATTAGCAGTCCTAACCCCCCCATAGCCCATTACCAGCCCTAACCCCCATCACCCCATTTCCAGACAGCACACATCAGCCCACAGCCAATTAGCAGTACTAACCCCCCCAAGCCCTTTAGCAGTCCTAACCCCCCCTCCTAGCCCATTAGCAGTCCTAACCCCCCCCTAGCCCATTAGCAGTCCTAACCCCCCCCTCCTAGCCCATTAGCAGTCCTAACCCCCCCTCCTAGCCCATTAGCAGTCCTAACCCCCCCCTCCTAGCCCATTAGCAGTCCTAACCCCCCCCTAGCCCATTAGCAGTCCTAACCCCCCCATAGCCCATTACCAGTCCTAACCCCCCATCACCCCATTTCCAGACAGCCCCCATCAGCCCACAGCCCATTAGCAGTCCTAACCCCCCCTAGCCCATTAGCAGTCCTACCCCCCCCCCCCTCCCCCATTAGCAGTCCTGCACCCCCCCCCAGCCCATTCGCAGTCCTAACCCCCCCCCCCCGGCAAATTTAAAAACAGAAAAAGCGGGCTCTGGCTGCTGCCGCGGACGCAGCAGCATGCAGTGTCCCGCGGGGCCCCCTCCGCCCGCTTAGCCCCTCTGCTAGGGCTTTCAGATTCGCGAGGGAGACAGCATCTCCCTCGCGTCTCTGTTAAGCCCGCAGGGGCTAATGGGAAATTCCCATCAGTCCCTCGCGTCTAAAGGGGCTGATGGGAAATTTCCCATTAACCCCTGCGGGCTTAACAGAGACGCGAGGGAGACGCTGTCTCCCTCGCGAATCTGAAAGCCCTTGCAGAGGGGCTTAGCGGGCGGAGGGGGCAGCCAGAGCCCGCTTTTTCTTTTTTTGCGGACCTTCACGCGTGCCAGCTGCAAGGCCTTCGCGTGCCACAGCTGGCACGCGTGCCACAGGTTCGCCATCGCTGGCCTATGGAAACAGAAGAAAATGTGCAGAGCAGTTTTAAAATGGGCAGCTCAAAGCACATGGCTAGGGGTTGCTATTGGCAACCAACAAAAACACAAGCACAGGGTGTAGGTAAACGCCCCAGCAAAGCATTACCTCATAGCTCATTAGAGGATCAGGAACAGCTGCAGAGACTTGAGCTTATGAGAAACTCAAAGAGTGACGCACTTAAAAATGAGTCAGTCTTGAGAAAGAGCAGAACACACGGGAGAGCTAACAGGAACGCTAACCAGGACACATACCTGAGAACTTCAGATGGGGAGTCCAGCAGCGTCTCAGAGGAGTTTGCCCAAGAGGGAATACCTGAGGTTAGTGCCAGAGAGTTGGGCTGCACTGAACCAGAGTCTGGTCGTTGGGGACACAGAGGGATTCCTACCTGCAAACGGAGAGAAGCTGTGAGAGGGAACTTCCAGGAGAGCAGGTACCTGGGGAATAAAGCTCTGGTCCAAAGGAGATTTCCAGGCTCAAAGAAACACGTCCTGTAAGGGGAAGTGAAAAGCTTTCAAGGGAGAAAGGCTATTTTCAGCTTCCCAGCTACAAAGGTTCCGGCAAAGGCCAGCCTGAAGAAAGGCCAATTCCCTGGATTAGAGGGGCACTTGAAAAGCAGGATTTTACATACGCTTGTCCTGAAGTGTATGGCCCTCTAGAGGGAAAGTCTACACTGCATGGTAACTTTCCATTCCACTTTACTAGTGAGGAAGAGAGAAGCCCTTGCCAGAGAGAGGAGGGATTTTTGAATACTGGTGTAAGTTCCAATCCCACAGAAGAGAATTGCAGGGAAGCTCATGAGGCCATGGACTGTGATTACTGTGTGGAAAACTCAGAGGATTTCCAGATGGATTGTACACTTGTATTTGCGGATAATGTGACCTCTTTCTGCTGAAGTGTGCAGAAGGGAAATCTGTTTAAAGGAACAGATTTCAATCCACAGCTGTTGTAAGGTACAAGGCTTGATTTGCACTTTTTGTTTTGCCTTAAGCTGAAAAGAAGCATTCCTGTGTAATTTTTGTAGTTCCATTTTGTGTTATGCCAGAAGCATGGTTTATTTTCCTTTGTGATTCCTGACTGCAGAAGTTCTCCCGGGAAGGGAAATAAAATACCTCTTTATCAGCCTAGCTACTCGTCCACGACTACACTCTTTTTATTGAATAGCTAGTGGGACTTCAACTCCCAGGGGGCACTACTTGTCCCTGCTACCTAGGAAGAGGCCTCACTGAAACCCCCAGGTCCTTTGCCTTTGGGGGGGTATGTAGGTGGGTGACACTATTCTGTACACAAAAAAATTGTATTGACATCCAGGTTTGCATGTGCATAGCATTCCAGTGCATGCACAAATGTATTCTGTAATTTCTGTGCAGAATAGCATGTACATGCAGCTCCAAATACCAGTATCAGATATTTGCCAACAGTCCAACTTTACTTTGTTCCAACGTATCTCCTCTTTAAAGAAGCCAAAAAAATTTGGAAGCTCTGTATACTCATAGTAAAGAGTAGCAACAGGCATAAAATCCTTGCTGTCTGCATAAGAATGAGCTAACCTTTCACGCTGCCTTAGACCTTGTGTTTAGACCCCAAGCATTAGAAAACTCTGAACTCAGCCTTTTGGTTTTCTATATTTTTCTGCATTTGCATTGAATAGCTAATTTCTTTATGAGATTTAAATGAGCTGTGCCGATTTCTACTCGAGATTTTGTGCATAGGGCTCATTTTTACATAGGATGCAGAGTGTAAAACACGCAATTGTATTAGAAGGCTAGCGCACTTTATTTGATTGGCCCAATGGCGTAAATGCCACCCAAGCAGGGGGGGGGGGGGTGTATGGGGCTCACACAGCAGTATGGCAAACTTACTTTATCATGTTTGCCATGCTGCTCTGTTCTAAGCTCACTTCACTGCAGGCCCAGTGACTTTTCCCAATTGGGTCAAAGTCTCACGCTAACGGCCAAGGCAAAAGAGCAGAGCAGTGCATCAAACACAATAAAGTAAGCTTGCTGCCGTTGCCACCTCACGAAGGGAGGGGGGGGGTGCCCCACTGCCGTGACAGTGGGGGCCCCTTATTGTAACTTATGCCTCTGCAGTGGCCCTAGGGATTAATAAAACAAAGTTACTGACCTGTAGAATATGTTCACTGTGGATAGCAAGAGAAGTCCTCATATATGGATAATGTCACCAATGGAGCCCTGCGCGAGAACTTCCCAGCTCCTTCTAGAAACTTTTGGAATGGTTCTACTGTGCATGTAATCTTTCAAGTTTAATCACTCTTGTTCAATGTAACTTTTATTTGATTGTAGGTTCATGCTATATGTAAACTGCTCTGAATCCTCTGATAGGGCGGTATAAAAAGAACGGTTAAATAAATAAACACATACAATTTCTTTGGTCTGATGATTAGCTAATGCCACAATACAGTTTCAAGAGAGTTTTGGGAACTTGTCCTGTTACAAACAAGTAATTTACTTTGTTTTCTCTGTAGACAAGCAGTGTAAAACATTATCACAACAAGCGGATGCAACATAGCACACTTTTTCTTTAAATGTAATCTATATTGTAATTTCAAATTATAATCAAGACAAAATCTTATACAAAGAAAGAAGCTCACAATACAAGATTTTATAAAAATTTGTCACAAGGAAATAACCAAGAGAACTTCCTACAAGTCCACTTTATTGCAGGGGGAAGCAAAAAGAAATAATAAGGAAAAGAAAAAAAAACAGCAGGGTGCTGGCCAAGCCTCCTAAATCACAGCGTGGTTTACGTTACCTCAGGAGGGGATACCTCAGATGATACAGGCACCTTAGAGCTATGAAAGTGGCGAGTTCAGTTAGTTGAATAAAAAGACAAAGCGTACTGATTTATAGAGAACCAAGCATTTGCATGGAAACTTCAAATAAAACGAATCACCTATTTGCAGCACACTAGGCTTCAACAATAAAAATTGCTTACGCTGCTTCAGAGTATCTTCAGCCAAATCAGGAAATATAGAAATAAAAAGACCACAGAAAGTCACAGTCCTCTTCTTAAGAATCCAGTCATGATCCACCAGCAAGGCACAAGAAGCAGGAATATAGGGCTGAATATTATAAGACTCCAAGATTTCTGTAACATTCAATATGTCCACATTCAAGCCAGCGGAATGGTCAGAGGCATCCTTCTTGGCAGTAGGCAAATACAGTTGTAGTCAACATTATTGGCACCCTTGCAGTTCAAAAAAGAGGCCACTGAAATGGCTTTGGCCCACCAACCTCAATCAAAATCAATGATATCAACATTCAAGTTAAAACCGAAGTAAAATACCTAGGTGTCATAATTGATCGCTCCCTCAGCTTCACTGCACACATAAAACAAACAAAAAAATATTCTTCAAACGAAAACTCCTGAAACAACTCCGCCCCCTACTACACCCACAAGACTTCAGATCAATAATCCAGGCTATGATTACACCACACCTGGACTTCGCCAATACAATCCTTAAAGGTATCACTAAACAAAACCTAACACATCTACAACTGGCCCAAAATCTAGCTGCAAGAATTACCTCTATCATATCTCCACTCAGCTGTCTCTTTTCCAGGTTGAAGAGCCCTAACCTTTTTAGCCTCTCTTCATAGGAGTACCCTTCCATCCCCTTTACCATTTTGGTGGCTCTTCTTTGTACCTTTTCTAATAACGTTACATCCTTTTTAAGATACGATGACCAGAATTGCACACAATATTCAAGATGCGGTCGCACCATGGAACGATACAGAGGCATTATAAGATTGTTTTATTTTCCATTCCTTTCCTTATGATACCTAGCATTCTATTTGCTCTCTTGGCTGCCGCTGCACATTGAGCGGAGGGTTTTAACATGTTACCCACAATGACGCCTAAATCTTTTTCCTGGGTGGTGGTTCCTAATATGAAACCTCGCATTGGGTAACCACAGTTTGGGTTGTTGTTTTCTAGGTGCATAACTTTGCACTTGTCCACATTAAATTTCATCTGCCATTTGGATGCCCAGTCTTCCAATTTATCAAGATCCTCTTGCAATTTTCCACAATCCTCATGGGTTTTAACAACTTTAAATAGTTTTGTGTCATCTGCAAATTTGATTATTCCATTTTCCAGGTCATTTATGAATATGTTAAAAAGCAGCAGACCCACCACAGATCCCTGGGGTACTCCACTATTCACCTTTCTCCATTGGGAATATTGGCCATTTAGCCCTACTGTATTACTAATTAAAGATTTATTTGAATCAGCAAGGAATATTGAACTTTTGAACCATCCCGTATGTGAGGAATCATGCTGAGGCAGCTGTTTACTAGCCCGGAGACCAAAGGTGTAGGGAATGACTGATCAGAATTGTTTATTAATTCGGAGAACAAAGGCTGGAGAAGGACTGATAAGAAATTACTGTTTAGCAAATGTGTATGGGGTGGAGAATATCTGTAGAAAAAAAACTCACGTGAGGCGGCATGCTGTCCAGTTGTGACACATTTGTTACAGCCTATAAAAAGAGCTAGAAAATACAGGACATATAGAGAGCTGATGTCCACCTGGCCAGCACGCGAAGGATCTCAGACTTTTCTCCAGCCAGTGCTGTGACTCTCCCAGCTGATGATAAAAATAGGCTGCAATGATGTCAGAGTTTGGTACATTTCCCTGCAGTGATATCAGGGAGCTTGATGGTGCATTGTTTTATTGCTCTGCAATGATGTCAGGGAGTTTGGAGATGCAATATGAACTGTTCTATGTGTTGTCCTTGTAATATCACTAACTTATTGTTATATTGTCTAGCTAATTGTCATATTAAATAGCTTATTAAATAGCATGCATGTGTGGCTATTTGATCATGAATTTAATATCATAGTGGGGCAATACACCTACCCTCTGCTTACTATCTTTTAACCAGTTCCTGATCCACAATAGTACACTGCCTCCTATCCCATGACTGTTTAGTTTTGAAAAAAGTCTCTGATAAGGGACCTTGTCAAAGGCTTTCTGAAAGTCCAGATACACTATATCAACTGACTCACCTTTGTCTGCCTGTTTATTCACACCTTCAAAAAAACCATAACAGATTAGGAAGACAAGACCTTCCTTGGCTAAAGACATGTTGGCTATCTCCCATTAAACCATGTAATTTTGTTCTTTATGATGGTTTCTACCATTTCTCCCAGTACTGAGGTCAGGTTCACTGGTCTGTAGTTTCCCAGATCAGCCCTGGAACCCTTTTTAAAAACTGGTGTTACATTGGCCATCCTCCAATCTTCAGGTATTACCGATGATTTTAATGATAGTTCACAGATTACTAATAGTAGGTCTGCAATCTCATATTTCAGTTCTTTGAACACCCTTGGATGTATACCATCTGGTCCAGGTGATTTGCTACTCTTCAGTTTATCAAATAGTCGTAATATATCTTCCCAGTGTATTGATATTTCTTTCAATTCTTCCAGAGAATCACCTTTAAATATCAATTCAGTCATGGGTAACATCCCTACATCGTCCTCAGTAAAGACCGAAGCAAAGAATTCATTCAGTCTCTCTGCTATGGCCTTATCCCCTCTTAGTGACTCTTTTACCCCTCTATCATCTAATGGTCCAACTGACTCTCTCACAGGTTTTTTGCTACGAATGTTCTTGAAAAAGTCTTTATTACACGTTTTTGCTTCCACAGCAAGCTTCTTCTCAAATTCTCTCTTTGCCTGCCTTATCAATGCCTTGCATTTAACTTGCCAGTGCTTGTGCTGTTTCCATTTTTTGTCATTTGCTTTTTTTTTTCCATTTCCTGAAAGATGCCTTTTTTGGCAACAGCCGCCTCTCTGACCTCACCTTTAAACCATGCCGGCAGGTTTTTGGACTTTCTTCCACTTTTCTTAAAGCGTGGAATACAGCTGGTCTGGGCTTCCAAGATAGTATTTTTAAACAACACCCAAGCTTGATGTAAGTCTTTAACCTTTGCAACTGCTCCTTTTAGTATTTTCTTAACTATTTTCCTCATTTTATCATAGTCTCCCTTTCAAAAGTTAAAAGGTAGTACTCTGGATTTTCTTACCATCCCTCCTCCATTAATTAAATCAAGCGCGATCATGCTATGATCACTATTGACAAGTGGGCCCAACACCCTTATCTTTTGCACCAGATCTGGTGTTCCACTAACAGGGGTTCTCAACCCTGTCCTCGGGACCCACCTAGCCAGTCAGGTTTTCAGGATAACCACAATGAATATAAATGGGAGAGATTTGCATATAATGGAGGCAGTGTATGCAAATCTCTTTCATACATATTCATTGTGGTTATCCTGAAAACCAGAATGGTTAGGTGGGTCCCGAGGACAGGGTTGAGAACCCCTGCACTAAGGACTATGTCCAAAATGGCTTCCCGTCTGGTCAGTTCATGAACCAGCTGCTCCAAGAAGCAGTCATTTATTTCATCTAGAAACTTAATCTCCCTAGCATGTCCTGCTTTGACACTGACCCAGTCAATACCAGGGTAATTGAAATCAGCTATTATTACTATGCTGTAACTTTTGTTAGCTTCCCTTATTTCTTTGAGCATTTCATCATCCATTTGTTCATTCTGGCCAGGTGGTCGATAGTACACCCCCACTGCCATCGCCTTCCCCTTTTTACATGGAATTTCAATCCATAGAGATTCTACAGCAAATTTTGTTTCCTGCAAAACTTTAATCCTTTGTGACTCAATGCCCTCTCTAACAGAGCACAACCCCTCCACTAATTTGATAAGCTCTATCATTATGATATAGTTTGTACCCAGGTATCAGTGTCCCACTGGTTGTCCTCCTTCCACCAAGTCTCTGAGATACCAATCATATCTAACCTTTCATTTATGCTATATATTCTAACTCTCCCATCTTATTTTTTTAGACTTCTAGCATTTGCATACAAGTATTTTATTTATATTAATCTGGCTATTGGTAGGCAGGGGTAATTTGAAATCTTTAAGCTCTGTCTGCTCCATACTCAAGGACATTTGGGCTACTTTTGTCTTTATTGGAACCTCTCTGCTGATATGCCCTAACTTAATTCTTTTGGTAGTATCCTTCAAGGATACATTATTCCGAACCATGTGCTCTTGGGCAACTGTCGGCTCTCCCCTATTATCTAGTTTAAAAGTTGCTCTATCTCCTTTTTAAAAGTTAATCCCAGCAGCCTGGTTCCATCCCGGTTAAGGTGAAGCCCATCCCTTCGGAAGAGCCCCTCCTTTCCCCAGAATGTTCCCCAGTTCCTAACAAATCCAAAACCCTCATCCTTGCACCATCGTCTCATCCATGCATTGAGACTCCGGAGCTCTGCCTGCCTTTTGGGTCCTGTGCATGGTATGGGAAGCATTTCAGAGAATGCTACCCTGGAAGTTCTGGATTTCAACTTCCTACCTAAAAGCTTAAATTTAGCCTCCAGAACCTCCCTACCATATTTTCTTATGTCATTGGTACCAACTTGTACCAAGACAGCAGACTCCTCCCCAGCACTATCTAAGACCTTGTGTAGGTGGCGCGTGAGATCTGCTACCTTCGCACCAGGCAGGCATGTTACCAGGCGATCCTCACATCCACCAGCCACCCAGCTATCTACATGCCTAATGATCGAATCACCAACTATAAAGGCTGTCCTAACCCTTCCCTCATGGACACATGGCTCTGGAGAAACTGCCTCGGTGTGAGAGGTTTTTACATCACCTAGAGAACAGGTCCTAGCTACAGGATCACCCTGCCATACCAGTGTGATGCTCTCCTGTCACGTGACCTCTCTCCTCCATAGCAACAGGGATGCTGCCAGACTGGAGGTGGGACTTCAGGACTATATCCCTGTCACTGTTCCCTCTAAGCTGTGCGCGTGTGCGCGCGCACACACCTCGCCGATTGAGCGCACATACTTTACAACAGAGCGCACAAAAATTACGGTTCTGATTCTGATAGAAAACAACACAGACGTTCTTAAAATTGAAAAGGTGTTGTGCATTTATGGTTTTCACAAGTTCTACAATATTTTCTAGTGCAATCAGTGTGGTGTACATACTGTATTCTGACATGTAGTCAAATTTTAAAGTATATAACTCCGAGTGTCGTTATGTGGCGCACAAAAATTTAACCTTCCTTCAAAAGCTGCACAGCTGATATTTTATGCGCACACAGCCTACAGAAAATTAGAGGGAACATTGATCCCTGTAGGTCTCATCTACGTACCTCTCTGTCTTCTTTATGTTCTCCAAGTCCGCTACTCTAGCCTCCAGAGATCAGACTCATTCCCTGAGAGCAGAGAGTTCCTTGCACCTAGTGCACACCTAAGATCCCTCACCAACTGGGAGAAAATCATACATGTGTCACTCAATATCAAGAACCTTCCAGGATGTGGTAGGAAGAGGATCATTAATCCATGCAGTCTTTGAAGGTTACTGCGAACTATTGGAAAACCACCATATACAACATCCAAAGAGCTTAAGGCTGACCCGGAGCAATCTAGAGGGGTGGTTTCAACCTGTACCATATGCCTTGCATTAAACAAAGGAGGACTTCATGGGCAAAGGCGAAGGACGACCCCACTGCCCAGAGACAGACATAAAAAGGCACACCTGATCTTTGCTCAAACCCACCTTGAGAAATCACAATCCATCTGGGAAAATGTTCTGTGGACAGATGAAACCAAACTTGAACTCTTTGGCAGTGAAGACCAGCAATACATTTAAGGGTGAAGAAATGAAGCTTATATGGAAAAAAACACCCTTACTACAGTTAAATATGGTGGAGGTTCTATAATATTGTGGTCTGTTTTGCTGCCTCAGGAACTGGAAGCCTGGAATTTATTAAAGGAATCATGAAGTCAGAGGACTACCAAGGTATTTTGGAGCAAAATGTGCTACCTAGTGTCTTAAAGCTAGGTCTGGGTCAAAGGTCATGGGTCCTCCAGCAGGACAATGACCAAAACATACATCCAAAATAACAAAGGAATGATTAAAAAGGTACAAATGGGCTGTTTTAGATGGGCAAGCAATGAATCCTGATCTCAGTCCAATCGAGAACCTTTGGAAAGAGCTTAAATTTTCCGTTGGTAAAAGGAATCCTGGAAACATTCATGAGCTGGAACAAATTGCAGTTGAAAAGTGTGAGAAACTACCAGCAGACAGATGTACAAAACTTATAGATGGCTACAAGAAATGTTTGGAGACTGTCATCACTGCCAAGAGTTGTAGAACTAAATATTAGTGAAAGGTGCCAGGTAATTTTTTTTTCTCAGCAATTACTATGTCTAAGTTGCACAGACATATTTTTTTTATTATATGCCTTTGAACATACTATTAAAATATTATGATGACATATAGTTTGAATATTTCCAATTATTTCTCAAGATATTGTACACAACATACCTAAAATGCTAGGGTGCCAATAATGTTGTATGCCCTTGTAATTGGTGGTAATAAATATTTTGTCGCAAGGAGGGTCTCAACTAAATATTTCTGAAACATTTCTAAGGCTGATACCCCAGTAGAACATGGGAAATTCAATACACACAAGTTAGAAGTGCAGGTAGCATTTTCCAATGACTCAAGCTTCGAACATAATGCAATATTATCTTTAAACAGGGAAACATTAATATCAGAAAGAGCTGAGTTTCAAATTATGATCTTGAGTAGTAGCTTTCAAAGTTTCTATATCACTTACAGTTGCTGAAATGAGTTCTGAATTCCTCCTCGGGACCTTGGTGGTTAATTTGACTGTTTTGAGACATTATCAGACAGGAGAGCTATGGCGTCCCAAATGGCCTCCAAAGTAAATTGTTTTGGATGAGGCAGAGTAGTCAGAAGAGGGGTAGAGATAAGAATTTCCACCAGTTGATCTCCAGTCCCTTTCACATCGGCTCTAGGTCCATTCGATGAGGACGACTCCACCACCGGTAACAGTCCTGAGCTGTGTCTGGAAGTTCCAAAGATCACCCTCCCAGTGTCAACCAGCTGCTCCCCTAGGATGAGGCCTCCAACCATGCTGACTTCCGACGTGCAGGCCTCGGAGCCACTGGTAGATGGGAGGTGTTCCCCCAGACATGGAGTCAGTGTCTGCACTTCTGGAGAGAGAGAGAACTCACTTTTAGAGAGTGGCAAAAGACCCAATGGTCCTGCCACCACCTCAACTGGACTCTACCCAGCTTGCATTGCCTCAGACGCTCCAAGATAGCGATCCATAGGACCCACACTGAGAAAGCAGAGTTACTCACAAGTAACAGGTGTTCTCTAGGGACAGCAGGAATCAGTCCTTACATATGGGTGACATCAGTGCCAACGGAGCCCATGCAGAAGCATCTCCCCAGCTTTCAAAGAAAGCTTTTGGGAGATGCCACCATGCATGTGTGGTCCCCTTCCCGCCCAAGGGTGCCATCTTGTTCAGTCAGATGACAAAGCTAGGACTGTAGTAAAAATAAAACAAGGTAGGGAGGTAACTCTTAGGGGAGGAGGAAGGGTTGTGAGGACTAATTCCTGCTGTCCCTGGAGAACAACTGTTACAGGTGAGTAACTACACCTTCTCCAAGAACAAGCAGGCAGTCAGTCCTCACATATGGGACTCCCTAGTTCCAGGCTGCCGAGAATCAAACCACAACAGCATCTACAGCGACCAAATCGGGTAGCCGTGAGTTGCAGAAGGTGAGACCCCAGCTGAGAGACTCTGCAACACCCTAGCATCCAGTGACACCATCACGCCAGTAGCTTGAGCAGGAGGAGTTGCCTACACCCCGAACAGATTACAGAGTACCACCTGGCCAAAGGCACTGTCCTGACAGGACTCACTTTCCAGGTAATAGTGAGCTGTAAACATATGGATTGAAGACCTTGTGGTGGTTTTGTAGATCACCGACACCAGTACTGAGCGCAGGTTCGCCACCGATGTGGCCATTGCTCTCATGCGATGCACTATGATCCAGTGGTTCAGGGAGAGCCCAGCTTTCTCACAGGCGAGATCAATACAGTGCTCCACCCAAGTGGACAGAGTTTGCTTAGTCACAGGAAGCCCCAGTCTGCTGGGGTCATAGGAAACAAAAAGCTGAGGAGCATTGTGATGGCCCTGGGTCCGTTGTAGATAGAAGAACAGGGCCCGTTTGTAGTCCAATGTATGGAGTATAGTTTCCTCCCTACTGGTGTGACGCCGCAGGAAATGGTGGAAAGGACCATCTCCTGGTTGAGGTGGAAAGGAGATACCACCTTTGGGAGGAATTTGGGATGAGTGCAGACCACCACCCTGTTTTTATATAATCTTGTGTATGGTGGCTCTGCCACCAAGGCCTGAAGCTCACTTAATCGCCTCACCCTACCCTCCCCTTCCCGTGCTCACTTGCAGTCCACCCGTTGCTCTGCTTTTTTTTTCGCTGGTCCTGCCCTCTGGAATGCCCTCCCTTCTTCCCTCCGCCTAGAACCTCAGTACGCCACATTTAAACATAACCTAAAGACCCACTTGTTTTCCCTAGCGTTCAATGTTCCCTCTCCTTTTGTGTGACCTTACCTCATCCATCCCTCTCCCCTTCTTGATGTCTGTCCTACTTATGTCTTGTCCTGTCTTTCTCATTTTCCTTACTGTCCTTTTAAGAGATTGTACATTTCCTTTCCTTTTTGTTGGCCATTGGCCTTCTTTTATTGAATTGTTTTAAATTGTACACCGCCTTGGTTATTTTAGAAAGGCGGTTTTTATCAAATAAAATAAACATAAACAAACTTACTCCGCAAGTGGATGTAAGAGCTACAAGGAAGGCCACTTTCCATGAAAGATACCGCAGATGGCAAGTAGCTAGTGGCTCGAATGGCGGTCTGGTGAGCTGTGAGCACTCCACATTGTGGTTCCATTCTGCCACCAGTGGGGTGGACAGGGGACTTAGACAGCAGTAGGCCCCAGAGGAATCGGAGGAACCGCGAAACCAGGGGCTGACCTAAGAGAGGTTTTCCTTTGATAGGGTGTTGTGTGCAGCAATCACACTCAGGTGCACCCTCACTGTGTTGGACTTCACTTCGATGTGTGAAAGTGCAGTAGGTAGTGGAGCACCAGTTTCTCCCACCTCTCTGCACACCATACCGAGAATCTATGCCACTTAAAGCCATATGCTCACCTCGTGGCAGGCTTGTGGGAGACCAACAGGACAGCCTCGACCTCTTCTGGGAGACTGAAAGGGGCCAAGGCTACCCTTTCATTAGCCATGCTATTAACTTAGAGACCCCAGATTGGGGTGCAGGAGATCTGGGGCATGGCCCAGCAGGACCAGGAGCTTTGCCGACAGGGAGAGCAGCAGCGGGAACCACGACTGTCTGGGCCACCTGGGGGCAATTAGTATTAGTACTGTCCCCTCATGTTGGACCTTGAAGAGGGTCCTGGAAACCAGAAGGGTCAGCGAAAAAGCATAAAGGAAGCCTTCTGTCCACAGGATCAGGAAGGCATCTGCTGCTACCCTTGCCAGGTGCAGCAGCCGTGAGCAGAAGCGGGGCAGCTGCGCATTGTCCGGGGTGGCAAACATGTACATCATGGGCATCCCTCAGAGGCGGAAGGCCACCCTGGGGTTCAGGTGTCATTCGTGCAGCTGGAGCACCCTCTGTGTGCCAGGAGGGTGTCCTGGGCTGGGAGGTGAACCACCCGCAGGAGCATATTGTTGCAAGCCGCAAAAGACACAAGAGCCACTGCCTCCTGGAAGAGGAAGTATGACCCCGTGCCCCCCTGCTTGTTGACATAAAACATGGTGACCTGGTTGTCCATCTGTACCAGTAGTGACTGGTGTCATAGGCAGTGGCGGAATGCCCGTAGGACCAGGAAGATTGCTCTGAATTCCAGAAGATTGATCTGTAGCAGGGATTCTGCCTGGGACCAGCTGCCTTGTGTGCGATGGTCCCCACCCGAGGAGGGAGGCATCCGTTGTCAGGACCTTCAGGGGCAGGGGCGCCTGGAAAGGCATTCCAGCTTGGAGGTGGCAGGGAAATTGCCACTGGCAGGTTATCTTGATCCTGTTCTGCAGTCTGCCCATGGACTGCGTCCACTGAGCGCATAGGCACCACTGGGCTGTTTGCATATGTAGGCGGGCTAGTAGGGTCACGTGGACCGTGGAGGCCATGTGGCCCAGAAGGCGGAGGAGGAGACAGGCTGGCATTGGGTGACAGTGCTGTGACAGTGCTGCCCTTTCCCTGGGCAGAAATGCTTTGGCCTACAGGTTGTCCAACTGAGCACCTATGAACTCCAGACTCTGGGCTGGAGTGAAATGAAATTTGGGGTAGTTGATAAACCCCAGGTGCTATAGCGGGAGAGTTGCGTGCCCTGGGGCTTGGTGGCCTTCTGCAGCCATGCTGCCCCTGATAAGTCAGTCGTCCAGGTAGGGGAAGACGAAGGCCCCTTGCAGACCTAGGTGGGTGGTGACCACTGCTAGGCATTTTGTGAAAAGCCTCGTGAGGAGACCAGATCGAAGGGTAGCATTCTGTATTGATAGTGCCCTCCTCCTACCATGAACCTTAGGAGGGGTAGATCAGGATGTGTGTGTGTAAGCATCCTTTAGATCCAAGGAGCAAAGCCAATCTCCCTGAGAGAGGTAGGAAAGCAGAGTTATAAGGGACAGCATCTTGAACGTCTCCCTCACCAGAAACTTGTTTAAGTTTAGCAGTTCTAGAATGGGCCTGAGGCCCCCAGTTCTCTTTGGAACAAGGACGTACATGGTGTCTGGGTACAGGTTCTATTGGATTGTCCCTGAGAAGACTTGCAAGCTCTGTGAGCAGCAAGGTCTTGTGAAGGAGGGATCGTACTGGCTTTTCTGGAAAGAACCTGGGTGGAATCTGCTGTAGGTGGAGGAGGTAGCCCTCCCTGACCACCTGCCATACTCACAGGTACAAGGTGATTGAGGCCCATCTGTGGGCGAAGAGTGCCAGATGCCCCCCTGTCGGCTGGTGAAGGTCTCCTGGGGGAGGGGAGGCCCTGCCCTGGGAGTCAAGAGCTCTCCCCAGACAGGGTGGGAGCTTGAGTCTGGGTCTTAGGTAAGTTTTGCCTTCTGACCCCCCTGTCCCTGCCTCTTGGGGTGAGAACTCTGTTGATGGCCGTGTAGGGCTCGTACTGATGACCCTGTGTGAAAGCATCCTTTTTCCTCGGGAAAAGGGCCCTTTTTCCCCAATGGTCTTTTGCGGGGATGGGATGAAGTCTTCTTGGAAAGCCTCTGACAGGTCACAAAGTCGGCCTCAATCTCAGCAGCTTTGTCGGCTATGGGTTTGCCGAAGAGGTTCTTACCGGTACAGTGGACATCAAGCAGTTTGTCCTGGATCAACTGCTTGAGGTTGAAGGAATGCAACCAGGCCTGCCTTTGGGTCCTGATGCCGGCTGCCACAACTCAAGCTGCTGACTCAAAGCCGTCATAAGTGGCCTGGGAGAGGAACAGTCCCACACTCCAGGAGTCAGGGTCTGGAACCATTCGAGGGGTTCCCCGATGCCTGCTGCAAACCCTGACAGCTCTTTGGCCAGTGCCTTTGAGTTCATAGGCTTGGATCCAGCAACCAGCATTGATCATCAATAACATCCGCGCCAAAGAGTGTCAAGGGCTTCGGTCTCCCTACCGGGAGAAACAGAGGAGTGGCTCTTCTGGCTCTTGAGCTTTTGCATGGTCAATTCAATGACCATGGAATTGCATGGGAGTTGGGGTTTGTGGAACCTCGGTCCTTTCCAGATGCAGTACATAGCGTCGAGCTGACAGCTAAATATCGGCATGGACGCCGGGGTCTCCCACATTCGGAGTAATAGCCCTCGAAGATTGGCTGTATGGGCACCATGAGAGTTTCTTTGGATGGAGTCTCATACTGGAGAATCTCCAACTCCTCAGTGAGCAGGTCCTCTCTGTCTCGGTCTGCACAGAGAGGGCCCTGGCCATATCCCTGATGAAGTCATGGAAGGCCACATCCTCGGGAAAAGAGTGGCGTTGCGGCACTGAGGGAGACGGGTCCGAGGGAATGTCGTGGTGCCATCTGGTGTCCAGGGACACATCATCCTCTGTTTCCTACTCGGAGTCAAGTGGTGACGAGTCCAAGGCCCTGTGACTCCTTTCATTGAGGTTGGTGCCAAAGGGCTGATGGCCTGCAGAAGACCTGGGGTCTGAGTTGTAGACACTGGCCGGCAAGGACCGGAGACCCGAGGAACGGGACCTGGGCCTTGACAGGCGCTGAGGGCTGTCTCGAGGCTGGGGGCTCTCGATGCTCAGCTCGATGACCGGGGACTTCCTTGCAGTAGAGGGCCCAGTCATTGGAGCAGATGAGGTGGACGAACCAGCCATCATTGCCTGCTGCAGGGCTAAGATAGCAATGATGTTCTGCTCCAGGGCCACCATTTGGTTTCCAAGCCAGAAGGCTCCGCAGCCTTTGGTGCGGGCACAGAGGATTTAGGGCCTGGTGCCAGTGCCTTTGGCAGTGCGTTCTCGATGAGGACTACAGCCTTGAGAAACCTCACATGGTCTCTGCCGGCCGAGGAATCCTTCTTGAGGTCTTTGGTGAGGCGCTTCTCAGAGTCACTCAAGTCCCTCTGTGAGATTTTACTAGGTTTCTCTGGTGCAACCTTGGTGGACTTGTCCAGCTTGGGGGTCCTCTTGGAGGCCTCGCGGGACTCAGAGGATGCCTGGGCATCTCGGGATGTGCTGGACTTGGAGTTTGGTGCCGGGGAGGTGGGTGCCTAGTTGGACCTGGGGAACAGCTTTTCCTGCAACTCTGGCCGTTTTTTGTTGATTTTGGCTGACATGGCCTGGCAGAGGTCACAGGAGGTGCTGTCATGGTCCAGGCCCAGGCAG
This sequence comes from Ichthyophis bannanicus, assembly GCA_033557465.1. Taxonomy (NCBI): domain Eukaryota; kingdom Metazoa; phylum Chordata; class Amphibia; order Gymnophiona; family Ichthyophiidae; genus Ichthyophis; species Ichthyophis bannanicus. The sequence goes on along the minus strand of CM066041.1, from coordinate 225,671,416 downwards.
CAGTCATGGGTGTCAGTAATGGATATAGTTTGACTGCAGCAGTCACACTTTTTAACCCACCGGGAGACATGGTGGGAAACACCCAGATGGGGTAGACGACCTCCCAGGTGAAAAAAGGCATGAACACCGGCCGAGGGAGACCTTGATAAAAAAAAAGGGCCGAGAACGGCACCGGGAAGCGCTGACTCGAGATAGGAAGAGGAACTGGTATGCCTACTGGGAAACTAAGTTTTAGGAACAGTTTTTCAAGGATTTTTTCGGGGGAACAGGACAAATGTCCATTGGGCTCCATGGAAAAAAGGAGACTGAGCAAGATGGCACCCTTGGGAAGGAAGGGAACCAAGCATCTCCCACAGGCTTTCTTTGAAAGCTGGGGAGATGCTTCCACACGAGCTCCGTCAGTGCTGATGTCCCCCATATGTGAGGAATGACTTCCTGCTTGTTCCTGGAGAACAGACTCTGAGAACAACTTTTTGGCCTTCCCCTTTCGCTTTGGCATCAAGGTAACTCAATAAAATATTACTCCATTGTAACAAATGTTCTAACATGGGATGGGGGATTGATTTGCAATTTGTTACCCTGTAGCACGGAAGTTGTCTCAGACTCCTCGGCAGCCTCAACAATGATACTTAGTATCCAGCGGCGCCCATTAGCATCAATGACTAACTTTCCGGCTTTTCTTGGTAAATCACTTGCAATCTCCCTCAATCAATGTTGTTTCACACTTAACTTTAAAACAATGATGATTCCTTGAACATTCTTCTATTATTTTGCTGTTTCCTTTCAGTAGTTTTATTGCTTCCCAACCCCACCCAATGGCGCCATCACTGCGTTTCTCTCAGATTACTGAGGTTCTTCAGGGGAACATTCTCAAATTAATAGATTTCTTCAAAGGAACAGTTCACTGTGAGCAAACAAAAGAAGTGTGAAAAACCCTTTTGTGTTTTTTCCCCATTAGACATAATTAAAATATATTGAAAAATGCTTAGACAAACCTAAACCAGACTACTAAATCCCAGCTGTTATACTTTAATCAAAACATACCCAATGAAAACTGAAGTGTGCTTCCGACGTTCACATGAATCTGTTTCTTCTTCACTTCTTTTCAGAAACACTTTCTTCTATGTGTGTAAAAAACGCGGCGCATGCGGAAAAACACTAACCTGGTTTGTCTTATAACTCCTCCTAGAGGTGGCCTCATTCCCACGCAAGTCTGACGTCAGATATTCTTTTCTCCTCCCTACGATCAAACTAATTGTTTTGAATGGGGATCCCTCCGTTTAACAGATGCCCCATTCTACTCCGGCATTTAGACCATTTGGTATGACTGACTGGAGATTGAAAATCCAGCGTTGTTCACAAAACAGCAATGTTTGTTCTAATGATTTTCCAGACATTGTTGTTGAAACCTGTTCAATACAGAAACATCGCAAATTGTCAAACAAATGGCTATAGGCTTGGCAATGTTGGACAATGGGCGCTGTGGTGACCCCATGTTTCAATCAACTTTTATGTTCAAGCATCCGAATTCTAAACGGTCTAGTGGTCTTCCCTACATAAAACAAATTGCAGGGGCATTTAATTGCATAAACCGCATTCTTAGTGCCACAAGAAGTACTGCCTTTCAAAACGTACTCTTTTCCATGGTAAAAAAAGTTTTCCGTTTCACTTGTTATATCACAAATGTTGCAGTGGCCACATTTGTGGTATCCAGGTTCTGTTTCTCCGTTCTGTCTTACGTTCAGAGGACGTAATGTGGCCGGACTCAATTTTTCTTTAAGATTCCTGTCCCTACGCCATACGCATTGTATCGTCTTATTTTCTAAGCCTGAAACATTACTTATAACATTGACATGCTTAGAAATAATCTTCTTTATCTGAAAGCTTAAAGGAGAATACTTTGTGATAAAGTTGACTGTGTCAGGACAAATCGCTAATCTCTTCTTCTTAGATGCGTCCAAAAGTCATGATCGCTCATTAAATAATGCCCGATGGTAAGCTCGTTCTATAATTCCGGGAGGATAACCTCTGTCTTTAAAGTTTTCTGCCAAAACTGCTGCATGCTTCTTATAATCCTGAACTTCAGAACAGTTCCTGCGATATCGCAAAAACTGCGAGAAAGGCAATCCTTCCTTTAACCTCAAGGGGTGTGCACTCTGGTAATGGAGGAACGTGTTCCGATCAATTGACTTTCTAAATACTGTCGTTTTCCACTTTGAGCCACCTTTTCTGATTGAGACATCCAAAAAAGTGATGTCTGTCATGCTTGCTGTGTAGGTAAACTGAATGTTTCTATCCAGTCCATTTATCCATTCCACAAAGGAGTTCAAAGAATCTATGGAACCCAGCCATAACATGAAAATATCATCGATGAATCGATGCCACAACTTGATGTTGTCATTATAATGGGAAGAAGTGACCCAATGGCGCTCAAAATCCCCCATGAAAAGATTGGCTATAGAAGGGGCACAGGTGGCCCCCATCGCTACTCCAGAGATCTGCTGGAAAATCTCATCTTCAAATTTAAAGTGATTATGGAAAATTGTCAGCCTTGTCAATTCTAGAAGGAAATTCAATTGATTTTCTGACATATCCCCTCCAGCCCTTAAAGCCCGTGCCACTGTCTCAAATGCTTGAGATTGGGGGATACTTGTATACAGGGCAGTAACGTCCAAGGTTACCAGGACTATGTCCGAATTAGTGGCCCATTGTGAATGGTTACTCAAAATTTGTAAAAAATGTGAGGTGTCCCTAATATAGGAGGGAATATCCCCCAATAATGGACACAAATAAGAATCTATGAATATTGATAAGCGTTCTAAAAGGGATCCTTTGGTTGAGACAATCGGCCAACCTGGGGGCTGAGTAATATTCTTATGTATCTTGGGGACTAGGTAGAACCGAGCCATGGTGGGATTTGCCATATTGAGAAACTTCCATTCCTTTTTAGAAATTAATTTAGCTTTCAAAGCTTGTGAGGTGATTTCTGTTATCTCATCTTGAAGAATCTTGGTAGGATCATCTTGCAATCTTTGATAGGCAGTGCTATCAGACAGTTGTCGCAGTGCTTCTTGAACATAATAATCTCTGCTGAAGATGACTATCGCTCCCCCTTTATCTGCCCTACGTATGACTATGTCTGACCTATTTGTCAATTCTTTCAAAGCTATACGCTCCTTAACGGGCAATGCATTAGAAAAATATATTTGGGTCTGCTCCAAATCTGCAACATTCTTTAATATCAACTCTTTAAAAATCGTTAGCGCTGGATGTGCCGGTCCTGGCGGGGACCATGTAGATTTAAATGGCAATGCTATCCAACGCCAATCTAAATTCGATGTTTCTGTGCTGTCATGTTCCGGTAGAGAGGCAAAAAACACCTTTAAATTCAACTTGCGTATTAATTCTTCTAAATCAATGCGGAATTGAAAAGGATCAAAGATAGTAGTTGGCACATATGACAACCCTCGATTTAACACGGCTAATTGGTCTGGTGTGAGAAATTTACCTGACACATTAATCACTAAATCTTCTCCATCAGCAACTGCGGAGTTCAATGATGTCGATGGCTCACATTCTGTTCGGATTGAAGGACTAGAAAAGGGGACTGTTACTTTTGAAGAGAGATCTGCAATTGTGAGTATATACTACTGGGAATTTTCTGAAAGGAATTCTTTCTATTAAAGCTATTTAATCTGTGAACCCACCATTTTTTGTTAAATCAGTCAGGGCCTAGTAGCAGCAGTTTAAGTTTAAATTTAAAACACAGAAGAGAACTTTCTGGTTACATTTCATACCCAGCAGAGAGCCTGTAGTTTTAATTTAATAGTCACTCAGGGCCTAGTATCAGCAAAGTACTTTTAGTTTAAATTTAAAACACAGAAGAGAGCTTTCTGGTTAAATTTGGAACCCAGCAGAGCGCTTGTAGTTTAAATTTAATAGTCACTCAGGGCCTAGCATCAGCAAAGTACTTTTAGTTTAAATTTGAAACACAGAAGAGAACTTTCTGGTTAAATTTAGAACCCAGCAGAGAGCTTGTAGTTTAAATTTCATACAAAGAGCTATAATTTAAATCAAATAAGAATATAACTTACCTCGGCAGCACAGGACAGGATACTGTGTAGCAGCCCTCTTTTAATAAGTGTTATTTCCCTCCCTCCCGACACCCACCCACCCCTGGGATAATCGTAGCTTTATAGGTACTTACACAACTTAAAAGACAGGAGGTGCTCTCAGGTGAAGCTCATTACCCAAATCAGTCATACACTACGGACCTGAGATTAATTAAGCTTCAGGTGAACAAGGTATATTAAACGTATTAGGTACAGTTTTATTGGTATAAATATCCATAGCAACCCTTAGTAAGTAAATAACTTAAAGATCTAAACAAAAACTTAAAACTAAGATGCAGACAGCAGTCCAGCAGTGAGATGGGGGCTTTCCAGTCTTTTGCATTGAGTGTCACATGTATGATTTTCTCCCAGTTGGTGAGAGGTCTTATGTGTGCACTAGGTGCAAGGAGCTCTTTGCTCTCAAGGAACAAGTCCGTTCTCTAGAGGCTAGAGTAGCAGACTTGGAAAACATAAGAAAGACAGATAGGTACATAGACGAGACCTACAGGGATATAGTCCTGAGGTCCCACCTCCAGTCTGGCAGCATCCCTGTTGCCATGGAGGAGAGAGGTCACGTGACAGGAGAGCATCACCCTGGTGTGGTAGGAAGTCATCCTGTAACTAGGACCTGTCCTCCAGGTTATGTAAAACCCTCTCACACCGAGGAAATTTCTCCAGGGCCATGTGCCCATGAGGTAAGGGTTAGGACAGCCGTTATAGCTGGTGATTCGATCATTAGGCATGTAGGCATTGCTTTTCTATCCAGGAATTGTATTTCCTTTCTACTTCATTGGCTTTGGCCTTTTTTAAAAAAAATTGGATTTTATTGTACACCGCTTTGCTTGCCACTGAAAGGCGGTTTTTATCAAGTGAAATAAAACATAAACATAAACATAAAACATAGATAGCTGGGTGGCTGGTGGACGTGAGGATCGCCTGGTAACATGCCTGCCTGGTGCGAAGGTAGCGGACCTCATGCGCCACCTAGATAAGGTCTTAGAAAGTGCTGGGGAGGAGTCTGCTGTCTTGGTACATGTCGGTACCAATGACATAGGAAAATGTGGTAGGGAGGTTCTGGATGCTAAATTTAGGCTTTTAGGTAGGAAGTTGAAATCCAGAACTTCCAGGGTAGCGTTCTCCGAAATGCTTCCCTTTTCCACGTGCAGGACCCAAAAGGCAGGCAGAGCTCCAGAGTCTCAATGCGTGGATGAGACAATGGTGCAGAGATGAGGGGTTTGGATTTGTTAGGAACTGGGGTACATTCTGGGGAAAGGAGGGGTTCTTCCGAAGGGATGGGCTTCACCTTAACCAGGATAGAACCAGGCTGCTGGCATTAACCTTTAAAAAGGAGATAGAGCAGCTTTTAAACTAGATAATAGGGGAAAGCCGACAGTCGCCCAAGAGCAGATGGTTCAGAAGAATGTATCCTTGAAGGATACTACCAAAAGCAGAGAGGTTCCACAAAAGAGTAAAGTAGCCCAAATGCCCTCAAGTATGGAGCAGACAGAGCTTAAAGATCCCAAATTACCCATGTCTACCAATAGCCAAATTAATATGAATAAAATACAGTCTCCAAAATGCTTGTATGCAAATGCTAGAAGTCTAAAAAATAAGATGGGAGAGTTAGAATATATAGCACTAACTGAGAGGTTAGATATGATTGGAATATCAGAGACATGGTGGAAGGAGGACAACCAGTGGGACACTGTGATACCTGGGTACAAACTATATCGTAATGATAGAGCTGATCAAATTGGTGGAGGGGTTGCGCTCTATGTTAGAGAGGGCATTGAGTCAGAAAGGATTAAAGTTTTGCAGGAAACAAAATTTGCTGTAGAATCTCTATGGATTGTTAATTCCATGTAAAAAGGGGAAGGCGATGGCAGTGGGGGTGTACTATCGACCGCCTGGCCAGAATGAACAAATGGATGATGAAATGCTCAAAGAAATCAAGGAAGCTAACAAAAGTTACAGCATGGTAATAATAATGGGTGATTTCAATTACCCCGGTATCGACTGGGTCAGTGTCACGGCAGGACATGCTAGGGAGATAAAGTTCCTAGATGACTGCTTCTTGGAGCAGCTGGTTCATGAACCGACCAGAGGGGAAGCCATATTAGACCTAGTCCTTAGCGGAACACCAGATCTAGTGCAAGAGATAAGGGTGTTGGGGCCACTTGGCAATAGTGATCATAGCATGATCGCCTTTGATTTAATTAGTGGAGGAGGGATAGTAAGGAAATCCACAGTACTACCTTTTAACTTTCAAAAGGGAGACTATGATAAAATGAGGAAAACAGTTAAGAAAAAACTAAAAGGAGCAGTTGCAAAGGTTAAAGACTTACATCAAGCTAGGGTGTTGTTGAAAAATACTATCTTGGAAGCCAAGACCAGCTGTATTCCACGCTTTAAGAAAAGTGGAAGGAAGTTCAAAAAACTGCCAGCATGGTTTAAAGGTGAGGTCAGAGAGGCTGTTGCCAAAAAAGCATCTTTCAGGAAATGGAAAAAAGAGCCAAATGATGAAACCTGGAAACAGCACAAGCACTGGCAGGTCAAATGCAAGGCATTGATAAAGCAGGCAAAGGGAGAATTTGAGAAGAAGCTTGCTGCGGAAGCAAAAACGCGAAATAAAGATTTTTTTCAAGTACATTCGTAGCAAAAAACCTGTGAGAGAGTCAGTTGGTCCATTAGATGATAGAGGAGTTAAAAGGGCACTAAGAGGCGACAAGGCGATAGCGGAGAGACTGAATGAATTCTTTGCTTCGGTCTTTACTGAGGAAGATGTAGGGATGTTACCCATGACTGAAGTGGAATTTAAAGGTGCGGAAGAATTGAAGGAAATATTGATACATCGGGAAGATGTATTACAACTACCGGTATTAGATAAACTGAAGAGTAGCAAATCACCTGGGCTGAATGGTATACATCCAAGGATGTTGAAAGAACTGAAATATGAGATTGCAGACCTGCTATTAGTAATCTGTGAACTATCATTAAAATCATCTCTAATACCTGAAGATTGGAGGATCGCCAATGTAACACCAATTTTTAAAAAGGGTTCCAGGGGTGATCTGGGAAACTACAGACCGGTGAGCCTGACGTCAGTATCGGGAAAAATGGTAGAAACCATCATAAAGAATAAAATTACTCAGCATGTAGATAGTCATGGCCTAATGGGAGACAGCCAACATGGCTTTAGACAAGAAAGATCTAATCTGTTATGTTTTTTTGGAGGAGGGAATAAACAAGTAGACAAAGGTGAGTCAGTTGATATAGTATATCTGGACTTTCAGAAAGCCTTTGACAAGGTCCCTCATCAGAGACTTTTGGCATAACTAAAGAGTCATGGGATAGGAGGCAGTGTACTATTGTGGATCAGGAACGGGTTAAAAGATAGAAAGCAGAGGGTAGGGCTAAATGGCCAATTTTCCCAATGGAGAAAGGTGACTAGTGGTGTACCCCAAGGATCTGTGCTGGGTCCGCTGCTTTTTGACAAGAGAGCAAATAGAATGCTAGGTATCATAAGGAAAGGAATGGAAAATAAAACAAAAGCTATTATAATGCCTCTATACCGTTCCATGGTGAGACCGCACCTTGAATATTGTGTGCAATTCTGGTCGCCGTATCTTAAAAAGGATATAGTGTTATTAGAAAAGGTTCAGAGAAGAGCCACCAAAATGGTAAAGGGGATGGAAGGATACTCCTATGAAGAAAGGCTAAAAAGGTTAGGGCTCTTTAACCTGGAAAAGAGACGGCTGAGGGGAGATATGATAGAAGTCTATAAATTAATGAACGGAGTGGAACGGGTAAACGTAGATCGATTGTTTACGTTATCAGAATATAGAAAGACTAGGGGACATGCAATGAAGCTACGGGGTAAACTATTTAAGACTAATAAAAGAAAATATTTTTTCACTCAACGTGTAATCAAACTCTGGAATTTGTTACCGGAGGATGTAGTAAAGGCTGTTAGTGTAGCTGGGTTTAAAAAAGGTTTGGACAAGTTCCTGGAGGAAAGGTCCATAAACCATTATTAAGAAGGGACCCAGGATATCAATGCTTGACCCAGTACAAGCATTGCGGAACCTGTGTCTTTTGGGGAAACTGCTAGGTACGTATGACCTAGATTGGCCACTGTTGGAAACTGGATACTGGGCTTGATGGACCTTGGTCTGACCCAGTATGGCATATCTTATGTTCTTATAACTTCCCCCCTGTTTTCTTCTTCTTCTTTCTTGTGTCTTCGTCATCTTCGCGAAAATCCTCCTTCGGAGTGCTTGATTCTGCAGAACTGATTTCATCTGATTTTGATTCAAAAGACACCTGTTTACGTGATTTTTTTTTGTATTTTTCCATTTTAAATCCATCCAGGGGTATACATAGCCCGTGGTGTAGTCCTCATGGTCCCTTTTAAATTTTTTGGCCTTCGCCACTCGAACCTCTTGTTGCAAAACATCCGTTTTTTTCTTCAACTCTCCCAATTTCAATTTAAACTGGTCTTCGGTCTCTTTTTCTTTTAATTCTATCAGCATTAGATCATCTTCTTGATGTAGCTCCTCCAATGTAGATTTTGTCGTGCTAATGATTAATATCATTAAGTCAAGGGAGCATTTGTTCAAAATGCGATTCCAGTTTGCAACGAAATCTGGACTAGTAGTAAACATCTGGGGTTCTTTATAAATTTGTAACCCTCGTGGTATATGCTGTCTGCTTACATATTCTATCATGGAGAGCCTATGCAGATCTGATCATAAGTGCATCCCACGTAGCTTCTGTACTACCAGTTTGGCCGTCTTCCAGTGTGAAAGGTGTGAATGCCGGAGTAGAATGGGGCATCTGTTAAACGGAGGGATCCCCATTCAAAACAATTAGTTTGATTGTAGGGAGGAGAAAAGAATATCTGACGTCAGACTTGCATGGGAATGAGGCCACCTCTAGGAGGAGTTATAAAATAAACCAGGTTAGTGTTCCTTTGAAAAAATCTATTAATTTGAGAATGTTCCCCTGAAGAACCTCAGTAATCTGAGAGAAACACAGTGATGGCGCCATTGGGTGGCGTTGGGAAGCAATAAAACTACTGAAAGGAAACAGCAAAATAATAGAAGAATGTTCAAGGAATCATCATTGTTTTAAAGTTAAGTGTGAAACAACATTGATTGAGGAAGATTGCAAGTGATTTACCAAGAAAAGCCGGAAAGTTAGTCATTGATGCTAATAGGCGCCACTGGATACTAAGTATCATTGTTGAGGCTGCCGAGGAGTCTGAGACAACTTCCTTGCTACAGGGTAACAAATTGCAAATCAATCCCCCATCCCATGTTAGAAAATTTGTTACAATGGAGTATTATTTATTTATTTATTTATTTATCAGTTTCTTCTATACCGCCCCTTCCAGAGATCAACATTGAACAATTAACAATTTTGTATACTAGAGTACACTTTACATAGAACGGTGTTTGGAACTATGTACAAAATAATAATATTTTAATATTTAATATTTTATTGGTTGTATGCATTTTGAATTACTCTCAAAGATTTGACCGATAGATATTGTAGAATCAAGGTAACTCAAAGCAACAGTACTACGTGGCTATCTTAACCATGCCCCCTTTCCCACCCCATAACTTCTCCTTCATCACTTTTTTTTTTTATTACATAAAATAAGGTAGCACAGAACAGAAAAAAACTAGGTGCTAGGAGGTAGATGGAGTTGGATTCTAATTCTGGAATAGATTCTGAAGAGCAAATTGGCCAAACCTGCTGTTGCATCTGGAGCCCCTTTCCATAGAGTAATAGAATGTCAGTGTGAGAACAGAAGTCCAAGAGGCAGATTAGCAGATCTTTTCCATAGAGCCTGAGCACACAAGGACCAATGACACAGCCATAGCTCAGATGTTATTAGTAATTACATGATTTTCAAATGTCAGGCCTATCTGGACATAAATAAAAGAGATGTACTCTGCCTATCAAATTGAGAGAGTATATTTGCTGACAGCAGTCCTTCACCTATTGGGATCATAAGAAACAAAGTTGGGTGAACCTTCTATAGGCTTTAGCCCATTCCAAGCAGAAGGTCAAGGCTCTCTTGCAATCCAGTGTGTGCTTTTTCCTTTGTGAGGGTGAGGTCTTGGGAAAAATGTTGGAAGGATTCACTGATTAAGGTGGAACTTAGACACCACCTTAGGATGAGTGCACCACTCCACCCTATTGTTGAAAAATGTGGTAATTATTTAACATTTCTTCTATACCAATTTTCATAGTATCAAAGTGGTTCACAATGAATCAACTTCAGTGGTTACAGTGAACATAAGGGTAGGGGGGAGTGGGGTGAACATTAGAACTATGATGCAGGTTAACGTATAATTCATAATAGTCATTCAGTGGACTTCTGGTGACATCACGGAGCTAATGGCAGCTTAGAAGCCTAGCTCCATCCGATTCCCGAGTGTGGAGAGACAATAAAGCGACCCCAGGTGAAAAAGTGGAAGGGAGGTGAGCACCCAGCATTGTAATGGCGGCGAGGAAAAAATTGGCTGGTTTCCAGTCCCCGTACGTACGCCGGGAGCTGATGGCGAAGGCGGAGATGGCCGGCTCAGAAGAGGGAGCCGGGGCAGGGAACTCGGAGAAGGAGGAAGGAACGGATTCGGAGGGGCTGGAGGAGGTGTCCTTGAAAAAGTGGCTGCAGGCGTTTAAAGTGGAAATGAGAGGAGAGATTAAGACAATGAGGAAAGAGGTGAAGGAAACCCTGCTGGCGATCCAGAATGAGGTGGACTGTTTGGGACAGCGAGTGGAGGACCTAGAAGGCCACGTGGAGCAATGTGAGGAGGAGATGAGAGACATGGCGTCGATGCAGAATAAACTCAAGGCCCAGCAGGAGGAGTTACAGGAGAAAATAGAGGAGGTTGAAGACAGAGCAAGAAGGAACAACCTGCGTATTCAGGGCATGCCGGAGGAGGCAGCCTCCAGAGACTGTGTACAGGTGGTGCAGAGGTTGTGCAGACATATTTTGCAGCTGGGAGAGGATGCTAGACCACGAGTGGAGCTAACTGGAGTTGAAAGGGCGCATAGAAGTTTGGGCCCGCGGCGGGAGAAGCAGGCAAGAGACATTGTAGTCTGTATGAGCAGTTTCCCCCTGAAAGAACAGATATTGAACGCGGCAAGGAAGTTTGGAAGGATTGCATGGGAAGGCAGTGAAATAGAAGTGTATAATGACCTGTCAAAAGGAACACTTGAAAGGAGGAGATCTATGAAAGAGGTCACAGCATATTTGAGGGGGAAAGGCATGCGCTACCGATGGATGTTTCCCTTTGGCATCTTGATGTCAGTGAATGGAGTGAACAGGAAGGTGAAAATGATGGAGGAGGCGTGGTCCACACAGAGAGATGGGGTGTGAGGATCTACCCCAAGCAGTGGAGAGGGAACAGCGGCGGGAACCTAAAGCAGTGACTGGTAAACAGCAAACAAGCTCGCAGTGGCAGAGAGTGGGAGAGAAGGGAAAGCGGTTGAAGTGGATGACTCAGCAGCGGAGGATGGAGGCAACGGAGGAAGACACCTGAGAGGAGAGACTGGAGAGATGATGCCTGGATGCAAGTACGGAGTCTGAGTAGGGGGCGACAGAGCTCTGTTACTCATGGAACTCGGACACTGGACTTGTAGGGCTGAGAGGGGAGGGGAGGCTATTGGGAGAGGGGAGGGGAGGCTATTGGGATTGGGGGGGTGTGGGGGTTAGTAACAATAAGGGATGGTAAGGGCAGAGTGGGGGAGCAAATATTGGGGGAGGAGGGGAACGGGAAGGAGGGGAAGGGGGAGGGGAGGACTGGATAGGGTGGGGGCTGATTGAGGAATGAGGCAGATAAAGGGTGGGGGGAATGGAGTGACGTGAAAGGACAAGGCGTCTCCAGAAGGGTAGGAGGGAGTTAAGATATGGGAAGGGGGAGGGGAAGGGGAAGGGAAGGGAGGGGATGGGGGAAGGGGAGGAGGGGGGATGGGGGGAGGGGGGGAAGATGGGAGGGGGAGGGGGCAAGATCACAGCGATACCAATAAGGGGGGTGGAGAGGGAAATGGAAGGGATATGCTGCGGATAGGTTCAGTAAATGCTAAGGGGTTATTTATTTATTTATTTATTTATTTATTTAACATCTCTTATATACCGCGCTATTAAAATCAGCGCGGTGTACATCGAACAAAATATACTGCAATGTGTACAGGTAACATCGAGTTTACAGAGAACAGGGGAATATAAAACATGGAATAACAGGGATAACTATGTACAATAAACAATATACTATTTATATGCTTTAATTATGTACCATATTTAAACTCGAGTGAATATTGAACATGTATTCATGGGTAGGATGAGTCTATAGTAGTAAGGTAGATTTTCGTGGGGACTACCGTTTTCTGGTTGGATTAAAGTGCTAGGGTGTTTGGTGTGAGTGGGAGGCCTGTTGGCTGTGTGGGTGTCCATGGACACTTCTGGGTAGTATTTTGTGAATAAGTGATGCTTTACGGCTTTGCGGAATTGTAATAGACTTTTGATGCCGCGGATTTCGTGGGGAAGTTTATTCCAATTCCTGGGTGCAAACAATGAAAAAGCTCTGTTTGATGTGGCTTTAGTACATGAAGTCATCATCTTAGGAACTATTAAAGTGTTCATAGTTGTAGTCCTTCTGTTTCTATTTTCAGGGGTGTTGTGGATTAGTTTTCTGATTGGTGTTGGTGGGTAGATATTCATGGCTTTGAAGGTCAAAACTAGTGACTTGTATGAGAGTCTGGCTTGTAGTGGTAGCCAGTGTAGGTCTTTCATGATAGGTGTTATATGAGCAGACCTTGGTGACCCAGAAAGGACTCTAGCAGCTGTATTCATAGCCAGACGTAGTGGGTTTAAGGTTGATTGAGGGAGCCCGTGAAGGATGATGTTTGCGAAATCTAGATGTGGCAGGACTAGTGCCTGGAAGGTTGACCGGTAATCAGTATAGTCTAGTAGTGGACGGAGGTGGCGTAGTGTTCTGATCTTATGGTATATGTTCTTTGTCACATTCTTCACGTGCATTGTCATGTCCAGGTGTTGATCTAATGTTATGCCGAGGTATCTGATCGTGGGTTTGGATGTCAGTTCTGTGTTGTTGACCATCAGTGACGGCGGAGGTACAAACTTAAGATTCCTTGTAACAAATAGGACATCAGTTTTGCTATGATTTATTCTTAGGTTTTGAGTCAGCAACCATTCAGCTACTGCTCCGAAACAGTTGGTTATTGGAGTAAACACTGGTTGGTCAGTTTTGAACGGCATGTATATGAGGATGTCATCAGCGTATGCCAAGCATTGCACGTTGAAGGATCTGATCAATTCACAAATCGGCTGCATATAAATATTGAACATTAACGCCGATAGTGAAGATCCTTGTGGTACGCCTTGAGACTGTAGGAACGGCTCTGAGGATTTCTGGCCTGTTGTAACTTGTTGCCACCTGTTGGAAAGGTAGGATCTACACCATTCCAGTGCTGTGCTTCGAATCCCCTTCTCTCTCAGACGTTGAATTAGTATATCGTGGTTTACAGAATCGAAGGCAGCAGAAATGTCTAAAAAGATGAGGACAAATCCTTGTTTGATGTTGTTTATTCCTGTGATCAGATCGTTGAATAGGGTTGTAAGGATTGTGTCGACTCCATGTGCTTCTCTGAATCCATGTTGTGATTTGTCTAGGGGTGCTTCTGTGTCAATGTGATGCTGAAGTTGTTGTTGGGCAGCTTTCTCAATGATTTTTGCAAGCTGGGGGATGCTTGAGATTGGCCTAAATGATTCAACTTTGGATGGATCAAGCTTACTGTTTTTTAGTAGGGGCTTGATAGAGGTGTGTTTAAGACTCTGGGGGAATGAGCCTGTTAGGAAGGATTGGTTCAGAATTTTGCATAGGATTTGGCTTAGATCATGTCGCAGATCTTTGATCCAGTTAGCTGGGCATGGGTCATTAGGTGCCGTGCTAGGATTGATGGAGGCAATAATTCTCTCAATTTCACTAGATGATATAGTATTGAAGTTGCAAAATGGAGTTATATGAGATTCCTTAGGTGATATAATGGGGTTGATGGTATTTATGCAGGTGCTGGACTTAATCATTTTTGATTGCAGGTAGTTTGCGTAGTCCTGTGGCCGAGGTGTTGCAGGTTGGTCTGAAACTGGCTCTCTTGTTATGGATCTTACTAAGTTGAATAGAGCATGAGGTTTATTGATGGAGCGCTTCAGTAGGTTCGTGTGGTATAGTTTCCTGCTCAATGTTACCTTTTCACGGTGGGTGGCTAGGTGTGAGTTATATGTTTCAAGGGCTTCTGGTGAGTGGGTTTGGCGCCACTGTCTTTCAAGTTTGCGTAGATGAATGAGGGATGTACGAAGGTCAGCAGAGAACCATGGTGCATGATCTCGTTTTCTTATTTTCTTATCCATGTGCACTGGACATGAGGCGGCTCTGAGGTTCTCGTCCCATTTGGATACCAGGTCATCTAAGTTGAGGGTAGTGTTGGTCAAGAGTGGATGGAGGTTATCTAGGACTTTGTCGCGGTTGAGAGGTTGAAAACGGACTGCATGGGTTTCGGGTGAGTTAGATGGTATTTGACTCACATGTGAGGTAAAGGTGGGTATATTGAATTGAATAAGATTGTGATCAGACCAAGGTACTGGTATAACCGATAGTTGAAGGGCTTGGTGTGTTAAGGTTTTGGAATGAGGTGCGAAGATGAGGTCTAGTTTGCCTCCTTTAGTGTGGGTGGGAAAGTCGACATATTGTTTGTAACCTAGATCCTCTAGTGCATCTAGAAATGCTTCTGAATGGCTGTCATGAAGAGAGGGGAGGTTGAAGTCGCCAACTACCCAATTTGGAGAGCGTGATGTGGATGTTGCGCATGCAAGCTCAATTATTGTTGGAAGGTCATCCGGTAATGGGGATGGTGCTCGATAAAGCAGGTTGATTGAGCAGAGATCATTGGATATAGTGAGGGAGTCAAGGTGGGTTGAGCTGGAGGAGTTGCATAGCTTGAAGTTAAGATCTGTTTTAGCAAGGATGAGCGTTCCGCCTCCTTTTTGAGTGGATCTGTGGCATGTGTAGAGGTCGAATCCAGGAGGCAGCATCTGGTTTAGGAGGATGTTGTCGCTGTCAGATAGCCATGATTCTGTAACCATCAGGATGTCGAGCTTGTATTGAGGAATCAAGTCCATGACTACGGGCCATTTTGATCGTATGGATCTGGCATTTATCAATGCACATTTTAGGAGGCGTTGTCGATGGAGTTTCTCAGATTGGGCTTTGTTGATGACTTGAAGGGGAATGCTAAGAAGATGGGAGTGGGATGTGTGGTTGCGTTTTGCATTTGTGTGGTGGGAGAATTCAAACCATCTCCTTCCATATGTACGCAGTATTGGTATGTAGCTAGTATCGTGGTTGAGGGCGTTTGTGATGCAGGGGAGCCCAAAGGTAAGGAGGGTAGTGATCAATAACAGGACCTTGTACATTTTTAGGTTAGATATAAATAATGCAATGCCTATAATAGTGCAATAACTAGCAGCAGTGCAGTGATCCGCAATTGCTATCAACAATGCAATGACTAATTGATATTGGCAACAGTTAAAGGACTATAGGCAGTGGTGGAACAATGTGCTAATTTAGTATTGGCAATAGTATTAAGATTATTGATTTGCAGATAACAGTATAATAGCTTGTGAGATGCTAGAATTCTCCTGCTAAATGTGGTATGTTATTCCGGGAGGTACTGAAAACATAAGATATGCCATACTGGGTCAGACCAAGGTCCATCAAGCCCAGTATTCTGTTTCCAACCAATGGGATGTGGTGTTAATTCAGGAAACTCACTTGAGGGGAGGCGATGTGGGGAGGATGTGAAATAAGCAGTACCCGAATCAATATTATTCGTGTAACAGGGAGGGGGTAAAGAAAGGAGGAGTGGCCATATTGGTGAGGGCAGGGTGCAGGATTCAGGTGGGGGGGCATTTTAAGGATGGGGAGGGGAGAGTAGTTGGGATAAAGGGGAAGTTAGGGATGGAGGAAATTGTAGTAGTGGTGGTGTATGGGCCAAATGGTAATCAAGAGGGGTTCTGGAAAGAGGTGGGGAAGTTAATAGAGGGGGCGGGGGGGGGGGGAAGTGCTGGTAGGAGGGGATTTTAATTTAGTACTGGACCCGGGGGTGGACAGGAATCCGAGGGGAGGAGATGGGGGGGGGGGGAGAAAGAATAGACAAGGTTTAAGAAAGTTGATGAAACAATATAATTTGGTGGATGCTTGGAGGGCGCTGAATCCTGCGGGGAGGGAATATACTTTTTACTCGGCACCGCATGATAGTTGGAGCAGGATAGACATGCTCCTGGTGGATAGGGCTTGGTTACTGGAGGTACAGGACGGGGGTATTATCCCAGTAGGTTGGTCAGACCATAGGGCAGTGGAAGTAAGATTTAAGGGGGTAAAGAGGGGAGAGGTGGCATTCTGGAGGTTAAATGAAAGTTTGCTTAAGGATGAGAAGATAATGGAGGACGTTCGGAGGGTTATAAGGGAGTATTTTAATGACACAGGGGAAGTGGCGGATGTGATGGTGTGGGAGGGGTTGAAAGCAGTGGTCAGAAGGAGGTTTATAATGTGGGGGGCTAGGAAAAAAAGGGATCGGGAAAGGAAGGAAGGGGAGTTAGGAAAGGCGTTAAGGGAGGCTGAGGAGAAGTACTGGGGGACAGGGGCAAAGAGGGATAGAGCAGAGATGGAGAGGGTGAAAGAGGAGTTACAGGCTATACAAACGGAACAAGTAGCCTTTGCCTTACAGAGAGCTAAGCAGGTTTATTATGAATTTGGAGATAAAGCAGGTAGATTGCTGGCGCGAAGATTAAGGCAGAAAAAGGGGGCGGCAATGATATACCAGATAGAAGGGAAGGATGGCAGGATTTGTAGAGGGGAGGAGGAGATAAGGGAATGGTTTGTGGCATATTATCAGGAGTTATATAAGGGGATGGAGGGGGTGGGGGAGGGGGATATAGTAGGTTATTTGGATGGGGTAAAGTTAGCTGAGCTACCGGAAGAAGCCAAAAGGGACTTACAGGCGGGGATCTCGGGGGAAGAAATTGGGAGGGTAGTGAGGGGGATGGAGGGGGGGGGGGGGAAGGCCCCAGGGTTAGATGGGTTGACCAGGAGTTTTTACAAGGTTTCTTTGGGGGAGATAGGGGCCATACTAGGAAAGGTATTTAATGGAGTTTTAAATGAAGAGGGGGAGCTGTTGAGTGGAATGTTGACGGCAGGGATAACCGTTTTGTTGAAACCGGGGAAAGACCTATTACGGTGTAGCTCGTATAGGCCTATTTCCCTTCTTAACGTGGATGTTAAGCTTTTGGCAAAACTTTTGGCGGGGAGACTGGCAGGGTGGCTACCAGGGATAATCAAAGTGGATCAAGCAGGGTTTATTATGGGAAGGCAAGCAGCGGATAATATAAAGAGAGGGATAGGGGTGATATGGGAGGCTAGGCAGGAGCGTGAGGAACTTATGTTGATGTCAATAGACGCGGAGAAGGCATTTGACAGGTTGCACTGGGGGTTTCTAATGAAGGTGCTGAAGAAGGTGGGGTTTGGGCCAAATTTTCTGAAATGGGTGAAAGAACTTTACAGGGGGCCAAGGGCAAGGGTTAAAATTAACGGGAGGTACTCCAGGGATTTTGGCTTAGGGCGAAGGACTCGTCAAGGCTGTCCGCTGTCTCCGTTGCTGTTTACAATGGTAGTGGAGCCGTTAGCGGAATGCATAAGGGGGAATGGGAAGATAGTGGGCCTAGAAAGAGGGGGGCAGAATCATAAGATTTCATTATATGTGGATGACATTCTGTTATACATTAGCAGGCCGCAGGAGTCGTTACCGGAGGTGATGAGGGAGGTGGAAAGGTACGGGGCAGTGTCGGGGTTTAAAATGAATGTAGATAAAATGGAGGTGATGACGGTGCAGCTGAGTAGGGAGACGGAGGAGAGTTTGAAACAGTTGTATCCATTACAGTGGGTTAGTAGGTCATTGGGATATTTGGGGGTTAGAATCACGGATAAGTATGAGAATCCGTATCAAGCTAATTACCCAAGACTTATCGGAAATATTAGCAGAGATTTGGAGGGGTGGATGCGGATGGAGATTTCCTGGTTGGGCAGAATAGATGCGATTAAAATGAATATTTTACCTAGACTGCTATACTTGTTCCATGCTTTGCCGGTGGAGGTACCGGAAGGGGCGATGAGAGCGCTGCAAAGGCGGGTGTTTAGCTATATATCGAAGAGGAAGCCACCAAGAGTTGCAAGGGAGGTGATGTTCGCAGCCAAGGAGGAGGGGGGCTTGGGGTACCTAATCTGAGGGCTTACTATAGGGCAGCACAGTTAACACATGTATTGGGTTGGAGGGAGGGAGGGGAGGAGAGGCCTTGGGTGAGCTTGGAAAAATTGAGGGTGAGAGGGGGGCATTTGGCAGCATGGGTGTGGGCCCCGTGGACGGAGAGAGCGGAGTTAGGGAGGGGTACTCCGGCGATGAGACAGGTGGTGAAGATATGGGATAAGGTTAGGGGGCCAGAAATAGCCAGCAGGAGGACGGTGTTTTCTGTGATGACAACTTGGAGGGGGTGGAGGGCCTTTAAACCAGGTTGGGAGGGAGGGTGTTTTGATATCTGGAAAGGAAAAGGGTTGGAGTGTAGTTTTCAGCTGTTGGAGGAGGGGGAGATGAAGAGCTTTGAGGAGGTGAAGGAGGAGTTTAGCCTGGAAGCGGAGGATAGATTCGCGTATGTGCAGGTGTGCTCGTTTCTTCAGAGGGTATTGGGGAAGGAGGGGATGGGATGGGAAGAGAGGTCTCTAGCTTGGAGGTTATTTGGTACGGGAAGAGAGGGTCGAAGGGGATGATATCGGAATTATATAAAGGGGTTAAGGGGGAGGGAGTGGGAAAGCACAAATATATGGTAGAGTGGGAAAAGGATCTGGGGAAGACAATGTCATTAATAGAATGGAAAAGGGTGTGGGATCAGATAAAGAAGGGGCCCTGCTCGAGTAGGATCAAAGAAAATTGTTATAAAGTAATGCTGCGCTGGTATTATACACCTGAGAGATTACACAGGATATATCCGGGGGTGTCTCCATTATGCTGGCGGGAGTGTGGGGAAGAGGGGACTTCTGGCATGTATGGTGGAGCTGTGCAAAGGTCCAGGGATATTGGAGGCGGATTCGAGAGTGGATTCAGGAGAAGTTAGGGGTAGGGGTGGATCTAATGCCAAATATCTTTCTCCTAGCGTGGTGGGAGGAGGGTCGGGAGCAATGGGGGGGGAGGGGGAGGGAGGGTAGGATGGTGTTGGCGTGCCTTAGTGCAGCATGCTGTGAGGTGGCAGCAGCTTGGAAACAAAAAGAGATGCCCTCGGTGGAGCAATATGAGAGGAGGCTTAGGCATTTGGTGCTTATGGAGAAACTAACAGCGGCAAGGAGGCAGAAGGTGGTTCGATTTGAGGAAGAGTGGGGTAAGCTGTGTGTGGGTCTTGGAGTGGGGTAGTCACTGGGAGGGAGGGGAAGGGCGAGGGGTAGGACAAGAGGAGGGGGAAGAGGGGGGGGAAAGGGGAAGAGTGCACTCCGGAGTTAGGGGGATAAACCTGACTCAATAAGGGTAAAGGTAAGGAGAATACATAACAGGGGGGGGAGGGGAAAGGGGTAAGGGGGTGGGTCTAGTAAGGGGAGAGGGGGGGGAAGGGGGTTGTAAATAAGGGTATGAATAAGGAATACAGGGGGGAAGTGTTGGCACATAAAAATAAAGAATGTTAAGAACATAAGAACATAAGATATGCCATACTGGGTCAGACCAAGGTCCATCAAGCCCAGTATTCTGTTTCCAACAGTGGTCAATCTAGGTCATATGTACCTAGCAGTTTCCCCAAGGGACACAGGTTCCACAATGCTTGTATTGGTTCAAGCATTGATATCCTGGGTCCCTTCTTAATAATGGTTTATGGACCTTTCCTCCAGGAACTTGTCCAAACCTTTTTTAAACCCAGCTACACTAACAGCCTTTACTACATCCTCCGGTAACAAATTCCAGAGTTTGATTACACGTTGAGTGAAAAAATATTTTCTTTTATTAGTATTAAATAGTTTACCCTGTAGCTTCATTGCATGTCCCCTAGTCTTTCTATATTCTGATAAGGTAAACAATCGATCTACGTTTACCCGTTCCACTCCGTTCATTAATTTATAGACTTCTATCATATCTCCCCTCAGCCGTCTCTTTTCCAGGTTAAAGAGCCCTAACCTTTTTAGCCTTTCTTCATAGGAGTATCCTTCCATCCCCTTTACCATTTTGGTGGCTCTTCTCTGAACCTTTTCTAAAATCGCTATATCCTTTTTAAGATACGGCGACCAGAATTGCACACAATATTAAAGGTGCGGTCTCACCATGGAACGATATAGAGGCATTATAATATCTTTTGTTTTATTTTCCATTCCTTTCCTTATCATACCTAGCATTCTATTTGCTCTCTTGGCTGCTGCTGCACACTGGGTCGAGGGTTTTAACATGGTATCCACAATGACGCCTAAATCTTTTTCCTGGGTGGTAGTTCCTAATGTGGAACCTTGCATCGTGTAACCATAGTTTGGGTTGTTCTTCCCTAGGTGCATAACCTTGCACTTGTCCACATTAAATTTCATCTGCCATTTTGATGCCCAGTCTTCCAATTTATCAAGATCCTCTTGCAATTTTCCACAATCTTCTTGGGTTTTAACAACTTTAAATAGTTTTGTGTCATCTGCAAATTTGATAAACTCACTCGTTATTCAACTTTCCAGGTCATTTATGAATATGTCAAAAAGCAGCGGACCCAGCACAGATCCCTGGGGTACACCACTATTCACCTTTCTCCATTGGGAAAATTGGCCATTTAGCCCTACCCTCTGCTTTCTATCTTTTAACCAGTTCCTGGTCCACAATAGTACACTGCCTCCTATCCCATGACTCTTTAGTTTTGCCAAAAGTCTCTCATAAGGGACCTTGTCAAAGGCTTTCTGAAAGTCCAAATACACTATATCAACCGACTCACCTTTGTCCACCTGATTATTCACTCCTTCAAAAAAGCATAACAGATTAGTAAGACAAGATCTTCCTTATCTAAAGCCATGTTGGCTGTCTCCCATTAGGTCATGACTATCTAACATGCTGAGTAATTTTATTCTTTATGATGGTTTCTACCATTTTTCCTGGTACTGATGTCAGGCTCACCGGTCTGTAGTTTCCCGGATCACCCCTGGAACCCTTTTTAAAAATTGGTGTTACATTGGCGATCCTCCAATCTTCAGGTATTAGAGATGATTTTAATGATAGTTCACAGATTACTAATAGCAGGTCTGCAATCTCATATTTCAGTTCTTTCAACACCCTTGGATGTATACCATCCGGCCCAGGTGATTTGCTACTCTTCAGTTTATCTAATAGTTGTAATACATCTTCCCGATGTATCGATATTTCCTTCAATTCTTCCGCACCTTTAAATACCACTTCAGTCATGAGTAACATCCCTACATCTTCCTCAGTAAAGCCTGAAGCAAAGAATTCATTCAGTCTCTCCGCTATCGCCTTGTCGCCTCTTAGTGCTCCTTTAACCCCTTTATCATCTAATGGACCAACTGACTCTCTCACAGGTTTTTTGCTACGAATGTACTTGAAAAGGTCTTTACTTCACGTTTTTGCTTCCGCAGCAAGCTTCTTCTCAAATTCTCCCTTTGCCTGCCTTATCAATGCCTTGCATTTGACTTGCCAGTGCTTGTGCTGTTTCCAGGTTTCGTCGTTTGGCTCTTTTTTTCCATTTCCTGTAAGATGCTTTTTTTTGGCAACAACAGCCTCTCTGACCTCACCTTTAAACCATGCTGGCAGTTTTTTGGACTTCCTTCCACTTTTCTTAAAGCGTGGAATACAGCTGGTCTGGGCTTCCAAGATAGTATTTTTCAACAACAGCCAAGCCTGATGTACGTCTTTAACCTTTGCAACTGCTCCTTTTAGTTTTTTCTTAACTGTTTTCCTCATTTTATCATAGTCGCCCTTTCGAAAGTTAAAAGGTAGCACTGTGGATTTCCTTACTATCCCTCCTCCACTAATTAAATCAAAGGCAATCATGCTATTATCACTATTGCCAAGTGGCCCCAACAACCTTATATCTTGCACTAGATCTGGTGTTCCACTAAGGACTAGGTCTAATATGGCTTCCCCTCTGGTCGGTTCATGAACCAGCTGCTCCAAGAAGCAGTCATTTATTTCATCTAGGAACTTTATCTCCCTAGCATGTCCTGACGTGACACGCCCAGTCGATACCGGGGTAGTTGAAATCACCCATTATTATTACTGCACTGTAACTTTTGTTAGCTTCCTTGATTTCTTTGAGCATTTCATCATCCATTTGGTCATTCTGGCCAGGCGCTCGATAGTACACCCCCACTGCCATTGCCTTCCCCCTTTTACATGAAATTTCAATCCATATAGATTCTACAGCAGATTTTGTTTCCTGCAAAACTTTAATCCTTTCTGACTCAATGCCCTCTCTAACATAGAGAGCAACCCCTCCACCAATTTGATCAGCTCTATCATTATGATATAGTTTGTACCCAGGTATCACAGTGTCCCACTGGTTGTCCTCCTTCCACCATGTCTCTGATATTCCAATCATATCTAACCTTTCATTTAGTGCTATATATTCTAACTCTCCCATCTTATATTTTAGACTTCTAGCATTTGCATACAAGCATTTTAGAGAATGTATTTTATTCATATTAATTTGGCTATTGTTAGAGATGGGTAATTTGGGATCTTTAAGCTCTGTCTGCTCCATACTTGAGGGCATTTGGGCTACTTTACTATTTTGTGAAACCTCTCTGCTTTTGGTAGTATCCTTCAAAGATACATTCTTCCGAACCATCCGCTCTTGGGAGACTGTCGGCTTTCCCCTAATATCTAATTTAAAAGCTGCTCTATCTCCTTTTTAAAGGTTAATGCCAGCAGCCTGGTTCCATCCCGGTTAAGGTGAAGCCCATCCCTTCGGAAGAGCCCCTCCTTTCCCCAGAATGTTCCCCAGTTCCTAACAAATCCAAAACCCTCATCTCCGCACCATTGTCTCATCCACGCATTGAGACTCCGGAGCTCTGCCTGCCTTTTGGGTCCTGCGCGTGGAACAGGAAGCATTTCGGAGAATGCTACCCTGGAAGTTCTGGATTTCAACTTCCTACCTAAAAGCCTAAATTTAGCCTCCAGAACCTCCCTACCACATTTTCCTATGTCATTGGTACCGACATGTACCAAGACAGCAGACTCCTCCGCAGCACTATCTAAGACCTTATCTAGGTGGCGCGTGAGGTCCGCTACCTTCGCACCAGGCAGGCATGTTACCAGGCGATCCTCACGTCCACCAGCCACCCAGCTATCTACATGCCTAATGATCGAATCACCAACTATAACGGCTCTTCCTAACCCTTCCCTCATGGGCACATGGCCCTGGAGAAACGTCCTCGGTGCGAGAGGGTTTTACATCACCTGGAGGACAGGTCCTAGTTACAGGATCACTTCCTGCCACACCAGGGTGATGCTCTCCTGTCACGTGACCTCTCTCCTCCATGGCAACAGGGATGCTGCCAGACTGGAGGTGGGACTTCAGGAATATATCCCTGTAGGTCTCGTCTATGTACCTCTCTGTCTGTCTTATGCTTTCCAAGTCTGCTACTTTAGCCTCTAGAGAACGGACTTGTTCCCTGAGAGCAAAGAGCTCCTTGCACCTAGTGCACACGTAAGACCTCTCATCAACTGGGAGAAAATCGTACATGTGACACTCAATACAAAAGACTGGAAAGCCCCCATCCAGCTGCTGGACTTCTGTCTGCATCTTAGTTTTAAGTTTGTGTTTAGATCTAAGTTCTTTACTTACTAAGGGTTGCTATGGATATTTATACTAATAAAACTGTACCTAATACGTGTAATATACCTTGTTCACCTGAAGCTTAACTAATCTCAGGTCCTTAGTGTATGACTGATTTGGGTAATGAGCTTCACCTGAGAGCACCTCCTGCCTTTTAAGATATGTAAGTACCTATAAAGCTACGATTATCCCAGGGGTGGGTGGGTGTGGGGGAGGGAGGGAAATAAATTGAAATTAGACTTACCTGCTAATTGTAGTTCCTGGAGGAACTCCAGATTAGTCCTGAACACTGGAGTTAAGCACCTCCTCCCGCAGCTTTTGGAGACTGAGCACGTCACTCTTTTGGTGACTCCTCTATAAATAGACCAGGGTCCTCCTCCATATTCCAGTACCTATTGACAAAGCAGACTCACCAGAGCAATAACTAAGTAGTTAATAACAAGAACAAGAACAAGAACCAATCCTATAGGCAAGAGTAAAGCGCTAAGACTTTTGAACACTCACCGCATATACTTTCCCCCATCACCCACCTGCAGTAGGTGGACTCTGAAATTCTGCAGGGGCTATCTCCGTTCCGAGAAACTCCCGGGACGTCTGACCCTCCAAGCAACCTCTACGTGCTTCCCCACCTGGAACGTACCCTGCACTGACGCGCCAACCGGATACCTCGTCTTTCGGCCCCTGCTTCAGGCCCCAGAACAAAAGTATTAATACCAGGGAGGGATCCAGGACTAGTCTGGAGTTCCTACAGGAACTACAATTAGCAGGTAAGTCTAGTTTCAATTTCCTTCTCGGTCCTCCAGACTAGTCCTGAACACTGGAGATGTAACAAAGCAGTACACCAAAATAATCAACGGGAGGGCCCAGCTAAACCAGCCTGAAGCACTGCCGACCTGAAGCAACCATCCCGTTCCGCCTGTACATCTAAGCGATAATGCCTTACAAAGGAATGCAGAGATGACCACGCCGCTGCCTTGCAAATCTCAACCGCTGGCACCAAGCTGACCTCCGCCCAGGAAGCCGCCTGCGCTCTCGTTGAATGAGCCCTTAGCCCAACCGGGACCGACTTGCCCTTCAAGATATAAGCAGACGCTATAGCGTCCCTCAACCATCTAGTAATAGACGACTTTGAAGCCGCCTCTCCTTTCCTCGGACCTCCAAACAGGACAAACAACCTGTCTGACCTTCGAAAGAGCGCCGTCCTCTGCAAATACCTACGCAACGCACGGCCGACATCTAGCCTATGCAACTTACCACCGGCCTCAGACTTACTCCTGCAATCAAAACTGGGCAGCACCACCACCTGATTGAGATGGAACGCCGAAACCACCTTAGGCAAGAAGGACCGCACCGTTCTCAACACCACCTTCTGACTCTGAAAAGACAAGAAAGGCTCTCTACACGACAAAGCCTGCAGCTCCGAAATCCTTCGAGCCGAACAAATTGCCACCAAAAAGACCACTTTGAGCGTAAGATCCTTCAAGGTCGCCGAGTTCAATGGCTCAAACGGCTCCCTCGCAAGAGCCTCCAACACTAAATTGAGGTCCCAAGCGGGAATCGCCGCCCTAATTGGAGGCCTCAGCAACAACGCCGCTTTCAAAGAACGCTTCACATCCAGATGTGTCCCGAGACTCTTCCCTGACACCTTCCCATGAAAGCATTACAGCGCCGCCAGCTGCACCCGCAAGGAAGACGCCGCCAAACCCTTATCCAAACCATCCTGCAAGAACGACAGAACTTGCGGTACCGTCACCTTCAAGGCAACCGCCCACTTGCCTTCACACCATGACTCAAACAGCCACCAAACTCTAATATAGGCTAAAGAGGTAGAGCGCCGCCTGGACCCCAGCAAAGTCGAAATAACCTGAGGCGAGTACCCTTTCTGCCTTAACCTCGCCCTCTCAAGAGCCAAGCCTTAAGCGAGAACCGACCCACCTGAGGCATGTTCAGCAGACCTTGCACCAACAGATCTTTCCTCTCTGGCAGCTGCAACGGCCGCCCCACCAGAAGCCGCATCAAGTCCGCAAACCACGGTCTGCGAGGCCAATCCGGAGCAATGAGGATGATCTGCCCCCTGTGCCTCTCTATGCGCTGTATCACCCGCCCTATCAACACCCAGGGCGGGAAAACATACAGCAGCTGCTCCTGAGGCCACACTTGCATTAAGGCATCCAGGCCCTCCGACATCCTTTCTCTTCTTCTGCTGTAAAACCAGGCGGCTTTTGCCGACGCGAACGTTGCCATGAGATCCATAACCGGCGTCCCCCACCGACGCACCACCAAGTCGAAGACCTCCTGATGAAGTACCCATTCTCCGGGATCTACTCTGACCCGGCTCAGGTAATCAGCGGTCACATTGTCTACTCCCGCCACATGAGCTGCCGATAAAGCCTCCAGATGTTCCTCGGCCCAGCCTAAGAGCTCCTCTGCTTCGTCCTCCAGAGCTACACTGCCAGTGCCCCCTTGGCAATTGATGTATGCCACCGCCGTGGCATTGTCGGAGAGCACTCTGATGGCCCCGCCCTGCATCCTGTGCTGCAGGGCCAAGAGCGCTAACCTCACCGCTCGCAGCTCCAACCTGTTGATGGACCAACTCCTTCTCCATGTCTGTCCACTGGCTCTGAGCGAAGTGTCCCTCGAAGTGAGCCCCCCAGCCGACCAGACTGGCATCCATCGTCAGGGGCTTCCAAACGGGCGACTCCAAGGGCATTCCCTTTACCAGATGGGCCGGCACGAGCCACCACTGCAGTGCCTCCCGCGTCTCCTGCGGGCAAGGCAACCTCTGCGCCAACCGCCCGGAATGAGGTGACCACCTTCTGAGCAAGGCCCTCTGCAGGGGCCGCATGTGAGCTCGTGCCCAGGGAACCACCTCCAGGGTCGCCGCCATCTTTCCTAACAGCTGCAAATAGTGCCACGCCGTGGGAGCCTTCCGCAACAAAAAGGCCCGGATCAGTCCCATTAGATCCTGCACCCTGCGGAGAGGAAGAAAGACCTTCCCCTCCCTTGTGTCGAAACGAGCTCCCAAGTATTCCAAATCCTGGGACGGCACCAACATGCTCTTCTCTGCATTGACTACCCAGCCCAGCTCCTGCAGAAACTGAACCACTCGGCGGGTAGCCTCCACGCTTTCTCTCTCCGTCTTTGCCCTGATCAACCAATCGTCCAAATAAGGATGTACCAACACTCCTTCCTTCCGCAACGCCGCTGCCACCACCACCACCACCACCACCTTGGTGAAGATTCGCGGAGCCGTCGCTAGCCCGAATGGCAATGCCTGGAACTGAAAGCGCCCCTGGGGAACCGCGAAACGCAGAAACCGCTGATGCTCCACCCGAATCGGAATATGAAGATAGGCTTCGGTCAGATCCAGCGACGTAAGAAACTCCCCCTGTCTTACCGCCACTATCACAGATCGCAAGGTCTCCATACGAAAATGAGACACCCGAAGGCAGCGATTGACCCCCTTGAGGTCTAGAATTGGCCGAAACGTACCTTCTTTCTTTGGGACCACAAAGTATATGGAGTACCGACCGCAACCGCACTGGTCCTCCGGGACTGGTACTACTGCCCTGAGCGCCTGCAGCCGACCTAGCGTCTCCCGAATCGCCTCCCGCTTTACCCTGGATCTGCCGGGAGAAAGAATGAAGGTGTCGAGCACCGGGCGCCGGAGTTGTAGGGCATAACCCTCTCGAATGACCTCCAACACCCACTGGTCCGATGTGACTCGGATCCAGGCAGGGTAGAACTCCCGTAACTGACCCCCCATGGGAATCAGCCCCGCCTGGATCCCCCTCACTTCATTGGGGTTTCTTAAATGTTGAGGACGAGGAGGCCCCAAAACCTCTGCCCGCCCCCCTAAAACCGCGAAACCCTGGGGCTCTGAACACCGACCGCCCCCTTTGAAACTGACCAAACCTGGGCGGGCGAAACCGATGGATCTCCCTCTGCTGATTCCTCGTCGGCCCCTGACACCGTCCCGGCTTCTGTTTATCCTCCGGCAGCCTGCCACCCTTAGACTCGCCGAGATCCTTCACTAACTTATCCAAGTCTTCCCCAAACAGGAGCTTGCCCCTGAAGGGAAGCTTACTCAACCGTGCCTTCGAAGAACCATCCGCAGCCCAGTTACGGAGCCACAGACAACGCCGAGCCACCACCACCGACGCCATACTTCTGGCCAAGCCACGGATCAGATCATACTGAATATCCGCCAAATAAGCCGCCCCCGTCTCCAACCGGGCGGCCTCTTCCGCGGCTTCCTCTAAGTGTGCTCCGCCAATCCTCTGGCACCACCGCAGGCACGCTCTCGCCACCCATGCCCCACAAATAGACGCCTGCATGGAAAGCGCATTAACATCAAACACCTGCTTCAACAGAGAATCTAAGCGCCTGTCCTGAGCATCCTTAAGGGCTGCACTCCCTTCAACTGGAATAGTCGTCTTCTTGGTGATGGCCGCAACCGCCACATCAACCTTAGGAGCCTTAAACAATTCCCTATCGTGATCCGCTAGCGGGTACAACCGAGCCATAGCTCGCGATCCTTTCAGCCCCGACTCCGGCATGTCCCATTCCTCCTGAATCATTTCCCTAAACACTCTATGAACCGGGAAAACCTTCTGGGACTTACGCACCGCCTGCAACAACGGATCCTCCAAGTCCGCCGCTTCCGCCGGATTTGAGAGTGGCATGTTCAAAGCCCTTAGCGTCTCAGAAATAAGTGCCGGCAACTCCTCCTGCCGAAACACCCTAACCACTCTCGCCTGATCCTCCTGCTCCAGGAGCTCTCCTTCCTCCAACTTCTCTTCAGGCTCCAACTCCTCCAAATCTTCCAACATTTCCTCTTGTTCCACTGTCTTCTCACTCGCTCTCCTAGACCTTTTTAAGGGGACACTGTCCACGCCAGGATCCAGACGCGCGCCCATGTGCTTACCCCCCAATTCTCCCTCTGCTAACCCCGCTGAAGCAGCCATCCCCCCTCCAAGTGCCTGCTGCAGCAGAGTCATGAACTGCTGGGAGAAAATAGCCGCCAAGCCCCCCTGAACCAGAGCTGGGGCCGCGGAGCCATCCGGAGCCGAGGACGGCCCGGCCACGGGCTCCCGGAGAGGTTCCACAGCTTTTTGCTCCGGGAGGCCAGGAGGATCCTTCCTGCTGGCACTCCCCCCTAGTCCCCGAGGCCTGCTCCGCCAAGGCTGCCTCCTGCAGACAGCCTTTGCACACCCCGGCCTCAGAGAGCGAACCCCTCTTTATGCCACACATAAGACATAGAGACTTGGAAGGCATAGCTGTCCGTCGGCCGGAACCTACCCGAAAAGAAACCAGCCGCTGCCACCAGCCTCCTCCTACACAGATCCCTTTTCTGCCACTCGGCTTCGGGTCTGAGGGATTATATATATATATATTTTTTTTTTAAACTGTAGCACCTCAAACAACCGACAATGAAAAAACCTGCAAATACCCCTCAACTCGCGCCCGATAGCCTCCCGCTTACAGTCGCGGCGCTCCCACACTGCTTCCCGCGCTAACGGACCACGCGGCCGTGCCTAGCAAGGCTCAACACCGTCCTGCGCTTTCCAACAGAGCCAGCTGCCGCGCTCTTAACCTGCACCGCAATGCTCTGCCTACTCACCGAAACGGGCGGAGAAGCCCGATGCAGGCAGCTCGGGGAAAGAGAGCCTCGACGGAGCTGATACGCCTCTCCCTTCGCCGCAGCCAATGCTGCTCTTGAACCGGCTCCTCACCCACGCGGTGGGTTCGGGAGCCGGACACCCCCTCCTGCGCTCCCCACTCACTTGAGTCCCCGGCTAGGGGAAGGACCCAGAGGCGTCGGAAGGGGGGGGGGGAGGGGGAAGATCACGGAGGCAGCCCCTGCAACCCTAAAGTGTCCTTGCAGGCTGAATCCTCCACTCAACCCTGCAGGAAAACCCCTGCAGTCCCCCTTAAAATTCTAACTCGAAAAACACACTCTCCTTATTTATTCCTCCGGAGAGTCCTGACCCCTAGGTCAATACTCCTTCCGCTGCTTTGGAGACTGAGCATACTGGAGAATGGAGGAGGACCCTGGTCTATTTATAGAGGAGTCACCAAAAGAGTGACGTGCTCAGTCTCCAAAAGCTGCGGGAGGAGGTGCTTAACTCCAGTGTTCAGGACTAGTCTGGAGGACCGAGAAGGAACACTTATTAAAAGAGGGCTGCTACACAGTACCCTGTCTTGTGCTGCTGAGGTAAGCTATATTCTGATTTGATTTAAATTATAGCTCTTAGCTGCTGCTAGGCTCTAACTTCTTATGAAATTTAAACTACAAGCTCTCTGCTGGGCAGGGCCGGATTTACCTTGAGTGAGGCCCTACGCCAACAAAAATTGTGGGCCCCAAGCAGGGGCGGCCCAAGGGGGGTGCGGGGCCTCATTTGCATAAGGGGCCTCATTTGCATAAATATTTGCATAATGTTACCATATACTAACTTTTAGTAAACGTGCCTCTTAATGAGTGTATGGATAAAGAAAGACTAAAACATTTCTACATTACTATAATCCAGTGCCAACTGCCAGACACATTAGGAACTACTACAAACACTGCCCATTTAGAACCCATAGCAAACCCGCCGTATCCTAACAGCACTACCAGGACTCACAAAGCACCATACTCTACCAATCAAAAGGCAACACTGCAAATATTAAACCAATACATTTCAGAGAACAACAATACATGACCTACTGGGGAAAGAGAACAAGTGGCAATGTCAAATAGGAATTATATAAACAGAACACCTCAGCTCAGTTACACATGCAGAACATAGACCATCACCAAACAAGTAATCACAATTTAGAAACAGGAAGACAATAATTAAACTGGGAATCCCAAAAGCCAAACTTGGAATGTACAACACTGTAGAAATAAAACTATACATTAATTTGCTCTTGTACTAAACAAAGCGCAGACGATAATGATGCACATTTACCAGAGCTGACATATTCCAATTAATAAATTCAAAATAAAGAGATATTTTTCTACCTTTTGTGCATTTGTTTCAGCTGCAATTGCTCCAGCCACTTTCTTCTGGTTTCTTCGTGTCTTCTGCTAACTCTCCATCGTCTGCTGTCCATTTGTCCTTTCTTCTCTCCTAGTTTTTTTCCATTCTCTCTCTACATCTGCTTTAACATACTAATCTTTCTCCTTTTGCTCTTTCCTCATTCCTATTTCATCCACTCAAATTTTACCCCTCCATCCTCAATCCCCACTTACTCTCCCAATACCCGGCCAATTGTAGATTTTTTATCCCTCCCACACAAAATATTTTTCCCCTCTCCATTTTACTCTTCCAGCCCCATCCCATTCTAATCCTCCCCCAACATCAGCTCCCTTCTAGTTCCAGCCTCACCCAGCATCCATTCCCTTCTAGTCCCTGCATCAGCCCATTTCCAGTCCTAGCCACCCATCAGCCCATTTCCAGTCCTAGCAACCCCCCAACCCAATACCAGTCCTAGCCCCCCATCAACCCACTTACAGTCCTAACCCCCCATCACCCCATTTTCAGTTTAAGCCCCCCCTATAACCCATTACCAGTCCTAACCCCCCAGCAGCCCACTTCCAGTCCTAACCCCATCAACCCATTTCCAGTCAGCCCCCCATAGCCCATTGCCAGTCCTAAGCCCCCCATCAGCCCACAGCCCATTACCAGTCCTAACCCCATCAGCCCACCTCCAGTCTTAACCCCCCCAGCCCATTTACAGTCCTAGCCCCCCCATAGCCCATTACCAGACAGCCCCATCAGCCCACAGCCCATTACCAGTCTTAACCCCCCCCAAAGCCCATTACCAGTTCTAAACCCCCCAACAGCCCATTACCAGTCCTAACCCCATCAGCCCACCTCCAGTCTTAACCCCCCCAGCCCATTTCCAGTCCTAGCCCCCCCATAGCCCATTACCAGACAGCCCCCATCAGCCCACAGCCCATTACCAGTCTTAACCCCCCCCAAAGCCCATTACCAGTTCTAACCCCCCCAACAGCCCACAGCCCATTACCACTCCTAACCTCAAAAGCCCACCCACAGCCTTAATCCCCAACCCAGTTCCAGTCCCACCCCCACCCCCCCAAATAGCCCCTTACCAGTCCTCCCCCCCCCCCCCCCCCCGTCGGCCTAAAATAAAATTTAATTTAAAAAAAAAACCTGCTGGCTGCCGCCGCGGGGCCCCCTCTGCTGCCGCGGCAGCATGGACTGACCCGCGGGGGCCCCCTCTGCAATGTCGGTCTGTCGGTCGGTCGGTCCCTCCCTCCGTGCAGGCTGTGAGAGGCGCGAAGGCAGACTGTCTCCCTCACGTCTCTGTTAAGCAGCCCCTGCGGGCTTAACAGAGACGCGAGGGAGACAGTCTGCCTTCGCAACTCTCACAGCCTGCACGGAGGGAGGGAGGGAGGGAGGCACGGAGGGAGGGATCGAGCTTGCAGAGGGGGCCCCCGTGGGTCAGTCCATGCTGCCGCGGCAGCAGAGGGAGCCCCGCGGCAGCAGCCAGCAGGTTTTTTTTTAAATTTTATTTTTAAAAAAAAAGCCTAACTTGTTCATTTTTGTGGGCCTTGCCAGCTGTGGGCCCTACGCCATGGCGTATAGGTAAATCCGGCCCTGCTGCTGGGTATGAAATGTAACCAGAAAGTTCTCCTCTGTGTTTTAAAACTAAAAGTACTTTTCTGATGCTAGGCTCTGAGTGACTATTAAATGTAAACTACAAGCTCTCTGCTGGGTTCCAAATGTAACCAGAAAGCTCTCTTCTGTGTTTTAAATTTAAACTAAAAGTACTTTGCTGTTACTAGGCCCTGAGTGACTATTAAATTTAAACTACAAGCTCTCTGCTGGGTATGAAATGTAACCAGAAAGTTCTCCTCTGTGTTTTAAATTCAAACTTAAACTGCTGCTACTAGGCCCTGACTGATTTAACAAAAATAGTGGGTTCACAGATTAATTAGCTTTAATACAAAGAATTCCTTTTAGAAAATTACCAGAAGTATATACTCACAGTTGCAGATCTCTCTCCAGAAGTAACAGTCCCTCTTTCTAGTCCTTCAAGACTGATGTTATAGATGCAATGTTGTTAAGTAAAAAAAAAGGTGGGGTAAGGATTAATATAAGGATAAGGGGTTATCAGGGCGTGAAGGGCGTTGTGGCAGTGATATTTGTAACGATGGATACCTGTTGTACAAGGGATAAATTAATACTGAAGAGAGGACGGTTAAGTGGAATGTCAGTTCCCATTAATATAAGGGATAAAGTGTTGTTGATGGGGGTAAGGGTATTCAGAATGTTTGATACCCATTGTATAAGGAAAGAGTAGTTACTCACCTGTAACAGGTGTTCTCCAGGAGCAGCAGGAATCAGTCCTCACATATGGGTGACGTCGGCGCCGACGGAGCCCCCATGCGGAGCATTTCCCCAGCTTTCACAGAAAGCCTTTGGGACTGCCAGAACGCATGCGCGGTCCCTTTCCCGCCCAAGGGTGCCATCTTGCTCTGTCTGATGACATAGCTAAAAGACAGCAAAAAACAAAATAAATCATATGACTGCAACTCCAAGGGGAGGAGGGAGGGTTGTGAGGACTGATTCCTGCTGCTCCTGGAGAACACCTGTTACAGGTGAGTAACTACTCTTTCTCCAGGACCAAGCAGGAAGTCAGTCCTCACATATGGGACTCCCCAGCTTAAGGCTACCGGGAACCCAAAGCTGAAAAAATATGCTCCCTCTACAGCCTCAGCATGTATGAAAAGAATCTCCTCTGAGAACGCCCCCCGAACGGTAGCCCAACATCAGGGCCGGAGGGTAGGAGTTGCCTATACCTCAAAGAGATTACGGAGTACCGCCTGTCCGAAAGCACTGTCCCTGCGGGACTCTCTCTCGAGGCAGTAGTGGGCCGCAAAAGTCTGGCTTGAAGACCAAGTAGCGGCCCTGCAGATGTCTACCAACGGAACAGAGCGGAGATGAGCCACTGACGCAGCCTTTGCCCTGACACAGTGAGCCGTGACTCGACCCTGCAACGAGAGGCCGGCTGCCCTGTACGCCCAGGCGATACAGTTTGCTACCCAAATGGACAGGGTACGCTTGGAGACAGGTAACCCCAACTTATTAGGGTCAAAAGAGACGAAGAGCTGAACAGCCCTTTGGTGTCCCTGCGTACGGTCAAGGTAGAAGGACAACGTCCTCCTACAGTCCAGGTTATGCAAGACCATCTCAGCCCGGCTGGCATGCGGCCTGGGAAAGAAAGCTGGAAGAACCACCTCCTGGTTGAGGTGGAAGGAGGTGACAACCTTAGGAAGGAACTTAGGGTGAGTCCGTAAGACTACTCTGTTCCTATAGAACCTAGTGTATGGTGCATTTGACACCAAGGCTTGAAGCTCGCTCACTCGCCTTGCTGAGGTAAGAGCTACCAAAAACAACGCTTTCCAGGAGAGAAAACACAAAGGACAAGTAGCCATGGCCTCAAATGGTGGGCAAGTAAGCTGTTGCAAGACCACATTCAAATCCCACTCCGGGGCAGGTGGACGGACTGGAGGCTTAAGCAAAAGGAGGCCTCTGAGGAAGTGAGCCACTAAAGGGTGAATGGTGAATGGTGAGCTGAGAGAGTACTGAGATAGACCCTAACCGAGTTGGATTTGAAGCCTAAGTTGGACAGGTGAAGCAAATATTGCAGCACCACTGGTACCAGGCATGAGAAAGGATCCTCCTTGTGTTGAGCACACCAGGTGGAGAACCTACGCCACTTAAGGGCATAAGACTTCCGAGTGGACTGCCTCCTAGAGGCCAAGACCACATCCTCTACTTTCCTAGGCAGCAGTAAGGGTGCTAGAACTACCCTTTCAGCAGCTAGGCCATCAGATTGAGGGACTGGAAGTTGGGGTGTAAGAGAGATCCCTGCTCCTGAGACAGATCATCGGGTTGCATCCCCAGAGGAAGAGGAGTGTCCACCGCTAGTTGCAAAAGAAGTGGGAACCGGGGTTGCCTTGGCCACCTGGGGGCCACCAGGGTCACCGAGGCCTTGTCCCAGATCACTTTGAACAGTGTCTTGGACACTAGAGGCGTGGCAGGAAACGCATATAGGAGGCCTGTAGACCATGGAATGAGAAAGGCATCCGCTGCTACTCTGAGAGGATGTGGTTGCCTGGAGCAGAAACTGGGCAGTTGATGGTTCAGTGGACTGGCAAAGAGATCTATGGTGGGAAGACCCCATCTTAGGAAGATCTGTTGAACCACCAGAGGATTCAACTGCCATTCGTGTGGCTGCAGAATCCTGCTCAATCTGTCTGCCAGGTAATTCTCTTGTCCAGGGAGATAGACCGCCTTGAGAAATATGCCATGATTGACTGCCCAGGAGCACAGGTCCTGTGCTTCCTGACAGAGAGGTCGGGACCCTGTGCCCCCCTGCTTGTTCACATAGAACATGGCAACTTGACTGTCTGTCTGCACTAAGATGGACTGGCGAGAGAGAACATGAGAGAAAGTCCGGAAGGCTTGCTCTGAGCCCTAGAAAATTGATCTGCTGTGTGGACTCCCAAGGGGACCAGAGGCCATGGGTGCATGCTCCTTGGCAATGTGCACCCCAACCTTGGAGAGAAGCATCAGTTGTCAGCACTTGAGAATGTTGAGGTGCTTGAAAAGGCACCCCTTTTAGCAGATTCGGAAGATGAAGCCACCACTGTAGAGAAGAAGCTAGTAGCTTGGACACCCTCACTTTGTCCGTCAGGTTTCCCGTGGCCTGCAGCCACTGAGTTCTGAGGCCCCACTGAGCTGGCCTCATGTGTAGACGGGCATTTGGATTTACATGGACCGTGGATGCTATGTGGCCTAAGAGCTTCAGGAATTGTCTGGCGGAGACCAGAGAATTGCTGTGGAATTGGCTCGCCAAGTCCATCAGTCTGTGGGCCCTGTCCACTGGCAAAAAAGCCTTTGCTTGAAGGGTGTCCAGACTTGCTCCTATGAACTCCATGTTCTGTGAGGGGTGCAAAGCGGACTTTGTAAAGTTTATGACAAACCCCAGATGCTGGAGAAGAGCGACAGTGCGGAGGGTGGCTTGATTGGTCTCCTGTGGAGACTGACCCCTGATGAGCCAGTCATCCAGGTATGGAAAGACAAAGAGTCCTTGAACCCTGAGATAGGCCGCCGCCACCGACAGGCATTTGGTGAAAACCCTGGGGGCGGAAGTTAGGCCAAAAGGGAGTACCCTGTACTGGTAATGGTTTCCTCCCACTACAAATTGGAGATATTGTCTGTGGTCTGGATGAATAAGGATGTGAGTATAAGTATCCTTTAGGTCTAAGGAGCATAGCCAATCTCCCTGCTGGAGGTAGGGCAGCAGGATTCCAAGGGTAAGCATCTTGAACTTTTCCCTCTCCAGGAACTTGTTGAGATTCCGCAAGTCTAGGATGGGCCTGAGGCCTCCTGTTCTTTTTGGTACTAGAAAGTACCTGGAATAGAAGCCTTGACCTCTCAGGTGGTGAGGCACCGGTTCCACCGCCTGTTCCTTCAGAAGACTTGCTAACTCCTGCAGGAGTAAGTCCCTGTGCAGAGGGAGTCTTGGAGGCTCCCCTGGAAAGTAGGAGGGAGGTACCTGGTGGAAGTGGAGGAGATAGCCCCTCTGGACTATGCTTAGCACCCAGGTATCCCTTGTTACGGCTGACCACCTGTGGGCATACAGGGTCAGCCGGCCTCCTGTGCTGGGAGGGGCCAGCTGAGGAGGAGAGGCTATGCCACTGGAGTCAAAACCCTGCTCCCTGCCGTGCAGGAGCCGGAGCTGGTGGCTTGGGGGTTTTCTGCCTACGGGGCCCATGTCCCTGCCCCTGCCCCTTGGCCTGCTGACCCTGCTGGGGAGCTGTGGAGGCCTGAAAATGAGGGTATGATTTGTAGGCAGATGACTTCCTCGGATAAAAGGTCTTTTTTCCCGAGCCCTTCTTCTTCTGAGAAGGGGCAGAGGTTTTCCTGGACAGCCTTGTCCGGGTGAGAGTCTCGGACTCAAGTTCCGCAGCCTTTTCAGCCATGGGCTTGCCAAAGAGGTTTTCACCTCGGCAGGGGACATCGACCAACTTGTCCTGCACCCATGGCTCGAGGTCTGATGACTGTAGCCAAGCCTGACGGCGTTCATTGATGCTAGCCGCGGCTACACAGGCTGAAGCCTCGAAGCCATCATAGGCTGCTCGAGAGATAAACTTCGAGCCCTCTCGGATCCCCGATGACAGGGCCTTGAACCTCTGCAAAGGTTCCTCGGAGAGACCAGCAGAGAACCCGGCAATCTCCTTTGCCAGGTCTTGAAGGGACATGCCCATGAACAGCTGGTTGGTCTGGATACGGCAAGCAAGCATAGAGCCCTGGAAGCACTTTCCGCATCCAGGTTCTGGGCCTCCCGGCCGGGAGGCACCAAGGAGTGCATCTTCTGACTCTTCAGATGATGTATGGCCGATTCCACAACCATGGAGTGGTGCGGTAGCTGTGCCTTTTGGAACCCGGGGCTCTTGCGGACTCGATAGATGGAATCGACCCGCTTGCTCAGAACTGGCGTCGAGGCCGGCGCCTCCCACATGCGGAAGAGTAACCGTTCCAGCATCGGAGGAACTGGTACAGTAAAGGCCTCCTTGGGAGGAGAGTCATACTGCAGGTCCTCGAGCTCCTCGGCTCGAGGCTCCTCCGCGGGGAAGGCCAAGGCCTTGGCCATGTCCTGCACGAAATCCGAGAACCGGGTGTCCTCCGGGGGGGGACTGTCTCCGAGGTTCGGACTCTGGTGAGTCCGAAGGGACACACCAGGTCCGAAAGGTGTCCGGGGACTCCTCATCCTCCGTTTCCTAGCCCGACTCCTCGGAGGAGGAATCGAGCGGCTCCGGTCGGGCAGGTTGCCATCCGCCCCGACGCCGAGGGTACCGGCGTTGACGATCTCGGAGGACTCGAGGATCGGCTTGGCCTCCGGGGTCGACTTGGATGTCGATGTCCTGGTGGTCGAGGCAGATGCACCGGTGAGGTGAGACCGGCAATCAGTGCCCGCTGCTGTTCCATGAAGGCAGCCAAACTGCTCTCCAAGGCCGTCAACCTGAGTCCGAGCTCAGGAGACTCAGCAGCCTCCGATTCGGGCCACGACGGCATCGGGCCCGACGTCAGCTCCCCCGGAGGAGAGTCTACGAGGACTACAGCACTCACATGACTTGGGGACTCCGGCTCCACACGAGGTTGCTTTGCAGGCCTCTCTGACTCCGAAGACCCGGGACGGCGGTCGGGGCTATGTGACCTGGCCCTTGAGGAGCCAAGTGCGTCCACCGACGCCGCCCTCGCGGGTTTCTTCTTCCTGTGATGCTCCCACGAGGGAGACCCCCTCTCAGAGGATCCCTGGCGATTCTCGGGATCGGAATCCCGAGACGTCGAGGCCTCTGACGAAGTACGGGCCCGACCGGATGCGGAGTTAGAGAAGATTCTTTCCTTCAGGTGCTGCCGACTCCTCAACGCCTTTGAGGACATTTTCCCACACAGACCACAGATCATCGAGTCAAGATCGGGTCTGAGGCAGCGGAGGCAGCAGTCATGTGTGTCAGTGAGAGACATAAGTTTCTTACACTGATCACACTTTTTAAACCCGCTGGCAGCCATCAGGGGAAAAAGGGTCCCTGCGAGGTCAAAAGACAGTGCTGCCAGTGAAAAATAGAAAAATGGCACGAACGCTAGTCACGAAGGACAAAAATCGAAAAAAGAAGTCCGGACTCGATACCGGTGTACCGGCCTGAGGCTGGAAGGGGAAACCGGCGTCAAACTGAGAAAAAACACGAAAAATCAACTTTTTTCACAGGTGAACACGAACCACGTCCATCGGGCTCCGCGGAAAAAAGAAGACTGAGCATGATGGCACCCTTGGGCAGGAAGAGGACCGTGCATGCGTGCTGGCAGTCCCAAAGGCTGTCTGTGAAAGCTGGGGAAATGCTCTGCATGGGGGCTCCGTCAGCGCCGACGTCACCCATATGTGAGGACTGACTTCCTGCTTGGTCCTGGAGAATAAGGGGATATGATTGCATGTATCTGGTTATGTAAAGAAGTGATGTTAATAAAATATTTAAAGAAAAAAAAAATAGTCATTCAGTTGACATAGTTTTGGTGGTAGACAGGGCATAATTGAAGGGAAGTGTTGGGTGGGGTTGAAAGTTGCTGAGCTTGGGAGGGTATGGGTCTGCAAGGGGGGTGGAGTTTATGATAGCATGGGGGAGGGAAGTCTTGGAAAAGAGGATTTTTTAACTTTTTGCAGAATTCAGTTATGTCATTGATAGCCCTTAGGTTATTTGGTAGTGTGTTCCAGATCGATGGGCTATATATGGAGAAGGTTCTGTTACATGTGGCCTGGGAATGTTTTGCTTTGTGGGCTGGTATAGTGAAGATTTTGGTTCAGTTGTCTTAATGATCTGGTGTTGGGGGTCTTCTGTATTAGGCTTTTTAGGCAGTCCGCTGATAGGTTATGTATGGTTTTGAAAGTGATAATTATTGCTTTATATTTGATGCATGCTGGTATGGGGAGGCAGTGTACTGTAGATTCTTGAGTGCAGGGGTGATCTTCCCTTGGTGTCCCTCCGATTAGGCAGGCTGCGATGTTTTGCGCTAATTGCAGTAGAGTGTGTTTTGGGAGGCCTAGGAGGATTGAGCTGTAGTAGTCCAGATGAGGAGTTATAATGGCTTGACATACAGTGCGGTAGCAGTGGGAGTAAATTGTGAAGGATCCTCATTTTTTAGTATGCTGTGGTGGATTTAATGCGGGCTTGCACGTTTAGCCACAGGTCTAGGGTGATTCCAAGGTATTTGTCTTCCAGTTTTACTGCAAGGTTGATGATATCAATCTTGAGTGCTTTCAGAGGTGTGAAAAATGGGTCTTTGGTTATGTGGAGGACTTCAGTCTTCTTGTAGTTGACTGAAAGCTTGTGATCAGTTAGTCCTGTAATTGCCTTGAAGCATCATTTTATGGTGGTATGGATTGGGCTTTTTGTGGAAAAGGGGGCATATAACATTAGGTCATCAGCATAGATGTGGTACCTTATGTTGTGTTGTTGGATGATGTTGCAGATTGGTTGAAGGTAAAGGTTCAATAATAGTGCAGAGAGAGAAAAATATTTGGGGTATTCCTTGCTGCTGGTTGAATGGTTTGGAAGTTTTATCTTGATTTGTTGCAGTTGGTTTGTCAAGTAGGATCTGAACCAGAATAGCAGAGTGTTGGATATTCCTATGTCCATCAGTCGCTCTATGAGGTTTTTGTGATTAATGGAGTCAAAGGCAGCTCATATGTCAAGAAAAATTAGTATGAATCCTCGTTTGGTCTTTTCTATTCCTTTGATTAATGTATTTATCAGGGACATAAGCAGAGTTTTGATACTGTGATTGGATCTGAACCCATGCTGTTGGGAGTTGAGAGGGGTGAATGTGTTGATGAAGTCTTGAAGCTGGAGTTGTACTGCTTTTTTGATTATTTTGGCTAAGAAGGGGATGCTGGTGATTGGTCTGTATGTGGTCAGGAACTTGGGGTCAGCTGAGAATTGTTTTTAGGATAGGTCTGATTGATGTGGTTTTTAGGTTAGTGGGCAAGTGTGGTTGTGTAAGAGAAGTTTATGATCTTGAGTAAGGTAGATGAGAGTTCATTCCTGACCATCTTAATCCATGAAATGGGGCATGGATCAAGCAGGGAGGTGGTGGTGTTAAGGTTGGTTAGAATGTGATAGAGTTGTTTGCTCAAAATTGGTTCAAATGAGGTTCCATCTATGTAAATTTCTTGTATTTGTGGTGGGTGAGTGTTTATGGATTGTGGTGTCATTACATGACTTAAGTTTGGTCTGCAGGAATGTAGCAAAGTCTTGTGGATATAGTTCAGAGTTTTGCTGATGCAGAGGGACCCCAGTGAAGGATTTGGCTATTTCAAACAATGGATGAATCCCCTACCGGAACATGGACCTCACTAATTCTGCATGCTGAAGCCACTGCCATCAAATACAAAACCTTCCAAGTCAGAAACTTAAGAACACAGATATCCAATGGTTCAACAGGAGCTCTCACTAACTGAGTTAAAACCACATGAGGTCTCTGGACACTGTGGAAGGCTTAAAGGGGGCTTCGTAAGAAACAAGCCCCACCTGAATCAAACTAAAGGCTGTAGAGAGATGGGTTTACCTTATACACGATGGTGGTAAGTACCAATTGCACCGAGATGTACTTTTACAGAGTTGGTCTTTAAGTCAGACTCAGAAGGTATTTAGTCGTTTTAGTGTGGGACACAAAAAAAAGAAATATGACTGTAGATAAAGACCATATGGTCTACCCAGTCTGCCCTTCTACACCAACTACTACAGTCCCTTTTGTCCTTTAGTGCTTCTCAACCCAGTCCTCAGGGCACGCTAGAGCTGACAGGCCTTCAGGATTCCCACAATGAATATGCACAAGATAAATTTGCATGTACTGCCTTCAATGTATGCAAATTTATCTCATGCGTATTCATTGTGGGAATCCTGAAAACCCAACTGGCCTAGGTATGTCCCCCAAGGACTGCGTCAAGAAACATTGCTTTAGAGATCTTCTCCATTTGTCCCATGTTCTATTACTGCCATTGGGAGACTATTCCATGCATCTACCACTCTGTCCATAAAGAAATATTTCTGTAAATTACTCCCGCATCCATCCCCTTTCACCTTAATTTGATGCTGCCTTGTTGCAGTGCTTTCCTATAGTTGAAAGAGGCTCTCCTCATTGCATTTATGCCTCAAGGGTATTTAAATATCCTCTATCATATCTTATCTCTCCAGTCTTACTTCCAAAGCATACATGATGACATCTTTAAGTCTATCTCCATGTGCCGTGTGACAAAGCCCACTGACCATTGTGGTAACCACCCTCTGCAGAGACTCCATTCTGTTTATATACTCCAAATGAGATTGCACCAGCGACTTCTACACTGGCCATTCCTCTCGTATACACTCCAGCATTATTTTAGCTTTCAGCAATGCCTTTTCTACCTCTTTAGCCACCTTAAGATCATCAGAAAAAAATCAGCCCCAGGTCCCACTCTTCCTTCATAGACAGAAGTACTTCACCCCCTATAATGTACCGCTCCCTTGGATTGTGGCAGCCCAAAATGCATGACCTTGCATTTTTAGCGTTACATATCAGCTGCCAAATTCTCAACCATTCTTTAACTTTGCTAGATCCCTCCTCATGTTATCTACTACTTCCTGGGTGTCTACTCTATTGAAGATTTTGGTATCATCTGCAAAGATGCAAACCTTACCCAACAGTCCTTCCACACTGTCACTTACAAAAATGTTAAAAAGAATCTGACCAAGGACAGATTCATGAGGCTTACTACTGGTAACCTCCTTAGTGAGCTCCATTTACATATACCCTTTGCTTCCCACTCAACCAATTTCTAACCCAGTCACTTACTTTAGGGTCCCATCCCTGGGGTGCTCAATTTATTTATATTTCGCCTGTGTGGAACAGTGCCAAAGACTTTACTGAAATATGGTACACCACATCAATGACTCTCCTTTGATCCAACTCTGTAGACGCCCAGTCAAAGAAATTTGATTTGT
Organism: Ichthyophis bannanicus; assembly: GCA_033557465.1. Lineage (NCBI taxonomy): Eukaryota > Metazoa > Chordata > Amphibia > Gymnophiona > Ichthyophiidae > Ichthyophis > Ichthyophis bannanicus. The sequence continues at coordinate 225,628,806 of CM066041.1, read as the reverse complement.
TTGACAAGACCTGCCTCTAGTAAAACCATGCTGCTTGGATCCATTGGACTCCAGAAACTTCACCATCCTCTGTTTTAGCAGTTTCCATTAATTTACTCATCATAGAAGTCAGACTAATCAGTCTGTAGTTCCCAAACTCATCCTTGCTTCCGCTTTTATTTAAAGGGACCACATGAACCCTTCTCCAGTTCTCTGGGATCATCCTCAACTCTAAAGTAGCATTGAAAAGGTCAGTCAATGGAGTCTCTAGAACAGTGGTTCTCAACCTTTTTTGTACCGTGACCCCTTTTACCATTGGTCAACTTGTGGTGACCCCCAATGATAAAATCAAATGCGTCTCTCTTCCTTTACCGTTAACACATTGTCGCTGTAATCATTTGTTGAATTATTAATATATTATAGGCCTTTGCAATATGTTTTTATTTATAAAATTTGCTTATTTAAACCACAATAATTAATCACAATAACAAGTAACAATATTTCATTTCAAAATTATGATGATTTTGTAGTCAAATCACTAATATTAAATAAAATTATTTTTTCTACATTTGTTGTCTGACCAATTTATTCTCTGATCATGCTGGTCTGGATCTGAGGCTTCTGCTTTCCTGTCTTCTCTTAGCTCTCTTTCTGTGGTCTATGGTCCATCTGCCATTTCTTATCTCTTCTTTCATTTTCTTCACTTTTTTCCATCAGCCTATTTCCAGTCCCAGTAACCCTCCCCAGCATCAGCCCTCTTTCCAGTCCTCACTCTCAGTACCTTCCAATGTCAACTTGCATTCCCATGACTGCCACTGGTGTCCATTCCCTTCCAGTCCCCCTCCTTCCCCACTGACCAGTCCCTTCTAGTACAAATACCATGGCAGCCCCTCTCAGATCCACTCCCTTCCAGTTCCATTCTCCCATCCTCTCGTATCAGCCCATTTGTAGCCTTAGCCCCCAGTTTTCTTCCAGGGCCAGCAGCTCTATCCTCCCCTCCCCACTATCAGCGCAATCTCAGTCGAAGCCCCCCAATCAGCTCGCTTCCAGTGCTAGTCCCCCCTCAACCCTATTACCAGTGCTAGCCTTCCCTAATCAGCCCAATACAAGTCCTAACCCCCATCAGCTCATTACCAGTCCTAACCTCCCCTAATCAGCTCATTTCCAGTGCTAGTCCCTCCTCAACCCCATTACAACCTAACCTAGTCAATGTAATCCTTTTCGAACATGTCTACTAAAAATCATATCAACAAGAAATGCATCCTGAAATTATGTAATTTATGTATATATGTAAAGCCTCCTCTCAAGCAATCAAATGTAAATCTGTAACCGTTTGCTGTGACTATTACCCTCCCCTGCAATCCTACTGTATGCTTAAATTCTGGCCTGTACAACCGCACCCTTTTGTATAGAAAACCGCCACTGATTGCTGGAAGTGGCGGGATACAAGTGTACACTAAATAAATAAATAAATAAATAAATTACTAGTGCTAGCCTCCCCTAATCAGCTCATTTCCAGTGTTAGTCCCTCCTCAACCCCATTACCAGTGCTAGGCTCCCCTAATCAGCCCATTACCAGTCCTACCCCCCATCAGCCCATTACCAGTCCTAGCCTCCTCCAATCAGCCCATTTCCAGTCCTAACCTCCCTGATCAGCTCATTTCCAAAGCTAGCCCCCCATCAGTCCATTACCAGTCCTACCCCCCCCCCTTGGTCAGTCCATTCCAAGTCCTAGCCTTTACTAATCAACCCATTACCAGTCCTAGCCCCCCCACCTGCCCATTATAATCTAACCCGCACTCTCTCCCCCCTCTGTCCAGCATTTATCCCCATCTGTCCAGTATGTCCCCCTGTCTCTTCCCTTTGTCCATGTCAGCCCCCTCCCTCCCTCCATCCATCCATGTCAGCCCCCCTCCCTCCATGTCAGCTCCCGTCTGTCCATGTCAGCCCCGTGGCAGGTTCCCTGCTCCCCTCCCCCCATGTCTGTCTCCTCCTTCTGCAGCCGCGGCTCCCTGTCTCTTAGAGAACTGCGGCTATGCCTGTAAAACCGTTGCGGAGCCTTCCCGCCTCTCAACGGGCTCCGTGCAGCATTGTCCCACCTCCAAAGGAAGTTGTTTACCACTTCCTTTGGAGGTGGGACAATACTGTATGGAGCCCGTTTAGAGACAGAGCCTGTTTAGAGACAGCCCTCCCTCCCTTCCTCCCTCCATGTCAGCCCGCCCTCTGTCCATGTCAGCCCCCCTCCCCCATGTCAGCCCTGTTGCAGGCTCCTTACTCCCCTCTCCCCATGTCTGCCTCCTCCTTCTGCAGCTGCTGCTCCCTGTCTCTTAGGGAACCGCAGCTATGCCTGTAAAACCGTTGCGGAGCCTTTCTGTCTCTAAAGGGCTCCGTGCAGCATCGTCCTGCCTCAAACTGGCGGGACAATGCTGCACGGAGCCCGTTTAGAGACTGAAAGGCTCCGCAATGGTTTTACAGGCATAGCTGCGGTTCCCTAAGAGACAGGGAGCAGCGGCTGCAGAAGGAGGAGGCAGACATGGGGAGAGGGGAGTAAGGAACCTGCAACGGGGCTGACATGGGGGAGGGGGGCTGACATGGACAGAGGGCGGGCTGACATGGAGGGAGGAAGGGAGGGAGGGCTGTCTCTAAACAGGCTCTGTCTCTAAACGGGCTCCATACAGTATTGTCCCACCTCCAAAGGAAGTGGTAAACAACTTCCTTTGGAGGTGGAACAATGCTGCACAGAGCCCGTTGAGAGGCGGGAAGGCTCCGCAATGGTTTTACAGGCATAGCCGCGGTTCCCTAAGAGGCATGGAGCTGCGGCTGCAATAGGAGGGAAGCAGTGAGTTTGCCATTGCCGAGAAGCGGACTCGGCAGCGGCAGCAACTTATGCGGGTTTTTTTTTTTTTTAAATTATTTATTTGGTATTGTCTTTTATTTTACATTGTTATTTAATTGCACTGTTGTCTTATAATGATGTTTTAAGATATGATTTTATTGATATTTATGTATTTATGATTTTAGTGTGCCAGATATATTACCCTTGACGAAGGCAACGAAACACGGCCTGTGTTGGGTAGTCCCTCTTACACGCATAATAAAGATTGGTCTTTCCTAAACACCATGTTTGGACTTGTTTCTTTCCCGTCATGTGTGAGGTCTGTTACCAATTGCCTGAGTAGTTCTCCCTGTAGAGAATCCAGGATCTCCTTATTTCTAGATGATACTTCAGCAGGAAAGTGCCAATCAACATCTGGCATATTAAAATCCCCTATCAGTAGCACTTCCCCATTCCTAGCAATGCTGCGTATGTCTTCAATTTACTCTCCCATCCACCCCTTCCTCTTGTGAGGGAGGTCTGTATATCACACCAATGCAAAAAGATTTCTCTTTCCCTCTTTCTAGTTTAACCCACAGTGCCTCCTTCTCTCCCTTTTAAGCTCTGTAATTCCAAAAGCTTTAATATGATTTTCTACATATAGTGCCACTCCTCCTCCCCTTCTTCCTACCCTGTCCTTTCTGAATAAAGTATAGCCTGGTATAGTTACATCTGAGTCATGGTTTTCTGTGAACCATGTTTCTGTAACTGCCACTAAACCCAAGTCAGCCACTCCCATTAAAGATTCAACATGTGGGATTTTATTTCCCATGCTACGGGCATTTATACATACCGCTTTCGATATGTTGCTCCTTTTACCCATTTCCATAAAGGTATTTAATGTTTCACTTATCTGGGGGCTTTCTTCACCAATCCCTAATGAATCTTGTTTAAAGCCCTCTTCAGTAGATTAGCCAGTCTGCTACTGAAGACACATCGACTTTTCTTGGACAGATGGATGCCATCTCTGCTCTGCAACGCTTGGAACAGCATCCCATGGTCCAGGAAACCAAAATGCTCTCAATGACACCATCCATGCAGCCATGCATTCATCTCCAGGATGCAAGCTTCTCTGCCTTGGCCTTTACCCTCAACAGGAAGGATTAAAGAGAACACCACCTGCACCCCTATCTGCTTCTCTTTCTTTCCCAGAGCCATGAAGTCACTTTTGATACACTCAGAGGGATATCTGGCAGTATAATTTGTGCCGACATGCATTAGCAACATTGGTTAATAGTCAGTGGGTTTGATGAGTCTTGGCAAACTCTCCGTAACATCTCTGATTTTGGCACCTGGAAGACAGCAGACCTCTCTGGACATCAAGTCTGGGCGGCATATGGACGCCTCAGTTCACCTCAGAAGAGAGTCACCAACCACCACTACCCTGCACTTTCTTGTGGTCAGTGATTCTGCAACTTTGGGGTGCTCGAGCTCTGGTTCTTCCCTTTCCAGGGATGCTTTCACCTCCTCCACTTCCAGGGCTACATAATGGTTCTTCAATTCAAGAGCTGGAGAAGTTGGATTGGTGATTCTGCAGGCCCTGGTGACTTGTGTCCAACCTTCATCATTCTGTAGGCTCCCATCTTCTCCTCTGCTGGAGAGCTTGGATGTTGCAAGAAGCATCTCATCTACATATTTTTCACTGTCTTGAATGCTCCTCAGCCTTTCCAACTCCTGAGTTCCTCCACTTGTTTCCTGAGAGCTTCAGCATGCAGGCATCCTGCACATGGAACCGGTCCTTCAACTGGCATTAGGACCTCTGTCTGGACAGAGGCAGAAGCTGTAACGGGGGCAACAGCTTTGGCGATATGATTTTTCCCAGCCATTGTTCAGTTGATGGAGCTTAGGTATGTGTTAAAGCAAAAGAGAGAGACACCTACCAAAGAAAAAGCAGTTAAATCTCTTGTGTGTTCAAAATGTGCTATTCCAAGTCCCTGTGCATAGTTAATTGGAGAGGTGCCCTATAAAGCAAGGCTGCTCAGTAAGGGTGTCAGAGTGGGGGTGGGGGGGGGGGGGTAGGGAGAGAACTAACACCTGATGAGGTGTCAGTAGCTTCAAAGCACTGAGAAAGATACTAAAGCAGAGTTTTAAACTTACCCCACTAAATAAAATATTTCCCCTTTTAAACTAAAGTTTTAAAAATGTACCAAAACCCTTTTAAGAACTCCCAGGCATAGAGCTAGTAATTTAAAAAGCCAGAAATGTTTACCTTTGCTTGAAATGTATAACCCCTGTTAGGAATACCTCAACAGTGCAAGGCTCTGAAGCCTTTTATGCAGGCCTCAGCTGCTCTCAGTTCTTTCACAGGCTAATCAGGCCCACTAACTCCTGATGAGGTGGTAGTAGCTTCAAAGAGCTGAGAAAGACACTAAAGCAGAGTTTTAAACCTACCCCGCTAAAGAAAAAATTTCCCCTTTTAAACTAAAGCCACCACAAAGGTTGTAACTTTGTTTTAAAAATGTACCAAAACCCTTTTAAGAGCTCCCAGGCAGAGAGCTAATAATTTGAAAAGCCACAAACTCTTACCTTTGCTTGAAATGCTCCTGATAGGCATGCCTAATTCTCCTAAGTAGTCACTCTCTGACATTCACAGGTTCTTGGCACCAATTTATTCTTATATATCTATGACTCAACTCAAGAAAATATTGCCTACTATCAATGCCACCACCTGTCCCCTAGATTCTGTCCCTTCTAAATGGATAAAATAACCCATTTTGGATGTACTTCCATTTTTGTTAACTATGGCGAACTCTAGTTTAGGAGTCGTCTCTAAAAATTGGAAGCACGCCCTGATCTTCGCTAAACAAACAAAAAAAAAAAAGCAGGTTTCCATGGATCTGTTAATTTCAGGCAATTATTGCCTTATGTTGCCCTGCAATTAAATGATTTGTTTGGGTAAAAAACTAAAAACTGCACCTCCAACCACCAGGAATTAGAAGCAGTCATAGCATAGAAACCATTATCATGGTATTGTTAAGTGATATCTACAGCCACCACCAAGTTGCAATAATAATAATAGCATCACTATATTTATCTTTGACATCTGTCTTCTAGTCCAACAGTAGCATATCACCTTCTCGCCTTAGCAATACAGCTTTAAAGGCAATACCCTATAGTGGTTCACTTCCTTCTTAGAAGGTCAAGCATTCCAGGTCTCCTTTAATTCTACTTTGTCTCTTTGTTACCCCCTAATGTGGAGTCCCATAGGGCTCTCTTTCTCCCACTCAATCTTTTCATCAGCCCACTAGCCACTTCGATTCATGATCAGAGAATTTTGGGTTTGTATTATGTAGATGACATTCAACTTATCATTTGTATGGCTCCATTAGCTCTAGATTTGACAAAACTTAACATTTGCCTTTATGTAGTGAGCTACTGATTAACAAGAAAAAAACTAAAATTGAACTAATACAAAACTGTATCCATGTGGCTTACCAATCGATCTTCCAAACCTAGTGTCCCACCATTATTAACATGAGTATTCTGTTACCCTGATTAACTCAATAACATTTCTTGGATGCATCATAACTATTAATTACGTTTTACTTCTCAAGTCTCTGCTATTGTAAAATTCTCCATCTTGCTCCACAGATTATGTTCCATCAAAAAGATACTAAAACATGAAAGACCTTCACTCCCTAATACATGTCATGCTTACGTAATGAGTTGGCTATTGCAATGTAATTTACAATGGAATTAGAGTTCAGCCATCTTTATATTACAAAACATGCAAAATATTGCAATTAAACTACTTTGCAATGCATAAATATGACCATTGACCTTTGCTATTAAACACTGACTCCCAATTTCTTCTAGAGTTAAATTTAAAATTCTCATCTTAGCCAATAAGTTTTACTCCAGAATATCTCAGTATTTATCAACTCACTTAATTCTAAACATTCCCCTCCATGCTGCCCCATCCCAGAATGCAAATATTTTAGCAATTCTCTGAAATCTTGAATCCACTCAGATCTTTGATTTATTCTTTTTAGCTCCCTCTTTATGGCTCTCTATTTTCCCACATTTATTTGCAAAAAAAACATTTAAGAACGTCAAAAAAGCCTTTAAGACTATTCTGAATCCATAATTAGCTAGTGGGCCAAAAGGCAGTGGGCATCATGCCAAAAGAGAGATCCTATTTTTCCACTTTATTTACTTTTTCCTAGCTTCAGATCTCATTTTAATATTTTTACTATTGGGTATTAATGTAAACTGCTTTGATGGTTTCTAAAAGGCAGTCTATCAAGATTTTTAATAAACCATAAATGCTATCAGACCAAATGCAAGAGGGCTCCCCTATACTTCAGAGATTAGGGAGGACCAAATCATTCAAGGTAATTATCAGTCAGCCCAGAGTTCCATACCTCCAGAACCCTGGATGCAGCCAAAGAACTCTTTTGTGCTGACTCAGCCCTGTATAGCCAGATATCTGAATAAAGGAGGAACAAGTATAAGAAGGCCTTTACTACCCCCTTAACCAATAGGTAACTGGGGGCAAGAGTTTGTAATGGAAAATCCTGAAGCTTTCAGTGAGAGAACCAGGATGATGAGTTTGAAAAATATCTGGTAATAACCCTTAGAGGGAATGCCTCTGTATTCACGTGGATAATCACTTGAGGTTTGCCATTCTACATAGAAATCCCAAGAATATATAGAATCAATGCCTTTTTTTGAATTAAAAAGAACCCTGAAATAATAGTAATAGTAATAAATAGTTCTATGCCCTAACTTCTTTTCAAAAGGAGAGATGGAGTCCCAGAACCTGTGATGGACCAATATGATAAAGGGTACAGAAGAATATCCCTATGAGGAAAGGCTCAAAGGTTTAGGACTTCAGCTTAGAGAAGAGAGATATGGAGATGTGATAGAGGTTTATAAAATGATGAGCAGAGTAAAATGAACAAACATGAATAGCGTAGTTACTCACCTGTAACATGTTCTCCAAGGACAGCAGGAATCAGTCCTCACATATGGGCGACGTCGGTGCTGACGGAGCCCACGCGGAGCATTTCCCCAGCTTTCAAAGAAAGTCTTTGGGACATGCTACCACGCATGCATGGTCCCCTTCCCACCCAAGGGTGCCATCTTGCTCAATCAGATGACATAGCTAGGACGGTAGTGAAAATAAAACAAGGTAGGGAGGCAACTCCCAGGGGAGGAGGGAGGGTTGTGAGGACTGATTCCTGCTGTACCTGGAGAACACTTGTTACAGGTGAGTAACTACACTTACTCCAGGAACAAGCAGAAAGTCAGTTCTCACATATGCGACTCCCTAGTTCCAGGCTGCTAAGGACCAAACCACAACAGCACTAGCGGCGACCAAGTTGGATAGCCATGAGTTATAGAAGATGAGTCCCCACTGAGAAACTCTGCAAGACCCTAGCGTCCAGCGGCACTATCACTCCGGTAGCCTGAACATAGAAGGGTTGGAGGGCAGGAATTGCCTACACCCCGAGAATATTATGGAGTACTGCCTGGCCAAACGCACTGTCCCTGCGGGACTCGCTTTCCAGGCAGCAGTGAGCTGCAAACGTATTTATTAGAAACCATGTGGCGGCCTTGCATATTTCCACTACTGAGCGGAGGTTGGCCACTGACGTGGCCATTGCCCTCACAGAATGTGCTGTGATCCAATGCTTGAGGGAGAGGCCAGCTCTCTCATAGACAAGGGCAATACAGTCTGCCCCCAAATGGACAGAGTTTGCTTAGTCACAGGGAGCCCCAGTCTGCTGGAGTCATAAGACACGAAAAGCTGAGGAGCTTTGCAATGGGCCTGCGTCCACTGTAAGTAGGATAGGGCTCATTTGCAATCCAGTGTATGAAGCACTAGTTCCTCCCTGCCGGCGTTAGGCCGCAGGAAGGTGGTGGGGAGGACCACCTCTTGGTTGAGTTGGAAACAAGATACCACCTTTGGGAGGAATTTGGGGTGGATGCAGAGTACCACCCTGTTCTTGTACAATCTGGTATATGGTGGATCCGCCACCAGGGCCTGGAGTTCGCTCACTCTTCGAGCGGATGCAAGGGCCACCAGAAAAGGCACTTTCCAAGCAGGTGCGAGAGGCTAGGGGCTCAAATGGCAGTCTGGTGAGCTGTGAGAGCACCATGTTGAGGACCCACTTCGCTGCCAGAAGGCAGAGAGGGGGCTTGGATAACAGGAGGCCCTGGAAGAACCTGGAGACCAGGGACTTGTCAGAGAGGGGTATTCCCCTCAACAGGGTGGTGGTGAGCAGCTATCGTGATTAGGTGCACCCTCACCGAGTTAGACTTCAGCCCGGTGTGGCACAGGTGCAGTAGGTACTGTTGGGATATTTTGGCCTAGGAATAGGTCTGCTTAGGTTTGCCTTATGCGCTGTCTGTGACTGTAATCCTGCCGCTTGTGGCTTGCACGGGCACCCTGTATGAATGACACAAGAAGACAGCATATGGGCTATCCAGGAAATGCCACAAGAAAGTGTCTGTGGCCTGGTACAGTCTGGGAAAAACTTTACTCTGGATAGAAGTATGCAGAGTTAGGCCCAGAAGCAAATACAGGCCAGGCCAGAAAATAATTAACAGAAAATTCTCTAGCCCTGAAGAAAGAATGCAATTAGTGCCGGGAAGAAGAAGACCATAAGCGGGCCCCAAGGAATGCAGGAGAGATACGCTTCACAGCACAGATAAGCAAAGACTGGAGACCTTGAAGCACCAGCCTTAGGCCTTGAAAATCATGAGGGAGGGGGGTCCCATCTGGAGAGCTTTAGCAAACCTCTGCAAGCAGCACTCTAATTTTTGCAAGTAGCACTGACAGATTTTTGCAGAAGGTTCAAACATTGTGCAGACGGCTTTACAACTTTTTGTAGGAAGTATAGCAGATTTGTGCACACAGAACAAGACTCAGTGCAGGAGTTGCTACAGAGAAGAATATATAAGAAGGCAAGCCACAGAGCTCGGGGGAGCGGCCTTCTCTCTCCCCGATGGGAGGGAGAATGTTGCTCGCTCTCAGATCTCCAAGACAGACTTTTTTCCTGTGCTTATGGAGTTTGCTTGTACAAAATAAAAACAGAATTTTTGCTGACAAGTAACTGTGATCTGAGTTTCTTTTGCTTTATTTCTTCTGGTGCACGGGTCCCATGTGCCCAGGCAATCTTGGCAATTATTAGGGCTGCTTTGTAAATAAGAACCTGCCTACAATTGACGCCCGAACAGGCCTCCTGAGTTTTTAACTCCTAAATTTCTAAATTGTCCAGTATTCCTTTGGCTATATTTATATATATATTTATATATATTGTCACGCCCACCACCACATAGGCGGCTGCCTAGAGGCAAGGAGCATGCTTTTTTTGTGTGTCTCTTGTTGATAGGGGAAATCCAGAGCCGAGGCTTCTGGGATATGTAGTTGTGTAAATTAATACTGAGGCCAAGGGTTTTTGAAGGCTAACACAGGAATTTATTTTTCTTCCTTCGCAACAAGGATCATTGTAATCAACACATGCAAAACAAAATAGGATGCTTCTCCAATACAAAAAGAAAACTTCTATGTCCAAGTTTCCCCAGTAACTTAAAAGTACACTGCTTCTGCCAGCGTAATACAGAGATATGGGTTTTTGTTCACAATTCCAGCATTCAAGAATAAGGCCTTCGCAGTTCCTGCTCAGTATGAGCCTTGGTATCTGCTTCTTTCAAAGTGTCCATCATTCAAATCACAGCTTCCAGGCTTTCTCTCTATTCTATGCACTGGAATTGCTTCTGGCCCAAGCGTTTAACATTTAAATCACAGTTTCCAATGTTTCTCTCTGTTCTATGCACTGGAACTGCCTCTTGCCAAAGCATTTAACATTTAACATTTCTTTCACAGCTGTTCAGGCAGTTAGTTCCTAGGCTTCCCTTTCGTTTCAAACCCAGAACTTTCTTAGCTTGTCTTCTCACAAAGGGAACAATCCATTAACTCTACAGACTCGGGGTCAGAATCCCCTCCCTCTGTCTGCATGTCTTCATATCCGAGGTTTGTTAACTCCTGGTTTTGCACAGCTTGTACCAATGAAGGTTTAACCTCTTCCAGTAACTCTAAGAGTTTCTCCCAGCGAGACCTTTTTCCACCCTCAGGGATCTTAGCAAGGCTGTGGAGATCCTTATCTTGCATTAGACGGTTCAATGAGTCTAACTGGCTTACATTATTCTTAACAGCAGCTCTACTCACAGTCCTGTCCAGAGCTGATGATTTCCTAGCAGCTTCCTGTACTGCTGCACGTGTACCTTGCTTCTGGTCAGCAACTCTCCCAGGTAAAACCCTCCTATCTCCAGACCTGGCTGCACTTCCTCTGTAGCATGGGTCTCTTCCTGGAGCGTGGCTTCCTGTGTGCTGGAACCCTGGAGAATCCCCTCTGAAGCTATCCCTGGAAAGTTTCTTCCCTTCAGCCCTTCTGAAGGTTCCTTTTCCTTCCTCTTCCCTGGTGGTCTCCCTTCCTTCTGTTCCCTGGGGCTTAAATGAGTGTAGCTGCCCTACCGGTTCTAACTCCTCCCCCAGGTGCCTCCCATTACCTCCCTTGGTTGCCTTGGAGCTTGGGCGTGGTCTACACTCAGCAGCTGTGTGTGGTTTTTTTCCTTTTTCTGCACTTTGAAACTCTCTGCTCTCTGAGCTATCCCCCTGGCTGGAGGAAAATGTTTGTTTTTCACCTAATTCCATGGGCTCAGATGTGCCTTCACCACCACAATATATCAGATATACATATCAGAGAAGTAGGGATTCCTCCTGCTGCATTAGAGACACAGGGGATGTGGTTGCCGTCGACGTGAGAAAAGGTACCGAGAGAGAGAGAGAAAATTAGGTTACCGTCTGTTGTGGATGAAGAGAAAATGAAATGGAGTTGAGTCCGGCCCTAATCAATCTCCTTATCTGGGATGCTCACAGACCAGAGAGGGCGACAATTAGATCAATTGAAAAGAACTAGTCTTGTTACATAACACTGTACACATCAATTGTAATTCTGGAGTTCTGGACTTCTGCAGCCACGGGAGTGTGAGTGGTGTTTTCCTTGAACATTGCCGGCTACCTGGCCAGTGTCCTGGCTGTGTTTAATGGATAACTGCCCCTATATGTCGCCTGATGACAGATGGCCAGTTGTCTGCGCAACGGCTGGTTATTTGCAGCAGGATCAGATGGGTGCCTGTTTCAGCTAGAGAGAGAGAGAAGCTGCCAAGGGATTTCTTCTGGGGATGGCCACGTCGCCTAGAGAGACTCCCGATTGAGAAGTCTCTCTTGTTTGTTTAAATAAAGAATTCCTTCAATTGAAGTGTGACAGGAGATGAAGTTCTGAACTCTTTCGGTGAAGTATTATTCCTCCGTAATTAACTTTCTAGTTATCATTTTCTTCTGAATTTAAGTGCTTTTAGTTATCGTTAGCTTTCTAGGTATCTTTTTAAATGATTATAGGTAGATAAATGAATTACTTTACCAATTCTCTTCTCTTCCCCACTGCCCTCCACCCACTGCTTCTCTTCCCCACTGCCCTCCACCCATCTCCAGTCCCCCTCCTGTTTCTCCTCCTCCCTCCTCTCAGCTTTCTCACACTTGGCACTCTTTACACCCACTCACCTCTCCCAAGCTGATTGCGTTACTCTCCTCCTCTAAAAAGACTTTCTGCCCACTTGATCCTATTCCCTCCTCTTGGCTACTTCTTCCCTCCCTGGCCCTCATTCTTCCTGCTCTCTCCATCATCAACACCAGCCTCTCCCTTGGTGTCTTTCCTAAGCCCTGGAAGCACGCCCTGGTCCGTCCCATCCTCAAAAAGCCCTCTCTAGACCCCATGATTCCTGCCAACTACTGTCCCGTCTCCAACCTTCCCTTTCTTTCTAAAATCCTCGAGAAAGCTGTTTTCTCGCAGCTGTCCGCTTTTCTCGATTCCACTCACTTCCTTCACCCCCGCCAATCCGGGTTCCGTCCCGGCCATAGTGTTGAGACAGTCCTCTTGGGTTTCACGAATGAACTTCGCACAGCACATGATCGTGGTGATCTGTCGGTGGCGGTCTCCCTTGACCTTTCCGCTGCTTTTGACCTTGTTGATCACTCTCTCCTTCTGGCTCGTCTTCAGGATGCTGGCCTCTGCAGCACCATTCTTCATTGGTTCCATTCTTTTCTCTCTTCTCGGTCCTTCCCTCTTCTTTCTTCTCCTCCCCCTCTGAGCCCGTTCCTCTCCCCTGTGGTGTTCCCCAGGGTTCTGTCTTGGCCCCCTCCTCTTTAACATTTTTCTCATCCCCCTCGCCTTGCTTGTTCAGCAACATGGTATCTCCACATTCTACTACGCCGATGACGTGCTTCTTCTTCACCACACTTCTCCCCTTTCCCCCGATCTCTCCCCTCTTAATGCCTGCCTCACTGCCATTGCCAACTGGCTCACCATGCACTGTCTTCACCTTAACCTCACCAAAACCCTTGCCATCTGGTTCTCTCGCAGTGACACCTCTCCTCAGATCGCCCCTTCTTTTTCTGGCTCTCCAATCCCACTGGTCACCTCCTTCCGCTATCTGGGTGTTTACTTCGATTCTCAGCTCTTTCCACGACCACATCGCTCATATACCAAAATTCTCTTTCTACTTCCTTCGCCAGATCCGTGCCATCAGGCCTTTTCTCACCGCCCAAGCACTTACTACACTCCTCCTGTCCCTGGTTATGTCCCGTGTTGATTTTTGTAAACCTATTTTAGCCGGTCTCCCTGTCACTCAGCTTCACCGCCTCCAGCGCATCCAAAACACTGCCGCCCGTCTCATTTTCCACTCCTCTCCCCGTGATCATGTTACACCCCTGCTCGTTCACCTCCACTGGTTTCCTGTCAAGTCCCGTATCCATTTCAAGGTCCTGACCACTCTTCACCGTGTTCTTTATTCCCACTCCCCTCAGTACCTCGCTGACCTCGTTCATTTTCATTCCTCAGCTCGCTCCCTACGGTCTATGCACCTCAATCGCCTTCATCTTCCTTCTCCTGCTCACGCTCACCTCCAGTCCACCCGTTCCTCTGCTTTCTTTTTCCTTGGCCCTGCACTATGGAACTCTCTCCCCACCTCCATCCGGCTTGAACAGACATTTACCACCTTCAGAATCAAATTCAAAACCCATCTCTTTGCCCTTGCCTTTGACCTCCCTGACCCTTCTGTGTAGCCCATTCCCCCTCTCTTCCCTCTTCTCCTCTCCCCCTTCCTGTCTCGTTGACCGATTCTGCTGCTTTGCTTTCCTGTTTTTATTGTAACTTCCTTTCCCTTTTCACAAATATGATTTCTTTATGTTATTGTATCATGTGAACCGCTCTGATGTTTACTGAAGGGCGGTATATTAAGCTCAATAAACATAAACAAACATAAACAATTCAAGATCAAATTGCTGATGGAAATGACTGCAGCTGAATTCTGCAGCCAAGAAAGAAAAGAAAAACCTGCTTAGCTGAAAATTAGGGACCCGATTCCATTCTATGTGTGATAGTTATAATTGTTATGAATGAATAGGAAGATCTTCCATGCTTTGATATCTTTACATATTTCATAAACTGTGTGGATTTGTGTGATGTGACAAAGGTTAAGAAAAATTAAGTGTTTGACGGAAGGATAGAAGTTAGTAACTTAAATGGAAAAACACAACAAAACAAAATTGAATTGCTTGCCAAGTTACATCAAGCAAGTTTATTTACTTAAAGGAAGAAACTGAATGATACAACTACATTCAAACAAGTGAATTAAATAATTAAAACAATACTACCTGATAGTTCCTTTGCTTTTAAAGCAGTATGTACCAGTGCTGCCGTTTCCCTTCTGGAAGTGCCTGGTTTAGCTCTGTATAACACTCGCCCAAATTTGTGCCTTCTTAATTAGCTTTTATGGTCCCCGGAATTGAACTGCTTAGAGTTCTTTACTAAAAGCTGACTGATACAAACAAGAAAGATAGAAAAAAATTAAGGAAACTACTTCCATTTTCCCTTTGACCTTCAAGGTAGAGGTTAAGAGCCCTGACAGAACAATGGGGCATTCTGAGCCAGTAGTTACCAGATTGCAACTTGAGAATGATTTGAATCCTGAGTGAATAAAAAGTTAATCGTGTTTGGATTTTATCTTTGAAATGTATATATATATATATTTGGTTCTGACTACATGTGCTATTGAAAATAAAATTTAAAGTTAAAAAGGGATATATTATGGCAAGCACCTCATAGAGGACATAATTATTGTTCATAAATTACAGAAACAACCAAAAGAGCTGTAACTATATTTATTTAGCATTTAACATTCATAAACAATGTTTTATTTTAACCCTTAGTGTTTACGACTGCTCTGTCTTTTCTTCAGCTGCTTTGAAAGTCAGGAAAGAGACCTACTGTTTATTTTGCTAAGATAACTTCAAGGCTGGCTGTAACGCTGAGTAATTTGCTTTAAAATAACTTCTTTGGTTTCAAATCAGTTTAACTCCAGTCACTGGTATTATGTATCAGGCTTTAATTTAAATGAGAAAAGTACATTTTTGGTTGGAATATGCGGAGGGGAGTGTTTGCATTCCAGATGTTCACCAGCCTTTTCATGAATATGTATAAGTCATTTGAATGTTTTCCTGAACTGTAAGATTCAAGGGCTTCGGATCGCATACCAAGAAATTGCTGATAGGGTGACAACTACACAGTCTGTATCCAGCTCACCATTCCCCTATTACTGCTCAATTGACTGATGCAGACACCTGGATACACATCAGCAATCCATGCAAACTGTTTCACTGTTCCACGACTCAGATGTTTGCTGTCAATCCTACTCCATGGGCTTCCCTGTGCTTCCTCCTTTTTGTCTCCATCGTGCTTGTGCTACTTATTGAGTTCCTTCATCCTGATGGACAATTAGCTTTACTTCTGCATGTTCACAACACAACCCACATCTCCAAAGAAGTTCTCAATCAAACCCTGCCTTGAACTGAACTTTTACCTGGACATTTGTTGTTGAGATTATTACCAAATGAAACTAGCAAAGCGCTTACATTGCTTGCCAAACAACATACTCAAATGTGTACTGCCATTTATCAGTGTGTACTGCCATTTATCAGAATCGCTTAGCTTTAGATTATTTGCTTGCTGCTGAAGGTGGCATTTATGGAAAGTTTAATTTGACCAATTGTTGCTTACAAATAGATGATCATAGCTGTATTATTACTGAAATTACTGACCATATGAAAAAGATTACTCATGTTCCTGTGCAAACTTGGGATGGGTTTAATCTGGGTGGTTGGTTTGGTTCTTTTTTCTCTGCTTTGGGTGGGTTACGTGACATTTTAATTTTTATGCTACCGTTTATAACCTGTGCTGTTATTATGTGTTGCGCATTTCCTCTCCTGATTGCATTTGTACGTACATTGATTAAGCCTTTTGCTTAAACCCTGTATATTGTATCTAGGGATCAGCATGAGTTGCTGCCTCTTGAATGATACCTCTCTGTCACAACTGGTTGCCGTCCATGGCCCATAGTATGGGGTTCCCTACCTTTGCCCGTACACAAGAGAAAAGAAAAATAAAAATTGTGGAATGTTGGGATATTTTGGCCTAGGAATAGGTCTGCTTAGGTTTGCCTTATGTGCTGTCTGTGACTGTAATCCTGCCGCCTGTGGCTTGCACGGACACACTGTATGAATGGCACAAGAAGACAGCATATGGGCTATCCAGGAAATGCCACAAGAAAGTGTCTGTGGCTTAGTACAGTCTGGGAAAAACTTTACTCTGGATAGAAGTATACAGAGTTAGGCCCAGAAGCAAATACAGGCCAGGCCAGAAAATAATTAACAGAAAAATAATTAACAGAAAATTCTCTAGCCCTGAAGAAAGAATGCGATTAGTGCCGGGAAGAAGACCATAAGCGGGCCCCAAGGAATGCAGGAGAGATACGCTTCACAGCACAGATAAGCAAAGACTTTGGAGACCTTGAAGCACCAGCCTTAGACCCTGAAAATCATGAGGGAGGGGGTCCCATCTGGAGAGCTTTAGCAAACTTCTGCAAGCAGCACTCTAATTTTTGCAAGTAGCACTGACAGATTTTTGCAGAAGGTTCAAAAATTGTGCAGACGGCTTTAAAACGTTTTGTAGGAAGTATAGCAGATTTTTGCACACGGAACAAGACTCAGTGCAGGAGTTGCTACAGAGAAGGATATATAAGAAGGCAAGCCACAGAGCTCAGGGGAGCGGCCTTCTCTCTCCCCGATGGGAGGGAGAATGTTGCTCGCTCTCAGATCTCCAAGACAGACTTTTTTCCTGTGCTTATGGAGTTTGCTTGTACAAAATAAAAACAGAATTTTTGCTGACAAGTAACTGTGATCTGAGTTTCTTTTGTTTTATTTCTTCTGGTGCACGTGTTCCATGTGCCAGGCAATCTTGGTAATTATTAGGTATGCTTTGTAGGTAAGAACCTGCCTACAGTACTGGAGTACTATTTGCACATGGCAAGAAAAGTGGTTCTCTCTTCTTTCCGCACACCAGGTGGAGAACCTTCTCCATTTAAAGGCATAAGCCTGTTTTGGTGGAGGGCTTTAAGGAGGCCAGTAGGATCTCAGACTTCTTCTGGAGGATTGAAAGGAGCCAAAGCTACCCTTTCAGCAGTCACGCTATTAGCGTTAGGGACCCCAGGATGGGGTGGAGGGAGCCACCTTCTGAGATAGGAGGTCCAGGACTCGGCCCAGCAGGACTTAGCATGCTACCGACAGGGAGAGCAGCAGTGGAAACCAGGGCAGCCTGGGCCACCTGGGAACAATTAGTATAACTGATGCTCTGGATCTTCAAGAGGGTCCTGGAGACCAGGGAGGTCATGGGAATGCATACAGTAGGCCTTCAGCACGCTCTGCAACCTAAATGGCCTCTGAGGCTGTGCCACCTCTTATTAGCCAGTCGTCTAGGTAGGGGAAGACGAAAGCCCCTTGCAGATGCAGGTGGGTGGCTCCCACAACGAGGCAGTTGGTAAAGATCCTTGGTGAGGAAGCCAGGCTGAAGGGTAGTACCCTGTACTGGGTAGTGCCGTCCTCCTCCATGAACCTTAGGTACTGCCTGTGGAAGGGGTGGATTAGATGTGTGTGTACGCATCATTTAGATCAGGGGTCTCAAACTCAAATTGCTTTGAGGGCCAAATGAGGACTTGTAAAGTAACCCGCGGGCCGCATAAGACACGGGGCCTCATTTGCATAAATATTTGCATAATGTTACCATACAAAGCACAGACGTTAATGATGCACATTTCCCAGAGCTTATTTGGTTCGGCTGGGTTGACCAACGGTGAGGACTAAGTGGGTTGTCCCGAGAGTGTGGTCCTCTTAGGGGACTGGCTTGGGGGGAGAACTAGGTAAGCTCAGGAAGGCGGGATGGGCGTGATTTCCCGTGGATGTTTTCTGGAGTAGTAACTAGGGTTTGGGCTACTTAGGGTGGGGGGAGGTGTGTATCGGGGGGGGGGGGAGGGGTGGAGAGGGAGCTAGGGAGGCGGGTTTGTTTCTTTCTTTCTTTATATGTTTCTTTCTTTCTTTATCCTTTTCTTTATGTGTTTCCCTGGTTGCTGTTCGTATTATTGGTGATTTGGGAAGTACCCCTGTGCGACTGATACTAGTTATGGAGGTCCCTTAGGGCCCTCGGGCATTTCGATGCTTTGGTAAGGGGATAGCCTTATCTTGCTTGTCCTTCAGCTGTCAGGTAATAACCCCTTTGGGTTGATCCTTTGTTTTTATTGAGTGATTTCCTGCATTCCTCTGTTCCTAGTTCTTATTTTTTTTACTTGTTTACACTGTACTAACTTGTTTGCCTTCCCTGTCTAGGGGTGCACAAGTGACTGTATGTTTATATGTGGAAATAATAATAAAAATGATTTTACATAAATTCAAAATAAAGAGAGATTTTTCTACCTTTTGTGCATTTTTTTCAGTTGCAATTGTTCCAGCCACTTTCTTCTGGTTTCTTCGTGTCTTCTGCTAACTCTCCATCGTCTGCTGTCCATTTGTCCTTTCTTCTCTCCTAGGTTTTTTTTCCATTCTCTCTCTACATCTGCTTTAACATACTAATCTTTCTCCTTTTGCTCTTTCCTCATTCCTATTTCATCCACTCAAATTTTACCCCTCCATCCTCAATCCCCACTTACTCTCCCAATACCCGGCCAATTGTAG
The DNA here is from genome assembly GCA_033557465.1 of Ichthyophis bannanicus. Classification (NCBI taxonomy): domain Eukaryota; kingdom Metazoa; phylum Chordata; class Amphibia; order Gymnophiona; family Ichthyophiidae; genus Ichthyophis; species Ichthyophis bannanicus. Next base: position 225,609,826 of record CM066041.1, on the reverse strand, counting down.
ATTTTTCTTCCCTCCCACACAAAATATTTTTCCCCTCTCCATTTCACTCTCCCAGCCCCATCTCATTCTTTTTTTTTTATTTTTTTTTATTTTTTATTTATAAAACTTTTATACATATTACAAAGAAAGCAATCATGTTACAAGCACATAATAAACAATACAAGAAAAAACAAATTTAAAGAAAACCACCAAATAGTAGACCACTTCAAGAAGGAGTTATGCCTAATTAAAGAAGTACAAAGAAAAACTGAGAGGCCCCGAAGAATAATTCAATACTCCTATTCTTTAAGAGACTGACTCAAACTTTATCTTTCAAAAATTCAACCAACTGCTCAGGCTCAAAAAATAAATACCTTTTACCCTGAAAGATAATGAGACATTTGCATGGGAACCTAAGATGAAAAACTGCTCCAATGGCCAACACTTGAGGGCGCAATTCTAAAAAAGCCTTGCGCCGTACCTGAGTGGCCCGAGAAACATCCGGGAAAATTTGAATTACTTGACCACAAAACAAAAAGAACTCCAGGAACAAACAAAACTCCTCCGCCCCATCTCATTCTAATCCTCCCCCAACATCAGCTCCCTTCTAGTTCCAGCCCCACCCAGCACCTGCTCCCTTCTAGTCCCCGCATCAGCCCATTTCCAGTCCTATCCTAGCCCCACCATCAGCTCATTTCCTGTGTTAGCTCCCCCCACTAAGCCCATTTCCAGTCCTAGCTCCCTCCTCTCACAGCCCATTTCCATTCCAAGCCCCCCTTCCCCATCAGCTATTTGCAGTTCAAGCCCCCCTTCTACTCAGCCCATTTCTAGTCCTAGCAACCCCCCAGTCCATTACCAGTTCTAACCCCCCCATAGCCCATTACCAGTCCTAAGCCCCCCAACAGCCCAATTCCAGTCCTAACCCTCCCATCACCCCATTTTCAGTCTTAGCCCCCCAACAGCCCACTTCCAGTCCTAACCCTCCCATCACCCCATTTTCAGTCTTAGCCCCAAACAGCCCACTTCCAGTCCTAACCCTCCCATCACCCCATTTTCAATCTTAGCCCCCCCATAGCCCATTACCAGTCCTAACCCCCCCATCAGCCCACCTCCAGTCCTAACCCCCATCAGCCCATTTCCAGTCCTAACCCCCCTCCCCCCATCAGCCCAGGTAAATTTAAAAAAACCCAAAAAACTGGTTTCTGTTGCTGCTGCCACCGCCGCTGTGGCAGTGGCAGAATCAACTGTCAATTTTTTAAAAAAAACCTGGCTTCTGCTGCTGCTGCCGTGGCAGCAGCAGAATCAGCTATCCCGTGGCCCCTTCCCATCTGCCCGGTAGAGCCCTCAGCTCAGCTCCATCAGCGGCAGCTTTCAGGGCCGCCCGCGAAGAGTGTATTTCCCTCTCGCGCTGTGGCAGGTGAAGGCCTGTGATCCACAGTGTCTGACATAAGCAAGCAAGCCTAACTAGCTTGACCTGTAAATGAAGCTTGTGAAGAGGCCCATAGGAATTGCAGATCCCCCAATATGCTACTGTAGAATTAGAATTCAGTAAAAGTATTGAATTAGCTTAGACAAGCAGAACAGATGGAAAAATACAGAAATTCATGTTTAAAACTGCTGACAGAGAAGTTATAGAGCCCTGCTTCCCTGCACGTACAAACTAGCTCAGTGGCCTTGAAAGAAGGAAAGTAACAAGTTGGTGAACTGGCCATTGTAATTGGGACTAGAAGGGGGGTAAGCAGGTGCTGAGCCCACTGAAAGAACATAATTGGATAATCATATCAGTACCGGGACCAATAGAAGGGGTACGGGAGGTTACCGGGACCAATGAAATGTTTTTCTATACCTAGAATGAAGCTAAAGTCTATAAAAGTTGTTGTATTGCCAGAGAACTTGGCTCAGCCATTTTGAAATTGACTTTGCTTGAGACTTGTGCACAAATAAATGATTTGGACCTTCTGAACAGACTCCTGGTATCATTGGTTTGTCTGCGCTCTGCTGCTACATATTCTTGGTGCGTTGGCCGGGAAGTTGTGGAATCAGAGTGTATATAGGGCAATATACCACGACTTTCCGCCTCTACAGGCTTGGTCCTGCCGGGATCGCGCCCTTCCGACGGGGGCTGCTCCCTGGCGCCGCCGGTCCCTTGCATCGGAGGGAGCTGGTCGGACCTCGGCGGGTGCCGGGCCTGGCTGGAGCCAACGCCTCGAACCCGAGTGAGGGGAGTCCGAGGTCCAACTCATGCGCCTGCTTGGGAAGTTTGAGGACCGGATCCGGTGAGTATAGTTTTGATTTGGTATGTCTAGACAGATAAGAAAGAGCAGTGCTGCCATTTGAACTTGGAACTTAGAAATTGGTAAGAGAGCTTGATCACCTCTCAAAGATGGGCCGAGTAACCCCGCATGAGTATTCGCAGGGCGAAACCCCCATCTTCTTGTATTTTGGAAATTGAATAAGACTAGTCAGAATAGATAGAAACGAATGCATTCTGGGATACGTTGCTAGCATGATTGTGTGAATGAAGTGTGAATGAGAGGTCTGGCAGCACGGACCAAGCGAAGGCGGACCCCTGAGTAGCGCATTTCCTGACCGGGCGACCGCGTTCAGGTCGCAAAAAGGGGGAAGCGATTGTCGTCTTGTCTTGTTATTTGTTCTCCTTATACGTTTCCAGGGCCGTGAGGACCCCTTACCCACGGTCCGCCCTCCTTTTCCCTTTTGTCTGTTGTTGCGCGCACACATCGAAATGGGAGGGGCGGGGTCTACTAGGAACACTCCATTAGAATGTATGATCGCACATTTTAAAGAAGGATATTCCGGAGATTATGGTATTAAAATGACTGCAGCCCGTTTACAGATTTTGTGTACTAGGGAGTGGCCCGATCTAGACCCTACCTGGCCCCGAGAGGGAACCTTTAATGTAGGAATTATTCAGTTAGTGCACCGTAGAGTGCGGATAGCGCACCCCGATCAGTACCCCTATATAGATTCCTGGTTAAGTATTTGTGAAGATCCGCCCCCTTGGGCGCAGCGCTGTTATGAAGAACAGTGCAGAATAATGTTAGCAAAGACAGATTATAGTCAGAAAATAGAACAGCCTAGAAAGAAAGGGAAGGATAAGAAGTCCAGGAAGAAGCCCATCCTGGTAGATCCTGATTCCCCAGAAATGGTTCCCCGACAGCCTTCAACCCCGGGCCCAGTAAGAGCAGCCCGGCGTCCCACCCCAGAACCCCCGAGACAGCGGGAACGGGACCCAACCCCTGAGCTATTACCCAGAGAGCAGGAAGATGAGCTCCTTTTAATTGAAGAAGATGATTCTTCCGAGACAGAACAAGGAGAGTCAGATACAGAAACAGAGAAGGGAGAGACTGAAAATTCCCTAAGCGATGCTGACAGTGTAAAAGTGGTTGCCAGCAGTAGTTTGCCAGTAAAATGTACATCTAAAGTGAAACACGTAGAAAAGAAGAAAATGACCCCGGATAGAACAGTTACGAAAATATCTCTCAGATCCCAAAAGACATCTACTGCCAAGATGATGCCCTTACAGCAAGTCCCGGGAGTGCCCGTAAGGAACGATGATAATGAGGTGGTAGCGGGACCCCTAAGCTATGTGTATGTCCCTTTCTCTACAACTGATTTGTTAAATTGGAGGACACATTATGCCTCCTACACCAATAAACCCCTAGAACTTACAGAATTAGTGAATACTATTATGGAAACCCACCAACCAACTTGGGCAGATTGCCGCCAGCTCCTGACCACTCTATTTACGACGGAGGAGCGGGCATGAATTAGAAAAGCAGCTATTGATTGGCTGGCGGATAACCCTGTAGCCCCAGAACCAGGGACGGAAAGAATAGACAATCGGGAAGCGGCCCAGAGAGAATTCCCGAATGAAGACCCCCGATGGGATCCAAATACAGACAGAGGATCCAGAGCCCTAGCCCGTTTTCGCCAAGGCTTTTTACAAGGCCTGAAAAGGGGGGGCCAGAAAGCTATGAACCTTTCCAAAGTTGCAGGAGTTATCCAAGGTATAGATGAGAGCCCAGCAGAATTTCATGAAAGATTATCTGAAGCATATAGAATGTATACTCCCTATGATCCCGATGCACCAGGAAGTTTATGCATGGTGAATTCTGCTTTTGTAAATCAGTCTCAACCAGACATTAGACGTAAATTACAAAAATTAGATGGGTTTGCGGGCATGAATACAACTCAGTTATTGGAAGTCGCTCATAAAGTGTATGTGAATCGTGATAATGAAAGGCAGAGAGAATGTGATCGAAAGATGAAGAAGAAAGCTGATTTTTTGGCTGCGGCCATAGTTGAACAGAAAAGGGGAGGTACCCCTAGTCGACGGAGCAGAGGAAGGGGGCGGGGCCGAAGTGGAAGCCGGCCCCAACTAGGCGTAAACCAATGCGCCTATTGCAGGGAGGAAGGACATTGGAGAGATGCATGCCCGCAACTCGAAGACGCCCAGCAAGATGACGAAAACAATCATCAGTGGAGAGAAGAGAGACGAGGCCGTCCCCGAAACCGCGGAGGAGCCAATCGAGAACAATTCCAGTGAGAAAGAGGAGGAGCCATACAAGCATTGGCTACGACAGCCCATGATGAAGATGACGTGGATTAGGACAGACCGGGCTCCGAGTTTGCTTTAGGTCTCCAGGAGCCTATGGTCGGAATACAAATAGGAGACCAAGTTATGAACTTTATGGTTGATACTGGAGCAGAACATTCAGTAGTAGACAAAAAGATAGCCCCATTTTCTACAAAAGCAGTCACCATCGTAGGAGCAACTGGTGCCAAAGCTACAAAATCTTTTCTTCAGAATCGTATATGCAGTCTAGGAGGACAGCAAATAACTCATCAATTCCTTTACATGCCTGAATGTCCAGTGCCACTACTGGGACGAGATATGTTAGCCAAGCTACAAGCCCAAATATCCTTCTCCGAAAGAGGAGAAATGCAAATGACAGTAAATCCCCAAGCCAAACCGGCAGGAATAATGCTGCTTACAGTTCCCCGAGAAGAAGAATGGAGATATTACATTGATGATTCTGTCCAAGACACTTATTTTGAACAAACTTTAAAGAACATTGATGCACCACCTGGAGTATGGGCAGAAGGCAGTCCTCCAGGCCTAGCCAAACATATAGCTCCAGTAATTGTAACCCTTAAGCCTAGTGCTACACCAGTACATGTCAAACAGTACCCTCTCCCAAGAGCTGCAATTGAAGGCATTCATCGCCACTTGCAAAGATTACTAGAACATGGCCTACTAAAAGTATGTCAATCCCCATGGAACACTCCACTTTTGCCAGTAAAGAAACCTGGAACAGATGATTACCGCCCAGTGCAAGATCTAAGGAGAGTGAATGAAGCAGTTGAAACCATACATCCATTTGTACCCAATCCTTACACTCTTCTAGGACTGATACGTGCTGAAGCTACCCACTTTACTGTACTAGATCTAAAAGATGCATTCTTTTGCATAAGATTAGCCCCTGTAAGTCAGATATTGTTTGCATTTGAATGGCAGGACCCCATCTCTGGAAGAGGGGGCCAACTTACTTGGACACGACTACCCCAAGGATTCAAGAATTCGCCTACCATTTTTAGTGCTGCATTGAATCAAGACCTTTCAAGCTATCCAGTAGCCCCGGGGAAGAGAGTGCTTCTCCAATACGTGAACGATCTGCTGATAGCTGCCGTATCAGAAAGTGAATGTATACAAGCCACCAAAGATCTCTTACAGTTACTAGATGAAGCTGGATACAAAGTTTCCAGAGCAAAAGCACAACTATGCCAAAAAGAAGTGAAATACTTGGGCTTCCGCATAACCCAAGGAAGCCGAAAATTAGGCAGAGAAAGAAAAGAAGCAGTATGCAGAATTCCTACCCCAACAACCAGAAAGCAAGTCAGAGCCTTTCTGGGAGCGGCAGGATATTGCCGAATCTGGATACCCAACTTTGCCCAAATTGCCAAACCATTGTATGAAGCCACAAAAGGAGAAGAAAAGTCGCCACTGGAGTGGGGACCTGAGCAGGATACAGCCTTCAAGACGTTAAAGGAAGAATTAATGTCATCACCAGCCCTTGGACTACCAGATGTTCACAAGCCTTTCCACTTGTTTGTACATGAAGCACAAGGAAATGCCTTAGGCATGTTGACTCAGAAATTGGGAAATTGGGAGCGACCTGTAGCATACCTATCGAAACAATTGGACACTGTGGCCAAGGGATGGCCACCTTGCCTGAGAGCAGTCGCAGCTACAGCATTGTTAGTGAGTGAAGCAGACAAACTCACATTAGGACAGAATCTACGAGTCACTGTGCCACATGCAGTCCTTGCCCTCATGGAACAGAAAGCAAATTATTGGCTCACCAATTCCCGAATGTTGAAATATCAGAGCATGTTATGTGAAAACCCACAGATACAACTGGAAGTGAGTCATGCCTTGAATCCAGCCACCTTGATACCCGTTAGTGAAGAACTCCCAGAACATGATTGTATCGAAGTCATGGACACTGTATTCTCTAGCTGACCTGACCTGACAGATGTGCCCATAGACAATCCTGACCAAATCTATTATGTTGATGGAAGCAGTCTAATCCTCAATGGATGTCGCTGTGCCGGATATGCAGTTGTCACTCAACATGAAGTCGTTGAGTCATCAGCTCTAGCCTCAGGCACATCAGCCCAGAAAGCAGAATTGATAGCACTCACTCGAGCACTATTACTAGGTGCAAAACTTGTGTTAAATGTATATACAGATTCCAAATATGCCTTACTACCCTACATGCCCATGGAGCTCTCTATAAGGAACGAGGGCTCATTACATCCGGAGGAAAATCAGTCAAGTATGGCCCCGAGATACTGATGTTACTTGATGCAGTATGGGTCCCAACTCGTGTAGCTGTCATGCATTGCAGAGGACATCAAGCAGGAAAAGGAGAAGTTGCCCGAGGAAATAGGTTTGCGGATGCCTCAGCACGACAAGCAGCTATGACAGGACAAATTACACCTCAAGCCATGCCAATGCAGGCAGCATTGTTCCCAGTACCTTTAAACTTATGGACACCACGATATATCACCAAAGAATTAGATTACTACTGTAACAAGGAAGATGGAGTACTGAAAGATGGATGGATTGAGCTGCCACCAGCAGAGGGCAGTCAACCCCCCGGACGGATAGTAATTCCCGAATTGTTAGGACCATCCTTTGTCAAAGCCTTTCACGAAGCCACCCACTATGGGAAAAGTGCTATGGAAAAAGCACTCAGACCACATTTCTACATTACCATGTTGACGACCATATCAGCTTCAGTAGCACGCCAATGTCTAATTTGTGCCAAAAATAATGCCAAGCAAGGTCTCATAACAGCACCCCGGGTTCAGTCAGGAGGTGTAACCCCCATGCACCACCTGCAAATTGATTTTACTGAAATGCCAAAAGCCAATGGATATCACTACCTATTAGTATTAGTCTGTACTTTCTCTGGGTGGGTAGAAGCCTTCCCAACCAGAACTGAAAAAGCTCGAGAAGTTACCAAAGTTTTAATGAGAGAGATTGTCCCTAGGTTTGGAATTCCAGCAGTAATAGGGTCAGACAATGGACCCTCATTTGTCTCCCAGATTACTCAACAGTTAGCAAAAGCTTTGCAGATACAATGGAAGCTCCACACTGCATACAGACCCCAGAGTTCAGGGAAAGTTGAGCGAATGAATCGTACCCTAAAAGCCCAAATGTCTAAGCTTTGTCAGGAGACACACCTAAAGTGGCCCCAAGTGCTCCCAATAGCTTTACTCAGAATACGCTCGTGAGGGTTTTCTTGGGTGGAGACTCATACTGGAGGATCTCCAGCTCCTCGGTGTGTGGGTCTTCCTCCACTTCGGTCTGCACTGAGAGGGCTCTGGTCATGTCCTTGACAAAGTCATGGAAGGCCACGTCCTCTGGAGGAGAGTGGCGCCGGGGTGCTGGGTCCAAGGGACTATCCTGGTGCCATTTAGTTTCTGGGGATGCCTCGTTGTCAGCCTCCCACTTGGAGTTGAGGGGTGGCGACGAGTCTGAGGTCCTGCGACTTATTGTCTCAAGGCTGGCGCCGAGGACCTGGGCAGCCTCTGAGGACCTGGGGTCAGAGTTGAGGAAACTAGCTGGGGAGGAGCGGATGCCCGAGGAATGGGACCGGGACTGGGACTTGGACCTCGACTGGTGCCGAGGGCTTACCAGAGGCCGGTGACGCTTGGAGCTCTGCTCAATGACCGGGGACTCCCCCGCAGACAGGTTCCTGGTCATCGGGGCAGATGATGTGGACAAACCAGCCATCATTGCCTGCTGCAGGGCCAGGATAGCAGTGATATTCTGCTCTAAGGCCGCCATTCTGGTTTCCAAGGCAGAAGGCGCTGTAGCTTTTGGCGTGGGCACAGAGGATCTCGGGCTTGGCACTGGCACTCTTGTGAGTGCATCCTCGATGAGGACTATGGCCTTAAGGAATCTTGAATGGTCTCTGCTGATCGAAGAATCCTTCTTGAGGACCTTGGTAGGGCGCTTCTCAGAGCCACCCGAGTCCCTCCATGCCGTTTTACCAGATTTCTCCAGTGCAACCTCAGCAAACAAAGGATTTTTTCTTCTTTTTTCCGGGTCCGAGGTCTTCTTGGAGGATCCGCTGCTGCGGAACTCAGAGGATGTTCAGGCCTCACAGGAAGTGCTGGGCTTGAACCTGGGGAACAGTTTTTCCTTCAACTCTGACCTGTTTTTGTTGGTCTTAAGAATCATGGTCTGGCACAGATTGCAGGAGGTGCTGTCATGGTCTGGTCCCAGGCAGCAGTCTTAGGTGTCTGTCACTGACATGGTTTGACTGCAGCAGTCACAGTTTTTGAACCCACCAGGGGACATGGTGGGGGGCACCCGAACGTGGTAGATGACTCCTGGGCAAAAAATGGCACAAATGCTGGTTGAGGCAAGCCTCGATCAAAAAAGGAAAAAGGGTCTGAGAACAGTGCCAGATCGGCATCGGCTCGAGGCGGGAAGAGGAAACAGTATGCAAACTGGGAAAGCTAACTTTTAAGGATAATCAGCAAGGATTTTTTCAGGGGAAACAGGACAGATGTCCATTGGGCTCCACAGAAAAAATGAGCAAGGTGGCACTCTTGGGCAGGAAGGGGACCACGCATGCGTGGTAGCATGTCCCAAAGGATTTCTTTGAAAGCTGGAGGAAACATTCTGCGTGGGCTTCTTTGGTGCAGACGTGAGGACTGACTTCCTGCTTGTTCCTGGAGAACAGTTTACTTCTTCAAAGATTATAAAGACTAAGGGACACGCAATGAAGCATCAATGTAGACAATTTATTTATTTTATTTACCAGGTTTTTATACCACAATATCCTTAAGTCAAACGGTTTACATTACAACTTACATTTCTTACAGTAAAACAAGAAACAAATTAAATAGGGGGAGGGGGCTAATAACAATGAGAATTATAAATATAATGTGAGAACTATATATAGTGTAGCTGTGAAGCTGCTTATGGAAGTAATATGAGAACTATATTCAATGCTGCTGCGAAATTAAATATGGATGAGATGATTGTCAATGTTTTATGGTTTGCTAAGTAATGCTATCAAAGTGCTCAGTGAATAAGAATGTTTTTAGTTTTTTTCTAAAGTCTTTGCTGTCTGTGGTGGTTCTGATGTCTTCCAGGAGGGAGTTCCACAGGCTGGGTGTGACAAGGGAGAATGTTCTTTTGGATGTAGTTTGCCTGGTCTTAGAGTTTTGGATGGGCATGTGTATTGAGTTTCTGGTGGCATTCCTTCCAGGGCGATTGTTTGAATCTTTGGTTATTAGGCACTGTAGAACATCTGCTGTGGAGTTTGCATGATGCTGAAGATGGAAAGCAAGGTTCTAAATTTGTCATGTGAGTGGATTGGGAGCCAGTGCAGTTGGCTAAGTATGGGAGTGATGTGGTCCTTTTTTCGGTGAACCAGTGATGTGGGCTGCAGTGTTCTGTACTAATTGGAGTGGATGAATTGTTTGTTTTGGGAGGCCGGGCAACAAGGAGTTGCAGTAGTCAAGAATAGGGGTTACCATGGCCTGGCATACAGTCCGGAAGTCTTAGTGGCTTAAGTTTCCAGTTGGTCTGTAGTTTGAAGTAGGCATTTTTGGTTGTTTTGTTTATATGTGAGTGTAGGCTCAAATTCCGATCAAGTGTGACACCTAGGTATTCAACTTCGTTTTTTTACTGTAATGGTGGTGTGTGGTAGTTTGATTGCTTTTGGTTGAAATTTAAGACCAATCAGCAAACATATTTCTTCACTCAACGACTAATTAAGCTGTGGCATTCATTGCCACAGGACATAGTAAAAACCATTAGTGTAGCTGGGTTTTAAAAAAAATGGTTTGGACAAGTTCCTAGAAGAAACGTCCATAATTCATTATTAAAGTGGACTGAGAAAGCTAGTGCTTACCCCTCAAATAAGCAGCATGGAATATGTCTACCTTTCAGGATCCTGCCAGGTACTTGTAACCTGGATTAGTCACTGCTGGAAACAGGATCCTGGGCTTGATGGACATTGGCCTGACCCAGTATGGCAATTCTTCTTAGGTTATGTAACTTTGCTCCCAAAGACTAAAATGAAGATATAGGGAAACCCCCCTGCACAGTGTCCAAATCACTCAGTGAGAACATTCCAAGTTATTCCATGAAGGAGCAAAACCCCAGCAGCTCAGGTCAAGGAGGGGTCTGCTCCAGCTGAACCAACTATACAGGACTACTTTCCCAAGGAAGTAAGAGAGCTACCTGAGTAGTACCATTTGCAACTTCTGAACGTGCCCCTCTCCATGCTCCTCCTGGTCAGAAGAGGGGTAAGTTGAGGGTGGCTTCCAATAACTACTCTCAGCTGACTTCTGAATTTTGGTCCTTAAAAAAAACTTCCAGAACTTGTCTAAGGTGACATTTTACTTACTGGATAACATCCTTTCCTAAAGTCCTTCTAGACTGGTCCAGACAAGTAGATTGTGTCCCTTTGCCAACAGAGGTGTAACAGAACAAATCCAGAAACTTCTTAAGACTCCAATTCTGCTACAAAAGCAGATGCAGCTAGGGGCATACTTCAGTATTTATACCAAAGCACATGGTCAAGAACCCCTGACTGCACACAACCCCAGTGAGGATAATGAAGGAAGATCAAAAAGAACACAGAACTACTATGTACAGGATAGCCTTCAGACAGAGGTCAATCAAGAAGATTATGGTCTGTAGAGCTAAACCACAGAGTAACATGGTAGAGCATAAGGGCATGTCCTAGACTAGTGTAGCAGAACTTCAGGAAAGGATATTATCTGATAAGTAAAATGTCACTTTCCATATCATCCTGCTAGAGCAGTCTAGACAAGTGGGACGTACCACACGGCAGCCTTCAAAATCTCCACATCAAAAGTCATGTCCACACTTGGATGGACATCCAAGCAGTAATGGCTGGCAAAAATGGAGAGATGACTATGCTGCTGCCTGACAAATATTACTGGGAGCAATTCCACAGTTTGTTATGTATTGTTATTGTTAAAAATCTCCCTGTGTGTGCTGAGACAGCTTTTTCCTCCTTCTCTTACCCAGTCAACTTCCCAGACTGTCCCAGCTAGTGGAGTGCACTAGCATCCCAATCACTACCAAGGCCAACCCGTGGCTTCCTCTGTGCAGGGACATGGATTAGAGCTGAAGATAGAACCTAAAGATGTTGCTACTACTACTACTACTGAGCATTTATATAGCGCTACCAGTTGTACGCAGAGCTGTACAACAAAAACATGTAAGAGACAGTCCCTGCTTATCAGAGCTTACAATTTAATCAAGACAAACACAGAAGGTGTAAACAGGGGTAAAAATAGGGAGAAGGAGATCAGGTGAAACAAGATCCAAAAGCAGCAGCGAAGAGGTGGGCCTTCAACCTGGATGTGAAGAGGGTTAGCAAAGGTGCCTGGCATACAGATACAGGTAGTTTGTTCCAGACGTAAGGTGCAGCAAGGTGGAAGGAGTGAAGTCTGGAGTTAGCAGTAGGAGTGCGGGGCGTAGATAGAAGCAGTTGGTTAGAGGAGCGGAGTTCCCGGGAGGGGTTGTAAGGAGAGATAAGAGAAGAAAGGTACTGAGGAGCCGCAGAGTGAATGCATTTATAGGTCAGCAGGAGAATTTTGAATTGGATGCGGAGACGGATAGGGAGCCAGTGAAGTGACTTGAGAAGAGGAGCAATATGGGTATGACGAGGCTGGCAGAAGATTAGCCGTGCAGTGGAGTGTTGAACAGATTGAAGGGGAGAGAGATGACTCAAAGGGAGACCAGCAAGGAGTAGGTTAGAGTAGTCAAGACAGGAGGTGATAAAGGAGTGGATAAGCATTTTAGTAGTATGTTCAGAAAGGAAAGGGCGGAATTTGCTAATGTTATAGAGAAAGAAGCAGCAGGTCTTAACTACAAGATGGATATTTATTTATTTAAACAGATTTCTATACCGCCTTTTCCTACAATCAAGGCGGTCTACACAGCAAACAATCAACAAGATACAGTATCTAGTGTGCGCATGCTTTGAGCAGCGAGTGCGTGTGTGTGTGTAGATGGACATTGATTCTTGGTGAGCTATTTACAACGTGCGCTATTTACAACACTATGTACATCAGGATTTTACTTTAATACTATAATCGTGTCGCTAGGGTGGGGTGTTGAGTTGGGGTATTGTCTATTGCACAGTTTACGTGACGTCACCGTAGTGCTCTATGAAGAGATGTGTGGAGAAAGAGGGAAGAGTCAAAGCAACCCCCAGATTGCAGGACAAGGAAACGGGAAGGAATACAGAGCTGTCCACAGAGACTGAGAAAGGAGGAAGGGGAGAGAAGGTTTTAGGGGGAAAGATAAGAAGTTCAGTCTTGGCCATGTTCAATTTCAAGTGGCGGTGGGACATCCAGGCAGCTATGTCAGAAAGGCAGGCAGAGATCCGGGTCTGGATTGCCGGAGAGAGGTCAGGCATAGAGAGGTAGATCTGGGAGTCATCAGCATACAGATGGTAATGAAAGCCATGGGAAGAGATAAGCGCACCAAGGGACTGGGTATAGAGAGAGAAAAGGAGAGGACCCAGGACAGATCCTTGGGGTACACCGACTGGGAGCGGGATTGCGGAAGAGGAAGAGCCACCAGAACACACACTGAAGAAGCGATGGGAGAGATAGGAGGAGAACCAGGATTGCCTGAGAAGGAACACCCTGGAATTCTCTCTTTTTATTCTCAAGCTGCACCAGTCTTCATGCATCACAAAGTATTCTAGGAGATTTTACCTGCAGGTTCTGCAGGCTGCTCTTGCCATTGCTCTCCTAAGTTTGTGAGAGGGAAGAGCAGCTCCAAGCTGCTTGTGAGGCCACCTGCTGAACTAACTCCATATAGAACTGGGGCTATGCAGACCCTTCCTTGGCTGAGGGTAGATATGTGGCCTCCATTGAATTTTCCTATTCATCTATTGGGGACAGAAGAGGATAAGAGGCCCAGCATGCTTTACTTATGTATGATTGGCATGAAGCAGCTGCCAACCCCATCAAAATGGAACTGCTGACAAAGCCCTGTTCTATGAGCACCACAGTGCTGCATGCTGCCATAGGTGCCAGATTTACTTGTGGCCGTGTGTTAACCATTTGTGGACGATACCTGCCTGTCTGCTCGCAAGCCAGGCTGAAACTAAACTGCCATGATGGTGAAATTAGACCTTACCTGCTAATTAGCTTTCCTTGAGGACATCCAGTGCAGTCCCAACATCTGGGTTGTCAGCTCTCACCAGCAGCTTGGAGACTGAACATGTAATCTCTGATGACATCAGTGTTCTTATGCAGCTGGCACCACCAACCAGCCCGTAAACTATTGACAAAGCAGACTCACAGGAGTAACAAATAAGAAAACATTCTCTTATGAATTAATTAAAAAAAATTGTTCAATATGCAACCTGTACATTGAGGTAAACACTGTCCCTCTGAACGGAAAACCAGAAGCAATCCACCAACTTTGCGGGGTAGACCATCTGCAGGGACTGGTGATTGCCAGTCCCTTTACTACTTCTCTGAGTGAACACTGTAATGCCTGTTCATCACTTCTATTCCCCAGAACTCCCCCTGCCTGCCGCAAGGGAAAACTCTGCTAGCATTCTGCCTACTGTGACCCCCGAACTTCTGTCTACCAATGACATTCTTCAGGCCCAGGATCACTACCACTGAAAACTGGATGGGTCAGGGACTGCCCTGGAAGTCCTCAAGGAAAGCTAATTAGCAGGTAAGGTCTAATTTCACCTTCCTTGTTGTCCCTCCAGTGCAGTCTCGACATCTGGGATGTAGCATAGCAATACTAAACTTGGGAGGGGCCCATGAGCCCGGCCAGAATGACTGCCACACCAAATCTAGCATCCCCCCTTGTTTGCACATCCAGACAGTATTGCTTCAGAAAGGTGGCAGCCCTGAAGATATCCATTGGAAGTATCAGGCCAAATTCAGCTCATGAGGCCGCTTGTGCCCTAGTGGAATGTGCTCACAATCCACATGGAACCTATCTGTGCTGAAGGAGATAGGCTGACAAAATGGGCCCTCGAATCCACCGGGAGATGGAGGCCTTGGAAGCAGCTTCACATTTTTGCGGCCCGCCCCCCCAAAACAGAACGAATAAATGGTCTAACTTTTGAAATGTCTGTCCTCTATAGATAGCACCGCAATGCCCGATGCACGTCCAAGAGCCATTGTCCTCACACCATGCCTCGAAAATCCGTACGAGAGCGACAGATTGCTTAACAAGGTGGAAATCACTGCAGCCAAAAACTCCCGCTTGTTCAAACTTGCCCTTTCAAGAGCCAAGCTGTAATTAACAATAGATCCACTTGAGGCATTTGCATCGGCCCCTGGGACAGATGGTCTTGTCCGTGGGGTAGGCACCATGGGCGATCCACCATTAGCCAAAGGAGGTCCGCATACCATGGCTTTCAGGGTCAGTCTGGGGCAATGAGAATGACCAGACCTGGATGCCCCTCTATCCTTTGAACCAGCCAGCCAATGAGCGCCCACAGTGGAAAAATGTACAGTAGGCCGTTCGTTGGCCAAGGATGCACCATGGCGTCTAATCCCTCAGACATCCGCTCCCTCCACCTGCTGAAGAATCGGTTCACTTTGGTGGACGTAAAGGTCACCATTACATCCATAACTGGTGCTCCCCACCTGTGCATTATCTGTGCAAAGACAGCTTCACAAAGCGACCACTCTCCCGGGTCCAATTTCACCCAACTGAGATCATCTGCTGTCACATTGTCAGTTCCTGCGATGTGGACTGCCGAGATCACTTGCAGATTTCCCTCTGCTAGTCCAATAATGGAGAAATCTCAGCCTCGAGTTGTATAATGCTGGTGCCGCCTTGATGGTGGATGTAAAACCACAGTTGTGGAATTGTCTGAACGTGCTCTCATCGCTTTGCCGTGAACGGTGGGGTGAAACTTCTGCAGCGCTAAGAAAACTGCTCACATTTCCAGATGATTGATGGACCATGCATTCTAGTCCTTAGACCAAACTCCCTGCACTATTAGGCCTTGGCAATGGGCTCCGCAGCTCTCGAGGCTGGCCTCCATCATTAATAGGATCCAAGCAGCCGACTCCAGGGGCATGCAGATTAACAATTTTTTTCAGCCGTAGCCATCACTGAAGCATGGTAACGAGTAACTTTGAACATGGTAACGAGTGTGTCAACAGATGATGCTGCACTGACCATCTCCAGAGAACGGCCCTTTGCAGCAGCCACATATGAGCCCACAGCACCAACTCGATAGTCGCTGCCATGCCGTGGGTACCCCCATGCAGAGAAACTGTCGGATCTGCGTCTGTAATGTCCACATCCTGTCCTGCAGCAGGGCTACTCTGCCCCTGTTGATTTGAAACGGGCTCCAAGATATAAGAGGTCCTGGGTAGGTGATAGCTGACTCTGCAAGATTGACTACCCAGACGAGTCCCTGCAGAAACTTTATAACTCTGGCCTGGCACACTCGCTCTCCTCTACAGACTTTGTTCTTATGAGCCAGTCGTCCAGGTAAGGATGTAGCAAAATGCCCTCCTGCCAGAGAGCTGTCGCAACCATCACCATTATCTTGGTAAATGTGCAGGGAGTGGTCGCGAGGCCAAAGGGTAGGGCAGAGAACTGGAAATGCCCCATTAGAAGTGGGAAATGGAGGTACCTTTGATGCTCTGGCCAAATCAGTATATGCAAGTAGGACTTCGAGAGATACAGTGAGGTGAAGAACTCACCTTTATTTATTTATTATTTATTACAGTTTCTTATATACCGCGCTATTTAGAATCAGCGCGGTTTACATCATAACAAAACGACCATAACGACAAACTGTCAGGTTTTACATTGAACAGGAGTACAAACTTGGATAACTGGGTTAACTATATATATAAACTATCTACACTGCAGTGTGAGGGCATTTCTAGATTGGGTCATTTCTTGGAGGGGATATCTAGTTCAGTTGCTGTCTGGGAAATATTGGCAGAAAAGGTATGTTTTGAGAGCCTTTCTGAACTGATATAGATTGGTAATGGCTCTAATGTCAGGGGGTAGGGTGTTCCAGCATTTTGGTACATAAAAACTGAATGCCCTGTTTGTGGTGTTCGTGTTGGACTTTGTTGAAGCCTTTGGTATTGCTAGCAAGTTTACAGCTGATGTTCTTCTTGCTCTGTTGGGGGGGACCATGTGGATTAGATTCGTGAGTGAGAGGGATGAGGTGCCTTTGATTGCCTTAAATGCTAATACAAGGGATTTGAAGGTGATTCTCCCGTGAATTGGTAGCCAGTGTAGCTGTTTGAGAATAGGAGTCACGTGGTCGTTTCTGGATGCACCGTAGAGGACCCTAGCTGCGGCATTCATGGCCAACTGTAAGGGGGTTAGTGTGGATTGGGGGAGACCTTGTAGGATGGCATTTGCAAAGTCAAAATGCGGCAGGATCAGCGCTTGATATATGGTACGGAAATCGTCTGGGTCCAGCAGGGAGCGTAGGTGTTTGAGGGAACGGATTTTGAAATAGATGGCTTTGACTACGCTGCTTATGTGGCATCTCATGTCTAGATGTTGGTCCAGTGTAACTCCCAAATATTTTATTGCATCTTTAGTTTGCAAATCAGCTTCCTTGACACTGACGTGGGATGGGGGCGTAAAGTTGGAGTCTCTGGAGATGAAAAGGACCTCTGTTTTTTTATGCTGGATACGTAGGTTCTGTGTCTGGAGCCATGTTGAAACTGCATTGAAACAATCTGTGAGTGGGGTCAGGTCCATGTGGGTTGTGGAGAAAGGCATGTATAAAAGAATGTCATCTGCATATATCATGCAGTTTACGTTGAATGATCTTATGATATTGCATATGGGCTGCATGTAGATATTGAAGAGTAAGGAGGATAATGAGGATCCTTGAGGTACCCCTTGTTTTTGATGGAAGTGGCTAGACTCTTCTGATCCAGACTTCACATATTGCCATCTATCGTCCAGATAAGACTTGCACCATTTTAGTGCCTTGTTGCAGACACCCTTTTCTTTTAGTCTTCCCAGGAGGATTTCGTGACTCACGGAGTCAAAAGCCACGGCGATGTCTAGGAAAATGAGGACAAAACCTTGATGGATGTTGTCAATTCCTGTGATGATATTGTTGATTAGACTAGTGAGTAGTGTCTCAACCCCATGATGTTCTCTGAACCCATGTTGGAAGTTATCTAAGGGAGCAACAGAGTCTATGTGATCTTGAATTTGCCGTTGTGCTTCCTTCTCAATTATTTTGGCTAAGATGGGGATGCTAGCTATTGGTCGATAGGAGTCCACCCTTTGGGGGTCCAGTTTGGGGTTTTTCAGTAATGGTCTAATGGAAGTCTGTTTGAGTGAAGTGGGAAAATAACCTGTTGTAAAGGAGAGTTTCATTATATTTGCGATGACAGGACTGAGCACATCACGTAGTTCCTTGATCCAAAAAGCTGGACATGGGTCGGTCTGTGCAGTGGAGGTGTTGAGTGATGCTATGGTGTTCTCAATACATTTATTGGATGGTGTGGAAAAAAAGTTAAGTGGAGAGAGGTCCGCCGGTTCTTGATATTGGACTGCTGTGACCTTGTTAGTTTGTACAATCTTGGATTGCAGATAATCAGCGAATTCTTGTGGGTGTATGTTGATGTGTTGCTCGGGTGATGGTTCCTTTGAGAGGGATTTGACCAAATTGAAGAGGTCACGAGGTTTATTCAATGACCTCTTTAGGGTGTCAGTGTGATATTGTCTCATTCTGATAGAGATTGTTCCTCGATGTATTGCAAGGTGGGTTAGGTATGCGGTCTGATCTTCCGGTGAGCGTGATCGGCGCCATCGGCGTTCGAGTCTACGTAGTTGCATGAGGGAAGCGCGTAGGTCAGGAGAGAACCATGGGGCGGATTTTCTTTTCGCTCTTGCTGTATTCTCTTCACCGATCACAGCGTCTCCATGCGGAAGCAGGGAACTCACAAGCACCTATTTACATGTTTTAGATCTAAGATAGGCTGAAAAGATCCTTCCTTTTTGAGGACCACAAAATAAATGGAGTATCAACCACTGCCGCACTGGTCTTGTGGAACCTCTACTACCACCTTTAACTGCAGCAGTCGATTCAATGTGTCTCCTACTACTTGCTGTTTTCCTGCCGTCTTGCAAGGCGACACCACGAAGGCATCCGAGATGGGCCGTGCCAACTCCAGACTGTAGCCTTCCCAGATGATTGCTAGCACGGATGATGCAGACCCAAGCAGGGTAAAAGTCCGATAGCCGACCTCCCACAGGAACCACCTCCAGCTGGGTCTTCCTTATCTCATTGTGACTTTTTGGGGGCCACAGTAGTGGAGGGATAAAAACCTCTCCCCAATCCTCAAAACCCCCAAAACGCCGGTCCACAGGTCAGATAGCACCCCCTCTAAGGCACAAAGCGTACTGTCCTAACACACCGGAAATCTCATGGCTGACCCCTCACTGGTTCCACCTGCTGCCCCGGCTTCTGCTTATCTTCTGGAAGCTTGCCCCCTTTTGTCTCTCCCAAATCATTGACCAACTTTTCTAAGACCTCTCCGAAGAGCAGCTTATCTTTAAATGGCAATTTGCTCAAACGAGACTTAGAGGAGACATTGGCCGACCAATTTCACAACCATAGGAAACGTCTGGCGGCCTCCACTGAAGCCATACCCTTCGAGAGAAATCTCTAATCAGATCATAGAAGGCATCCGCCAATTACACTGCCCCTGACTCCAGCTTGGCTGCCTCCTGGGACAGAGGCTGCCCTTGCTTTGCAGGCTCTGTGATGCACAGCGCAGGCAGGCCCTGGCCACAATCGCCCTGCAGACTGAAGCAACAGTGAATTAATGTCAAAGGCCTGCTTCAATAAGGTTTCCAACTTCCTGTCTTGCACATCCCTGAGCACGGTGCTCCCTTCTACCAGTATGGTGGTTTTCTTGGTGACCACAGAGTCCACTGCATTTACCTTTGGGGAAACCAGGATCTCCTTCTCTTGTTCAGGGAGGGGGGTAGAGTCAGGCCATGGTACTCGTGCCCTTCAGAGAGACTTCTGGGACCTCCCACTCATCCTGAATCATTTGCTTGATCACTCTATGCATTGAAAAAACAGATCACGTGAAAGAGTGGATCCTCCAAAGGGTATTCCACCTGTGAAGCCCCTACCCTTCATGTTTAAAGTCCGTAAGGACTGTGCTATGAGTGCGGCAGCTCCTCCCGGCAAAACACTTGTATAATCCGAGAGTCCTCTTGTGGGATCTTCTCCATCCTCCAATTACCTGGACCTTTCCAGAAGGTCCTCATGGTCTCCTGAGGGTAGGTAGCTTGTTTCCTCCCAGGGATCCTGTTCCAGATACTTTTTGGCCAAGGCTTTAGCCTCCTCGCTTTGTTCCTTTTAATGCTTCTGCTGCTCTGATGGCCCAGCTGGGTCCCAGTCCTTGTTGCCTCATGCAGAAAGCCCTATGCATGAGCAACACAAATTCCGGAATACATCCAGACATTGGCGCTGTATCGCCTGGAGAGTCCTTAGATGTGGAGGGATGAAGGGAAGACAGCTCTCTGTCTCTACACTCGAGACCCCACAAGCCACTTCGAGTACTGGCAGGGTCCCAGGGACACTCCGCTGGATGCTTGCGTACCTCCCTCAGCTCCCTGGGGGTCCCTGCTCCCTCCAAGAACCAGTCCTCCAGGGAGTGTGACTATGCTTCACAGGTGTGGAACAACCCTGCCATGGAGATGGAGCTGCGCTTGGAGCCACATGCCAGACAGGTGGCCTTGGCTGGCATTGCAACCTACAATGGAAGATATACTGTCCCCTGCTGAAAACAGCCTTCTCAGTTATTTGTAGGTTTTACTTTCACTTCAAACATTTGCACTGAAATGGAAGAAAAGCACCCTCAAAATAAAAAAGCACGATGGCAAAGATTTTCCTGCGCCCATCTCAACTTCTCCCCTGCAGTGCAAACAGCCCCTGAGAAAATGGTGCCAATTCCCGCATGTACAAAATGGCTAAAGGGTGATCACGCAGTTAGTAGCGTCAGTCTGCCTCTTCTGGGGCTGAGTATCGGCAAATCCATTGCAGCACTTTAAAGCTTCCCAACACCCCCAAATCTTACCTTGAGGGGTTTGAAAATAACAGTGTGCTGCCTAAAGCAAAAAATGAGGATTCTCTTACTCCCACATGAAGCTGCTGTCTCCCGCTGCCGACTGAGTGCTGCTCAGGGCCAGACCCACTATTTTCCTTGTGCTGACAGCGGCTCCTTAACCCCTCCTAACCTCCCCTCCTCCAAGAATCAGGAGCTGCTGAAACTTCCCCTCACCATCAGGAGGGTCGAGTGTTAACTTCAATTGCTCCTTTGTTGTTGTTTTTTTTTTAATTTTAAGGCAATTAGCTCAATCCATTTCCAATAGCAGAATTACCCACAAAATAACAAATGATGCTCCTTATTGGTCCCTTCAGTGAGCCCAGACTCTGGGATCAGCTCGTCAGCTGCTTGGAGACAGTTTATGGGGGCTGGTGGGTTGTGCTAGCTGCCTAAGAACACTGATGTCAGAGATGACATGCCAGTCTGCAAGATGCTGGTGAGAGCTGACAACCCAGATGTCAGGAATGCACTGGAGGGACGATAAAGAATTACTGTTGGCACATCACGTCGTCCCCCTGCCAAACATACTGGAAACAAGCAGAGGGAGAGAAGAGGTGTGGTAGGCGATGGCCTATATAGATGTGAAAGGCCTGTAAGATAGGCCTGGATTCTAACCCCCACCTTCCTGTTGTTAGAGTAAAGAATTAAAAGTTAGAAAAATCAGTTTATGACAAAGCTTGCACAATACTTCCATACTAAATGGATACTGTTGCATTCCTCGAGCTAGATATGACCTTGCAGTAGAAGTGTAGTCATAACATAGAACTGTGCCTTTGTTAGACTAGTCTGAGAAGGGTGAACAGGGAGCAATAGCCCAGTGAGGGTCCCTGATTGGATAGGTGCAGGGGGCGTTGGGACCAATAGAAAGTCTGCCTGTATCAAACTGTGAAGCTTGTATATAAGGAAGTTGTTCCTGTTCGCCATTGCTCAGTCCTTTGATGCTTGGGCCTTGTGCACAATAAATTGGTTTGGATCCTTGCACTGACTCCGGGTATTATTTATTGCATGCTATCAGTGCTGCTACATGTCTTGGTGCGTTGTCCAGGAAATGTGAGTAGTGTGATGGTGTTCAAGTAAATATGCCACGACTTCTCGCCTCAAAAGGTTTTGTCCGGCTTGGAGCCGTCCCTGGCTGATTGCAGGAGAGCCTTCGGCGCCACCCATCCTCTTGTATCAGGGAGGGCTCCTCCTTGCCTCCACAGGTGGCCGGTTCCGGCTGGCCTACACCTCGAACCCGAGGGGAGTCCCGGGATCCAACCCATGATCCGGTGAGTAATACTGTGCTGGGTCCGCTGCTTTTTGACATATTCATAAATGACCTGGAAAGTGGAATAACGAGTGAGGTTATCAAATTTGCAGATGACACAAAACTATTTAAAGTTGTTAAAACCCAAGAGGATTGTGGAAAGTTGCAAGAGGATCTTGATAAATTGGAATACTGGGCATCAAAATGGCAGATGAAATTTAATGTGGACAAGTGCAAGGTTATGCACCTAGGGAAGAACAACCCAAACTATGGTTACACGATGCAAGGTTCCACATTAGGAACCACCACCCAGGAAAAAGATTTAGGCGTCATTTTGGATACTATGTTAAAACCCTCGGCCCAGTGTGCAGCAGCGGCCAAGAGAGCAAATAGAATGCTAGGTATGATAAGGAAAGGAATGGAAAATAAAACAAAAGATATTATAATGCCTCTATATCGTTCCATGGTGAGACCGCACCTTGAATATTGTGTGCAATTCTGGTCGCCGTATCTTAAAAAGGATATAGCGATTTTAGAAAAGGTTCAGAGAAGAGCCACCAAAATGGTAAAGGGGATGGAAGGATACTCCTATGAAGAAAGGCTAAAAAGGTTGGGGCTCTTTAACCTGGAAAAGAGACGGCTGAGGGGAGATATGATAGAAGTCTATAAATTAATAAACGGAGTGGAACGGGTAAACGTAGATCGATTGTTTACCTTATCAGAATATAGAAAGACTAGGGGACATGCAATGAAGCTACAGGGTAAACTATTTAAGACTAATAAAAGAAAATATTTTTTCACTCAACGTGTAATCAAACTCTGGAATTTGTTACCGGAGGATGTAGTAAAGGCTGTTAGTGTAGCTGGGTTTAAAAAAGGTTTGGACAAATTCCTGGAGGAAAGGTCCATAAACCATTATTAAGAAGGGACCCAGGATATCAATGCTTGAACCAATACAAGCATTGTGGAACCTGTGTCCCTTGGGGAAACTGCTAGGTACGTATGACCTAGATTGGCCACTGTTGGAAACAGAATACTGGGCTTGATGGACCTTGGTCTGACCCAGTATGGCATATCTTATGTTCTTATGTACTTTTCTGCTAATCAGTGAGTCAGTCTGAAATAAGCGCTTGAGAGTCTGATCCCTCTCGGGGCGGTCCTAGTAAGTCTCAGAAGTCTTAAAGGTATAAGCAGAGACTGAACCCACCCAACCCCCCAGTCAGTCAGTCAGGTTTTTTGGGAACATCCGGATTTTATTCTGTCTTGAATGTCTGCGTGTGTGAATGAGGTCTTGAATACAGACCAAGCGAGGTGCTGCCTCCTGACTAGTGCAGGTCGCGAGAAAGTGTTTGGTGTTGTCTCCCTTAGTGTCTGTTGTTTTTACCGATTAAAGAAAAGTATTAAAGTAGCAACTCAAGAGTCTTTACAAAGACAGCTGTCTCACTGATGTTACGTGAGTCTCAGAGAGAGCAGGGGGCGTGTCTTTCACACAGCCCGGAGACAAAGACAGGAATGTATCCTTTACTTAACGCTTTGATGGTTTCAATTGTTCTACGCTCTGCAGCTATGTTAATTTGTGCTTATTTCAGGAAAATTGTACCTGTTTTATTCAATATGTTTTAATAGCGATGTTCCTTCTGCTATGGTCATGTATTATATATCACTTGATAGGAATGTTATTAACCCCGTTCGGGTTCCTCAATGCATTTATGGGCTTAGCCTTGTCTTGTGTTTTTTATGTTCCAGTCGTTAGCAAACACTGTTCAAAAAAGAAATGATAGAGAAATTAATGAGACTGCTTTTGTTTCCCCTTTGACCTACGAAGTGGAGGTTAAGACCCCTGATAGGACTATGGAGCATCCCAAGCCAGTAACTACAAAAATGCTTGAAATTTTGTCTCTGATATATTTGGTTTTGACTGCATATACTATCGAGTAAAACGGGGTCTTTTCCTATATTATAGCAAACACCGCATAGAGGACATAATTATTTGTTCATAAATTACGGGAACAACAAAACGAGCTGTAACTGTATTTATTTAGGATTTATTTAGTGTTTACAGCCGCTTTGTCTAGTAATTTACGGCTGCTTTGAGAGCCAGGAGAGAGACCTACTGTTTATCTTGTTAAGATAATGCCTGTCTTTCCCAAACTGTAAGATGTGTACTATGTTTTGAAGGGGTCTTTTAAAGTCTCAGTTTCAGAAGTACAGTCTTAGTTTAAAGCCTTTAAATAGGTTCAGACAGTTGTTATTTAGAATGAGCACACACATCCATTATGCTTAGTCCACAGGGAAATGCAGCCTGCCCCCTCTGTCTGTTGATACGTACGTCATCATGTGGGGGAAGGGGCAGATTCTGTTGAAATGTATGACAAGGAATTTTAGCAAGGGCTTGGGACTTAAAATGTCTCCGTCCCTATTAGAATTGTTCTGTGAAAGGAAGTGGCCAGTGTTAGAAGGTTCCCGTGTTCATCAGATTGTGCAAAAAATGTTAAATGTTTGTGAGGGGAAAAAGATAAAGTGTCCATTTACACTACAAGCAGGGATTCAGCTGCCAGTTCAGGGTCACTCACAGCCAGCGCCCGAGAACATAAAGTGGAACCCAGCCAGCCGACCAGCCTTGTTTATGTGTCTTTTTCCACCACTGATTTACTGAACTGAAAAACGCATTATGTCTCCTACACTGAGAAACCTTAGGATTTGATGGAACTAATGAACAGTATTATGCAGACCCGTCAGCCTTGATGGCCCCAAGTGGAATCCAAATATTGCAGGCAGCCCTCACTATGCGATCCAGTAGCCCAGGAGAATTTGCTTATGGTAAATGCAGTTTTTGTCAGTCAGTCCCAGAGAGGTATAAACCAGACATTGCAGAAACTGGATGGATTTGCGGGCATGACAGTTAATGGAAGTTGCTCAGAAAGTTTGTGAATTGTGAAAATGGCTGCGACAGAGAAAGTGAATGCAAAATAGAAAAGAAAGCAGATCATTTTGCTGTTGAACGATGTGGAGGTTTTCCTAGCCGAAAGAGCAGAGGAAGTGGTAGGGGTCATGAAAATGATCAGTCCCCACTGGGTGCGAATCAATGCACCCATTGCAGAGAAGGAGGACACTAGAGAAGTGAATGCCCACATTTATCTTGACTCCACCCCCAGGAGGGGAGGAGGGAGTACTTGATTTCAGAGTCATGGAAGAATAAACCGAGCAGTGTTCCAGCAAGAGAGGGAAGCAGCTATAGAGTGAGTGGCAGCCGAAGAGGGCTACAGCATGGATGAAGACTAGGCCATACCGGATTCCAAGTTTCTCTGGGTCCCCAGGAGCCTATGGTCAGTCTAAAAATAGGGGACCAATATATGGACTTTATGGGGGATATAGGAGCAAAATACTAAAGCCAGTAGCCCCTTTGTTTTCTCGATGCATCACCATTGTCAGAGCTACTGAGCCACTAAACCTTTCCCGCATGTGTGAACTAGGACGACAGAAAATAGCGCACCAGTTCCTGTATATGCCTGAATGCCCTATTCCACTTTTGGGCCAAGATATGCTTGCTAAGCTCCAGGCACAGATACCCTTTGCTGAAGGGGGAGAAATGCAAATGACTGTGAACCCAAAGCCTGCTGGATTGATGGTGCTGACTGTTCCCCGAGAAGAAGAATGGCAGTTTTACAGCGTATCTCCAACCAAGCCAGCTAGTTTCTGTATACCCACCAACCTTGTAGCCCCGCCTGAAGTATGGGCAGAAGATAATCCACCTGGCCTAGCGAAGAACATAGCCCCTGTCATCGTCACCCTCAAGCCAGGAGCGGAACCAGTGCATGTGAAGCAGAATCCTCTTCCTCGACCAGCTATTGAAGGTATCCACTGCCATCTGATGAAACTGCAGTATGGACTTCTCAAGGAGTGCCCCCCTTCTCCCAGTTAAGAAACCTGGGACAGGGGACTACCGCCCAGTACAAGATCTAAGGCGGGTAAATGATGCAGTTGAGACTATACACCCAGTGGTACCAAATCCTTATACTCTCTTGGGACTGATCCCCGCTGAGGCTACTCATTTCACTGTCCTGAACCTGAAAGATGCCTTCTTCTGCATACGCCTAGCCCCCGAACTTTTGTTTGCTTTTGAATGGCAAGACCCCACAACAGGAAGGCGGGGCCAACTCACCTGGACTTGATTACCCCAAGCTACTATGTGAACCCAGGAGAAAGGGTTCTTCTTCAGTATGTGGACGAACTGCTCAAATGCAGAAAGTGAATATCTACAAGCCACCAGTGAACTCTTGCACCTTCTAAATGAGGCTGGATACAAGTCTCAAGAGCCAAGGCGCAATTATGTTAAGCCGAAGTGAAATATCTAGGATTCCAGTTGACCAGCAGAATACGATGCAAAGAAACTGTGTGCAGTAATCCCACCAGGAGGCGACTGAGAGCCTTCTTGGGGACTGCAGGATATGTGGATTCCCAATTTCACCATTGTATCAAACTACCAGAGGAAGGGAGAGGTCTCCATTGGAATGGGGGCCTGAACAGGATGCAGCATTTCGATCTTTGAAGGCCGCCTTGATGTCATCACCGGCTCTGGGTCTGCCAGACGTCCAGAAAACCTTCTCGCCTCTATGTCCATGAGTCACAAGGAAATGCTTTGGGAGTGTTGACTCCATCTCTTAGAACTTAGAACCTGGCAGCGACCAGCTGGATACAGTTGCTAAAGGCTGGCCCCCTTGTTTGAGAGCTGTTGCAGCTACAGCCCTCCTAGTGAGCAAAGCTGACAAGCTCACCCCGGGACAAAATCTTCAAGTTACTGTACCGCACTTTGTTCTGACCCTCATGGAACACAAAGGTAGTTTTTGGCTCACGTATGCACGGATGTTGCAGTATCAAAGTATGTTGTACAATTGATAGTCAGTAAAGCTTTGAAGCCTGCTACGTTGTTAGCAGTTGGTCTTGACCCCCCCCTGATCATGACTGTTTAGAAACTATGGACACTGTATTCTCAAGCCGCCTGGATTTGGCTGCTGTTCCTTTGGAGAACCCTGAACGAACTTTCTTTGTAGATGGAAGCAGTCTTGTCATCATTAATGAACATTGTTGTGCCAGATATGCAGTGGTGACCCTTGATCTGGTAGTTGAGGCCTCAGCTATGCCCCCAGGAACTTCAGCACAGAAAGTTGAATTGACAGCTCTCACTAGAGCACTGACAATAAGAAAAGGGCTCCATCTAAATGTGTACCCAGATTCCAAGTATGCCCTTACAATCTTGCACTAAATCACGGTCTTCTTAGGAACGATTTGATACAGCCTATAGAAAAAGTCGTTCACTATCAACTCCAAAAATGCAGAGGAATAGTATTCTTCAACTTGCCTTACCAGCCAATCACTCAAGTGTAAAACAAGGTCTCAGATTTTACAAGTGCTACTTCCTGACAATCGTCATGGAAGAAAAAGCACATAAATACATCAACGACCTTGTATGGATTAACTTAGAGTGAACCAGTCCTATTAATCAAAACATATATTCCAACACTTTACTCAAACACTTCAAAGAACTGGGCTAGACTTTTAACTGTTCTACTAGTGTCTTTTTTTTCCATCGAGTGAGCCAGTCAATGAATGATTCAATAGTTCTATGAACTTTTCACTTGAAAAGGCTGGCTGGACTTATCATGACTCGGTAGTTATTTCTCCTGATCCCGACGCTTGCCTCAGGTGCCAATCTAGCGTTTCTCTTCTAGGGTTCCTCAGGGGATCCTGTTATAAACTTTTATCGATGTTCTAATAAAACAGAAAATGGAAATATTAGCTAAAACCCCTCATACCACACCTCCACCAACATTAATCTTACACTAATAACAAACCATCATTAAAAATCCATTAAAAAGCCTTACCAATGATGCTGCCAACGTTACAATTTCAATCGAAACCCTTCTTGCTCTAACTCCATTCTTTCTCTCGGGTCGAAAAAACGCCACGCATGCGGGGTAAAGCTCCCCCACCATATTTAAAACCCCACTAATTACCATAACCTCCTCTTACAAGACGGGCTTACTCGAATGTAACGAAACCACAATCCTTCTAATGTAGCAAAAAAAAAGAAGAAAAGAAAAGAAAAAATACTCCTAACTACTTGTAAAAAACCACCAAAAATTGCAAAAAATACAAAAATTACAATAGTTCCAAGCTACGTGTCAGTTCATGTGATCGAATCACAACATTTCCTCTCACCATAATAACATAAAGTTATTGTGCCAACAGTTGAAAATTTCAAAAAGCGAATTCTATCTAAATCCTTTGTATTATTAACTGCACACCGACCAATCTATCGCTACGTTAAGGCCATAAGGTTCCACTGTGTTTAACTTAAATATCCAACGTTGTTCACGCCTAAGCAATTCCAGGTCTAGAGTCCTGCCACAGTTACCTCTCTGCACTTGATCTATGCAGAGACAACGTAAATCTTGGAATTCATGACGCTCAAGTAAACAGTGCCGCACAATCGGGGCTTCCTGCACTTTATGTTTTAATCTACTCTTGTGCTCACGCAGACGTGTTTTAAACTGGCGTGAAGTCTTGCCTATATAGGCCAGTCCACAGGGACACAGGAGTACATACACTACATTAGTTGACTCGCATGTAGTGGAAAACCGCAACTGTACTGTCTGTACTGCGTAATGGAATTCCGAGACTGTTAGAGTAATTGAACACATTTCACAGTTCCCACAAGCCTGGTGGCCCTTCATTCTCAATGTGGGAAACGCTTCCAATGGGCCTATCACTGCTGGACTTAACCTTTCTTTTAAATTACGGTCCCTCTGCCATACACATCGAACTCGTTTGTCTGCAAGCCCTGGGACAACTGACAAAACGTTACTATGTTTTTTAATTATTTGCTGGATCGCTACGCTCAAAGGGGAATATTTAGTAATTAAATTAACGTTGTTCACATCGACATCACTACATCCAGGTGTCACCCGTTTGTGCAAAAGTAAACTTCTACGATTATAGAGTGCCCTATGATACGCTCTACGCACGATCTTACCGGGATATCCCCTCTCTAGAAATTGTTTACTAAGTTGTCTGGACTTATGCTTGTAGTCCCTCTTATCAGAACAGTTCCTCCGGAACCGTAAAAATTGGGAGAGTGGGAGACTCTCCTTCAAACGTTGAGGATGCAAACTCCTAAAATGTAGGAAAGTGTTTCGATCTGTCGATTTTCGATATACTGAGGTCTCCCAACCTTCACTACCTCGAGTGACCAGGACATCCAGATATGTTAAAGTGTCCCTGTGATAGACATGAGTAAACTTAATGTTGGTATCTAATCGGTTAATCCAGTCTATGAAATTTAAAAGGGAACCCTCAGTCCCCTTCCACAGTAAGAAGATGTCGTCTATATAGCGGCGCCATTCTAAAATGTTAGGGATATACGGGGAAGACTCTAGCCATTGACGTTCAAATTGTGCCATGTAGAAATTGGCTACTGAAGGGGCGCAAGTTGCGCCCATAGCCACTCCGGAAATCTGTTGATACAGAATACCCTGGAACGTGAAATAATTTTGAAAAATCGCTTTACGTGCTAGTACAGTTGCGGTTTTCCACTACATGCGAGTCAACTAATGTAGTGTATGTACTCCTGTGTCCCTGTGGACTGGCCTATATAGGCAAGACTTCACGCCAGTTTAAAACACGTCTGCGTGAGCACAAGAGTAGATTAAAACATAAAGTGCAGGAAGCCCCGATTGTGCGGCACTGTTTACTTGAGCGTCATGAATTCCAAGATTTACGTTGTCTCTGCATAGATCAAGTGCAGAGAGGTAACTGTGGCAGGACTCTAGACCTGGAATTGCTTAGGCGTGAACAACGTTGGATATTTAAGTTAAACACAGTGGAACCTTATGGCCTTAACGTAGCGATAGATTGGTCGGTGTGCAGTTAATAATACAAAGGATTTAGATAGAATTCGCTTTTTGAAATTTTCAACTGTTGGCACAATAACTTTATGTTATTATGGTGAGAGGAAATGTTGTGATTCGATCACATGAACTGACACGTAGCTTGGAACTATTGTAATTTTTGTATTTTTTGCAATTTTTGGTGGTTTTTTACAAGTAGTTAGGAGTATTTTTTCTTTTCTTTTCTTCTTTTTTTTGCTACATTAGAAGGATTGTGGTTTCGTTACATTCGAGTAAGCCCGTCTTGTAAGAGGAGGTTATGGTAATTAGTGGGGTTTTAAATATGGTGGGGGAGCTTTACCCCGCATGCGTGGCGTTTTTTCGACCCGAGAGAAAGAATGGAGTTAGAGCAAGAAGGGTTTCGATTGAAATTGTAACGTTGGCAGCATCATTGGTAAGGCTTTTTAATGGATTTTTTTTTTTTTGAAAATTATTTATTAGAAGCACAGGAAACAATACAATACCACACAACAGCCATAACAACATTGCTTCAAATTTTCAGTTACAGAATCGGGTTTAAATACCGGTAGGTGCCCCGGGCTGGGTTGACTCTTCCCCGGCCTCGGGGCATTGGCACTATACAATTCCAATACTCGTCTACCTGTCCTCTCCCCTTTCCCCCCCCTCCCCCCCTCCCCCCCTCCCCCCCACCCTCCCAGGGTCCTGAGGTCAGCAGAAGATCTATTCCCCTCTATAGATGCCAGCTCCCCGAGTTCTATCCTAAACATAAAATCTCGCTACGAATTTTGGGCCTTAAATGCTGAATATAGGGTGTCCACACCATGAGAAAGGAGGCCCAGCTGCGGGGGTGTCTCTGTGCACACCGTCGCTCTAGAAGCATATAATGATGAAATCCATTTCGCCATTCCCAGAAGGAGGGGGCTGCAGGCTCCAACCACCGCCGCAGGACAGGGCCCTTCCCCACCAGACATGCCTTCCGTACCAACAATTGCGGCCATTTACCCTTCGGGTGGAGTGGTCCCAACTGATCCAGTACTGTAAGCCGCGCTGTCCAGCAGACTCGCTGTTGCAAGACATCGCTCAAGAAAGTTGCGATCCTCGACCAATAACGGTGAATGTATGGGCAGCCCCACCACATATGACCTAGATCCGCTAGGGGTCTCGCGCACTTCGGACACTCCCCGCTGTCTGTAAGATGACTGCGTAATGCCCTCTTCGGAGAAAAGTGAGCTCGCACAATACTTTTGAACTGAATTTCCCGCCAGCGAGCTCCCTCCGCTAAGCCGGCCACCCTGCATAACGCCGCCAGTATAGATCCCGGAGCAACCTGACAGCCCAGCTCTCGCGCCCAAGAATTCTCCTCTGCCGAGTAGTCTGTAGGTTGCACATATGGTTCCAAAGCTTTCTTAAAGTGCGTAATAGTGGGTTTGTCCTCAGTGCCCAAGGCAAAAAACTCTAAAATCCGTGCGGAACGGTCGCTCCGCAGTTCCCGTCTCGCCACAGAGTGCACATAATGCGATAACTGCCGGTACGGGAATAGAGATGTCCTGGGGCATAAATCATATTCATGACAAAGCACTTCCAGGGTTTTGCACCGCCCATCGGAGTCGACAACGTGCCCCAAAAGTCGGATTCCAAGCCGTGCCCATTGAACGAAAGGGGCCGATTCGGAGCCCGGGGGGAACAAAGCATTTCCCCGCAGCGGCAGCCAGCTTGAAGCCTCTGAGGAACTCTCCCACAGGGTATTCAACCGTTGCCACGTACAGCGCACCGCCTGTACCAACACACTGTTCACCAGGTGTCTCGGCAGAGCCGCCCTCGGGAGGTGGAGAACCGCTAACAATGAGTGCGGTGCTACCAAAGCCTCTTCCACCGCCCTTGGGGTATAAAGTTCCGTGTCCCCGAGCCAGTCCCCCAGGTGCCTAGCTTGGCAAGCCAAGGCATAGGCCCCAAGATCAGGTACTCCAATCCCTCCTGTTTTCCAGCCCCCCCTTAAACGGCACAGCGGGATACGCGCTCGAGCTCCTCGCCAAAGGAAACCACGAAATTCCCGCTCGATACGAAGAAGGTCACGACGGAGTAACCAAACGGGTAGAGTTTGTAACCAATAAAGAATCCGCGGTAGTACTACCATCCCTAAAACTGCTGCTCTGCCCAAAAGGGACAGAGGGAGCGGCATCCAGGCCCTAAGTTGTGATCGAATGTTAAGCCAAATACGCTCAAAGTTCTGTTTATACAAGGCAGACGTGTCTTTAGTAAGTATTATTCCTAGGTAAATAAAGGAGTTGTCCGCCCAGCGTAGCGGGAAGCTCCCCTCCCAACTCTGCTGTAGTCGACCCCCGACATCCAATGCTTCCGATTTGTCTTGATTAATCCGAAAACCCGCAAATGCCCCATAGCGGGTGAATTCGGCAAGTAAATTTGGTAGCGAACGTTGCGGGTCGCACAAATGAACTAAAAGATCATCTGCAAAGGCGGCTACCTTAAATCCACCAGGTCCAACGGGGACGCCGTGAATCGCGTTAGAGCCCTCAATGCTCCGCAACAGAGGGTCGAGAGTTAACACAAATAATAGTGGGGAAAGTGGGCAGCCCTGTCGCGTGCCTCGCGTGAGATTAAAGGAATCAGACTGGGTCCCATTGCATAAAATACTCGCGGTAGGGGATGTGTAAAGTAGCTTCACCATTGCAATAAAGGGGTCACCCAGCCCATAGCGGGGTAAGAGAAACTCCAAGTAGTCCCAATTGACCCGGTCGAACGCCTTTCCGCGTCAAAACTGACCAGCAGGGACGATGTCTCTCGTATACGCACCCATTCCATAGAGGCTAAAATCTTCCGCAGGTTTCGCACCGCATACCTCCCTCGCACAAAACCCACCTGTGACTCATGTAACAGGCCTCCCAATACGTCAGCTAAGCGATTCGCTAGAACCTTTGCGAGTATCTTCAAGTCGAAATTCAGTAGCGAGATAGGCCTATAAGAGGCAGCCAACTGGGGGTCTTTACCGGGCTTAGGAATTAGAGTGATGAAGGCGTGATTCATTCCCCAAGTGAACTTCCCCTGGTCCACCCTCCTATGGTACAGCTCAAGTAATACTGGGGTAAGGCGGTCTGTCAGTAGTTTATAAAACTCTGCTCCAAAGCCGTCCGGGCCAGGCGATTTGTAGCAGCTAGCCTGTTTGATTACTGTATGTATCTCTTCTTCCGTCACCGGCGCACCCAGCGCCGAGCGCTGCTCCGCAGTCAACGTTGGGAGGCGCAAATCTTGCAGGAAAGTTCCCATGGCTGCCAGTGACGCTGTGGCTCCCTGATATAATTTCTGAAAGAAGCCGCGGAACAGTTGGGCTATCGCCTGACTATTTGTGTGCAGCCGGCCCCGATCGTCTCGCAATGCCGCAATAGAGCGGGATCCTCGGCTACCACGTAAACAACGCGCCAGAAGCCGCCCCGGTTTATTCCCAAAACGATAAAGTTGATATCGGTAATAGAACAGGGATTTCTTTGCCCGTTGGTGGAGCAACTCATTAAGAGACGATTGCAACTCCCAAAGAAGTCGCTTATTGACCCCCGTGGGGTTCCCTGCGCATCGCCGACGAGCCTTAACAACTTGTCGCTCTAGGTGCACTATACGAGATGCTATTAACTTCCGTTTTCGCGCCTCATACGCTATAATGTCGCCGCGTAAGACCACCTTCGCGGTTTCCCACAATAATTCCGGGTCCTCGCGGTGCTGCCGATGGTTGTCCATGAATTCGTCCCATTTCTGTGCTAAGTATGTATGGAATTCGGCATCGACGTATAGCCCCAAGGGGA
Organism: Ichthyophis bannanicus; assembly: GCA_033557465.1. Taxonomy (NCBI): domain Eukaryota; kingdom Metazoa; phylum Chordata; class Amphibia; order Gymnophiona; family Ichthyophiidae; genus Ichthyophis; species Ichthyophis bannanicus. The sequence continues at coordinate 225,576,176 of CM066041.1, read as the reverse complement.
GCCGCCAAATACGCTGCCGGGGAGCGGGGTCCCCCCACCGCAAGTCTACCCACACCGGCGTATGGTCAGATATCACACCTGGACCAATCTCTGCCGCTCCCACTTGCCGCGCGAACAATCTTTCCGAGAGCAAAACATAGTCGATCCGTGCACTGGAGTCGTGAGCCCGCGATTGATGCGTAAAGTCCCGTTCCAGTGGGTGAAGTAATCGCCACGGGTCTACCAACCCTAGGCGGCGGCGCAGCCCTTGAAGGGCTTTAGTGGTCGGGACCCGCCATCCCTCCTGTCCTCCCCCTGTAGTATCTAAATCGATGTCCATTACCCCATTACAGTCTCCCGCTAGAATCAGAGGGGCATCCGGGAGCTGCTCAACCTGCGAGGCTAGACCAGCGTAAAAGGCATTATCCAGAACATTAGGGGCATAAAGGTTACCTAGCACCACCCGTCTGCCCTCCAAAGAGCCATATACCAGGAGATATCGGCCTCTGGGGTCAACATATTGCTGTTCTAGTACAAAGCGCACTCGTTTATGGATCAGCAGGACCACTCCAGCCTTTCTCCCATGTGCCGGGGCCCCCCAGCTCTGCCCCACCCAGTCCCTCTGTAGCTTCGCATGTTCCTCAGCAGTCTGGTGGGTTTCCTGCAAAAAGGCAATATCGCATTGCAGCCGGGCTAGAGCCTGCAGCACTTTAGAACGTTTAATAGGATTGCCTATGCCACATACGTTCCAAGATACAATCTTCAACTTAAGGCGGGTTGTAGCACCACCCGTAGACCAGTAAAGTAAGTATCTGCAAGTGGGCCCCCCCAGCCTGGGGCCCACTCTTGCACCATCCTAATGGCTCGAAGGTTATCATCTGCAGGACCTCAGGATCCCATTGGACCCCCACCCCCCCCCCCCCCAAAACCCCCCCTAACCATCCCTCCCCCCCCCCAGCTCTACCCCAACCCCCTCTCCCCCTTGTACTCAGGACCTTCTCCACCTCCCCACTCCAGAGAAGTCCAACCCAGGTCACACTGGGTGTGTCCGACCCCCCGCCCATTGAACAGCATAACAAAAAGCCCGCTAACAGTTCAGGCACCTCCCTGTTCAAATCCTCATTCATTTAGGGAGACTCCGGTGTTCAAGTCCCCATACCTCCCAGATCCCGGGGGAAGAGTATAAGCCATGAGATAACCCAGCCCCTTATAACAGTAAACTAAACCAACCCAAAAATTCCAACTAGGAAAGGGCAGTAGAGGGGCCTCAAGGTCCAGTAATTGCCGTCGCTGACGTAGGGTTATATCGCTAACAAAAGCACATACCTGAAACCCAATCAGCCAGTCTCGCAGTCCTGCAAGGCGTGTGCCAACCCCCGGGTCTCCCGGCCCTGTAGGACAAGCAAGAGGGGGGGGGGGGCGCCCAGAACCACACAGCCTGGCCACACCACACACGCACACATTTAAAATGGCACCTCCCCTCCACCCCCCCACTCCACAGTCCAGCAGCCACGCATCAGGCATAACCCCAGTCCCCGGGGCCAGACAGTATTAAGACTAATAGAAGAACTAAGTAAATATAATTAAATAAATAAATATAATGAAAGTAAATAAAGAATAAACATCAAGTCCCCAATACTGCCAAGTAAGGTACATGTCTGCATCGGGGGATAAGCTCACCAGGGAAGCAATAAAAAGAAACAGTACTAAACAGCCTCATAAAATCAGAAACAATGTAGCGAGGCACTGCAACATAAATTTGTAACAAGATGAACAGTCCAAAAGGTACATTGTTATTCGGGTAATAGTCCAAGATACAGGCCTGATGGATGCTGAGGCCTATTTTCCCACCGGGTGCCATGTGTTGCACTCTTAACAGAGAAGCCCGCCAACACCAAACAGAGCACTCCAGGAAGTTCAACGAGGCGGTAAGGGAGACGTCTGTCCTCCAGCCGTGAGTCGGTTCACGTACCCCTCTGCCTCTGCAGCCGCTGCAAACACGTGGTGAGAGCCTTCAGAGGTTATATGCAATTTAGCTGGGTATTGCACAGCGAATCGGATACCAGCGCCAATGAGTTTTTCGCAGAGAGGGGCATATTCCCGGCGCTTCTTACTCAGCGCCGCCGAGTAATCCTGCGCCACCCGGATCTTAGAATTATTATAGAGAGTTTCCCCTTTCTGTCGGGCTGCTCGTAGGATCTTCTCTTTTTGGGGGAAGAAAGCAAACTTCACCAGCACAATCCGGGGCCGGGCATCTCTCGCCTGTTTACCGCCGACACGATGTGCTCGTTCAATGCGGATCGGGCCGCCACTCTCATCTCCGTCCAGTAGTTGTGCGAAAAAACACCTCCAAATAACCCCGCAGATCCTTATCGGCAATGTTCTCTGGTATCCCCATGAATCGGAGGTTGCTGCGCCGGGACCTGTTTTCCAGGTCATCCAGCTTTGCCTCGCATGTTATGAGTTGGTGCCTAAGGCCAGCAACCTCCGTGTCCAGCGTCTCGATCTTGTCCTCAGCGTGCCCCAGGCGGTTTTCTGCCTGCTGAAGTCTATTCCCCAGGCCGTCTACTGAGGCACGCAGGCTATCCATTTTGTCATGGAGTGCATCGAATTGTGGCAACAGAGCCGCGGCCACCGCCGCTGACATCGTGTCCAGCGAGGCAGGGGATTTGGGTGAACCGGCCGTTGGGGCTATGTCGGCCATCTTGCTGGAGCCAGCCACCCGCTCCCGCTCCCTCCTGGTCGCCTTGGGTGCCACCGCCATACGATCCGTCCACCACACCGCGCTTCGAAGCTCTGTATGACTTCCGAAATACCCGGGGGACCGTTTCGCCGGTTTTCCGCGGGGTTTGCACGGCTCTAAATCGCCGGTTTGGGCAGTGGGGCACGGAGCACTCTCAGGATGCGACCACTACTCCGCTCGCATCACGTGACCTCTTTTTAATGGATTTTTAATGATGGTTCGTTATTAGTGTAAGATTAATGTTGGTGGAGGTGTGGTATGAGGGGTTTTAGCTAATATTTCCATTTTCTGTTTTATTAGAACATCGATAAAAGTTTATAACAGGATCCCCTGAGGAACCCTAGAAGAGAAACGCTAGATTGGTACCTGAGGCAAGCGTCGGGATCAGGAGAAATAACTACCGAGTCATGATAAGTCCAGCCAGCCTTTTCAAGTGAAAAGTTCATAGAACTATTGAATCATTCATTGACTGGCTCACTCGATGGAAAAAAAAGACACTAGTAGAACAGTTAAAAGTCTAGCCCAGTTCTTTGAAGTGTTTGAGTAAAGTGTTGGAATATATGTTTTGATTAATAGGACTGGTTCACTCTAAGTTAATCCATACAAGGTCGTTGATATATTTATGTGCTTTTTCTTCCATGACGATTGTCAGGAAGTAGCACTTGTAAAATCTGAGACCTTGTTTTACACTTGAGTGATTGGCTGGTAAGGCAAGTTGAAGAATACTATTCCTCTGCATTTTTGGAGTTGATAGTGAACGACTTTTTCTATAGGCCTTACAATCTTGCATGCACATGGGGCCCTGTACAAAGAATGAGGGAGGAAGTAAGTCCATTAAGTATGATCCCGAGATATTAACATTATCAGATGCATACTGCCTACAGACCTCAGAACTTAGGAAAAGTAGACTGTATGAGTAGAACCCTGAAATCCCAGTTTTCCCAACTTGGCCAAGCAGTTCACCTGAAGTAGCTCCAGTTCCGAGTTCTTCCTATAGCCCTTCTCAGGATATGTTTAGCCCCTACTAAGTATTTAGGAGTTTCCCCTTTTGAGATTCTGTATAGGCGACCCCCGCCTATGGTGCAAGGAACAAAAGGAGATATGAAACAGATTGGATCTGAAATTACTAGGCAAGAACTATTGGTTTTAAGTTCTGTTTTGCAGAGTCATCAGCTGCCCATCAACCTCTACATCCTCTCAAGCCTGGGGTCTCGGTGTGGATCACAGAGTGGAGAAGGACACCGTTGATACCGCGTTGGAAGGGACCTTATGTTGTCATCCTAATAACCCCAACAGCAGTTAAAGTTGCAGAGCTTGAACCTTGGATCCACCACAGTCGAGTAAAGCCAGCAGCCGCTCCTGAACTTGGTCATTGAACTTCCGTAAATGACCCTGAAATTTCATTGCGGCTCACTTTGCGATGACAACCACTACTGTAAGAGACTAAGAATCTACAACCCTACTCCTGTCACACGTCGTGGGAGCCAGGGTGCAATGGAAGCTGTGGGAGAAAGACAACCCTGGGGTCCCTTGGAATGACGTTTGCCTTACTCTCCCCCCTTGTGCAGCCTGCATCACTACTACTCAGACTGGAATAAAGATTACTCGTCTAAGCCAGAAGTTTTATGATGCCACCACTAGAAAGACGTCCTGGTGGTCAGGTGTAAATGCTCCTGAACATTGTTTAGCACTGGATTATTTGTTAGCAGCTGAAGGTGGAGGGTATGGAAAATTGAATGTAACTAACCGTTGTTTGCAGATTGATAATGAAGGCCAAGTTGTCGACATAGCCATAACCGACAGACATAGCCGAACAAATGCGGAAGCAAGCCTATGTGCCAGTCCAGAAATGGCATGGACTGGAGCTTGAGGGATGGTTTGGTTCCATGTTTTCAGGACTGGGTGGCCTGAAAACTCTTGTGTTAGTTGTATTATTAATATTGACTGTGTGCTTGTTTCTCCCATGTCTCCTACCCCTTTGCTTGCACACTATAACCTCAGTTATTGATAGCACTGTGAAGCGGCAGACAGCAACTAAAGTGTTGGCTATATGGCAGTATCACCCTATACCCCAAGGTAATGCTTTTCAACGAGTGTATTATGTGATTTAGTTCTCACCCTCTCTTATTAAGGGTGAGAATAATCAAAGGGGGGAATGTGGTAGGCGATGGCCTATATAGATGTGAAAGGCCTGTAAGATAGGCCTGGATTCTAACCCCCACCTTCCTGTTGTTAGAGTAAAGAATTAAAAGTTAGAAAAATCAGTTTATGACAAAGCTTGCACAATACTTCCATACTAAATGGATACTGTTGCATTCCTCGAGCTAGATATGACCTTGCAGTAGAAGTGTAGTCATAACATAAAACTGTGCCTTTGTTAGACTAGTCTGAGAAGGGTGAACAGGGAGCAATAGCCCAGTGAGGGTCCCCAATTGGATAGGTGCAGGGGGCGTTGGGACCAATAGAAAGTCTGCCTGTATTAAACTGTGAAGCTTGTATATAAGGAAGTTGTTCCTGTTCGCCATTGCTCAGTCCTTTGATGCTTGGGCCTTGTGCACAATAAATTGGTTTGGATCCTTGCACTGACTCCGGGTATTATTTATTGCATGCTATCAGTGCTGCCACAGAGGTAGTATGATCACCTCAAACCCCTGGAAAGCATCCAAAGTAAATACAACACCTAGCACCAAAGGAGACTGGGAGGCAGTCTGGAAAGAAGTTCTATTATTTTTTTTATTTATTCACTCTTATATACCGCGCTTTTCAGTATCAGTGCGGTTTACAGATAACAAAAAACTCTGCATCAGAACAAGAGATCATAATGCTTACATTGTAACAGGATAAGAACATAAGAACATAAGAAATGCCATACTGGGTCAGACCGAGGTCCATCAAGCCCAGTATCCTGTTTCCAACAGTGGCCAATCTAGGTCATACGTACCTAGCAGTTTCCCCAAAAGACACAGGTTCTGCAGTGCTTGTACTAGGTCAAGCATTGATATCCTGGGTCCCTTTTTAATAGCGGTTTATGGACCTTTCCTCCAGGAACTTGTCCAAACCTTTTTTAAACCCAGCTATACTAACAGCCCTTACTACATCCTCCGGTAACAGATTCCAGAGTTTGATTACACGTTGAGTGAAGAAATATTTTCTCTTATTTGTCTTAAATAGTTTACCCCGTAGCTTCATTACATGTCCCCTAGTCCTTCTATATTCTGATAGCGTAAACAATTGATCCACGTTTATCCGTTCCACTCCATTCATTAATTTATAGACCTCTATCATATCTCCCCTCAGCCATCTCTTTTCCAGGTTAAAGAGCCCTAACCTTTTTAGCCTCTCTTCATAGGAGTAGCCTTCCATCCCCTTCACCAATTTGGTGGCTCTTCTCTGTACTTTTTCTAATAACTCTATGTCCTTTTTAAGATACGGTGACCAGAATTGCACACAATATTCAAGGTGCGGTCGTACCATGGAGCGATACAGAGGCATTATAATATCCTTTGTTTTATTCTCCATCCCTTTCCTTATGATACCTAGCATTCTATTTGCTTTCTTGGCCGCCGCTGCACACTGGGCGGAGGGTTTTAACATGTTATTCACGATGACTCCTAAATCTTTTTCCTGGGTGGTGGTTTCTAATGTGGAGCCTTGCATCGTGTAACTATAGTGTGGGTTGTTCTTTCCTAGGTGCATAACTTTGCACTTGTCCACATTAAATTTCATCTGCCATTTGGATGCCCAGTCTTCCAATTTATCCAGATCCTCCTGCAGTTTTCCACAATCCTCTTGGGTTTTAACAACTTTAAACAGTTTTGTGTCATCTGCAAATTTGATAACCTCACTAGTTATTCCCTTTTCCAGGTCATTTATGAATATGTCAAAAAGTAGCGGACCCAGTACAGATCCCTGGGGTACTCCACTATTCACCTTTTCCCATTGGGAATATTGGCCATTTAGCCCTACCCTCTGCTTTCTATCTTTTAACCAGTTCCCGATCCACAATAGTACACTGCCTCCTATCCCATGACCTTTTAGCTTTGCCAAAAGTCTCTGATGGGGGACCTTGTCAAAAGCTTTCTGAAAGTCCAGATACACTATATCAACCGACTCACCTTTGTCTACCTGTTTATGCACACCTTCAAAAAAACAGATCAGATTAGTAAGACAAGATCTTCCTTGTCTAAAGCCATGTTGGCTGTCTCCCATTAGGCCATGACTATCTACATGCTGTGTAATTTTGTTCTTTATGATGGTTTCTACCATTTTCCTTGGTACTGACGTCAGGCTCATCGGTCTGTAATTTCCCGGGTCACCCCTGGAACCCTTTTTAAAAATTGGTGTTACGTTGGCGACCCTCCAATCTTCAGGTATTACAGATGATTTTAATGAAAGTTCACAGATTACCAATAGCAGGTCTGCAATCTCATATTTCAGTTCTTTCAACACTCTGGGATGTATACCATCCGGTCCAGGTGATTTGCTACTATTCAGTTTATCAAATAGTTGTAATATATCTTCCCGGTGTAGCGATATTTCTCTCAATTCCTCTGCAGTATCACCTTTAAATACCACTTCAGTCTTGGGTAACATCCCTACATCTTCCTCAGTAAAGACCGAAGCAAAGAATTCATTCAGTCTCTCTGCTATAGCCTTGTCTCCTCTTACTGCCCCTTTTACCCCTCTATCATCTAATGGTCCAATTGACTCACTCACAGGCCTTTTGCTACGAATGTACTTGAAAAAGTCTTTATTTCGTGTTTTTGCTTCCGTAGCAAGTTTCTTCTCAAATTCCCGCTTTGCCTGCCTTATCAATGCTTTGCATTTAACTTGCCAGTGCTTGTGCTGTTTCCAGTTTTCATCATTTGGCTCTTTTTTCCATTTCCTGAAGGTTGCTCTTTTGGCAGCAACAGCCTCTCTGACCTCACCTTTAAACCATGCTGGCAGTTTTTTGGACTTTCTTCCACTTTTCTTAATGCGTGGAATACAGCTGGTCTGGGCTTCGAGGATAGTATTTTTAAATAACACCCAAGCTTGCTGTAAGTCTTTAACCTTTGGAACCGCTCCTTTTAGTTTTTTCCGAACTATATTCCTCATTCTATCATAGTCTCCCTTTTGAAAGTTAAAAGGTAGTACTGTGGATTCCTTTACTATCTGTCCTCCACTGATTAAATCAAACATGATCATACTATGATCACTATTGCCAAGTGGTCCCAACACCCTTATTTCTTGCACCAGATCTGGCGTTCCACTAAGGACTAGGTCCAGTATGGCTTCCCCTCTGGTTGGTTCATGAATCAGCTGCTCCAAGAAGCAGTCATTTATTTCATCTAGAAACTTTATCTCTTTAGCTTGTCCTGCTGTGACACTGTCCCAGTCGATACCGGGGTAATTGAAATCACCCATTATTACTACTCTGTTGTGGCTTTTGTTAGCTTCCTTGATTTCTTTGAGCATTTCATCATCCATTTGTTCATTCTGGCCAGGCAGTCGATAGTATACTCCCACTGCCATCACCTTCCCCTTCATAAATGGAATTTCAATCCAGAGATTCTACAGCAAATTTTGTTCCCTGCAAATCTTTAATCCTTTCTGACTCAATGCCCTCTCTAACATAGAGCGCAACCCCTCCACCAATTTGTTCAGCTCTATCATTACGATATAGTTTGTATCCAGGTATCACAGTGTCCCACTGGTTATCCTCCTTCCACCATGTCTCTGAGAGTGCAATCATATCTAACCTCTCATTTAGTGCTATATATTCTAATTCTCCCATCTTATTGTTTAGACTTCTAGCATTGGCATACAAGCATTTTAGAGACTGTATTTTATTAATATTAATCTGGCTATTGGTAGGCATGGGTAATTGGGAATCGTTATGCTCTGTCTGCTCCTTACTCAAGGGCATTTGGGCTACTATACTCCCTTTTGGAACCTCACTGCTTTTGGTAGTATCCTTCAAGGATACCTTTGTCCGAACCATGCGCTCTTGGGTGACTGTCGGCTTTCCCCTATTTTCTAGTTTAAAAGCTTCTCTATCTCTTTTTTAAAGGTTAATGCCAGCAGTCTGGTCCCATCCTGATTAAGGTGAAGCCCATCCCTTCGGAAGAGCCCCCCCTTTCCCCAGAATGTTCCCCAGTTCCTAACAAATCCAAAACCCTCATCCTTGCACCATTGTCTCATCCACGCATTGAGACTCCGGAGCTCTGCCTGTCTTTTGGGTCCTGCACGTGGAACAGGAAGCATTTCGGAGAACGCTATCCTGGAAGTTCTGGATTTCAACTTCCTACCTAAAAGCTTAAATTTAGCCTCCAGAACTTCCCTACTACATTTTCCTATGTCATTGGTACCAACATGTACCAAGACAGCAGACTCCCCCCCAGCACTATCTATGATCCTATCTAGGCGGTGCGTGAGATCTGCTACCTTCGCACCAGGCAGGCATGTTACCAGGCGATCCTCACGTCCACCAGCCACCCAGCTATCTACATTCCTAATGATTGAATCACCAACTATAACAGCTGTCCTGACCCTCCCCTCATGGGGACATGGCCCTGGAGAAACGTCCTCGGTGCGAGAGGGTTTTACATCACCTGGAGGACAGGTCCTAGTTACAGGATCACTTCCTGCCACACCAGGGTGATGCTCTCCTGTCACGTGACCTCTCTCCTCCATGGCAACAGGGATGCTGCCAGACTGGAGGTGGGACTTCAGGACTATATCCCTGTAGGTCTTGTCCATGTACTTCTCTGTCTTTCTTATGTCTTCCAGGTCTGCTACTCTAGCCTCTAGAGAACGGACTCGTTCCCTGAGAGCAAAGAGCTCCCTGCACTTAGTGCATATGTACGACCTCTCACCAACTGGGAGAAAATCATACATGTGACACTCAATGCAAAAGACCGGAGAACCCCCATCTCGTTGCTGGACCTCTGCATCTTAGTTTAAAGCTTGTGTTTAGGTCTTTTAAATTCGGTATATAATAAGGATTGGTGTAGATGCTTATACTAATAAAAGTGTATCTAATACCCCTAATACACCCTGTGTACCTGAAGCTTAATTAATCTCAGGTCCTCTGTGTATGACTGATTTGGATTAAGAGCTGCACCTGAGAGCAGCCCCTTTCCTCTAAGATGTGCAAGTACCTATAAAACTACAATTACCCCAGGGGTGGGTGGGTGCTGGGGAGGGAGGGAGGGAGATAAGTCCTATTAAAGAGGGCAGTTACAAGCTACCCTGTCCTGAACCCTCAGCAGGGGGATGGGGGTACCACACAAAGCCCAGTTAGTTGAGAGAGGCAAGGTAAGTACAGCTGAGAAGGCTGAACTAGCACACCACTAAGACAAACAATAAATAATTAAACAAACAGTTAGACAAACAGTAAATAATTAAATAAACAGCTAGAACTCACAGTAAGATGTCCCAGGAGGCAAATATCCACTCACTAGCAGAGCTCTGTAAAAGTACAGCCCTTCTCTGATCAGAGAAAAGCAAACTAAAACAGACTATGCACACGTGGAGAAAACAGGAAGAAGGCTACACAATACCTCAGGGGGAGGGGGGGAGGGGCAGGATTCACTCAGGCAGGCAAGGACAGGAAAAAAAGTTTAACAAACAGCAGGTTCTGGGGAGAGAGATTTAATTCAGGATAATTTAGGATAGCTAAACTTGGTCTGAAAAACAGGGAAACTATATACACATCAATAACAAGGTTATTGGAAACTATTTACAGTTTATATTACAAGCTAGTATTCATAATGCAGTGGTTATTTGATTCAGAGGTCTGTGAAGTAAGCCTGACATTGATGAAGCCCACAATAGCTCTCCAAGTCAGGTTGTGGGAGAGGCAGAGTTTGGGTGAGAGAGTTGAGGTGTGATGGGTGGTTGTGTAGGGTTAGGATGGGCAAAATGAAGGAGAAATAGGGCTTTTCTAAATTGTGAAAGGTCGCTAATTGATCGAATGTGTGAGGGGAGGTCGTTCCAGCATCTCGGGGCATAGAATGCAAAGGATCTGTTCCTGGTTGAATGATTGCATTTTGTAGCTTCAAGGGGTACAGTAAGCGTGTTGGAGGCTGCTGACCTTCTCAACCTGTTATTGGGGGTGATGGTGAGGAGAGCGGAGAGGGGTGAAGGAGATAACAGGTTAATTGCTTTAAAGGTTAGGAGTAGTGTCTTGTAGGAGAGTCTGCTGTGCAGCGGTAGCCAGTGTAATTCCATAAGTATGGGCGTGATGTGATCATTTCTGGAGATGCCGCAGAGAATGCGAGCTGCTGCATTCATGGCCATCTGAAGAGGGTTGAGGGTGCTCTTAGGGAGGCCATGCAGGATGATGTTTGCATAGTCGAAATGTGGAATTACGAGCGTCTGGAAAATAGTTCTGAAGTCGTCCGGGGCTAGTAGTGGTCTTAGGTGCCTTAATGTCATTATTTTATTGTAGATGGACTTGGTGGTGTTCTTTATGTGTTCTTTGAAGTCAAAATGATTGTCAAGTGTGATGCCCAGGTAATGAATCGCAGATTTACATGGGAGATCTGCATCTCGTACCTTGAAGGTAGTGGGGGGGGGGGGGGGGAGAAGCTCTTGGTCCTAGAGATGAATAAGACCTCGGTTTTCTTGAAGTTTATCCTTAGATTCTGAGATAGGAGCCAGTCGGTGATTGCGTTGAAACACTTGACTAGTGGGGAGAAGTCAGGACGCATGATTTTGAATGGGGTGAAGAGTAGGACGTCATCTGCGTAGATAAGGCTGGATATATTGTCACCAGCAGAGGCTAAACTAGAGTTATTTAGCTTAGTTCACTACTGGCCCTGACCTTTCTATAAAAAGAAAGTGTAGTTGCAAGTCGAGGGTCAGGTTTAAACAAGGATTTATTCCCCTCCCGGGGTTTTGCTGGACTTTCAAAAATAATACACTTCCAAACTCAAAAGATAACCATACTTCTGGTATAAACAAATGGATAAAGAAAAGTAGCTTCTTGCTTCACAAATCAAATGACAAAAAATATATCATCAAAGTAAACACCTGGGCAGTTTCCCCTGTGCAGACCTGTCTCTCTAGCAGGCTTATTAGCTCTCAGCGCAGAGAGGTCTCTTCAGTCATCACTAGAGAACAGTCCATCTTTTCCTCATAAGATAAACATTCATTCTGGTCAGTACACATGGGCTCCTCAAGTGACTCGTCTTCCCTCGGGCAGAGAGTTTGTAACCTCCTCCAGTCAGTGACTGGTCTCTCTTCAAAACTCTTCCTGGTTAGGGAGATAATTATCTGAGCCTTGATAAAACTGCTTTTCAGCTTTTCTGTTACACCTTGCTCTTGTCAGTTTGCTGCCAGGCTTCTCATACAAACATTCAGGCTCTGCTCTCATACAAATATCCTGCAGCAGTTCACTATCCCTATCACAAGGATGTGAATACCTTAAAAGCTTCTGGCTTTCATTAGCAAAGGGTTTTCTGTGGTTAAACTCACGGTTGGAGAATGACTGCCTGTTATGTCTCCCAGCCCTTCTTGGCTTCTTATTCCAGGCCTCAGAATACACAGGGTTAGGCTGACAATACTCTGACCTTTTGTTGAAGGGTTTTAGGTTCTCTCTGACCTGCCAGGTTTCACAAACGCTTGCAGCTTCTGTGTCATCAAAACCTTCGTCAGTAATCATACAGGAATCACATTCAGCCTCTCTTCCTGGATTCTCTCTCTCCTGGACTCGAGCATAATAAGGATTCTCCTCTCTGGCCTGCTCCCAAGCTGTGGCCCGTTCCTGAACTCGAACTAACTCTGTTTGCCTGCCTGCTTTCTTATGCAGAGTTGTGGGCGTTTTCCTGCACATGTGCAGAGTGTTTCCCTCAGTGTTTGGGGAGTGTCTGTTGGCTGGGCGTGCCTTCAGGTCTCGTGCCTCAGCCTGCTCTGGTTGCCTATAGCAACTAGGAAGCTTTTTCTCTCCCTTTCTGTCAGTGTCTGTGCCGTACTCTTCAGCTTTTTGTGTCTTAAAGTTACAGGGCACATTTTCGGTGTTACAATATTGAATGAGCGGATGATATTGCAAATTGGTTGCATATAAATATTGAAGAGTAGAGCCGATAGGGATGAGCCTTGGGGAACTCCCTGCTGTTGGTGGAAAGGCTCCGATGTTGAATATCCTATCCGAACATGTTGCCAGCAGTCAGTTAGATAAGATTTACACCACTCCCAGGCCAATCCCTGAATTCCTTTCTCCTGGGGTCTGGCAAGGAGCAGTTCATGGTTAACAGAATCGAAGGCAGCAGCTATATCGAGGAAAATGAGTACAAACCCGTCTTCTATTTTGTCTATACCTCTGGATATTGTATTGGAAAGTATGGTAAGAAGGGTTTCTACACCATGGGCTTCACAGAATCCGTGCTGGCAGGGATCGAGGGGGGCTGATATATCGATATGCTGCTGCAGCTGCATTTGGACCACCTTCTCAATGAGTTTGGCTAGAAGGGGTATGCTTGAGATCGGCCGGTATGAGTCTGTCATAGTTGGGTCAAGTCGGTTGTTTTTTAGGAGAGGGCGTATAGACGTTTGTTTAAGTGTTGACGGGAATGATCCAGATGAGAAAGAGAGCTTCATGATACGAGCTACAATAGGGCTGAGTTCAGAACGCATCATCCTGATCCAGTGAGCTGGACATGGATCGTTTGGTGCGGTGGTGGTGTTGATTGAAGCAATAAGGTCAGAGATATATTTTTCTGCTGGAGGGATGAATTCTGTAAGTGGAGGCTGTGAATGAGAGATGGGATTAGGAGTGGGGATTGAGGCAGCATTTGTTTTAAGTATTTTGGACTGGAGGTAACTTGCATAGCGTTCAGGTTGAATTGGTACTGTCTGAGGAGGAGATGTTACCTTGGTTAAGGATTTAACAATGTTAAAAAGGTCACGTGGTTTATTAATCGATCGGAGAAGAAGTTCAGTATGGTGTTCTCTCCTCTTTTCGGATATAAGCTCGCGGTGATGCTTTAGGTGGTTGTTATAAGTCGTTTGGTCCGATGAGGAACGGGAATTAGCTTTACAGTCTTCCTGTCACTCTCTTAAGGATAGAAGAAGAGTGTGCTGTCAGCAGCTTCTAATGTCTAATCCATCAAGGATGACAGACAATACTTAACCTCAGTGATGTGGGAAATCAAACCTCAATTTAATAGGTTCACAAGTAAGGAAGGAAATCAACCCCAAATAATTGCAGTCTGGAGCATCCCCCAGACTGTCTATGCCTCACTGGGCAACAGCCTTCCCAGGAACTGTCTACTCCTAGCTGCTGCACATAGTGACCTAGTATATGATGGCAGATAAAGACCAGTATGGTCCATCTAGTCTGCCCAGCAAGATGGCAGGAGTAGGTGCAGCTACCGCTCCGTGCAGGTCACCCCTCCCCATGCCTTTGTTTAGGGGTTTACCCACTGCTCCATGTAGGTCACCCCTATTTGTTGAGATATAAGAGAGAGTTATGTTTATTTTGATTTTATCATGTTGCTACAAGGGATCCACTGTCTGTCCCATGCCATTTTGAATTCTGTCACTGTATTTGCCCTCACCACTTCCATCAGGAGGGTACTCCAAGCATCCACCACCCTTTTCAGTGAAAATGTATTTCCTGACATTGCCTTTCAGTTTACCATTTTGCAGCTTCATGTTATGCCCTCTAGTTTTACAGCTTCCTTGTCTTGTAGGAGGTTAGTTAAAGGTCTGAATCATATCTCATCTGTCCCTCCTCTCCTCCAGAGTGTACATTTTTTTTTTGTATCTTAAAGTTTATTCAGCAATAACACAAACACAATACATAACCTCTGAAAAACACAGTGCTTGAACAGGCATAAGGCAAAAATCTCTAACAGCTCGTCTATTTTCGCTAACAGTGCCCTCTAAAGCCCCACCCCTGACTCCGCCACCCCTATCTGATCCATGCTAACTTTAGTTACCGTAATTACACCCCCTCCCTTCCCCCCTCCCCTTCCCATCCATCCCCCTCCCCGAATCCCTGACTTGCACTAAGTACCCCCGGTATGGACCTTCCTACTCCCTCCTATAATACCCCTTCCCTGCCCCCCCCACCCCTATCTTCCAGACCCTCCTACTTAACCATCTCCACACCCCTGCCCATTGCCTCTCCACCTTCTCCAGCCCTGTTAATCTGTGCATTAGATACAATTCTGCCGGGCGCCCTGCATACTTTTCTATGGGCGGCATGACCCCATCCCTCCAATGCAATGCAATGCAATTTCACAACGGGCCGCAATGATACATTGCCCCACGACACTCCAATTCCCTTCTTCCTCATCATTCTTCTTCAATAACAGACATAATTCTGGCGTCAGATTAATTCTAGCGCCCATTATGCCCTCTATAATGTCCCTAATATACTCCCAATACTCCCGTACTACCGGGCACAGCCACCACATATGCAGCCAATTCCTTTCGCTACACACCGCCTCCAACACTCAGCCGTCCCCCGGGCCCCCCCTTTATCCAAACGCTCCGGCGTCAAATACCACCGTGACAGTACTTTCCATCCATTCTCACGCAGGGACGTGGCTATTGACGCCCTCGCTATGCCTTGAGCTATACGCTTCCACTCCTCTACCTCCTAGGTTATCCCTAAATCCTTCTCCCAAGCCTTCATATAGCTTAATTTCTCACCTCCTTTCTCTGTTAATCCTTTATATATTCTAGAAATGACCCCCTTCCTCCCCAGCGAACCCAGACAACTACCTTCAAACCATCCTGGGTCCTGCACCATATCCTGCCAATGCCGTTGCTGCCGAAGGGACGAACCCATCTGTAAATAGTGGAACCGGTCCGTTTCTCTCAACTGGTACAAGTCTCTGACTCCCTCGAATTCTCTTACCCCTTGACCAAAAATGAGCTGTGACACTTTTTGCAGCCCCTGCTGTGCCCACCTTTTCACTATCAACACGTCCGGACCTGTTCCCTCTTCGCAGCAGGCCAATAATGACATCGTGCGCGACCACATCTTCTCTCCTATCAACCTCTTCCTTTGTTGCTGCCACACCCCCAGAGTGTAACTCACCAGCGGATTGTCACCCTTGCGGCCCTTCCCTCCCCAAACCAGCCTCTCCAACTCGCCTGGTCTGAATCCCTCTTCCTCCATCATCACCCAATGCTTATGTTGCTCCCTCAGCCAAAAGTAAACCGCCCGCAACTGTGCCGCAATGTAATATTTTCTGAAATTGGGAACCCCCATGCCTCCCTCCAGTCTCGCCACTTGCAGAGTTCTAGCTGCCACCCTTGGTCATTTATTTCCCCATATAAACCCCTCCACTTGCTTTTGCAGCCGGACTAGCACCTTTATGGGTACCGTTACTGGCAGCACTTGAAAATAGAAAAGGAACTGGGGTAGCAACATCATTTTTACCACTGCCATTTTCCACAACCACGATACATACCCCCTATTCCAGGCCCCCAATTGCGCCTCCACTTGCCGAAACGCCTTCAGATAATTCAGCACGTACAGGTCTTCCAAGTCCCGCCCTAGATAAACACCTAAATACCGAATTGATCGTTTTGCCCACCTAAATTGAAAGGTTTGTTGTAAGCTCTGTTGCTGTTCCACCCCTACTGACAAATTCAGGATTTCCGACTTACTCCAATTAATCTTGAACCCCGCCAGATCCCCATATTCTTGCACCTCCCTCATAATCGCCGGCAACGTCCCCATTGGCTTTGTGACCATAAGGAGGATGTCATCAGCAAACATTGCCATTTTGTATTCTCGCCGGCCCACTGTAACCCCCGTAATGTCTGAACCCCTCCTTATTCTCCCTGCAAGTGGTTCCAACGATAGAGCGAACAGTAATGGAGAAAGTGGACACCCCTGTCGCGTCCCCCTCCCCAACGGGAAGAATCCGGAATATCCTCCATTGACTTGCACACATGCTGTGGGTCGCTCATATAAGGCCTTTATCCAGCCCACAAAACCATTCCCGAACCCCATATGATACAATACGAAGAATAGAAACCTCCACGACACCTGGTCGAAAGCTTTCTCTGCATCTAGCGAAAGGAGCAGTGCCGGTTCTGGCTTAGATTACACTGACCATATTACATTTAATGTCTTCCGGATGTTATCTGCCACCTGTCTCCCTGGAATGAACCCCGCTTGATCCTCATGCACTAGCTTCCCCAGTATTTTATTCAGTCTCCCTGCGAGCACCTTTGGCCAGCAATTTTGCATCTATATTGATTAGTGAGATCGGCCGGTATGACGCACACTCTTGCGGATCCTTACCCTCTTTGTGAATCAATGTGATACCTGCCCAACCCATCGTTTCCGCTAATCCCTCCCCCTCCCTTGGAATATTGAATAAACTTGTCAGGGGCCCCACCAGCTCTCCCTTGAATTTTTTATAAAAGCTGGCCGACAGCCCATCTAACCTGGGAGCTTTCCCTGTTTTCAGACCCTTGATCGCGACCTCCACCTCCGAGGCCTGGAGTTCGCTTTCCAATGCCTCTCTTTCCCCGTCTTCCAGTTGCGGGAGTCTGGCTGTCCCCAAATAATCCCTCAACGCATCCTCTGGGCCCTCCACTTTCGCCTCATATAAGCCCTTACAGTACTCCACAAATGCATCTCTGATCTTCTGCTCGTCTCGAATGACCTCCTCCCTACTCTTAATCTGCATAATTAAAGACCTATTCCGCTGCTGCTTCAACCGCCTCGCCATAAACTTCCCTGCTCTATTCCCTCCTTCAAAGAACTCCTGACGTAATAGTTGTAGCCAATGTTCCCTCTAATTTTCTGTAGGCTGTGTGCGCATAAAATATCAGCTGTGTGCAGCTTTTGAAGGAAGGTTAAATTTTTGTGCGCCACATAACGACACTCGGAGTTATATACTTTAAAATTTGACTACACGTCAGAATACAGTATGTACACCACATTGATTTTAATCAAATTAAATGAAAATAGACGATTACTAAATGAAGCGGGAAATTTCTAGTAATTACAATCATAACTTTTAAATTTTAAGACGTCTGTGTTGTTTTCTATCAGAATCAGAGCTGTAATTTTTGTGCGCTCTGTTGTAAAATACGTGTGCTCGCTCGGCGAGGTGTGTGCGCGCGCACATGCGCACAGCTTAGAGGGAACAGTGGTTGTAGCCTATAATGAATTTTATTGGCTTCAAGCGCATTCAGCTTAGCTCTAGTCTCCAAGACTTCCCCCCTCAATTCCCCGCTGGTTCTGAGGGCATCTGCTTCTTCCAACCGTACCAATTTCTCCCGTAAATGTAGCTCCTTCTCCTCTCCTTCCCTCTTTATCCGCGCCCCCCACTTGACCAGTGTGCCTCTCAACACCACCTTGAAGGCATCCCAGACCACTCCCTTTCGGACTTCTCCAGTATCATTAATTGCAAAGTATTCTGGTATTAGCCTTTCTATATCATGCACTACCCTATCATCGCTCAAAAGGGCCTCATTCAATCTCCAAAAGTGGATCCCCCTATCCTCTCTCCGTCCCCGCAGTTTCACCATCACCGGCGCATGATCCGACCAAGTAATCGGCTCTATCACGCCTTCTATGATTCTACCCGCTATCTCCTTCCCTACACAGTATCTATTTTTGAATACGTCCCATGCACTGCTGAAAAGAAAGAATATTGCCATCGACTTGGGTTAAGCAGTCTCCAGGCATCAATCAATTTGTTAGCCCTTACAAATTGCCGGTACCGCCTCCTATCCGCCCGCCTCCCCTCCCCCTTCCCCGTAGAATCCCTCCCCACCTCCCAAGTCATATTGAAGTCCCCCCCCACATATTCTCACTCCTTCCCCCAATGTGTTCATTTTCTTATCGACTTCCTCCCAGAAGACCTTTTGGGACCCCGTGGGAGCGTATACATTAATCACACAATACCATTCATCCCCTATCCTCATTTGCACCATTAGGTACCTACCCCCGCTATCCCTAATTATGGTGTGTATCTCCACTTTGAGTGTCCCACTAACCAGCAACGCTACCCCCCCTTTCTTCTGCTCCCGCAGATTAGAAGCAAACACTAACTCAGTATATCCTTTGGGTTTCACTAGCGATTCATGTCTGCATAACATGCGTTTCCTGCAGCAGGACTAGTGAGGCTTTTTGTCGTGTTATTTCCCTATACAGTTTCTGCCTCTTGAAGAGTGAATTTAAGCCTTTCACATTTAGGGTAACGACTTTCAGGTCACCTGTGCTGGTCCCCTCCCTGTTCCCTCCCCTTGGCCTGGCCTAACCCCTCCCCCCCTCCCACTTCCCCACCCCCCTCCACCCCATCCCCCCCCCCCACGACCACCCTCCCTAAAGGGAGAATCGACTTCCTTACTCATGACTACCTATCGAGCCTATGCCTGCCCCTTGCCCTTGTCCCCCTCCCCTCTACCTCTCCAACCATCCCCCCCACCATCCCTACCTCCACCCTTTAGCCACAGCAACCCCATCTCGCTACTCCCCCCAAACCTTGCATATTAACAGTATCTACCACAACATTTAAAGTCTTGACTTTTAGCTCGCTCCACTCTTCTCAGCCGCCACTCCTGCGCTCCCTCGATTCAGTCTCGCCACTCTTCTCTCTCCAACTGGTACCCTGTGCCAGCGCTGAGAGCTCCATTTGACAGACGATGTCCCCGTTGCCTCTGTACTCCCTTGAGACAACTGTGCTCCCTCTGGCAGGTGTGCTGCACCCAATTCTCTTAATACTTTCCAAGCTCTCTCACTCGACTGCACCCGCCTTAATCTTCCCTTAACTGTAATCAACAGTCCAAATGGGAACAGCCACTTGTATCGCAGATCTTCTCGCCGCAGATACGCTGTCACCTCTTTAAGGCTTCTTCTTCGCTGCAATGTTCCTGGGGACAGGTCTTGAAAGAATTCCAGCTTGTGCTCTTCCCAGACAAACTGTGTCGTTTTCCTTGCAGCCCTAAGTAATTTTTCTTTACTCTTGTACGAGCCGAAACACACCACTATATCTCGCGGTTTATTGTCCCGCACTGGGCCTATGCTTCGGTGCGCTCTCTCTATAGGTATAGGCACTCCTGCCTCACCTTCTTCCTCAACTGCCCCAGCTAGTAGCGAGCTGAATATTTTAGCAACCACATCTTCGGAGTTCTTGTATTTCTGCTCTTCTGGGAGGCCTCGTACCCTTAAATTGCATCTCCGGGATCTGTCGTCTAGGTCCTCCAGTTTCATTTGCAGCTCTCTTTGCCCGCTTGTGCGCTCTACCCATCCTTTTTGTAACTCTTCTATGGCTTCTCTTGTTGCTCCAGCTGCACCTCGGTTTCTTCCACACGACTGCCCAAGTCCACTAGATCTTGTCTCAGTGCTTGGATTGTCTCTTTTAATTCCTTCTTTACCCCACTGAGTTCCATCTTAATCTCATCTTTCAACTCTATGAGCCAGTCCTTTAACATGGTTGCTAACTCTGAGCTGCCATCATTCTCCAAACCCTGCTCAAGTTCATTTGAAGCCGTGGGGTGCATTTTACTCTCCTTTTCCCCCTCCTTTCCACCTTTGGGCGTAGCATAAGGGGAGTGGAATTCCGCTAGCTTCTTCTTGACTGTCTGCCCGCTTTTACTTTTCTCCATGATCTCTCTTACGCCCCCCAGACAATACTGCAAATCTGGGGTTCCGGGATCAGGTACCCCTCTTGTGGAGCGTCTCCTCTGCTCACGCTGCACCTACTTGCTGTACTATTTCGCTTCTTAGTCTTGCGCCACTTGGTCCCCCAAGCGCAATTCTCCCAATGAGTCCCGCTTCTCAGCACCCTCTCCGGGCAGTTCTTTTGCTAGTTGTGCTAGTTGTGTATTACTTCTTTTGCTAGTTTGCTAGTTGTGTATTACTTCAATTCCATGTATAACAGGGTTCAGGCCTGAATCCACCCAGACCAGTCTTTATTTTGTGAGAGCTCTCAGATAGTTTACTTCTCCTGGGCCCTTGGGATCTCCACCTCACTCTCCGGCGCTGAAGTTGGTGTATTGCACGTACTTCAATCCGCCTGTCTTCCCCCCCGGACAAGCTTCTACCGTGCCCACTCACCGTGTCTCCTCTCTCCCTCGTCAAGGTGGCTGCACCAGCCTCTTCAGTTCCCTGCAACACTGCTTCCGCGGGCGGCGAAATACTGCTGTTCTCTCGGGGGGCCGGGTCAACCGCACCGCCGCTGCCACTCCCTGCCCCTGGGCCTCGTAGGCTCAATGGCCGATCTCTCCTTCACACTGCCCTGCCTCTTGCCGACGCCACCGGCAATCCGCCGCTGCTTTTCTGGACCGGAGAGTTTTCCCTTGGCAGCCCGTTTACTCCGGCTTCACTCTCCTCCACGTGGTGCTGCAAGCGGCCTGCTGTCTCTGTCGTCACGTGAAGATCCAAAGCCCGGGATCCAAGTTCTTTCTATCCTCCCGCTCTCTCGTACCCAGGTACCTCCGCTCCGCTCCTACTTCTGCCGGCTGCCCGATGCTGTACCTCGTACAATCTTCAATTCTCTTGTCAGTATTGCTCTCTTCAGGACTTCCTCCTCTGCTGCCCCAATCCTTTCCGAGCGCCACGTCCTGATTCCACTCTTGCTTGTGCTTGCAGCTCAAAAAGGTGCACCTTCTCGCTCTAACTTTCACCAGTTAAGGGATGGCATCTTTTACTGCTCCTACATTCCACCTTTCTCCCCCGCTATTTAGAGGTACTTATACCCGCTATTGCAGGCGTTGGCAGCGGAGCTCAGTCATTTCGCCGCCATTCAGCTCGGTGACGTCCCAGAGTGTACATTTTCAGATCTTAAAATCTCATCTCATATATCTTCTGACGCAGACTCCAAATCATTTTGTTCCCCTTCCTCTGAACAGTTTCCAGTCCTTTTTATACCCTTTTATAACCTTCAGTCTTGAAGGACTAGAAAAAGGGACTGTTACTTCTGGAGAGAGATCTGCAATTGTGAGTATATACTTCTGGGAATTTTCTGAAAGGAATTCTTTCTATTAGAGCTATTCAATCTGTGAACCCACTATTTTTTGTTAAATCAGTCAGGGCCTAGTAGCAGCAGTTTAAGCTTAAATTTAAAACACAGAAGAGAACTTTCTGGTTACATTTCATACCCAGCAGAGCGCTTAAAATTTTAATTTAATAGTCACTCAGGGCCTAGTATCAGCAAAGTATTTTTAGTTTAAATTTAAAACACAGAAGAGAGCTTTCTGGTTAAATTTGGAACCTAGCAGAGAGCTGTAGTTTAAATTTAATAGTCACTCAGGGCCTAGTATCAGCAAAGTACTTTTAGTTTAAATTTAAAACACAGAAGAGAGCTTTCTGGTTAAATTTAGAACCCAGTAGAGAGCTTGTAGTTTAAATTTCATAATAAGTTAGAGCCTAGCAGCAGCAAAGAGCTATAATTTAAATCAAATAAGAATATAGCTTACCTCAGCAGCACAGGACAGGGTACTGTGTAGCAGCCCTCTTTTAATAAGTGTTATTTCCCTCCCTCCCTCCCCACACCCACCCACCCCTGCTTTATAGGTACTTACACATCTTAAAAGACAGGAGGTGCTCTCAGGTGAAGCTTGTTACCCAAATCAGACATACACTAAGGACCTGAGATTAATTAAGCTTCAGGTGAACAAGGTATATTAAACATATTAGGTACAGTTTTATTGGTATAAATATCCATAGCAACCCTTAGTAAGTAAAGAACTTAAAGATCTAAACAAAAACTTAAAACTAAGATGCAGACAGCAGTCAAGCAGCGGGATGGGGGCTTTCCAGTCTTTTGCAATGAGTGTCACATGTATGATTTTCTCCCAGTTGGTGAGAGGTCTTATGTGTTGTGATAAGGAAGCTTATCATAGCTCAGGAAGGAGCTATAGTAAAGGTGAAGTGACTCTGAACAAGCAACCTGTCAGTTCTGGTAGAAATAAGAAAACAGAATTTTTCCATAAAAGACTACCAGTCCCAGAATGCACCAGGTTTCCAACAGCCATTAGAGGAGCTGAAGTGGGGAAACGTGTGTTCAATCAGGAGGGCTATGAGGTAATCCCTAAGCACTCATCTCAAAGGGCAGGGCCTGATTCAGCACAGCTGCGCTGTGTTAGGGTGGAGCACTCATCCAAGCAGAATAAAGGTAGAGTTTATTCTACAGAGAATCATCTTCATGATCTTGGACAGCTTCATCATCTGGAGGATCATCAGAAGCAGAAGCCAGAGCGGACGGACAGAGAGGGCAAGAAACCCTTTGGAAGAAAGAAGAGAAAAGCATTTGGGAGGTCTAAAGGAGTCCATAGCAGTACGTATACTGGAAGGCATTCCAAAAGCAAGCTTACACCATTGGACTGGGGAAAGCCAGAGGAATGGTGCTGCAGAGCTAGGAATCTCCAGACGGTACCTGTGAGGGAGACGGCTGCACTTGGAAGGGACCCTAGGACCCATGCCAGAAGGTATGTGAAGAGAGATCCAGTGTCCAGGGATCTGGATTGGAAGGCTGGACATAAGAACTGGACTACATACTGGCCAGGCTATTTAGAGAGGAACTCTAACAGCAATGAAAGCTCAGGTATGAACACTGATCTATGCCCTAGCTATACCCTTGAAAGACAGCAGGGAAACAAGTATTCTCCTGAGAGTGCTCCATTGAGAGATTCCTCCATGCCAATCCCTGATATTGAACCCATGATTGTTGAAGAAGGGGAAGGAGCGGTCTTAGATACAGGTTGTGAATATATGGATTGCTCTCTGTCTAAACTCCTTTGGTAATTTACTGTTACAAAGTACAGCAACCATCACAAAGAAATACAAACTTGTTCTTTAATCTACTCAGAAAAGCTCCTGAGTAGGATTTTGGGCCACGCAGTAGAAAGCAAGCCAGCTAAGGGGTTTCAGCTGGATAACTGCTAGCAATTGAGCCTTACCTAATTGCTTGTGAGCTCTGAGGGAATCACTTCTGAATCTATGTGTGAAGATATAAGAAGTTAACCTGAAAAGAACAGTTTTTCCCTTCTTTGTGGGTTTTGCTTGTTGTTTGATACACTGCTAAGAAAATATTAGCTAAAGCCTACAGAAAAGACCAGTTTGTTACCAACCAGGTCTTTATTCTTTTGCTTTGATTGCCTGACAAGTTCAACTGTTTTCCTGATTTTGTTTTTCTAAGTTTAACACTGAAAGCAAGTATCCTGTTTTATGTGCTACCAAGCATATCTGTGTTGGGAGAAATAACCCCATAAATAAATATCTTATTGGTTTTACACTCAAGCACAACTAATTATTGTGAGCAGCTGTGTCTGGTGTGAATGGACTGCATTTCCCACAATCCCTTGCAAATCATATTGATATATGCACTTGCCAAGACTGTGAACATTCCCACCCAGGCAGCCGTCTGACAGTGTGCACTAGGTGCAAGGAGCTCTTTGCTCTCAGGGAACGAGTCCGTTCTCTAGAGGCTAGAGTAGCAGACTTGGAAAACATAAGAAAGACAGAGAGGTACATAGACGAGACCTACAGGGATATAGTCCTGAAGTCCCACCTCCAGTCTGGCAGCATCCCTGTTGCCATGGAGAAGAGAGGTCACATGACAGGAGAGCATCACCCTGGTATGGCAGGAAATGATCCTGTAACTAGGACCTGTCCCCTCCAGGTGATGTAAAACCCTCTCGCACCGAGGAAGTTTCTCCAGGGCCATGTGCCCATGAGGGAAGGGTTAGGATAGCCGTTACAGTTGGTGATTCGATCATTAGGCATGTAGATAGCTGGGTGGCTGGTGGACGTGAGGATCGCCTGGTAACATGCCTGCCTGGTGCAAAGGTAGCGGACCTCACGCGCCACCTAGATAAGGTCTTAGATAGTGCTGGGGAGGAGTCTGCTGTCTTGGTACATGTCAGTACCAATGACATAGGAAAATGTGGTAGGGAGGTTCTGGAGGCTAAATTTAGGCTTTTAGGTAGGAAGTTGAAATCCAGATCTTCCAGGGTAGCGCTCTCCGAAATGCTTCCCGTTCCACGTGCAGGACCCAAAAGGCAGGCAGAGCTCCGGAGTCTCAATGCGTGGATGAGACAATGGTGCAGAGATGAGGGGTTTGGATTTGTTAGAAACTGGGGTACATTCTGGGGAAATGAGGGCTCTTCCGAAGGGAGGGGCTTCACCTTAACCGGGATGGAACCAGGCTGCTGGCATTAACCTTTAAAAAGGAGATAGAGCAGCTTTTAAACTAGATAATAGGGGAAAGCCGACAGTCGCCCAAGAGCAGATGGTTCGGAAGAATGTATCCTTGAAGGATACTACCAAAAGCAGAGAGGTTCCAAAAAAAGAGTAAAGTAGCCCAAATGCTCTCGAGTATGGAGCAGAAGAGCTGAAAGATCCCAAATTACCCAATGTCTACCAATAGCCAAATTAATATGAATAAAATACAGTCTCTAAAATGCTTGTATGCAAATGCTAGAAGTCTAAAAAATAAGATGGGAGAGTTAGAATATATAGCACTAAATGAGAGGTTAAATGTGATTGGAATATCAGAGACATGGTGGAAGGAGGACAACCAGTGGGACACTGTGATACCTGGGTACAAACTATATCGTAATGATAGAGCTGATCAAATTGGTGGAGGGGTTGCGCTCTATGTTAGAGAGGGCATTGAGTCAGAAAGGAATAAAGTTTTGCAGGAAACAAAATTTACCGTAGAAACTCTATGGATTGAAATTCCATGTAAAAAGGGGAAGGCAATGGCGGTGGGGGTGTACTATCGACCTCCTGGCCAGAACAAACAAATGGATGATGAAATGCTCAAAGAAATCAAGGAAGCTAACAAATGTTACAGCGCGGTAATAATAATGGGCGATTTCAATTACCCCGGTATCGACTGGGTCAGTGTCACGGCAGGACATGCTAGGGAGATAAAGTTCCTAGATGACATAAATGACTGCTTCTTGGAGCAGCTGATCCATGAACCGACGAGAGGGGAAGCCATATTAGACCTAGTCCTTAGTGGAACACCAGATCTAGTGCAAGAGATAAGGGTGTTGGGGCCACTTGGCAATAGTGATCATAGCATGATCGCCTTTGATTTAACTAGTGGAGGAGGGATAGTTAGGAAATCCACAGTACTACCTTTTAACTTTCGAAAGGGAGACTATGATAAAATGCGAAAAATAGTTAAGAAAAAACTAAAAGGAGCAGTTGCAAAGGTTAAAGACTTACATCAAGCTTGGGTGTTGTTGAAAAATACTATCTTGAAAGCCCAGACCAGCTGTGATTTAACTAGTGGAGGACAGATAGTAAAGGAATCCACAGTACTACCTTTTAACTTTCAAAAGGGAGACTATGATAGAATGAGGAATATAGTTCGGAAAAAACTAAAAGGAGCGGTTCCAAAGGTTAAAGACTTACAGCAAGCTTGGGTGTTATTTAAAAATACTATCCTCGAAGCCCAGACCAGCTGTATTCCACACATTAAGAAAAGTGGAAGGAAGTCCAAAAAACTGCCAGCATGGTTTAAAGGTGAGGTCAGAGAGGCTGTTGTTGCCAAGAAAGCATCTTTCAGGAAATGGAAAAAAGAGCCAAACGATGAAACCTGGAAACAGCACAAGCACTGGCAGGTCAAATGCAAGGCATTGATAAAGAAGGCAAAGAGAGAATTTGAGAAGAAGCTTGCTGCGGAAGCAAAAACGCGAAATAAAGATTTTTTCCAAGTACATTTGTAACAAAAAACCTGTGAGAGAGTCAGTTGGACCATTAGATGATAGAGGAGTTAAAGGGGCACTAAGAGGCGACAAGGCGATAGCGGAGAGACTGAATGAATTCTTTGCTTCGGTCTTTACTGAGGAAGATGTAGGGATGTTACCCATGACTGGAGTGGTATTTAAAGGTGCGGAAGAATTGCAGGAAATATCGATACATCGGGAAGATGTATTACAACTATTAGATAAACTGAAGAGTAGCAAATCACCTGGGCCGGATGGTATACATCCAAGGGTGTTGAAATAACTGAAATATGAGATTGCAGACCTGCTATTAGTAATCTGTGAACTATCATTAAAATCATCTCTAATACCTGAAGATTGGAGGATCGCCAATGTAACACCAATTTTTAAAAAGGGTTCCAGGGGTGATCCGGAAAACTACAGACCGGTGAGCCTCATGTCAGTACTGGGAAAAATGGTAGAAACCATTATAAAGAATAAAATTACTCAGCATGTAGATAGTCATGGCCTAATGGGAGACAGCCAACATGGCTTTAGACAAGGAAGATCTTGTCTTACTAATCTGTTATGTTTTTTTGAAAGTGTGAATAAACAGGTGGACAAAGGTGAGTCGGTTGATATAGTGTATCTGGACTTTCAGAAAGCCTTTGACTAGGTCCCTCATCAGAGACTTTTGGCAAAACTAAAGGGTCATGGGACAGGAGGCAGTGTACTACTGTGGATCAGGAACTGGTTAAAAGATAGAAAGCAGAGGGTTGGGCTAAATGGCCAATTTTCCCAATGGAGAAAGGTGAATAGTTGTGTACCCCAGGGATCTGTGCTGGGTCCGCTGCTTTTTGACATATTCATAAATGACCTGGAAAGTGGAATATCGAGTGAGGTTATCAAATTTGCAGATGACACAAAACTATTTAAAGTTGTTAAAACCCAAGAGGATTGTGGAAAATTGCAAGAGGATCTTGATACATTGGAAGACTGGGCATCAAAATGGCAGATGAAATTTAATGTGGACAAGTGCAAAGTTATGCACCTAGGGAAGAACAACCCAAACTATGGTTACACGATGCAAGGTTCCACATTAGGAACCACCACCCAGGAAAAAGATTTAGGCGTCATTGTGGATAACATGTTAAAACCCTCAGCCCAGTGTGCAGCGGCAGCTAAGAGAGCAAATAGAATGCTAGATATCATAAGGAAAGGAATGGAAAATAAAACAAAAGATATTATAATGCCTCTATACCGTTCCATGTTGAGACCGCACCTTGAATATTGTGTGCAGTTCTGGTCGCCGTATCTTAAAAAGGATATAGCGTTATTAGAAAAGGTTCAGAGAAGAGCCACCAAAATGGTAAAGGGGTTGGAAGGATACTCCTATGAAGAAAGGCTAAAAAGCTTAGGGCTCTTTAACTTGGAAAAGAGACGGCTGAGGGGAGATATGATAGAAGTCTATAAATTAATGAACGGAGTGGAACGGGTAAACGCAGATCGATTGTTTACCTTATCAGAATATAGAAAGACTAGGGGACATGCAATGAAGTTACAGGGTAAACTATTTAAGTCTAATAAAAGAAAATATTTTTTCACTCAACGTGTAATCAAACTCTAGAATTTGTTACCAGAGGATGTAGTAAAGGCTGTTTGTGTAGCTGGGTTTAAACCATTATTAAGAAGGGACCCAGGATATCAATGCTTGACCTAGTACAAGCATTGCAGAACCTGTGTCTTTTGGGGAAACTGCTAGGTATGTATGACCTAGATTGGCCACTGTTGGAAACAGGATACTGGGCTTGATGGACCTTGGTCTGACCCAGTATGGCATATCTTAGGTTCTTATGAGATATGGTCTCCAAAACTGAATGCAATATTCCAAGTGAGGTCTCAACAGCAACTTGTAGAGTGGCATTAGTACCTCTTCCTTTCTGCTGGTAATTCCTCCCTGTACGCAATCCAGCATCCTTCTGGCTTTTGCCACCGCCTTGTCACACTGTTTCGCTACCTTGAGATCCTCAGAAACAATCACTCCGAGGTCCTTCTCCTGGTCTCGCCCCCTATCGCATACAATTCCCTTGGATTTCTGCTTCCCAAGTGCATGACACTGCAATCTTCACATGAAATCTTTTTTTTTTTTTTTTAAACATTTCAACAATCTTTATTTCAAATGAAAAAGGAATTACAATCAAGTCCACATTAAGGGGGAGCGACGATACAAGGAAAAACAAAAAACAAAGAATATCATTACAAAGGAAATACTGGTCCCCTGAGATAAGCACTACAAACCCTAAGACTTAGAGAGGAAGTTAATAACAAAACTATCTAACCATTTTCTTTGCCAAGCAAAAATAAATTCAATTGATCAGATTCCATAAAAACATACTTTGTCTGTTCATACAACACAACACACTTACATGGATATTTTAAAAAGAAAGAGGCCCCAATCGCCAAGGTGCGAGGTCTTAATGCCAGAAAGGCCTTGCGTTGAACTTGAGTAAGTCTACAGACATCAGGAAAAACCTGAACTGTAGAACCACAAAACAACTGATCTTTCTTAGGAAAATATGAACGCAAGACCAAATTCTTATCAGCTAAAGAAATAAAGGAAACAATCAATGTAGCACGTTTAGTAATTTCATCAGTTGAGGACTCCAAAAAAGCGGAAACATCCAAAGACTGAGATACTAAACCCTTCTCAGCACCTTTGGCAATGGGGGAGGAAGTTTCTGCGGAGGCAAGTACAGGAACATAATAAACAGAAGAAAATTTTATAGAATTCACATCATCAATAGAACCTCCTTAAAATACTTATACAACAAAATAGGAGGAGACAAATAATGCGTTTGCGGGAAATTTAAAAATCTCAAATTTTTTGCACGTATAGCATTCTCAAGGGACTTCATTTGATGATGTATAGTAAGATTATCCCTAATAGAAGAAGAAACAGCTGCCTGCATTACAGAAACCTGCCCCTCCACTTTATTCAAAGCAGTATTATGTCTAGCAATAGCTTCCTGATGGACACCCAATTTCTGTACAACATCCTTAGAAAAACTAGAGACCTGGGAAAGAGAGGCACGCAGGGACATTTCCATGCGGGCCACTACCTCCCAGACATCCCTTAAAGAAACCTCAACAGGGGAAACAACGGGTGAGACAGTATCAGGAAATTCCAAAACAGACAGAAGGGACGTTTTACAATTATCATCCTTCAGAAGCAAAGAATCACTCAAAACTACCGACGAGGGGTCCACTCCCAGGTCAACACTCTTGGGAGAGGCCACTCTCTCAGTCATAACTTCCTGACTGGGTAGGGTAAAACCCTGCGCAATAGGAGACAAGTCAGAGGAAGTACTCACAGATCCATGAGTCAAGTCCGGGGATTCATGTTCCACCTGAGCTTTCTGAAGATGGACATCCATAGGGCCCACAATCTTAAAGGCCTTTTGAGTGCTCATCGTAGAAAAGGCCTTCTTCCGTCGCTTGCCCATGAGTCAGAGTTCCCTTATCCCTCCTTGTTGCTCCGAAGGGGCTCCAAAGGGGCGTGACCTGCCCCTTTGGTCACGCCCCTTCGGGCACACGACCACGGGTGCGCTTCCGCGGGCCGCGTCCGCGGTGGACCGCAAGATTTTAAAGGTCCCGGGGGGGGGCGGGGTAACAGCGCTCCTCCTCTGCTGCTCAGGGGTACCGGCTCCAGCTGCTCTGCTCACTCCCAGCCAAGCCGCGGTGGACCGCAAGATTTTAAAGGTCCCGGGGGGGGGCGGGGTAACAACGCTCCTCCTCCGCTGCTCAGGGGTACCGGCTCCAGCTGCTCTGCTCGCTCCCCATTCACATGAAATCTTAACTGCCAATCATTAGACCATTTTTCCAGCTTTTGTAAATCTTTAGTCATGTTATACACTCCCTCAGGGAAGTCCACTCTGTTGCAAATTTTCATGTCATCTGCAAAGAGACAGACTTTTCCATTCAGTCCTTCAGCAATATCACTCAAATATACATTGGGCAGCATCGGTCCCAGAAAAGAACCCTGGGGCACACCGCTAATCACCTTCCTTTCATACGATTGAGTTTGGTTTACCATCACCTTCTGTCGTCTGTCAGTCAACCAATTTCTGATCCAGTTCACCATCTTGGGACCCATCCCCAAGCTGTTCATTGATAAGCGTCCTATGAGGAACAGTACCAAAGGCTTAGCTGAAATCTAGGTAGATCACATCCATTGCATGCCCTTGATCTCTCTCTCTGGTCACCCAGTCAAAGAACTCAATTACATTTATTTTATTATTTAGCCAATATTGTTTGGCAAGATCATCTTTTGGTAAAACCATGTTGCCTCGGACCATTCAACCTAAAGTTACTGCTTGGGTTAGAAAATGGTTGGGTGGGAGGCGACAAAGAGTACAGGTAAATGGAGCTCTCTGAGAAGATTACCACCAGTGGTGTGCCCCAGGGATCTGTCCTTGGTCTGATTCTTTTTAACATCTTTGTTAGTGATATAGCGGAAGGGCTGTCGGGTAAGGTTTGCCTCTTTGTGGATGATACCAAAATCTGCTATAGAGTAGACACCCAGGAAGGTGTAGATAACATGAGGAGGGATCTAGCTAAGCTTGAAGAATGGTCTAGAATTTGGCAGCTGGAATTTAATGTTAAAAAAATGTAAGGTCATGCATTTGGGCTGCAGCAATCCAAGGGAGCAATATAGTATAGGGGGTGAAGTACTTTTGTCCACTAAAGAAGAGCGGGACCTTGGCGTGGTTGTGTCTGATGATCTTAAAGTACCTAAACAGGTAGAAAAGGCGACGGCAAAAGCTAGGAGGATGCTTGGGTGCATACGGAGAGGAATGGCTAGCAGAAAAAAGGAGGTGATAGTGCCTCTGTATAAGTCTTTGGTGCAACCTCATTTGGAGTATAGTGTGCAATTCTGGAGACCGCACCTTCAAAAGGATGTGAACAGAATGGAGTCGGTGCAGAGGGTGGCTACTAAAATGGTTAGTGGTCTTCATTATAAAGCATATGAGGACAGACTGAAGGATCTTAATATGTACACCTTAGAGGAAAGGCGGGATAGAGGTGATATGATTGAGATGTTTAAATACCTCCGTGGCATAAATGTTCAGGGGGAGAGCCTCTTTCAATTGAAAGCAAGTTCTGCTATGAGGGGACATGGTATGAGGGTGATGGGGGATAGATTCAGGAGTGATAAGCGGAAATATTTCTTTACGGACAGAGTGGTGGATCCATGGAATAGTCTCCCAGTGGAGGTGGTAGAGATGAGGACAGTAACTGAATTCAAAAAAGCATGGGACAAACACAGCGGATCTCTAAAGGAAAAAAGGGGACTGTTGTAGTTGTTGATATGGAAGGACAGACTAGATAGGCGATGTGGTCTTTTTCTGTCGTCATATTTCTATGTTTCTAACCTGTTGGTTTTGAGAAAATCAACTATTTGCTTTTTTTCAGGAGCGCCTCCATTACTTTTCCCACCATCGAGGTAAGGCTTACTGGCCTGTAGTTTGTCACTTCTTCTCTATTACCACTTCTGTGAAGAGGTACATCAGCCCTTCTCCAGTCCTGTGGAACCTCTCCTGTCTCCGAGGATCTATTAAAACAAAATCCTTTAACTGCCCTGCAAGAACCTCTCTGAGCTCTTTCAGTTTCCTGAGATGTATCCCATCTGGTCCCATGGCCTTGTCCACTTTCAGTTTTGCAAGCTGTTCTAACACATTTTCTGTGAATGGTGTGGTGTCTACTCCATTCCCATTTGTATATTTGTCAATCACAGGTGGTTCTTCTCCAGAATTTTCTTTAGTAAAAACAGAAGTATTTGTTTAGCATTTTCACTTTTTCAATGTCACTTTCCACAAATCCGTTCCCGGCACTTTTAAGTCCTTCAATTTCACCTCTGATTTTCCTCCTCTTCTGAATATACCTGAAAAAAGTTTTGTCGCCACACTTCACATCTTTATCCATCTTTTCCTCTGCCTTTGATTTTACTATCCTTATTTCTCTTTTAATTTTATCCTGTATTATTTTCTGTTTTCCTCTGTTTGCAAACTTTTGAATTTTGTGAAAGCTGGGTTTTTTTGCCTTTATTTGTGCAGCTACTTCTTTGAAGAACCAAATAGGTTTCCTTTTCCTCTTGTTTTCATTTACTTTCCTTACATATGCATCTGTTGCCCCTTTTATTGCCTCCTTTAGTTTAGCCCACTGCAATTTCACTTCTCTTATCCCCTCACACCCTGCCAACTTCTCCTTCAGGCACGTGTCCATTTTACTGAAGTCAGTGTTTTTGAAGTCTGAGCATGCTGTGATTGGACTCCGCCTTGGCTTTTATCTCAAGCCAGACCGTGTGATCACTGCTGCTCACATGGGCATCCACCTAAATTTTCAACACACTATCTCTGTTGGAGAGTACTAAATCCAGCATTGAGCTTTCCCTGATCGTTGCCATCACCATTTGTCTAAGTAATGCATCTTGGAAAGCAGCCACAATTTTTTTTACTTCTTTCCAGATTTGCAGAAGGAATACTCCAATCCACATCAGGTAGATTAAAGTCACCCAATATGATCACTTCCCCTTTCATGGCTATCTTTGCAATATCAATAATCAATTCGCAATTTAAGTGTCCCTGGCCAGCAAACCTTCCATGAACTAAGGATACACTGAGATCTAAGAGAATATAAGCAGATAATAAGTAGGCAAGGAAAATGTATATCAAAACCAGCCAAAAAGCATAGTTACACATCTGTTACAGGTGTACTTCAGGGACAGCAGGAATCAGTTGTTACATATGGGTAACATTGGCACCGACAGAGCCCTCGTAGAAGCAGCCACCCCAGCTTTCAAAGAAAGCCTCTGAGAGATACCACCACACATGTGTGGTCCCCTTTCCCAGCCAAGGGGGCCATCTTGCTTAGGCGGATGACATAGCTAAAAGATGGCAAAAATAAAAGATGGTAAAGAAGAAACTCCACAGGGAAGAGGGAGAGTGGTGAGGACTGATTCCTGTTGTCCCCAGAGAACACCTGTTACAGCTGAGTAACTATGCTTCCTCCAGGAACAAGCAGGAAGTCAGTCCTCACCTATGGGACTCCCAAGCTACAGGCTACCAAAAGCCCATAGCAAAAAGCAGGGGCTCTCTCATGGGGAGCCACAAGCAGCAACAATTGAGTCTGTATCCACAGACCACAGTAGGAATCCTGTGTCCGATGAAACCAGCACTCCGGTAGCCTGAACACAGAAGGGTCAGAGGGCAGGAGTTGCCTAAATCTTGGTGATGGTGCACCTGGACGAAGTTTATTTATTTATTTAACATCTCTTATATACCGCCTTTCATATCATCAAGGTGGTTTACATTGAACAAACTGATATTACATTGAACAGGGCATTATAACTTGGAGATAACCCTCCATAGCCCATGTTCCCTGTAAAATAGTTAAGTGGCTTGCCCAAGACCACAAGGAGCACCTGTGGGACTAGAAACCCCAGTCCTTCCGGCCCAAGGTTGCTGTCCTCTAGTGGGATTTGAACCCCCAACCTTCCGGCCTGAGGTACCTTGCCCCCAACCACTAGGCCACTCCTCCACTCCAGTTGGACTCAAGCCCGGAATGAGAGAGGTGGAGAAGGTACTGTAGCACCAGTCCCACAGGAAAGGAGAACGGGTCAGCCCCATGCTCAGTGCACCAAGCCGAGAACCTGCACCATTTGAGGGCATAAGCCTTCCTAGTAGAGGCCTTGCGAGAAGCCAGCAGAACCTCCTCCACCTCAAGTGAAAGGTTGAAAGGGGCCAGAGTCACCCTCTCAGCAGCCACGCTGTCAGTGACAGGGACACCAGGTTGGGGTGCAGAAGAGAGCCCACCTCCTTAGACAGGAGTCCTGGAGCAATCTCCAAGGGATAGGGGTCTTCCCGGAGGAGCAGCAGGAAGCACGTTTGCCTGGGCCACCGAGGGTCTATCAGGATAAGTGAGGCCCTGATGCGGAGGGTCCTGAACAAGGTCTTGGTGATCAGCGGCATGGGAGGGAAGGCATACAAGAGGCCTTCCGACCATAAGACAAGGAACGCGTCCACTTCCACCCTGGAGGAGTGGGCCTACCGGGAACAGAAGTGGGGCAACTGGAAGTTGACTGGGCTGGCGAACAGGTCCATCACGGGTTCCCCCCAGATCTGGAAAAGCCAACTGGCTATCCTGGGCTCCAGCTGCCACTCGTATGATTGGAGAACTCTGCTCAGCCTAACAGCCAGAAGGTTGTCCTGGCCTGGCAGGTACACTGACCGCAGGAGAATACACTGTTGGATTGCATATGAGCAGAGGACCAGTGCCTCCTGATAAAGGGTATGAGACCCCGTGCCCCCCTGTTTGTTCACATAGAACATCGCCATCTGGTTGGCCGTCTGGACCAGCACCGGCTGGTGACGCAGGTGATGGCAGAAGACTCACAGGGCTAAGTATATGTCCCGCAGCTCCAGGAGGTTGATCTGCTGGGTGCTCTCGTCTGGTGACCAGTTGCCCTGCGTGCAGAGCTCCCCACAGTGGGCCCCCAGCCAAGCATGGAGGCACTTGGTGAGTCCCTTGAGGGGCTCGGGGCCTGAAAAGGCATGTCTGCCTTGAGATGCTGGAGGGACTGCCACTAGACCAGGGAGTCCACCAGTTGGCGGGTTACAGAGACCTCGTCTCAGAGGCAAAATGTGGCCTGAGACCACTGGTCCTGGAGACACCACTGCGCCACCCTCATGTGGAGGTAAGCATCTGGGGTGACATGGACTGTGTAAGCCATGTGCCCAAGGAGGCACAGAAGGAGCCGAGCGGACACTGAAGGACAGGACTGTATGTTCCATGCCAGAGTCCTGAGATGGTGGCTTGGTCTCTGGGCAAGAAGGCCTTCGACTGGAGTGTGTCACATTTGGCCCCGATGAACTCCAAGCACTGTGCTGGGTGGTGGTGAGACTTGGGCTAGTTTATGACAAACCCCAAGTGTTGCAGGACCTGGATGGTGTATGCAGTGGCCTGCTGCACCTCTGAGGCCATGCCTCCCTTTATGAGCCAGTCATCCAGGTAGGGGAAGACAAAAACCCCCTGGAGGTGGAGGAAGATGGCCATGACTGCCAGGTATTTTGTGAAGACTCTTTTGGCCAAGGCCAAGCCGAAAGGAAGCACCCTGTACTGAAAATGCCAGCCCCCCATTATGAACCGCAGGTAATGTTTGTGGTTGGGGTAAATGAGGATGTGGGTATAAGCATCCTTGAGGTCTAAGGAGCATAGCCAATCTCCCTGCTGGAAGTATGGCAGCAATGTTCCAAGGGAGAGCATCTTAAACTTCTCCCTCATCAGAAATTTGTTGAGGTTGCGCAGGTCAAGTATGGGCCTTAGGCCCCCTGTCCTTTCCGGCATGAGGAAGTACCTGGAGTAGAATCCCTTGCCCTTGAGATGGTGGGGCACTGGTTCCACCGCTTTGTCCTCGAGAAGACCTGCCAACTCCTTCAGTAGAAGATCCCAATGGAGGCTCTCCCGGGAAATAAGCGGGAGGTGTCTGAGTCAGATGGAGGAGGTAACCCTCCCTGATTACCCGAAGTGCCCAGGAGTCAGTGGTGATGGTCAACCACCTCTGGGCATAGTGGGTCAGACGTCCCCCTATGGGCTGCTGATCTCCTTGGGGGTAGATGGGCTATGCTGAAGGAGTCAAACTCACCCCGGGGTTTTGGAGCCGTCACTTTACAAGGGCCATGCCCATGTCCCTTGGTCTGCTGACTCTGTTGGGGAGCTGGGGAGGCCTGATAAGGTGGGTAGTTTCTTCGAGCAGCTCCCTGCCTCAGGTAGAAGGACATTTTACCTGAGACCTTCTGTCGGGGAGGGGCAGCGGTCTTTTTTGAGAGCCTGGTCCTCGATATGAACTCGGTCTCCAGCTCAGCAGCCTTGTCGGTCATGGGTTTGCCCGAGAGGTTCTCTCCTGTAGGGCTGGTACCCCTGCAATTCTACATGCAAATCTCTGGCCTGCTCAGCAACTCAGGCCTGAACCAAACTGCACAAAACAAGATGGATTCTACACTTCACTTTTGCTGTATTCAGCTATAAGCCTGTCCTTCATGCAACTGCTTGCACAGCGTTTCTAAGTGTGCATGCATACAGAGGCTATTGTCCGTGGCTGGCCTTGGACACTTGTACATGCCCAGAAGTTACATACTGTTGCTTCTGCCTGACTTTTACCATGGCTCCTTTGTTTGCAAGAAGCTGCTCATCATCGACCTTCTGATTCGCTGAGAATACCTCAGACTGCCTGGTGCCCACCAATCATCGGACCTATGACGGAGGATTCTCACACAGAATTATGCATTCTGCACTGGAAACTTTAGTTAGTTAGTTGTAAGTAGGAGAGTAAGAGAGAGTTGGGGACTTTCCCCACCTGGACATATAGACTTCTGCACCGGTCCTGCTGCTGTGCACTGCATACCTGATTCCTGAGCCCTGAGCCTTCCGCCAGACGGCCCCTACGTGTGGGCTAGGCCGTCCTCCACAGGTCTGAGATAAGACTTTCACAGATACCTCCGGTTCGGACTTACTGCGGCTCGCCTCTGAAGGGGCTGGAGCCGGCATTAGCTAACAGCTGCATCCTTGGACGGAGCTAAGGTACTGGCTTATCTCTCCTCTCCTGGATGGGCAAAGGGGTTAGCAATATATTTCTTGCTTTTCCTCAGTGCA
This sequence comes from Ichthyophis bannanicus, assembly GCA_033557465.1. Taxonomy (NCBI): domain Eukaryota; kingdom Metazoa; phylum Chordata; class Amphibia; order Gymnophiona; family Ichthyophiidae; genus Ichthyophis; species Ichthyophis bannanicus. The sequence continues at coordinate 225,539,119 of CM066041.1, read as the reverse complement.
GAGCGAATCAGTGACGTCTGGTTCCTAATCTGATTTCTTACGTTGTCCAATTGTATATCTGTACAATAACAAATTGTTACTTTATGTTTCTAATTAGCCATATATGTGTGTGTATATTTTTCTATTTGGTTGCCTATAATAAAGTCTAATATATATCTGCAGACCAGAATTCTTTCGTGGCTCATTGCCAGAATAACTCACCGAACCTTGGGCTGTATATTAGTAGCTATCTCCCCTAGACAACAACAGAGAGTCTAACTTATTTTTGTGCTACGAATATACCCTACACTCCTTGGCAGGGGACACTGACCAATTTGTCCTGAACCAACATCTCGAGGTCGGACAATTGTAACCAAGCTTGGCGCCATGCACTGGATGCCTGCCGCTGCCACTCGAGCTGCCGATTTGAACCTGTCATAGGCCGCTCGAGACATGAATTTGGAGCACTCATGGTTTGCCTTGGCAAGGTTCTTGAACTGCTGCAGGGGTTCCTCGGAGAAACCAGCAAACAACCCAGCAAGTTCCTTCACCAGGTCTCTGAGGTACATGCCCATGTACAGCTGGTAGGCCTGGATGCGGCCAATGAGCATTGAGCCTTGGTAGCACTTTCTGCTGAGGACGTCCAGGATGTGGGCCTTCCTACTGGGGGGCACTGAGGAGTGCATCATCTGGCTCTTCAGCCGACTGTGGCAAAGTCAGCTATCCTGAGAGTGGGGGAGGTGAGAAGCATAACGAATTCACCCTAGTTAAGGGTCCCCTTCTAGGAGTGCAGGGAGAGAAAGCCACAGCCAGGTTTCAAAGACAGAAAACCCCCAGCTGGAACAGGTTTCAGCCAATGACTGATAAAGTAAGAAAGAGGGATTGCAAGCACGAGGACCAAAGCCCTTACTTTAACAAGTGCACTGATTATTCTAATATCAGAAGGCAGGGGGATTACCAACACCTGGGAAGAAAGAGGTGGGGTTAGAACCCTGGAGGTATAAGCCTAGGTTAGATTATGCAGAGAGGAGGAGACGAGAAGGAGATCAGCCGGGAGAGCAGCTGAGACAGAGGCTGAGAGGAGGAGATGATTCTTGGAGAAGAGCTGAGCTACCCAGAGCTGAGAGAGCTGAATTCCCTGCAACAGGTTGGCAACAGAGGTGGGGACCAGGAAGTGGAGAAGCTTTCAGACCACCAGAGAGGTTGTCAGCTGAGCAGTCTGACCAGGTTGGTGAGTCAGAACCCATGCAGTTGGGAGAACCAATGTCAGAGTTGGGGGAAGAAGACTGCTTTATGGATTGCTCTCTATGCCAAGCTCTACACAGGAGGTCTTGAGGAAAAGCTAGCCCTGAAAGAAGTAATTCTCCTTGGAAGTTAACCATATGGCACAAGCAGTGTGGAGGTAAATTCCTGTCTGTTTTAAAAGGGAAATTTACTGCAACGTAAGCCTGATCAGGAAGCTCTGATTCATGTTTGTTTGTCACCTGTGTTTGAACTGTGCAACGGCAAGAAAAGCCAAGTTAGCTGCTATAAGAGTTTTTGCTTGCTCCTCTCCTATACGAAAAGCCTGCTAAGAGTTTTGATAACAGCTTGGAATGTTTGTTTTGTTCTAAGTTTGGTTTCACGTAGAAATGCAGCCTAGAGTAGTTTTTTGAGGCTGGCAGAAACCAAACTGCTGTAGAAGAATTAAGCTTGAATTTTTCTTTATGCTCTGATTAACAAGGACTAAAAAGGAAAGTGGCAGCCTAGTTTCTAAATACAATTGCTTCTGCAAGTAAGAGAACTTTAAAAAGTCATTTCTGAGTTCTTTTGGTTTGTTTGCCATTATTTGCTGTACCTTAAGCAAATCCTACAGTTATAATCCTGTAAATGATACCTTGAACCTGCTGTGGTTTGTGTTATGGAAATAAGCTTTCTGATACAAGCCTTACCCTCGGTTACCTCAACTACAAACCTTCTACTTAAAGCACCAACATATTTTAGCAGTATTACACTTCCCAGAAGCCAACACGAAGAAATAGGCTGCTAAGAGCTGATAGAAGAAGGAATCCTCAACCACCACGCCCCTCGACCACTAAAGGCAAGTGGCTTCGGGCGTTGTGCTTGTGACACAACATATGGCTGACTCCACCACCATGGAGTTATGTGGCAGCTGTGACTTTTGGAAACCCGGGCTCCAGTGGACTCAATACATCGAGTTGAGCCGTTTGCGCACCACCGGTACCGAAGCCAGTGTCTCCTACACTTGGAGCATCAGCCATTTCAAGATGGGAGGGATGGGCACCATGAGCGATAACTGTGGAGGAGCCTCGTACTGGAGGATTTCCAACTCATCTGCACGAGGATCCTCCTCTGACTCCGTAGGGAATGCCAGGGCCTTTGACATATCCTTGACGAAATCAAGGAAGCACATATCCTCTGGCGGGGACTGCCATGGAGGCTCCGAGACAGGAGAATCGGATAGGATGTCACGGTGACGACAGGTATCGGGGGACAACTCATCCTTCGTCTCCAACTTGGAGTAGTCAGTCGTGGACTCATACGAGGGCTTGCTCTGTGGGCCTCAGGGCTCCCGATGCTCTGTGCCCAGCATACTTGCCAGGGATGACTGCAGTCCTGTCGAGCAGGACTCGGATCACGACCTCGGCTGAGGATTAACTCGAGGCCAAAGGACCTCTAGGATCAGCTCAGCCTCCGGGGACATCTTGGATGTCAAGGGTCCAGTGGTCAGGCTGGATGAAACGGTCGTGCTGGATCACAGTGCCTGCTGCTGGTCCATGAAGGCAGACAATGCTCTGGAACTCATTACCAGCTAGCCTTTGGAACATTGCATCTTTTCGCTCCCACCTCAAAACTCACCTCTTCATTAATCATTTTGGTCCCAACATACCCTCATCTGATACAGACATCACATAGATAATGGCTCCTCTCCTGCATTTAAACTAACGAACCTCTTTATATAGTTACTTCTCTCTCTCATGCCCCCTGAACCTCCCCTGAATTATTAATGACATCTTCTGCCATTAGAATTGTAAATAAGTTCTCTCTTAAGTTATATAAATTTCTGATTTCTGCACCAGTTACACTGTTAAATTTTCAATGTATTATTTGTTCAAATTGTAAACTGCTATGATTACCCGAAATAGCGGTATAAAAAACTAAAAGAATAAAACTGCGCTCTAGGGCCACCATTCTGGACTCGGGCCTGACGCCGGCTCCCCCGAAGGGGAATCCTCGATGAGGATGGTGCCTGGGGACCAAGGCCCATCCACGCTTGAATCCTTTCAGGGGACCTTTGCAGGCCGCTCCTTCTCCAAAACTTCAGATGAGCATCTTGGACTGCGGGACCCGGCGGCACCCGGCTGGTCAGAACCATCCAACAACGCCACCTTTGAGGATTATTTCTTCTTCCTGGGTTCCCATGATGGGACTCAGGTTGGGGAGGTAATGCCCAAAGTGTCGAGATCTCAGACAAGGCCCTAGCCTTTGGAGGCACTAGGGACTCAGGGAAAAACATTGTGTTGCTGCTGGCGGCTCTTAAGGGCCTTACTGGATATCGTTTTGCAGAGATCACAGGCTGCCGGGTCATGGTCCAGCCCAAGGCAGCAGAGACAGCAGTCGTGTGTGTTGGTCAAAGACAATTTTAGAACACCGATCACACTTCTTAAAGCCACTGGTAACCATGGGGGGAAAAGTACCCCTGCGAGGTCGAAGACTCTCCGTGCTGCTAGTTGGAAAAAAGGCGCAAATATGCCAGAAAAAGAAAAGCTACAAAAATAGATCCAAACTCAACGCTGAGGCAACGAAGTTAGTAGGCGGGAAGGGTACCGGTGAAATACTGGAGGCAAGTGTGAAACTCAGAGAAAAAAAATCAACTTTTTCTGGGGACAAGCTAGATGAATGTCTGAAGGGCTCTGCGGAAAAAAGGAGACTGAGCAAGATGGCACCCTTGGGCGGGAAGGGAACCACGCATGTGTGATGGCATCTCCCAAAGGCTTTCTTTGAAAGCTGGTGGGATGCTTCCGCGAGGGCTCAGTTGGTGCAGGCATCACCCGTATGTGAGAACTGACTTCCTGCTTGTTCCCAGAGATATGCTGGATCAGAACTCTTGCTCAGGTAGCTAAGACTGATTGAATTAACTCTCAGGCATCTGGCTGCCTGCACCATTACTGGAGTCAGAAAGACTAAGGAACTGAAGGCAGCACAACCACCACCTCCCTATAAGGGGAATTAAGTAATTTCTGAGCTTTTTTTCTCTATCTCCATTTGCTGGCAGGGGGACATAACCCACTCATCTGGATTGGTCTGCATGGACAATAAGTGGTCTCTACTACTAAATATCTTCCTGGGGGCCTAGTATCAATAAAGAGCTTTACATTTAAATCAAATCAGGGTATAGCTTAGTAAAGAAAGAAGAATAGGGTAAAATAGTCTGAGTTGAAAGAAATTGCTTCTAGATACTTTTACAAAGAGGTCTTTCACATAGGAGGCAAGAGATCTGTGATTCTATTGTAAATAGGTGTTGAAGTCAAGTGAAAGGTCAAAGGGGCAATTTGAAAGGTTCTCTCTATAAAACAAAGGGCTGTGTGAACCACCAAGAAAATTAACAGATTACCTTAGAAGCACAGGTCTGGGACCTATTTAGCAAGCCAGCCTTTACTAGGTGTTATTTATTTACAATTTCTTCTATACCGCACTATTCAGCATCAGCACGGTTTACATATTTAACATTTCTTCTATACCGCGCTATTATAATCAGTGCGGTGTACATCAAACAAAAACATACTACAATGCATACAAGCAACATTGAGTTTACAATGAACAGGGAATTAAACATGGGATAAACCGGGAAAACTATGTACAAGTTAACTTGATGCTATGTACAATACTCTAACTCATTTGGATGTTGCATGTGCTTTTGTGGGTGGATGGTACACGTAAGATGATTAGCGGTTGGGCTTATGTGTAGGCTAACCATTTTCTGTTTGTATTAAGGTGCTAGGGTGGCTGGGGCATGTGGGAAGCTTGCCGGGTGTGTGTTTGCCTCGGATGGTTTTTGGGTAGCATTTTGTGAACAGATGGTGTTTCAAGGCTTTTCTGAATAGGACTAGGCTTTTGAAGCCACGGATTTCATGGGGAAGGGCATTCCAGTTTAAAGGAGCAAATATAGAGAAGGCCCTGTTGGAGGTAGCCTTTGTACACTTAGTCATCATCTTGGGGACTACTAAGGTGTCCATTGCAGTAGGCCTCCTGTTTCTATTTTCCAGGGTACCGTGGATTAGCTTGCTGATTGGCGTAGGGGGGTAGTTATTTAGGGCTTTGACAGTAAGGACTAATGACTTGTATTGGAGTCTGGCATGTAAAGGTAGCCAATGCAGATCTTTCATGACAGTCGTTATGTGGTCAGATCTTGACGATCCAGAAAGGACTCTCGCAGCTGCATTCATAGCTAGGCAGAGCGGATTTAAGGTTGATTGTGCGAGACCATGGAGGATGATGTTAGCGAAATCCAGATGTGGGAGGACTAATGCCTGGAGGGTTGTTCGGTAGTCAGTGAAATCCAGTAGGGGGCGGAGGTGACGTAGAGTTCTGATCTTATGATATATTGCCTTTGTGACGTTTTTCACATGTGTGGTCATATCCAGGTGCTGGCCCAGTGTGATGCCGAGATAACGGATTGTGGATTTGGATTTCAACTCTACATTGTTGTCAAGTAGTGATGGGGGAGGTATGAACTTACGGTTCCTCGTGACGAATAGAACATCAGTTTTGTCATGGTTGATCCGTAGGTTTTGTGTCAACAGCCATTCGGCTACAGCTTCGAAGCATCTGATTATTGGGGAGAGCACTGGTTGGTCAATTGTGAATGGCATGTAAAGGAGGATGTCGTCTGCGTAAGCAAGGAATTGTACGTTGAAGGATCGGATCAAATCACATATCGGCTGCATATAGGTATTGAACATCAGTGCCGATAAGGACGATCCTTGAGGTACCCCCTGTGTCTGCAGAAATGGTTCTGAGGATGTGTGGCCTGCCTTGACTTGTTGCCACCTATTGGATAGGTAGGATTTACACCATTCCAGTGCCGTGCTTTGAATCCCCTTTTCTTTCAGGCGTTGTAGAAGTATGTCATGGCTCACTGAGTCGAAGGCGGCAGAGATGTCCAGAAAGATGAGGACAAATCCTTGTTGGATGCTGTTTATTCCTGTGACCAAATCGTTGAATAGGGTTGTAAGGACAGTGTCAACTCCATGTGCTTCCCTGAAGCCGTGTTGGGATGGATCTAGCGGTGCTTCAGTATCGATATGATGCTGGATTTGTTGTTGAGCAGCTTTTTCGATGATCTTGGCAAGCTGGGGGATGCTTGAGATTGGCCTAAAAGATTCAACTTTGGATGGGTCTAGTCTGCTGTTTTTCAGTAGCGGCCTGATAGAGGTGTGTTTCAAACTCTGTGGGAACGAACCCGTTAAAAAAGACTGGTTCAGTATTTTGCTCAGGATTTGGCTTAGGTCATGTCGCAGTTCTCTGATCCAGCTGGCTGGGCAGGGGTCATTGGGTGCTGTGCTGGGATTGATGGAAGCAATAATGTTCTCAACCTCTTTATTGGATACCGTGGTGAAATTGCATAATGGTGTTGCTTGGGATGCTTTAGGCAATACGGAGGGGTTACTGACACTTATGTTTGTGTTGGTCTTAATCATCTTTGATTGTAAATAGTTTGCGTAGTCCTGTGGCTGAGGCATTGGAAGTTGGGCTGAAACCGGCTCTCCTGTTATGGACTTTACTATATTAAACAGGGCATGTGGTTTATTGATGGAGCGATTTAATATATCAGTGTGGTAAAGTTTCCTACTCTGCGTTATCTTCGCACGGTGGGTAATTAAGTATGAGTTGTATGCAGCATGCGTCTCGGGGGAGTGGGTTTGGTGCCACCGTCTCTCAAGTTTGCGTAGGTGGTGGAGAGATGTTCGTAGGTCTGTGGAGAACCATGGTGCATGTTCCCGTTGTCTTATTTTCTTTTCGGTGTATGATGGACAGGAGGCAGCTCTAAGGTTCTCATCCCATTTGGATATGAGATCATCTAAGTTGAGGGTTGTGTTGGTCATAAGAGGTCGGAGATTCTCTAGGACTTCGCTCTGGTTGAGTGGTCGGAAGCGGGCTGTTGGGGTTCCAGATGTATTTGATATCATTCGACTCTTGTGGGACGTACTTATGGGTATATGGAATCTGAGTAGATAGTGATCAGACCAAGGCACTGGTGTTACGGACAGTGCGAGGGCTTGGGATGTCGTGACATTGGAATGAGGTGCGAAGATGAGGTCTAGCTTACCTCCCTTAGTGTGGGTGGGAGAGTCGACATATTGTTTGTAACCTAGATCCTCTAGGGCATCTAGGAATGCTGCTGCGTGGCTGTCTTGAAGGGATGGGAAGTTGAAGTCACCAACTAACCAAATTGGAGAGCGTGGAGTGGGTGTGGTGCACACAAGCTCAATTATTGTTGAAAGGTCATCTGGTGATGGGGTGGGTGCCCGGTATAGAAGGTTGATTGTGCAGAGCTCATTTGATATAGTGAGAGAGTCAAGGTGGGTTGAACTGGAGGTATTGCACAGCTTGAAATGTAGATCGGCTTTGGCGAGGATGAGCGTCCCGCCTCCTTTCTGAATGGACCTGTGGCATGTGTATAGAGAAAATCCTGGTGGTAGCATCTGATTCAAGAGGACGTTGTCGCAATCAGATAGCCATGTCTCCGTGATCATCAAGATGTCGAGGTTGTATAGGGGTATCAGGTCAATGGCTGCAGGCCATTGTGATCGTACTGATCTGGCATTTATCAACGCACACTTCAGTAGGCGTGGAACATGGAACATAACAATCAGACAGGGTACATAGGTCTGAGTTTACAATTAACAGGAGAAACAACTTGGATAACAAAAGGTAACTATTTACACAATGAAGTCACATAAGACATAGCAAGAGATTTAATGGTCAAGGACTCCTTACATGGTGTGGACGCCTGGCTTACAGGGTGTGATGGGACAGTTGTAAGTATCTGAGTGGGGATGTGGTTCATTGTTCTCTGGGAAATATTTAATGAAAAGGAAGTGTTTAAGGGCCTTCCTAAACTGGGTCAGGTTAGTTATTGCCCTGATGTTTGTTGGTAGTGAGTTCCAGAATCTTGGTGTGCAGAGACTGAAGGCCCTGTTTGCGGTTATTGAAGTGCATTTTGTTAATTCTCTCGGCAATGATAGCATATTTATTGCAGTGGATCTTCTTGGTCTATTAGGCGCTGTTGCTTGGATAAGGTCAGAAAGTGAAGATGGAGAGAGCTTATTGACCGCTTTGAATGTCAGCAGCACTGTCTTGAATAAGATCCTGGCTTGTACAGGAAGCCAGTGTAACTGCTTTAGAAGGGGCATCACATGGTCTCTTTTAGATGACCCCTGGAGAACCCTCACTGCACTATTCATGGCAAGTTGTAAGGGGTTCAAGGTGGATTGTGGGAGACCTTGTAATATGGCATTGGCATAATCCAGATGTGGCATTATCAGGGCCTGGTAAATTGTCCGAAAATCTTCCAGTTCAAGCAAGGGGCGTAGATGTCTGAGTGAACGGATCTTGAAATAGATTGCTCTTACAGTGTTAGCTATGTGTGCCTTCATGTCAAGGTTTTGATCCAGTGTAACTCCCAGGTAACGAATTGTGGGTTTTGCTTGAAGTTCGGCCTCTTTCACCTTCAAGTATTTGGGTGGGCTGAAGTTTGGGTTCCTCGTAATGAAGAGCACCTCCGTTTTTTTATTTTGAATCCGAAGGTTTTGTGACAGGAGCCATTCAGATATGGCATTGAAGCAGTTGGTCGAAGGGGAGAGGTCAACTTGGTCTATGTAGAACGGCATACAGAGCAGGACATCATCTGCATATACCATACAACTGACATGGAAGGACCTGATGATATTGCAAATGGGTTGTATGTATATGTTGAACAACAAAGCCGATAGGGAGGATCCCTGGGGAACTCCTTGGTTTTGATGAAACGGTTCTGATGTTGCTCCGCCTGATCGTACTTGCTGCCATCTATCGGTCAAGTATCATTTGCACCATTCCAGTGCTGTTCCGCAGATGCCCTTCTCTTTTAGTCGTCCAAGAAGCAGCTCATGATTTACTGAGTCGAAGGCTGCGGCAATGTCTAGGAAAATGAGTGCAAAACCCTGATAAATGCTGTCAATGCCAGTGATTATATTATTGAAAAGGGTGGTGAGGAGTGTTTCCACTCCATGTGACTCCCTGAAACCATGTTGGCATGGGTCAAATGGAGCAACAGAGTCGATGTGGTCCTGTAACTGCCTTTGCACTACTTTTTCCATTAATTTTGCGAGAAAAGGTATACTTGAAATGGGTCTGTAGGAGTCTACCTTTTGAAGGTCTAGTTTACTATTTTTTAGCAGTGGTCTGATCGATGTGCGCTTGAGGGCAGATGGGAAGTAACCACTTGAGAAGGATAGGTTCATTATTTTTGTTATTATCGGACTGAGATCACTGCGGAGTTCCTTTATCCAGAAAGCCGGACAAGGATCTGTTTGCGCAGTAGTGGTGTTGAGGTTCATGATAGTATCTTCAATGCACTTCTTGGAAGGGTTTGAGAAGGAAGTTAAAGATGTTGTATATGTTGTACACCCTTGTTCTGGTGGGGGAGGCACCATTTGAAATTTTATTTGTCTGACATAACTTGGATTGTAGGTAAGAGGTGGAGGAGTAGCCTAGTGGTTGGGGCAAGGTACTTCAGGCCGGGGGTTCAAATCCCACTAGAGGACAGCAACCTTGGGCCGGAAGGACTGGGGTTTCTAGTCCCACGGATGCTCCTTGTGGTCTTGGGCAAGCCACTTAACCCTCCTTTGCCCATGTTCCCTGTAAATATTAGTGTATGTGTCTCATGTCCCCGCGTGTTAAATGTATCCCCCAATTGTGTTGTGACCGCTTTTATTGAAGGATAAGGCGGTATACAAAACTGTCTAAATAAATAAATAAAAATAAGAGGCAAATTCCTGCGGATGGATTTCACATTGGTGCTTCGGTGTTGGCTCCTTGGATAGAGACTTGACAAGGTTAAACAGATCGTGAGGTTTATTTAGCGAGTGTTTTAAGGTGTCCGTGTGGTACCGTTTCATTTTCTCTGTGATGGCTTCACGGTGAGCAGTTAGCTGATGGATGTAAGCTGTCTGGTCTTGAAAGGAGTGTGACCTTCGCCAACGTTTCTCAAGTTTCCTTAGTAAGTGGAGTGATGCTTTTAGTTCGGCTGTGTACCAGGGGGCTGCAGGTCTTTTCCTTGATGAGTTGTTAGGTGGCAGACGAAGTGCGGTCGCGCTGAGGTTATTGTTCCAGCAAGTGATCAGCTCATCCAGGTTTAGGGTGGTCTCATTAAGGAGCGAACCCGTTTCAGCCAGGATAAGATCTCTATTGAATGGGCGGAAACTTCTAGCAGGTAGTTTAGAGGGATTACTTGGCGCTCTGTTGGTCTTCGATTGACTGTCATGAGTTGGAATTTGGAAGATGATGAGTTTGTGATCCGACCATGGTACAGTAGTTATGGACAACACGGTGTCATGGAATTGATCAGAAATTGTCTGCAAGGCGAATATGAGATCTAGTGTATTTCCCTTCACATGAGTAGGTTCATTTACTAATTGCTTATAACCTAAGATATCGAGGGCTTCAAGAAAGGTAGAAGAATGGTTATCCTGAAGCGCTGGCAGGTTAAAATCACCTAGAATCCAGTTTGGAGTATTTGAATTCTGGATATTAGATGCGAGATTTATAATAGTTGGGAGGTCCTCAGTGGAGGATGAGGGAGCTCTATAAAGCAGATTTATAGAGCAGCCCTTGTTGGAAATGGAGACTGTCTCCAAGTGGTTTGAACTAGTAGAGTCAACTAGCTGGAAATGAAGCTCTGTTCTGCTGAGGATGAGAACTCCGCCTCCTCTTTTGTTTTGTCTATGGCTTGTACATGCTGAGAAATTAAAGGGGAGGAGCTGGTTGATTATGACATTATCTTCAGGGGAAAGCCATGTTTCGGTGACCATGAGGATGTCGAGATTATGGAGGGATATTATGTCTGCAATCACTGGTCACTTGTTACGGATTGAGCGAGCGTTGATGAGGGCACATTTTAGATTTTGTGGATAGGGACTTTTGTCCTGTTTGGCATTCCTAGAGTGTTGGAGTGCAATGTTCCTTCCTAACCACCCCAGGCATAATCTTAGCTTTAGACTTAAACCTATTAAAGGACGGCCAGTCATGTTCAGGTTCAGCTGGTTATCATCACCAGAAATAGATTAAGGCCCCAAAGTCAATTAATCTTGAGGTGAACAAAGTCCCTTAAAGGTAACTGGTATACCTGTATCCCCTCACTTGGTTTGCAGCATGTTGTGCTGTGAGGGCTAAGCTATTGGTAGCATAACTACTGGCAGGGTCTCACAAAATGGACAGGTCTCAGTGGAGGTGCCAAACCAAGAAAAACCACCCATCTAGGCGGCAGCAGCAGAATGGGACGGTGTTGGCGGCAGAAGATCACATTTCTGTGACAACAGCAACAACATTAAAATTAAACTGCGCGGAAGGAAGGCCTGACAATCTACTTCCATATCTTGTCACAAAAACCCAATGGATAGTCACAACAAAACAAATTGTACTATAATGCTGGAAGATGAGACCTCCAGGTCAGAAGGCAGTCAACTGGCTACGGGGGAGGAGCTGAAGACTTTTCAGAGTAAAGCCAGCATTTATGATGTGGTTGGATCAACGTCTTCAAGATGTCTGACTGCTGATGTAGCTGTGCATGAGAGTTAGAAGCTACAAAGATGTCTTACATACTGGGACATGAAATGTATGAAGCATGAACCAAGGGAAGTTGGAGGCGGTCAAGAATGAAATGGAAAGTGCACAACTCGATCTGTTGGGTGTCAGCAAACTGAAATGGACTGCCATGGGGCACTTTGCACCTGATGATCATATGGTCTATGATGCTGGAAATGAACGACAAAGAAGAATGGTATTGCATTTATAATTAAGAAGAAACTTGCAAGAAATGTAATGAAATACAATGCTATCAGTGAACACTTCATTTCGATTTGTCTACAAGAAATGCCCATTAACACAACTATAATGCAAATATATGCCCCCAACAACAGCTGCAGAAGAGGATGAAGTTGATGAGTTTTATGAACAAGTACAAACAGGATATCCTGACAGTCATGGGTGACTGGAACACAAAAGTTGGCAACAAAGGAGCCAAAGTGGTTGGAAAATATGGACTTGGTGACAGAAATTAAGCTGGAGAAAGAATTCTGCAAGATCAACAAGCTACTGATCTCAAATACCTTCTTCTAGCAACACCAGTGGCAGCTTTACACATGGACTACCCAATGGATTGCACAAAATTCAAATTGACTACATCTGTGGAAGTTACCGATGGAAAAGCTCTATACTATCAAAGACAAAACCTGGACCTGACTGTGGTACAGATCACCAACTACTAGTATGCAAACTCAAGTTAAAGTTGAAAAAGAGCAAGCCACTCATGAATGTAGCAAAATATGACCCTGAGAATATACCATTGGAACTTAAAGACTGCCTGCAAAATCGATTTGCTGCTTTGGATACAAATGACAGAGCTCCAGAGGAGTTATGGAATGACATCAAGAAAATTGTGTTGGAGGAAAGTGAGAAATCTCTACAAAAGGTGAAAAAGCAAAAGCAACCAAAATGGATGATCGAACTCTGAAAATTGCCCAGAAATGCAAAGCTAAAGCCAGAGGAGAAAGAGGCAATTGCAGAACTCAGAGATTTCCAAAGTGCAGGAAGAGAAAACAAGGAGAAGTACTACAATTATGCATGCAAAGAAATAGAAGCAGAAACTATTAGAGGAAGAACAAGATCGGCTTTCCTACGAGAGTTAAAGAAAAAATTCCAGCCTTGAATTGGAATGTTACAAGATACTCAGGGATCCATGTTGAATGATGCTGTGAAGATCAAGAAAAGGTGGAGAGACTATACAGAGTTATTATACCATAAAAATCAAGTGGACCAACAACTATTTCAACCTGTACTTTATGATTAGGAACCATTGGTGATTGCATTGAAAGCCTTATCAAAGAACAAAGCACCAGGCATTGATGGCATTCCCACTGAATTACAGCAATCTGATGGAATTGTTACCATACTTACTATTTATTTATTTTATTTGAACAGGTTTTTTTTTATACTGCCCCTTCCAGTGATCAGAGACAGTTTACATGGAACAAAAACTTGAAGATACATGGAACATTCTTAATAACATAACATAATAGGAACTAGGTACCTAGCTGAAACACGAACTATATACACACTAGTAAACATGAGTTGCAGAGGCATAGTGATAGCTGGTTCTCTTATCTATTTACAAAGATACATCTTGAAAAAAGGAAGGATTAAGGAATTTGGGTGGTAGAGAGGTAGACTGACGAATTGGAAGTGTTGTTGTTGGAGGGTGTATTAAAGTATTCCACGAATAGAAGTGTCTAATTCTTTGCGGAAAGTTAGGAGCTTTGATTTCTCTGAGATGTTCGGGTATCGCATTCCAAAGTGTGGGGGCTGTAAATCTAAAAGCTCTATTGCTTGTAAGTTGTTTAGTTTTTCGTATAGAGGATGGTATTTTTAGTAAGTTGTGTGTGCTTGTCCTCCTGTTACTAATATCCATTTGAGATTGTATTAGAGTGGATAGGTAGGAGGGGAGATATCATTGTACAGTTTGAAGACAGTGATTAATTGCTTATACTTTATTCTGGAGGCTATTGGGAGCCAGTGGAGGTCGTATAGGATAGGTGTAATATGTTCGGTTAGGTTAGCTTTGGTGATTATCCTGGCAGCGACATTTTGTGCAAGTTGGAGTGTGTGTATAGACATTTTTGGGATGCCTTGAAGTATACCATAACAGAAATCCAGATAAGGATTTACAAGTGCTTGGACTATTGTTCGAAAATCATAGGGGTCGAGAATTGGTCTAAGATGTTGAATGGTTTTTAAATTTGTAAAATACTGTTCTAGAAGTAGATTTAATCTGAGATATCATATTGAGAGCTTTGTCATTAATGACACCTAGTTATCTTACTTCGTGTTTGATAGGCAAGTCTATATTGTGAAGTTTGAAGGTAGTCGGAGTAAAATTCTGATTTCTTGTAGTGAATAGAAAGCATAGTTACTCACCTGTAACAGGTGTTCTCCAGGGACAGCAGGAATCAGTCCTCACGTATGGGTGATGTCGGCGCCGATGGAGCCCTTGTGCAGAGCAATTCCCCAGCTTTCAAAGAAAGCCTTTGGGATTGCATCGTGCATGCGCAATCCCCTTCCCGCCCAAGGGTGCCATCATGTTCAGTCAAATGACAGCTAAAAAGACGGCAAAATGAAGAAAAATCAATAGTAGGACTGCAACTCCAGGGGAGGAGGGAGGGTCGTGAGGACTAATTCCTGCTGTCCCTGGTGAACACCTGTTACAGGTGAGTAACTATGCTTTCTCCAGGAACAAGCAGGAAGTCAGTCCTCACATATGGGACTCCCTAGCTATGGGCTACTGAGAACCCCTAGCTGAAAAATGGCTCCCTCTAGAAGAGCCGCAGCAGCTGTAATAGGAATTCAGCGGAGATGCCACACCCCGGTAGCCTGACACCAGAGGGCCGGAGGGTAGGAGTTACCTAAAGCTCAATTAAGTTACAGAGTACCGCATGGCCGAAAGCAATGTCCCGTCAGGACTCACCATCCAAGCAGTAATGGGCTGCAAAAGTCTGGCTTGAAGACCTGGCTACGGCACAGCAGATGTCTGCCAGTGGAACAGAGCGGAAGTGAGCCACTGATGCGGCCTTAGCCCTGACACGGTGGGCCGTGACTCGACCCTGCAACGGAAGGTCAGCCGCCCTGTATGCCCAGGCAATGCAGTCTGCCACCCAGGTGGACAACATGCGCTTGGAGACAGGTAGCCCCAGTTTACTGGGGTCATAAGAGGCGAAGAGCTGGGTAGCCCTTCGATGCCCCGCATACATTCCAGGTAGAAGGCTAATGCCCTCTTACAATCAAGGGTATGCAGAACCGCCTCTGCCCGGCTGGCATGCGGTCTGGGAAAAAATGTCAGAGGAACCACCTCTTGGTTGAGGTGGAATGGAGAGACCACTTTTGGAAGAAACTTGGGATAGGTGCGCAGGACCACCCTGTTCCTATAAAACTGTGTATACGGTCTTTCTGACACAAGAGCTTGTAGCTCACTCACTCATCTAGCAAATGTGAGTGTCACCAGGAACAGCACCTTCCAGGAGAGGAAGCGCAGATGGCAAGCAGACATCGGCTCAAAAGGTGGGCAAGTAAGTTGTTGCAAGACCACATTCAAATCCCACTCGACTGCCGGGGGGACGAACCGGGGGTTTTAGTAGAAGTAAACATCTGAGGAATCTGGACACCAAGGAGTGAACCGAAAGAGGTTGGCCTTCCACTGGAGAGTGGTATGCTGATAAAGCACTCAGGTGGACCCTGACAGAATTAGACTTGAGGCCTAATTCTGAGAAGTGAAGCAGGAACTGTAATACCACCGGTACTAGACAAGAGAAAGGGTTCTCGTTGTGCTGGTTACACCAAACTTCAAACCTATGCCACTTGAAGGCATAGGTTTTCCTAGTGGACTGCCTCCTTGAGGCCAGTATGTTTATGTTTATTACATTTGATATACCGCTCAGGCCAAGAAGCATCAGAGCGGTTTACAATCCTACATTTATGTTATGGAAAATAAGAAAAGAACGCCATTAATAAGATAGGACAGAGTAGGAGAAACAGATAGACAAAGTGATAGCACAGATAGGAGAAAACAGAACAGCAGACTACCTTCACAAACTACAGGCAAGACAAATAGACTCACAATTTTTGTATGATTTTAATCATTCGCCATGGACCCCGCCTAAGGGCCATGCCAAAGGGCCCTCTGGCGAGGCCCTCAGGCGTGGGCGTGCCTCCGGAGCGGTGGTTTAAATGCCAGTGAGCAGGGCAGTTGCTAGGCAGTCTGTGAGGTGAGGAGAGGCTCCCGCCCACACACCAAGATGAAATCAGCTGCATTCCCTGATCTTAAATGAGCCTCCGGAGTGGCGGTTTAAATGCCGGTGAGCAGGGCAGTTGCTAGGCAGTCTGTGAGGTGAGGAGAGGTAGCACTTCTTCCATGTTCTTAGGCAGGAGGAGAGAAGCCAGCACTACCCTTTCTTCTCGTACCTTCGCTGTTCACATGGGTCCCAATGTTTCACCCTCACTCCCGCTGCAGGGCTCTATCCTTGCTCCCCTACTTTTCAATGTCTTCCTCGCTCCTCTCGCCCTGCTCATTCAACAAATGGGCATCTCCTTTTTTATCAATGCTGATGATATTCTTAGTCTACCATACCTCCTCCTCTGCACCCGACCTGTCTCCTCTTAATGACTGCCTTACTCTCACTGCTTCCTGGTTCAGCCACAATTTTCTTCATGTTAATCCATCTAAATCCTCTGCCATCTGGTTTTCTTTTGGTGCCCCCTCTCCTACTTTGTTACCTATTATGTCTGCTCGTCCTATTCCCCTCGTCTCCACCCTTCGATACCTAGGTGTCACCTCCCTTTCCTTTCACCAGCATATCTCCTCTGTAGTGTGTGCCTCCTTTTTCCACCTTCGAAGAATCAAATCCATCTGCCCATTCTTTTCTGCCCCTGCTATCACTCCTCTCATTGTGTCTCTTGTGATCACTTGCTTAGATTACTGTAACTCTGTTCTTGCTGGCCTCCCCCCGCTATCAACTTCGCCATCTCCAGCTAGTCCAAAACACTGCCGCCCGTTTAATCACTCACTCCCCTGTTAATGCCCACGTCACCCCCTCTCTTCTCTCCCTTCATTGGCTTCCAATCTCTGTCAGATTTATCTATAAAATTCTTACCATCACCCATAAGGTCCTGCATATTAGTACTCCACAATACCTGGCTGATATCATCCACCTTCAACCAGCCCCCCCCGTCTTCTCCCCTCTGCACACGGTAATCGTCTTTTTCTTCCCTCTCCCTCCCAGGCCCACCTTGAGCTTACCCGTCATTCTGCCTTTTTCTTCCTCAGCCCTGCCCTCTGGAACTCTCTCCCACACTCCCTCCACACTGAACTTTCTTTCCCTCGGTTCAAGATGCTCCTTAAAACTCACCTTTATTGTCAGGCCTATGACCTCCCCGCTCCTGCTGATGGTTCAGACTCCTCCCCGTCAGGCCCCCCCACCGCTAGTTTAGTGATCTTCTTGCTTAACCATTTGACAGCCTCCTCCCCTCTATCTCTGTTTCTTTCATGTTGCGTCTTGCCTCCCTCCTACCTCGTTTCTTTTTTTCTCTATTACTTTCCTGTTTATCAATGGCGTTCCTTTCTCCCCTTTTCTTTTCTGTAGCCAATGGATTATTGTATTGTACACCGCCCTGACACTTCGGCAAGGGCGGTATATCAAATTTTGCAGATAAAGATAAAGATAAAAGATAAAGACCCTTTTAGCAGCCATGCCATCAGGTTGAGGGACCCGAGGTTGGGGTGTAAGATAGAGCCCTGCTCCTGGGACAGGAGATCAGGCTGCGTCCCCAGAGGGAGTGGGGTTTCCACCGCCAGCTGGAGGAGAAGTGGAAACCAAGGTTGTCTTGGCCATCTGGGGGCTACCAAGATGATCGAGGCCTTGTCTTGAAGGATTTTGAATAAAGTCCGGGCCATCAGAGGCGTGGGAGGAAACGCATATAGGAGGCCCACTGACCAGGAGATCAGAAAAGCATATGCAGCCATCCTTTGGGGGGGGGGGGGGGGGTGGCTGTCTGGAGCAAAAGTTGTGCAACTGATGAGTCTGCGGACTGGCAAAGAAATCTATGTCCGGATGTCCCCAGCACTGGAAGATCTGCTGGGCTACTTCTGTATTCAGTTGCCACTCATGAGGTTGGAGAATTCTGCTTAGCTTGTCTGCTAGGTAGTTCTCCTGACCCGGCAGGTAAACTGCTTTGAGAGACATACCATGTCGGATTGCAAAGAAACAGAGGTCCAGTGTCTCCTGACACAGTATGCGGGACCCTGTGCCTCCCTGCTTGTTCATGTAGAACATAGCCACCTGGTTGTCTGTCTGTACTAAGACAGACTGTTGTGAGAGAACATGAGAGAAGGTTTGAAGAGAGCTAGGCGTATCTGTCGTGTCTTCTCTTGAGGAAACCACAACCCTTGAGTGCATAAGTCCTGGCAATGGGCTCCCCAGCCCAGCAGGGATGCATCTGTCATCAGCACTCTTGTGTATGAGGGAGGCTGGAAATGCACTCCCTCGAGCAGGTTGGATGGCTGACGCCACCAAGTTGTCAACCTCAGTAGTCGTTTGGACACTCTGATCCTGTCTCCGAGTCTTCTTGTGGCTTGTGTCCACTGATCCGAGGCACCACTGAGCTGTTCTCATGTGGACGTTTGGGGTCACATGAACGTGGAGGCTATGTGTCCTAAGAAGGCGTAGAAAGTGCCTTGCTGATATCTGAGATTTGTGGGTGATGTGGTGTAACAGCTCCAGAGGTCTCTGAGCTCTACCTTCTGGCAGGTAAGCTTCTGGCAGGTAAGCTAACCTTGTCCCTATGAACTCTAAGTTTTGAGTGGGGAGGAAAGTGGACTTTGCTTGATTTATGACAAAGCCTAGATGCTGCAGTATGTTGATAGTGCGATCCGTGGCCTGTTGGGCTTCTTGAGGCGACAGGGCCTTGAAGAGCCAGTCGTCCAAGTACAGGAAGACAAATATTCCCTGGTTCCTGAAGAAGGCCACCACTATCACCAGACATTTGATGAATACTCTGGGGGCAGAGGCTAGGCCGAATGGAAGTACTCTGTACTGAAAATGGTTTCCTCCCACTACAAATCTGAGATATTGCCTGTGGTCTGGATGTATGAGGATGTGCGTATAAGCATCCTTCAGATCTAAAGAGCATAGCCAGTCTCCCTGGTGGAGGTAAGGCAGCAATATGTACATGTACAGCTGGTAGGTGTTTGGTTTTTTTTGTGTACATTTTTAAAGCAAGGTTACTTTCTTTTTGGTGCTCTAGTGGAACTTTCCTTGAGCAGAGTAGGTGGTTGAACTCCAGTAACCTCTTCAGCTTTGGGAACTGCTAACACCTAACCAGGAGTTAGTGGGCCTGATTACCTGAGAGCAGCTGAGGGCCTGCATAAAAGGCTCCAATGCCCTGCCCCATTCAGGCTTTCCTATAGGAGCTCTCCAGATCAACCAACAGTAAGGATTTAAGGGTTTGTTTTATTATATTAAATTGTTAGCTCTCTGACTGGGAGCTCCTAAAAGGGTTTTTTGTACATTTTTAAAGCAAGGTTACTTTCTTTTTGGTGCTCTAGTGGGACTTTCCTTGAGCACAGTAGGTGGTTGAACTCCAGTAACCTCTTCAGCTTTGGGAACTGTTAACACCTAATCAGTGGATTACAGGATCCAAGGCAGCATGGATTCACCAGAGGCAGGTCTTGTCAGACAAATCTTATTGATTTCTTTGACTGGGTGACCAGGGAGTTGTACCGAGGGAGAGCCCTAGATGTGGTGTATTTAGATTTCAGTAAAGCCTTTGACACTGTTCCTCACAGGCGACTTATAAACAAACTGAGCACCCTAGGGATGGACCCTAAAGTTACTGCTTGGGTTAGAAATTGGTTGGGTGGGAGGCGACAAAGAGTACAAGTAAATGGAGCTCACTCTGAGGAGAAGGATGTTATCAGTGGTGTGCCCCAGGGATCTGTCTTTTTAACATCTTTGTTAGTGATATAGCGGAAGGGCTTTCAGGTAAGGTTTGCCTCTTTGCGGATGATACCAAAATCTGCAATAGAGTAGACACCCAGGAAGGAGTAGATAACATGAGGAGGGATCTAGATAAGCTTGAAGAATGGTCTAGAATTTGGCAGCTGGGATTTAATGTTAAAAAATGTAAGGTCATGCATTTGGGCTGCAGCAATCCAAGGGAGCAATATAGTATAGGGGGTGAAGTACTTTTGTCCACTAAAGAAGAGCGGGACCTAGGCGTGGTTGTGTCTGATGATCTTAAAGTAACTAAACAGGTAGAAAAGTCAACGGCAAAAGCTAGAAGGATGCTTGGGTGCATACGGAGAGGAATGGTTAGCAGAAAAAAGGAGGTGATAATGCCTCTCTCTAAGTCTTTGGTGCAACCTCATTTGGAGTATAGTGTGCAATTCTGGAGACCGCACCTTCAAAAGGATGTGAACAGGATGGAGTCGGTGCAGAGGGTGGCTACTAAAATGATTAGTGGTCTCCATTATAAAGCATATGAGGACAGACTGAAGGATCTTAATGTGTACACCTTAGAGGAAAGGCAGGATAGAGGTGATATGATTAAGATGTTTAAATACCTCCGTGGCATAAATGTTCAGGGAGAGAGCCTCTTTCAATTGAAAGCAAGTTCTGCTACGAGGGGACATGGAATGAGGGTGAAGGGAGATAGATTCAGGAGTGATATGCGGAAATATTTCTTTACGGAAAGAGTAGTGGATCCGTGGAATAGTCTCCCAGTGGAGGTGGTAGAGATGAGGACAGTAACTGAATTCAAAAAAGCATGGGACAAACACAGAGGATCTCTAAAGGTAAAAAGGGGACTGTTGTAGTTGTTATGGAAGGACAGACTAGATAGGCCATGTGGTCTTTTTCTGTCGTCATATTTCTATGTTTCTAATATTCCAAGGGAAAGCATCTTGAACTTTTCCCTCACCAGGAACTTGTTTAGGTTTCGCAGGTCGAGGATGGGCCTGAGGCCTCCTGTTCTCTTTGGTATCAGGAAATACCGGGAGTTAAAGCCTTGTCCTAGAAGGCTGTGGGGCACCGGCTCCACCGCCTGATCCTTGAGAAGACTGGCCAACTCCTGTAAGAGGAGGTTCCTGTGTAGAGGGGGTCTGAGAGGCTCTCCTGGAAAGTAGGAGGGAGGTACCTGGTTGAAGTGGAGCAAATAGCCCTTTTGGACTATTTGCAAGATCCAGGCATCGGTGATGACTGCAGGCCATCTGTGGGCGTACAGTGCCAACCTTCCTCATGTGCAAGGCCTCACCCCTGGCTGGAGAGAGACACTGCTGTGGCAGTGAAAACCCCCCTACCGGCTGGGGCTTGGGGGTCTTCTGCTTATTACATGGGCCATGCCCCTGTCCCTTGGCCTGCTGCCCCTGTTGGGGAGCTGGGGAGGCCTGTTGAGTGGGGTAGTTGCGGTAAGCCGTACCCTTTCTTGGGAAAAAGGTCTTTTTACCCAGGCCCTTCTTTTTGGAAGGGGCAGAAGTCTTTTTGGGGAGTCTTGTCCGGGTCAAGCACTCGGTCTCGATCTCAGCAGCCTTCTCAGTCATGGGTTTGCCAAAAAGGTTGTCATCTCGGCAAGGGACATCGACCAACTTGTCCTGAACCCATGGCTCTAGGTCTTATGACATTAGCCACATCTGGTGTCGGGCACTGATGCCGACTGCGGCCACCCAGGTCGAAGCCTCGAAGCCATCATAGGCTGCTCGAGAGAAACTTCGAGCACTCCCGAATCCCCATGGACAAGTTTTTGAAATGCTGCAAGGGTTCCTCAGATAGGCCAGCAGAGAACTCAGCAATCTCCTTTGCCAGGTCTTGTAAGTACATGTCCATGTACAGCTGGTAGGTTTGAACACGGCATGATAGCATCGAGCCCTGGTAGCACTTCCTGCCAAGGGCGTCCAGGTTCCAGACCTCCCTGCCAGGGGGCACTGAAGAGTGCGTTTTCTGGTTCTTGAGCCTGTGCATGGCCGATTCCACAATCATGGAGTTGTGCGGCAGTTGTGCCTTTTGGAACCCAGGGCTCTTGCGGACTCGATATATGGAATCGACCCGCTTGCTGAGAACCGGCATTGAGGCCGGTGACTCCCACATGCGGAGCATCAGCCGTTCCAACATCGGAGGAACTGGTACCGTAAGGGCTTCCCGAGGGGGAAAAAATCATACTGGAGGGTTTCTAGCTCTTCGGCTCGAAGCTCCTCCTCAGTGTCCACAGGGAATGCCAAAGCCTTGGACGTGTCCCTGACGAAGTCCGAGAACCGGGTATCCTCTGGGGGGGGGGGGGGGGGTGCTTCTCCGAGGCTCGGACCCTGGCAAGTCCGATAGGACACACCGGGTCCGGTGGGTGTCCGGGGACTCTTCATCTTCTGTTTCCCATGCTGAGTCCTCCGAAGAGGAATCGATGGGCTCCGGCTGTGCGGGCTTCAATCTCGACTGCCCCGATGCCGGGGGCACTGACGTTGACGACCTCGATCCCAAACGGGAGGTCGAGGGAGACCTTAGCAGAGGATTGACTCGAGCTCAAAGAGTCTCGAGGATCGGTTCGGCCTCCGGGGTCGACTTGGATGTCAAGGTCCTGGTGGTTGGGGCAGACGGACCTGTGAGACCAGCCATCAGTGCCCACTGCTGCTCCATGAAGGCAGCATACTGTGCTCCAAGGCCGTCATCCTGAGACTGAGCTCAGAAGACTCCGCAGCCTCTGGCTCAGATGCCGGTTCTCCCGGAGGAGATTCAATGAGGACAACAGCAGTTACCTTCCTCGGCATCTCCAGCTCCGCGCGAGGTACTTTTGTAGGGCGCTCCGGCTCCGAGGACCCGGGGCAGCGGTCAGGACTCTGCGACCTGGTACGCGAGGGCCCAGGCCGATCAGAGGCATCCAACGACGACGCCCTCGCAGGTTTCTTCTTCCTCCGGTGTTCCCGCGAGGGAGACCCCCGCTCAGAAGACCCACGACGATGCTTGGAGTCAGACAGCTCCTGAGACATCGAGGATTCTGACAAGGTCTGGACCCGGGTGGATTCGGACTCTGAGAAAATCCTTTCACACTGCTGCTGCCTACTTCTAAGTGCCTTAGAGGACATTTTGCTGCATGGGCCACAGGACTTCAGGTCATGGCCGGCCCCGAGGCAAGAGACAGCAGTCATATGTGTCGGTGAGAGACATTAATTTTTTACACCGATCACACTTTTTAAACCCGCTGGCAGCCATCGGGGGAGAAAGGGCCCCTGCGAGGTCGAAAGACCGAGCTGCCAGTGAAAAAGAAAAAAAGCGCGAACGCTAGTCACAAAGGACAAAAACGAAAAATAAGACCGGACTCTATACCAGTGTACCGAATCCGAGGCGGGAAGGGGAACTGGCATCAAACCAGGCTGAAGAAAAAAAGTCTTCTGGCGTTTTGATGCACTTTTTCCGCAAGGTAAGTTGGACTATGTCCCTTGGGCTCCGCGGAAAAAGGGAGACCGAGCAAGATGGTACCCTTGGGCGGGAAGGGGATCGCGCATGCGTGATGCAATCCCAAAGGCTTTCTTTGAAAGTTGGGGAATTGCTCCGCATGAGGGCTCCGTCGGGTTCGACGTCACCCATATGTGAGGACTTGCTTCCTGCTTGTTCCTGGAGAATCTGTTTTTTTACAAATTAATTTGTAAATTGTTTTTGTTCAGCCATGATTCAGGCTTCATATATACAGTCAGTGATGTTGTTAAATTGTGTTTTTTTATGTTGAGTGGCGCATAAACCATTATATCATCTGCGCAAATGTGAAAATTGATTTTATGTTTGATGAATATGTCGCAAATCGGTTGCAGTAGAGGGGGCAGAACCTTGGGGTATTCCTTGTTCTTGTGGGAAGATGGAGGAAGAATCTTGGTTAATTTCGATATATAGTGAGCAGTTTGAGATTTAGAACTGGAAGCATTTTAGGGCAATTCCAGCAACTCCTAGGTGAGCTAGCCTATGCAGGAGGATGGTATGGTCGACATTGTCAAATGCGGCGGAGACATCCAAGATGATCATGATATAAGGCTCGATTCGGGTTATCAAGACCACAGATAAGGGTGTCGAAAAAGGCTAAGAGTAGGGTTTCCACTCCATGATAAGGACGGAAACCATACTGGTGAGTGTTAAGTGGGGCATTAGTGCCTATGTAGTCTTGAAGCTGTAATTGAATGATTTTTTCAATAATCTTCGCAGTGAACAGGATAATGGATGTAGGTCTATACGCGGAAGGCTCACTTCTACTAAGGGTATTGTTTTTTAGTAATGGGCGAATGATAAATAGTTTAAGAGCTTCAGGCAAAATGCCTTGATGAGGGATTGATTCAGCATGTTTAGAATCACCGGTGCTGGGGAGTGTGCGAGAGGAATCCCTGCCCGGTCTGTGCTCCGTGTGCTTTGTGGGCTCTTCAGGCACCTGTAGAACTTCCACGCACCCGGTGCCTTGCCCCGACGTCAGCTGGTGGAGATTTAAAAGCTAAGCGGTTCCTGCTACAGACGGGAGTGTGCGAGAGGAATCCCTGCCCGGTCTGTGCTCCGTGTGCTTTGTGGGCTCTTCAGGCACCTGTAGAACTTCCACGCACCCGGTGCCTTGCCCCGACGTCAGCTGGTGGAGATTTAAAAGCTAAGCGGTTCCTGCTACAGATGGGAGTGTGCGAGAGGAATCCCTGCCCGGTCTGTGCTCCGTGTGCTTTGTGGGCTCTTCAGGCACCTGTAGAATTTCCACACACCCGGTGCCTTGCCCCGACGTCAGCTGGTGGAGATTTAAAAGCTAAGCGGTTCCTGCTACAGACGGGAGTGTGCGAGAGGAATCCCTGCCCGGTCTGTGCTCCGTGTGCTCTTCAGGCACCTGTAGAATTTCCACGCACCCGGTGCCTTGTCCCGACGTCAGATGGTGGAGATTTAAAAGCTAAGCGGTTCCTGCTACAGACGGGAGTGTGCGAGAGGAATCCCTGCCCGGTCTGTGCTCCGTGTGCTTTGTGGGCTCTTCAGGCACCTGTAGAACTTCCACGCACCCGGTGCCTTGCCCCGATGTCATTTCTGGGGCTATAAGATCACGTCTGCTCCGCGGTCACGCGGTAGCGGTCGCGCTTTGAAGGGGCGCTTTAAAGGGGCATGTCTTGCTCCTTATGCGCTCCTTTGGCGCTTGAGGCGGTCTAGAGGCGTTGATTGATATGGGCAAACGTAGGAGACGCCATCTGAATGTAAGTACTGTGAATCCCTCCAAAGTAGTTAAAATTGTGGGGCCCATGGATAAGCATGTTGTCTTGGCAAGCTTGGAGAAAGAAAGTGGGAATGGCGCTCCTGGTACATTCCCTATCCTAGACCGCTCTTCTTTGGGTTTTTCAAACTCTGCCCTGCTTACTGATTTGGATAGCATCAACCCATTGACATCATCTCCGACGGGAGGTGCTCTGGAGCGAGATGGAGGTTGTATACTTTCTCCTGCTGCAGTCCTTCCCTCATCCTCCTCTCACCCCCCTTCCGACCCCTTCCCTTTACCTTGTGGTGTACCTCAAGGCTCCGTATTAGCCCCCCTTCTCTTTAATATCTTTCTCACTCCTCTCACACTGCTTGTTCAACAATTCGGGATCACAGCTTTCTACTATGCAGACGACATCCTTCTCCTCCACCACACCTCTCCTATCTCTCCTGATCTAGCTCCCCTTAATGTCTGTTTAGCCGCTGTCTCCAATTGGTTAATTCACAACTGTCTACATCTTAACCTCTCCAAAACCATCGCCATTTGGTTCTCTCCTGGTCACCAGCCCCCCTCCTTAGCTCCCTCTTTCGCTAATGCACCTGTCCCACTAGTCACCACCTTCTGCTACCTTGGGGTTCTTTTCGACTCCGATCTTTCTTTCTCAGCACACGTCTCCCATGTCTCTAAACTTTCTTTCTTCCACTTACGGCAAATTCGTGCTATTCGTCCTTTCCTTTCTTCCTCTGCTTTAACCACTTTACTACTCACCCTCGTCATCTCTCGTCTCGATTTCTCAAACTCCATTTTCTCTGGTATTCAAAAACTACAGCTCTCCCGACTACAACGCATTCAAAATACCGCTGCCCGTCTCGTCACCCACTCCTCTGTCAGAGATCACGTCACTCCTCTCCTTTTCTGACTTCACTGGCTCCGTCTCCTATCGCATTCAGTTTAAGCTTCTCACGTTAGTTCACAAGGCACTACACACCTCCACCCCTCAATACTTGGCTGATCTACTTCACTTCCACACCCCTCGTCATACACCCCGCTCTTTCCATCTCAACCGTCTAACCCTACCCCCACCTTCTCGCGCACACCTCCAGTCCACCCGTTCCTCAGCCTTCTTTTTTGTAGCCCCTGCACATTGGAACTCTCTCCCTCCCCCTCTATGACTCGAACCCCATCACCCTACCTTCAAACGCTCTTTTAAAACCTATCTGTTCTCCCTTGCCTTCAACCTCCCCCCTCCCTAGCCTATGCCCTACCTTTCCCCGTTTTTCCCTCCACCTCTGTTGCTATCTCTTTTTCTTAATTAATTGTAACTTCTTTTCCAAATTTCTGGCTAATTGCCACTCTGTACTTGTTGATTTTTATTGTACACCGCTCTGCCTACCCTGAAGGGCGGTTAATCAAATAAATGAAAATGAAAAAAAAAATGAAAATGAGAGTGACTGTGAGCCAGTGGCAGTTCCTCTGCCGAAAGCTCTTCAGCTCCCGCTGGACCGGGTAGTGGTGCATCTGAAAGAACCTCCTGGTGTAGTTGATGTACAAAATGTTTCATTAGCAGATGTTTGGTCTGTATTGTCACGTATAGAATCATCGATTGCTTCTCTGTCATCTGTTGTTTCTCAATTTTCAGATTTTTCTAGAGGTTCTGTTGCTAAGTTAGCTCAACATGATTCCCAAATTGCAACTTTGGATGTTAGGTGTCAGGACTTGGAAGGTCAGGTGGGGTCCCTGCAAAAGCAGTCGTCTACTTTTAGTGAAAATCATTTTTATTCATTTTCAAACAAACCAAAACAGAACACCATAAAGAGAGTAAACAATTATTACAGAACATTATAAGCTGCAAAGGCCAATCGAGTGGCCTCCCAAAGCTACAAGGCTAAACAATGAATTACACGAACGGAAACAATTAAGGTCGCAAACCCCCCCCCCGCCCCCCCCCCCCAGCGGTGGAGTAGGAGACAAGAAGATTTAAGATAGAAACAAACAAAGGAAGGTAAGCAGAAACAAGCCAGCCCCCCATCCCACAGGTAGGTCCTATCACACCCCTGTCCCAACTGGCCATACTAGTTGAGTCGAGAGCCTGGGTGAGGCGAAGCGGCAAAACCGCTACCCATTGAGAAGAGCCACCTCACACCAGCAGTCCCAGAGGCCACCCAGAATACTCGCCCCCCCCCCCCGGTGTCCCCCACCCCCTCCCAATCCCCCCTCCCCCCCAACAAAGTAAGTAAACAACCAAGACCATTACCACTGCCCAAAAGTAACCCCTTAACCTCCCCTTCCATCCAATACCCTGTTCCGTACGCGAGGCGGGAGACACCTCAGGTGAGGTCCCCAACCCACCCTAAAGGCTTCCCAGCGTTTGAGATGATGTCGTGCGTGAAGTCTTTCCATCCACATTTGGGTGTGTAAACGTGTCCGCCATTGTCCAACCAGTGGACCCCTAGGGTCCAACCAACTCCGTAGAATGGTCGCACGAGCCACCACCAACACCCGACGTGCCCAGGCCCATTCTGTCTGACCCAAAGGGCCTACATCAATTCCAGACCAAACATCCAACACTAACGATGCGGGACTCCACGCCACCACGACCCCCAAACAGTTATCCAGATACTTGACAACCCCCTTCCAAAAATGCTGGACCACCGTGCAGTGCCACAACATATGCCCCAGCGTAGCCGCACCCGTACCACATCGTGGGCAGCTGCTCGTAGCGGCCACCCCCGCCCGCCAAGCCCGATTAGGTGCAAAATATAACCGACGGACCAGCCTGTACTGCATGTCCCGATGTTCCACGGAGGCGAACATCAAAGGGATATGTGCCAGAGCTTGCGATACCCCGGCCCCATCTACTGACACCCCCAGATCTTGGGTCCATGCCGCCGCCAATCCCTCCTCTACCCCCGGAGTCCCCAGGCTCAACAACGCCCGATGCAAACTGGAAACCTGCCGCGCAGACTCACCCCCCAGCAATAGCTCCTCCATCCGAGAGCAAATGTCACCATGTAAAGAAGCCCTCGGGAGCGTGTTAAGGTAGCTCCGAATCTGAGCGTAGGGAAACTTATCGTTGCTGATCCACCCATAAAGAACACTAAGACGGTCCCAGGGCTCAAGAGTGCCATCCCCAGCCAGAAGCCGCTCAATAGTGGAGATTCCCAGCCGCTCCCAACGTACATAGTTGGCTTCCAGAAGGCCCGGTTGAAAGTCAGGGTTCCCCCGGATTGGAAGGTAAGGTGAAGAAAATGCCGATAGTCCCAATTTGCCACACAAGTACCGCCAGGTGAGCACCACCGGACAGAGCAGCACACTCCATATCAAAGGATCTAGGCCGGTCGCCCGCCGCAGGTGCAGAATATAACGAAGTTGCAGCGGTGCAACGAGAGCCCCGAGCAGTTCCAGGGGAGTATAGTCCCCCAGCTCCCAGACCCAATCTCCAACATGCCGCAGCAGACACGCCCGATTATATATTCGAAGGTCAGGAAGTCCCATACCACCCGCGTCCCATGGTCTCTGCAACACCGCCAGACGAACCCGGGGACGCCGACCCCGCCATAGCAGGATGTTAATCTGTTTTTCCATTAGCAAGAGATCAGACCGTTTCAAGAGCAACGGCAGAGTCTGTAACGTATATAACCATTTAGGAAACAGTACCATTTTGTATAAGGCAATTCGGCCCCCCAGCGACAGAGGCAAGTCCCTCCATTTCTGTACCCTAGTAGTTAAGTGCTGCAGCAGCAAGGTGACATTCAGTCGGTAGAGAGCACGCAAATCCCTGGGTAAATAAATACCCAAATATTTGATCCGATCTCCCGCCCACTTTAAGGGAAAAGGACCGGACCACTCCCGAGGAATAGTAGGATCTAGCGGTAATGCCTCAGATTTGTCCAAATTCAAACGAAATCCGGAGAACTTCCCGTAGCGAGAAAACAGCTGCAGGAGGGCTGGTAAGCCAGCCTCCGGACTCTCAAGGTGCAGCAGGAGGTCATCCGCAAAAGCGGCAACCCGAAAATCGGCCTTCCCTACGCAAATCCCTCAGAAATCCGAGGAAGTCCGAATGTGACACAGAAGGGGTTCTAGGGTCAGAACAAACAGAAGAGGCGATAGTGGACACCCCTGACGAGTCCCCTTCTGGATCCGAAATTCCGGAGACATACATCCGTTAACTAAGATCGCACCCCTTGGGTCCGCGTATAACAACCGTACCACTGCCACAAAAAAGCCTGTAATCCCCACCGCGTCCAGCACCTGGTACATGAAGCCCCAGTCCACCCTGTCAAAGGCTTTTTCAGCGTCGAAACTTATCAACAGCGATCGTTTGCCGTCCCTTCGACTGGCGCACATAGAGGCCAACACCCTCTGCAAACTATAAGCAGCGTGCCGACCTTTAACGAAGCCAACTTGGTCCGGGTGAATTAAGCTGGGAAGAAACCCCGCCAACCGCTCGGCCATGATCTTGGCTAGAATCTTAATATCGACATTCAGTAGCGAAATGGGCCGGTAAGAGCTGGGCAAGAGCGGGTCCCGTCCCAGCTTAGGCAATACGGTAACAAGAGCCTTATTAGCTTCATAGGGGAACACACCCTGACTAACCAAAGCTGCATAGTACTCGGACAGAGGGATCACCACCTTATCTGATAAAATTTTATAGAATTCGCCTCTATACCCATCCAGTCCGGGCGCCCGTCCCCTCTTTAAACCCCGAATCGCGGACTGTACTTCCTGGGGGGAGATAGGTGCGTTCAACATCTCCAGCTGATCGTCAGCCAGTCTTGGTAGTTTACTGGACCGCACAAACTCCTCCCCACCCCCATCCAAGCCAGGACCTTCACGGGCATAGAGGGTGTGATAATAGTCACAGAATACCCGTTCGATCTCCTCCGCACTAGTCTTCAAGGTGCCATCAGCATGTCGTATCGCCCCTATCTGCCGCGGCCCCCCATCAGCCCGTACCAACGAGGCCAGGAGTTTGCCGGCCCGATTCCCATGCCGATAAAGCCGGAATCTATGATATAGCAAAGACTTCCTGGTGCGCTGGCATAGCACAGCCTCCAATTCCAATTGTAATTCTTTTAATTTAGCTTTAGCCTCCCTACTATGACACCGGGCATGCCAGCTGCGGGCCTTAGCCAGCTCTTTTTCTAACTGCAAGATTTGATGGTTAATGGCCCTCCGCCGTCGACTCTGGTAGCTAATAATCTCACCGCGGAGCACGGCCTTCCCCGCCTCCCAAAAGAGGGCCGGATTATTGCTATGGGGAGCATTGTGTAGGGCATACTCTTCCCATTTCCCTCGCAGAAACTGCACAAAACCGGTGTCATCCCCAAGATCTAAGGGATACCGCCAATTCCACCCCCGACCTTGCGCTGAACACTGGAGCCCCAGAACCACCATGGCATGGTCCGATAGAACCAGCGGGCCAATATCTACGCGGTCTACCAGACGAAATAAACCAGCGGAAATTAAAAAGTAGTCAATTCTCGACCACGTCCCGTGAGCCCGGGACATGTGAGTGTATTCACGGGCACCAGGGTGCAGAACCCGCCATACATCCAAAAGGTCATATCCATCACACCATCCCCGAACACATCGAGCACTACGCCTGTCCCCAGTGCCCAGCATCTTTGAGCGATCCATAGCCGCATCCATAACAGAGTTGAAGTCACCCCCCAAGAGCAAGTGGTAGTCCCCCAACGTCGACACCACCCGAGACACTTGCTGGTAAAAGCAAGCTTCGTAGCTGTTAGGCGCATACACCGACCCCAGCACCACGCGCAAACCATTGAACATTCCCCATGCAAAAACATAACGTCCCTCAGGGTCAACCTCCACCTTCTCCTCCACCCAACCCACTGATTTGGCTATGAGGATAGCCACCCCGCGTTTCTTCCCAACGGCCGCAGCGCCATACACCTTGCTCACCCACCCCTTGCCGAGCTTGTGAAGCTCTTCCAAAGACTGGTGAGTCTCCTGTAGCATAGCTATATCAACCCGTTTAGAGCGCAGTTGTTGCAACACTCGATATCGCTTGATAGGGGAGCCCAAACCGCATACATTCCATGAAGCCAGCTGCACTCGCTTACCCATAGTCAAACAACCATCTGTGCAAACTTAGCAGGAAAAATTCTCCTGTAGCGAAGCAGCAGCCCCCCCAGCCTAGGGCTCCCACCTCTCCCACTAATTTGAGCAGCAGTGGAACCACCTCCCCTCCCCCCCATCCCCCCAGCCAAACACTACCCATCCCTGCCCCCCCACCCGCCCCTCCCCAACCCACCACATCACCCTCAACGGCCCCTCCGGGCCCCCTTCCACCCAAGACCCCATTCCAGTGGCATTCAGGGTCACCCCACCTGACGCCAAAAACCCCTCTCACTCCCCCCCACCTTGAAACAGCAGTCCCCAAGCCCCCCTCCCGTGCACCAAGGCAAGAGACGATAACAGAAGGAGAGAGACCAGCCCACCCCCACCAGGAACAGTAAGAACAGACCCCAGTGAAGGGAAGAAAAGAAAACAAGCAAAAAGCAGACTCCAACCAGCAGTAAATAGCGAACAGCAAGCAGTCCACATTATAACAAGAACAGCCAGTTCACCCCATTTGTTCCCACCCCCGGTAGGCGGGAGGGGCATGGCAGCCAAGACCGACATCAGCATCGAGGCCCACTACATGGAAAATGGGGGCCCAGAGGCCGTCACGCCGGTCCCAGCAGGCCGACTGTATCACCCCCGGGAAACAGCCAACTCAAAACGGCCATGCCACCCCCCGGAGAGTGCCGTCTACCACTCGGAAAGAGGGTTAGCACTAATCCAATCCCAGCCCCTCGACCTCCCCCTCCCTACAGCAGAGAGAGTGAAGAAGAATAACAAAAAAAAAGTAAAAGACAAAAGCAAAAGGGTTAAGAAACATCGTGGCAGAGACAAAACAATCCACCACCATTACTCAGCCCCAGGTCAAATACAAATCCCCGGGGAGAGGGCATATTCCAACAAGGATGAAGGAACATGGAGCATAATAATAATAATAATAGTGAAGATTGAGACAGCGGGCATTAGCAATATCAGTGATGTCAGCATAAGTTGCAGAAATACAGATGGCCTCAGAAATACCCGCCACCCACACCATCTGCCCGCAGGCAATCCAAAATCCAAAAGCAGCACCCCAGCAGCGCAACTACCCAACTTCATGGGGGTGCACCTCCACCGAGCTGTTCCAGGAATGTCCGGGCCTCCTCCGGAGTGGCCAGGAACCGCACTCCACCTTGATGTTCCACACGGAGTTTGGCAGGGTATAAGAGCGCAAAGCGTACATCTCGGTTTGCCAGCTGCCCACAGATAGGTGAGAAGGCCCGCCGCTGCTGACTCACAAGTGCAGAATAATCTTGAAATACCAAGATCGGGTCCTCACCACCAGAGACCCTCCGCCGAGAGCGGGCCGCCCGCAGAACCTCCTCCTTCTGCCTGAACTCCAAGAACCGCGCGATGACTGCACGTGGCCGCCGGGCTCCTTCCCGCCGCAGGCCCAGTCTGTGCACCCTTTCCAGTTTTATCGGGCCAGCAACAGTCTCAGAAAAGGTCTGGGTGATCCAGGAAACTAGATGTCCCGCAAGCGCACGGTCCCCACACTCTCAGGGATGCCGACAAATCTTAAGTTCTTACGACGACCTCGATTCTCGAGGTCGTCAATTTTGTCATGCTGTTGCCGAACTAAGCCCTCCAGGGCCGTCACCCGCTCCTGTAATGTGCGCTGGGAGTCCTCGATATCGGAGACCCTTGTCTCCACCTGGTCCATGCGGTTCGTGAATTCCCCAACGCTCCGACTGACCTGCGAGATTTGCTCCGCCAAGGACCTAAAGCGGTCATCTAGGGCAGCCACCACAGCCGCACTCACTTCAGCCACCGTGAGCTGTGGTAGGCCTGTTGTAGGGCTCGCTGGCGCGTCTTCCGCCATCTTTCCCTCCGGCGGCTTGCCCTTCTCCTTGCGAGTGAGCTTAGAAGCCATAGAGCCTCGCCGCGGTGCTCAACGCTTGAACGCCGCTCTGGTATTCTGCCCGCGGGTCGACACAGAAAACGCTGTGGATCGTAGATTACCGCTGCACGGGGTTATTTTGCTGAATATTGGGGTAGCCCCCGGAGCTGGCCAAACTCACGTCCTACCAGCTCATTGCCACCGGAAGTCTCAGCAGTCGTCTACTTTTATTAAAGATAGTATAACATTACATGCACAGCAAGAATTGTTGGAGAATTCTTTAAGGGCAACGAATATTCATTGTCTTAACTTTCCCTATACCCGTTTATTATCCCCTCAGATTTTATTTGACAAATACTTGATGGAAGTTTTGGGGTATGCTGACAAGGTGAAACCGGCTATTAAAAAGTTATACTATCTCCCTGTTTCTGGGGCAGCCCCTGGATCTGATCCTTCCAAGGTTCTAGACTCTTTAAATGTTTCAGATTTTATAGAATCGTCTCAGGATGTTATAACTTCTCGTGCTACGTTGCTTGTTTCTTTTGTCTCTGAGGTTGAAAAGCAGGCAGTTATGCGCTTATTCTTTACTAATAAGAATGCAGTTTTTTGTGGGGGAAAAGTTAACATTTTCCCGGATGTTTCTAGGCAAACGCAGCTTCGACGACGAGCCTTTTTGTTGTTAAAGCCTCGTGTGTTGGCACTTGGTGCAACATTTTTCCTAAAATTTCCTTGTAAATGTGTGGTTGTACTTGAAGGCACCAAGTATGTTTTTTCTGAAACCTCTTCCTTAGAATCATTTATTGTAAACCAGGAGTCTTCTGCTAAAGTTTGAATAATTTGTATCTGTTTTTCAGTAAGCAATGTAATTAGAGTTTTGTATGTATTTTTTGGGTATGTGATTTCCTCTCTTTTTCATGGCTAAGTGTGTATCGTATTAATTTGTATTTTGCTTATTGATAGTGCTTGCTCCCCTAGATGTGGACTAAGTTATTTTTCTTTTGTAACGTTTTTGATATTGAAATTTGTATTTCTTTTTAATGTTCCAATAAAGATTTAAATTTTAAAAAAATGAATCACCGGTACTAGTTCTGCTTTAACCGCCCTTATCCAGGATACTGGACAGGGGTCTAGGTGGTGGTGTTGATTTTGGTGATGGTTTCTAGAAGCTGCTTTTCCTTTATGAGATAGAAGGTGTGCCAAGAGTTAGGTGCTTGCTGGGGCTCAATATTAGAGAGTAATGTAGGAGCGTTTTGCTCTTTAGCTTTGGTGCCAGGTGTTGCACTATAGATTGGGCACTAATATCTGGACAGTGTGTTAGGTTTGTATGTGATTTGGTTAAAGATTTTACTATATCAAAAAGTTCCCTAGGGCGATTGATAACTTTGTTGAGCATGGTAGTATGGTGGTCTCTCTTTGCTTTAAGGATTGCCTCCTTATAGGTGTTTAGTTTTGTGTTGTATTGTTCTTCTTTCTGGGATTTTGTTGACTCTCCATTTTTTTTCTAGCTTAAGTAGGGATTTCTTGAGGGTGTAAAGATTTTTGGTGTCCCATTTCTCCGACTGTTTTCTATGAGATCTCGTAAGGCGAGAAGGGAGCATAGCTGCCTTTCTTATTGTTGAAGTCCAGTTTTCTATGGTATCATTTAGATTGTGAGTTTGAGTGTGCATGAGGGAAGCTACTTCAGAAAGGAAAGAATCCTTGTCAAATTTTTTTGTATATTGGTGTATAATGGACTGAAGTGTTTTTGATTCTGTTATAAAAGGAATGATGGTGGATATTCTTATTATAAAATGGTCAGACCGAGGCACGGGCTGGCAGATGAGAAAGTGAATTGAGGGTGTGTGGTTAGAGAATATTAAATCTAGAGTGTTACCTTTCAAGTGAGTAGACTGTTTCATTATTTGTATGAAGTCTAGTTCTTGCATAAGATCTAGGAAATCAGTGGATTGTTGTGGAGCGAGGGATGCTAGATTAAAATCTCCTAGGATAATGTGGGGTTTTTTTGTTGGGGATGTACAGGCAAAGTCTAGGATGATAGCTAGGTTGAGGTGATTGTTATTGGACGGTCTATAAAGAAGACATATAGCAACAAATTTATTTTCAATCATGATTAAGTCTATGCTATCAGTGTTTATGCATGTACTTGCAACCATATTGAGGTCAGTTTTAGTCATAATCAGAACTCCACCACCTCTCTTGGAATTTCTATTGTAGGTGAATAATGTGTAGTTGTTAATTTGTAATTGATTTATTAGGACAGAGTCCTTGTCAGTAAGCCATGTTTCCGTGACACATAGGAAGTCCAGAGTCTCATCAATGAGAAGGTCACAGATTACAGGAATTTTATTATGAATGGATCATGAGTTTATTAGGATACTATTGAGGTGGTTAGTGGTATTGGTAGGTTGGTGGGTGGTAGAAAAATGAATTAATCTGCCGTGCTGCTTGAAATTATGGGAGTGATTATTATAGTTCTGTTTATTTCTAGGAGTAATTAGATTATAGAATATTAGCAGTTGGGCATATACCAGTGGGTAGTTAATTATTGGCACTTGGTGTGCTTGTAATGAGGTGGAGCATGTTATCAAGGTTGCTATGATGAGGAAGAAACAAATTAGTTTCATGATGAGGTTCATTTTAACTGATAGATTAAACAGAGAGGCAAGGGAAAAAAGGCATGTGACCAGGAGGGGAGGTCAACCGTACAAATGTTTAGAAGCAAAGTCAGATCAAGAGTTACATTATTATTCATTAAATTCATTATGAGAACAGGGGATTTCAACACTAGTACAACAGACAGAAAAATGTGGTGGTTTGACTAGTAGAAACAGCTAATAGCAAAATGCCTTATTGAATAATAATTGTTACAGATCAGTTAAATATCCTTACTATACCTACAATGAGTTGATTTACAGATTACTATTTCTACCGAAGGATCATTAACAAGGTTACAAACCTGGATGCAAATGCAGAAGCGTTTTAATCCACGTCTCAGGTCCACACCAAAGGGTCCTCAGACACGGGCACAACTAGAGTGTGCTGGTTTTAAAATGTGCAGCAGGGCTCCCGATTGGCCCTTGAGGTGGGAGCAGGAGTGGCTTGTTTCTGCTGCTGCTTCTGCCCGATCGGGCATGGAAGACATCATGGCCAACTAACTGGAAAAGATGTGTGTTTATACCAATACTAAAGAAAGGTGAGCCAACTGACTGGAAATTATTGCATAATTGCTCTGATCCCACATGCCAGCAAGATTCTACTGAAGATTATTCAGCTGAGAACTAGAATGAGAACTGTGAAGTGCAAACAGGGTTCAGGAAAGGGTAAGAGACATTATCACGGATGAGAGATGGATCCTTGAAAAGACTAAAGAATACTAAAAGGATATCTATATATGTTTTATTAACTATAGAAAGGCTTTGGCTGTGTAAACCATGAGAAACTCTGGGCCACATTAAGAAAGCGTAGCTACTCACCTGTAATAGGTGTTCTCCTAGGACAGCAGGAATTAGTCCTCACATATGGGTGGTGCCAACAGAGCCCACACGGAAATATCTCCCCAGCTTTCAAAGAAAGCCTTTGGGAGATGCACCACGCATGCGTGGTCCTCTTCCTGCTCAAGGATGCCATCTTGCCTCAGTCTAATGATATAGCTCTTAAAAGGGTTTTTTGTATATTTTTAAAGGTTACTTTCTTTTTGGTGCTTTAGTGGAACTTTCCTTGAGCACAGTAGGCTGCTGAATTCTAGTAACCTCCTCAGCTTTGGGAACTGCTAACACCTAATCAGGGGTTAGTGGGCCTGATTACCTGAGAGCAGCTGAGACCTGCATAAAAGGCTCCAGTACCCTGCCCTGTTGATCAACCAACAGTAAGGATCAACCAACAGTAAGGATTTGAGGGTTTATTTTATTATATTAAATTGCTAGCTCTCTGACTGGGAGCTCTTAAAAGTTTTTTT
Organism: Ichthyophis bannanicus; assembly: GCA_033557465.1. Taxonomy (NCBI): domain Eukaryota; kingdom Metazoa; phylum Chordata; class Amphibia; order Gymnophiona; family Ichthyophiidae; genus Ichthyophis; species Ichthyophis bannanicus. The sequence goes on along the minus strand of CM066041.1, from coordinate 225,502,172 downwards.
TGTATATTTTTAAAGCAAGGTTACTTTCTTTTTTTATAACATATTTTATTGGCATTGTGACATACAAGAGAATATAAAACACTGTCAGTACAGCTACAAAGCCCCATACACAGAAGAATGAATTCCCACAATGTGCTGTCCCCCGTACACTCTGTAGTCCTGGACACAATATAACGGATCAAAACAAATCACACTCCCCAAAGATCAACCTGCATATCGCACCCCAAATAAAGTCTAAAACTAGAAAAACACTTAAACTCTAAAAAACAACTGTGTGCGTGTGTGTGCGCTCTCCCCCCCCCCCAGGCACCCCACTATCCCCTTCCCCTCTCCAAGTAGGCATCCCAGATCTTATGGAATCTCCACTCCTGTCCCCGCAGGCGGTAGGTCAGCCAATCAAAGCGTACCGCTGCTTCCACCTTGACCTCCCAGTCCCCCTCCGAAGGACCACTCATACTCTTCCACTTCCCAGCAATCGCCACTCGTGCTGCCAAGCGCAACTTCTCAGCTAACAACTCTCGCCACTTCCCTTTCCCCGACCCTTCAAGGGATCCAAGCAGCCAAACCGTGCTGTCACGTTGTACGCCTGGCCCCCCATCCCCAAGCACCCCCCTGATTCTTCCCCCCACCCTCTCCCAAAAGTTCCGAATCACTGGGCAATCCCACCACATATGAAGGAAACCCCCACTCCCACCACAGCCTCTCCAGCAGGTATCGGAGGGCCGCCCCCAGCCAAAAATAATCTCCAGGGAGTACAGTAGGCCCCATGCAAGATCTGCAACTGGGTCTGCTGCCATGAGGACACCCAGGTACTGCGGTACAACCCCGCATAAATCCTGGCCCAAACCTCTTCCCCCAACTCCACACCCAACCACCGATGCCACCATACCTGATGCAAGGGTGGACCACTCCCGGTCCCCTCTTCCATCAAAGCACAGTAGATCCGTGCAACGAGCCCCTTGTCCCCTGTAACAACACCTGCTCCATCGACATGCTCTCTCTAACAATCTGTGCCAGAACATCCCCGCTACGAAGGAGGTGGCGCAGCTGAAAATACTGATAGAAGGGGATATTTTCCTGCACCATACCCTCTAAGTCCCGAAGAGACCGAATAACACCCCCCCACACAAAATCCTGTAACTTATCCAACCGCCCCTCCAACAGGTGACGCCCTTTTCGTACCCATCCCACCTTCCCCAGAGGAAGGAACTCCCCAATAGCGGACCAGGGCGAAAAAGGGCTGAGGAACCACCCCCGCCTCCTTCCCAAGACAGAAACCTCGATCATGGCATCTAGAAAGGGGTGTCCCATTTTGCCTCTCCGACCACTCTTCGCCTCCCCATCCACCAGCCATTTCGCCCAGGAGAGAGCTCCCAACACCGACCTCTCCAGCTCCACCCAAGTCACTACACCCTCCCCCCCTGCATGATCACGCCATGCCCGCAAAATACAGGCCTGGTGGTACCATCTCAACGAGGGGAACCGTACCCCACCCTGGGCTTTGGACGGGAGAAGACTTCCGCGCCTTATCCTCGCCTTCCTCCCCCCCCACACAAATCTCAGCAGTCGACTCTCCCACTGCCGCAACATGGTCCCCGGGACCCGAAGAGGCAACTGCGAGAATAAAAACAAGAACTTCGGTACCACTGTCATTTTAAGTACTTCCACCCTGCCCCACCAACTAAGCTGCAGGGAGGCCCACCCATCCAACGACGACGAGATCTGCCCCATCAACGGCCGATAGTTCAATTCAAACAACTGCGCAGGGTCCGCAGCGATTCGCACCCCTAAGTATTTAATAACCCTCTCCGCCCATCGGAACGGAAAAGTTGGGAACTCCTCCCTCCGCAAACCTCCCAAGGCTATAGCCTCTGTTTTGGACAAATTCACCTTAAAGCCCGAAACCGCCCCAAAGCTCTCTAACTCCTGCAGCAACACTGGCAAAGACTCTTCCGGGTGGGTCATAAAAATCAACGTGTCTGCATAAAGTAGAATCTTATGGGCCCCATCACCTACCACAACCGGGCCAGATCCGACTTTGGGCCCGGATCCTTAACGCCAGGGCTTCAATCACGATAGCAAATAAGAGGGGCGATAGAGGGCAGCCCTGTCGCGTGCCCCGCTGCAGATAAAACCGGTCCGACACCTGATCATTCACCCGTATACGCGCCGCCGGTCGCTGATACAGCGCTTGCACCCCCTGAATAAAGCCACCCCCCAGCCCCATCCGTCCCATAACCTGAAACAAAACCCCCCCACTCCACCCTGTCGAACGCTTTCTCCGCATCCAACGCCACACAGCGCCGGAGACTTGCGACTCCGAACCACATGGAGCAACCCCACTGTCCTCCGCACATTATCCGCTATCCGCCTACCCTTAATAAACCCCGTTTGGTCCGGATGAATCAAATCCGGTAAAATGTTCTCCAATCTAGTCGCTAGTATCTTAGCATATAATTTAGCATCACTATTCAGAAGAGCAATGGGGCGGTAGTTCTCACATTTCTCCGGAGGGCGACCCTCCTTAGGCAGAACCACAATATTGGCCTGCGCCATCGACTCCGGGAGACCGTCCCCCTTCAACAGACCGGAGAACAAGCGCGCCAGAAACGGGGCCACTTCCTCCCGCATCATGTGGTAGTATTCCACCTGAAACCCATCCTCCCCAGCCGCCTTACCTTTAGGCAACTTCTTAATCCCATCCAGCACCTCTTGCACTACTATCGGCCTCCCCAACCAACGCGCGGTGTCCTCCTCCACCCTTGGGAACTCGATGTCCCTCAGATACTCCTCAATCTTCTCCACACATATCCCGTCCTGCCGCGTATATAACTCCTCATAAAACCTCCGAAAAGCCGTGCAGATATCCCGACTAGCTACGGCTCGCTCCCCCGTCCTCCCCACAATCTCTCGCACAATCCGACTCTCCCGTCTCCGTTGCAATTGGCGGGCCAACAGTTTCCCGGCCCTGTTCCTCCCCTCCATAAAATTCCGCTTAGTAGCCCGCATCATCCGTTCCACCTCCTCCGAGTCCAACGCATTAAGTTTCGCTCTAAGCCCCACCAGCCTCTGTCTCACCACTTTAGACCCCCCCCCACTATGTTCCGCCTGCAGCTGCACCAGTTCTTGCATGAGCTGTTGGCGTTGCGCTTCCCGCTCCTTTTTCCTTTGACTCCCTAGTTGGAGCATGATCCCCCGCATATATGCCTTCCCTGCATCCCAGAGCGTAGCGTCCGCCACATCGCCACGGTCATTCTACTTCATATAATCCTGCCACGCCTTCCGAAGGGTAGATTGCCCTTCCTTAGAGTGATACAGGGACACATTACCCCGCCACCCCCCTCCCCCCGCCTTCCCCACCCACTCCCCCACCACCATCCCATGGTCGGACAAAGTGATCAGGAGGATCTTAATATTCAACAACACCCCCAGTTGGTATTGTCGCCCAAGAAAAAGGTCCAGCCGAGAGTAGGCCTCCTGCTTTGCTGAATAACAGGTGAATTCCCGTCCCCCCGGGTTCTCCCATCGCCAGAGATCTACTAGGGCGAACTCCGACAAGCACCTCTCCAGCTGCTTACCCTCCTTCCCATGCCGGCTGCAGCAAAAATTGGACCTATCCCTCTCCCCCACCACACAATTCATGTCTCCCCCCACAATCCAATCCCCCTTAGCCTTGCTCTGAAAGACCCGGAGCGTATCTGCGAAAAATGACCCCTTTCGCCCATTGGGAGCATAGATATTAAGGAAGGAAACCTCCTGCAGATCCACCCTCCCCACCACCCAGACCACCAGTCCCTCCTCATCTCCCCCACTCTCATAAGGGATAAATCGAACCCTCTTATGTACCAGGATCACCACCCCACGTTTCTTAGAATTATAGGGGGAACCGAACACCTGTTCAAAACCTTGAGTCTTAAGCTTCGCCTGCTCAACCAACGTCAGGTGTGTCTCCTGAATTAGTGCCACATCCACACGCTGCCTGCTTAGTTGAGCAAGAACCCGCTTCCTTTTAATCGGGCTATTAAACCCACGAACATTGTAGGAGGCCACCTTTAAGCCCCCCCACCCCGACCTACCCATCATCCATTCTCCAAGCCCGCCTGGCCCGCGGACCGGGGCACAGAGACCACCCACACACCACACAAACAATCAAACTTAACCCAACAACCACTACACAACACACAACTCGTACTCCCTCTCACGCCACAATTTTTTGCATTACTGACCTCCACCAGCCCACTCATCTTTCCCCCCTCCGCTGTCCCCCCCCTCCCCCCGCGACCCGTATCCACATAACCATGCTCCCCTCCTCACTACCCGGGTCGCCAGGCCGAGGGGATGCTACCCACAACCACAGCCCACCAACCTCCCATCAATCCCGCCGTCCCCACTCAACAGCCTCTCCAACCAACTCCCTCAGGCATAACCCCCACAGCAAGGCCCCATTGTCCAGTCCAATGATCCTCTCACGGCGAGCCCCTGTGGTCCGCCTCCTCCGGCACCACCGCAGGGCTATTCCGCGGCGAGAGCTCCCGCTCTCCAGCAAGGCTCCCCTTCTGAGTTGTCAAGAACTTCTCCAAGGCCTCCTTCGAGGTAAAAAAGCGTTGCACGCCGTTCACCAGCATGGTGATCTTTGCCGGGTACCAGATCGCCACCTGCACGCCTCTCCTGGCCAAGTTTTCTTTCCATTTAATCAGATCTTTCCGGCGTTTTACAGTCTCCGAAGCCAGGTCTGGAAATACATAGACCTTCCATTCCTTAAAAGTCACAAATTTAGATTTGCGGGCTGCCCGAATGACATGCTCCTTGTCTTGGAAACGGAGGAGCTTCACAATAAACGCACGTGGCGGGCCCGACTCCCCAGGCTTAGGCCGCAACTCTCTGTGCGCTCTTTCCAACTTGTACGCAGGAACAGACGGGGCCCCGGGGAAACAAGTCGCCAACATCTCCCCAACAAAGCCAAGAGGGTCTCCGCCTTCTGCCCCCTCCGGCACGCCACAGATGCGCAAATTAGATCTCCTATCCTGATTCTTCATCTCCTGTGTCTTAGCGTGGAGCCAGCTGAGCTGCTGCTGCAACGAGCCCACCGTGCGCTGCATCTCCACCTGGGAATCTTCCGTCAAACTCACCCGGGCTTCCACTTCCTCTAACCGATGCCCCAGAGCCTCAAATTTTTCCTCCAACTTCTGCGAAACTCTCTCCACGATCTCGTCCTTGGATTCCCGAATCTCTCGCAACACGGCCTCCAACTCAGAAGGGGGGGGGGGCATCCTCGCTCTCTCCCACTTCAAGGCCCTCGGATCCGCTGGGGGACAACGGCGCCGGCTGCACACGTGGGCCGATCCCCACCACTTTCCCGGCTCCCACTTTCGCCGCATATATATCCTTAATCGGATTCGGTGGTTTAGTCTTCATCACCTTCGGCATACTCGCGGGGCAAATTAGGGGCTGTATCTACCCGAAGATTGCTGGGGCAGCGGAGAGCTCACTCACACACGTCTGCTCTCCTCTGTGGCCAGACCGGAAGTCAAGGTTACTTTCTTTTTGGTGCTTTAGTGGAACTTTCCTTGAGCACAGTAGGTTGCTGAACTCTAGTAACCTACTCAGCTTTGGGAACTTCTAACACCTAATCAGGTAGGAACCATGATACAAGAGGCTGGGCCAAGAGGGGTTTTCCTTGAATGGCATGGTGGTGCGCTGCGATAGCGCACATGTGAACTCTGAGTTGGACTTTAGTCCAACCGCGACATGTGGAGTAGGTACTGGAGTACCATCTGAACCAGGCAGGACAAAGGGTTTGCCTGCTTCTCGGTGAACCAGACTGAGAAGCGATACCACTTGAAGGCATATGCCCTTCTCGAGGAGGCCATGCAGGATGGCCAGAAGGACCTCTTCCACATTCTATGGGAGGTTGAATGGTGCCAGGGCTACCCTTTCAGCAGCCAAGCCATAAGACAGGGAACCCCAAGGAGGGATGCAGGAGAGAGCCCTTCTCCTAAGATAGCAATCCTGCGGCATGGCCCAAGGGAATTGGCAACGCAATCAATGGGTGGAGAAGCAGCGTGAACGAATGTTGCCTGGGCCACCATGGGGCTATCAGTATCAGTGATGCCTTGTTGCACTGGACCTTGAAGAGGGTCTTTGCGACCAGTGGAGTTGGTGGGAAGGAATAAAGGAAGCCTTCCGTCCATGCAATCAGGAATGCATCCGCTGCCATCTGGGACAGGTGCAGCTGGCAGGAGCAGAAGCTGGGCAACTGTTGTCTGGGCTGGCAAACAGGTACATGAGAGGGACGCCCTAGAGTCAAAACAGCCAGGAGGCCGCCTTGTCCTTGAGTAGACCTGTGAGCTCAGTGAGCAGCAGAGCCTGGTTTTATGGGCTCTCCTGGAAAGCATGAGAGTGGTGTCCGTTGCAGGTGGAGGAGATGACCACTTGCAGTACCCAGGAATTGGGTGGTGATGGTGGACCACTTCTGGGCAAAACAGGGCCAAACGCCCCCCTGTGGGCTGTTGGGGACCTCCTGGGGGGAGGAGATCGTACCCAAGGAATCAAAAGCTACCCCCAGGTTGAACTGGAGCTGGTGCCTGCGATTTGGGTGTCTTGTGTTTGCAGGGGCCATGCCCTTGCCCCTTGTGTTGCTGGCCTTGCTGTAGGGCCGAGAATGTTTGGAACTGTGAGGTATTGCCAAAACCAACCCTTTTTCCTCAGGAAGAGGGAGGAGAGCTTCTTCCACAGGGCCTTCTTACGGGGTTGCACCAAGGTCTTTTTAGAGAGTCTGGTCCTTGTCAGGAACTCAGTCTCTATTTCAGCCACCTTGTCTGCCATGGGTTTCTCGAAGAGATTCTCTCCGATACAGGTGACATCTAAGTTTGTCCTGAACTCACTGTTCTAGGTCAGACAACTGCAGCCATGCCTGGCATCAGTCCCCCAATGCCTGCAGCAGCTACTCTGGCTGAGGACTCAAAGCCATTGTAAGCTGCTCAGAATAAAAACGTCGAGCAGTCCTTAACTGCCGAGGCCAGAGACTTGAATCACTGAAGGGGTTCACTGTCGAGGCCTGCCGAGAAACCAGCACGCTCTCTCACCAGTTCTTTGACATACATGCCGATGTATAGTTGGCAGGATTGGACGGCATCAGCGGTCCAGGTCTCCCTGCCTGGGGCATCGAGGAAAGCGTAGTTACTCACCTGTAACAGGTGTTCTCCAGGAGCAGCAGGAATCAGTCCTCATATATGGGTGACGTCGGAGCTGATGGAGCCCTCGTGCGGAGCATTTCCCCAGCTTTCAAAGAAAGCCTTTGCGAATGCAGCGCGCATGCGTGGTCCCCTTCCCGCCCAAGGGTGCCATCTTGCTCAGTCTGATGACATAGCTAAAAGACAGCAAAAACCAAAATGAAATATAGGACTGCAACTCCAAAGGGAAGAGAGAGGGTTGTGAGGACTGATTCCTGCTGCTCCTGGAGAACACCTGTTACAGGTGAGTAACTACGCTTTCTCCAGGACCAAGCAGGAAGTCAGTCCTCACATATGGGACTCCCCAGCTATAGGCTACCGAGAACCCATAGCTGAAAAATAAGCTCCCTCTAGAGCCTCAGCATGCGAGATAAGAATCTTCTCTGAGAACGCCCCCAAACGGTAGCCCAACACAAGGGCCGGAGGGTAGGAGTTGCCTAAACCTCAAAGAGATTACGGAGTACCGCCTGTCCGAAAGCACTGTCCCTGTGGGACTCCCTCTCGAGGCAGTAATGGGCCGCAAAAGTCTGGCTTGAAGACCAAGTAGCGGCCCGGCAGATGTCTGCCAACGGAACAGAGCAGAGATGAGCTACTGACGCAGCCTTCACCGTGACTCGACCCTGCAAGGAGAGGCCGGCTGCCCTGTACGCCCAGGCGATACAGTCTGCTACCCAAATGGACAGGGTACGCTTGGAGACAGGTAACCCCAGCCTATTAGGGTCAAAAGAGACAAAGAGCTGGACAGCCCTTCGATGCCCCTGCGTACGGTCAAGGTAGAAAGACAACGCCCTCCTACAGTCCATGGTATGCAAGACCATTTCAGCCCGGCTGGCATGCGGCCTGGGAAAGAACATCAGAAGAACCACCTCCTGATTGAGGTGGAAGGAGGAGACAACCTTTGGAAGGAACTTAGGATGCGTCCGTAAGACCAACCTGTTCTTACAGAACCGTGTGTACGGTCTATCAGAAACCAGAGCTTGTAGTTCACTCACACGCCTGGCCGAGGTAAGAGCCACCAAGAACAACGCCTTCCAGGAAAGGAAGCGTAAATGACAGGTAGCCATCGGCTCAAACGGTGGGCGAGTAAGTTGTTGCAAGACCACATTCAAATCCCACTCAGGGGCTGGTGGACGAATCGGAGGCTTGAGCAAAAGCAGGCCTTTGAGGAAATGGGCCACTAAGGGGTGGACCGACAGAGACTGGCCCTAGACCGGCGAGTGATGCGCTGACAGAGCACTGAGGTGGACCCGAACAGAGTTGGATTTAAGGCCTAGGTCTGATAGGTGAAGCAGATACTGCAGCACCACCGGTACCAGGCACGAAAACTGATCCTCTTGGCGCTGAGCACACCAGGTGGAGAACCTACGCAACTTGAGGGCATAAGATTTCCGGGTGGATTGTCTCCTAGAGGCCAAAGCAGCTCCTCCACTTCCCCAGATAGAAGTAAGGGGGCTAGAACTACCCTTTCAGCAGCCAGGCCATCAAATGGAGGGACTGGAAGTTGGGGTGCAGGAGAGATCCCTGATCCTGAGACAGGAGATCGGGTTGCACCCCCAGAGGAAGGGGAGTATCCACCGCTAACTGCAGAAGGACTCTATCTTACAAGGACTCCCTCAAGCCACCTTACACCCACTGCAACTGGCAATGAACTCCGCAGCAAGAGTCCTTCACGGAGCATCCAGGAAAGATCATGTCTCACCCATCTTAAAACAACTCCATTGGCTTCCGATACGAAGTAGACTCACTTACAAGCTATTACTACTTACATTCAAGGCCATCAATGGTCTCACATCCACGTCACTAACGGACCTGATCCAGATGACACCTCAAAACAGGGACAGACAGTAACACTCAACATACTAGTAGTCCCAAAATCCATAACACAATGCACCAAAGCAACAGCAGACAGAGCTTTCAAGTTCTGCGCACCAAGGTGTTGGAACAGCCTCCCTCAAGGCATCAGAACAATCCCGGATTTATTGCAATTCAGAAAAGCCTTGAAACACCACCTCTTTCTCTTGTATTACCCAGTAACCAATGCTGACACCTCAACCACCTCACAGTTCTCCCAAAACCCCTAAGACAGAAACAAAAAGAGTTCATGATTATGTTATAAATTGTAAATAGTTACCCCTGTTATCCAAGTTGTTTATGCCTGTTCAACTGTAAACACAAAGTACCATCGGAAATGTGTAAATTCTTTGTTTCACTGTAAACCGCGCTGATGCTGAATAGTGCAGTATAGAAGAGACTATAAATAAATAAATAAATAAAGGAGTCGAAACCACAGTTTCCTCGGCTATCTGGGGGCTACCAGAATCAGGGAGGCCCTGTCCCGAAGAACCTTGAATAGGGTTCGGGCCACTAGAGGCCTTGGAGGAAACGCATACAGCAGGCCCGTAGACCAAGAGATTAGGAAGGCATCTGCTGCTATCTGCAGAGGATGTGGTTGTCTGGAACAGAACCTGGGCAGCTGACGGTTCAGTGGACTGGCAAAGAGATCGATGGTTGGAAGACCCCATTTTAGGAAGATCTGCTGGACCACTAGGGGATTCAAATGCCATTCGTGAGGCTGCAGAATCATGCTCAACCTGTCTGCCAGGTAATTTTCTTGGCCAGGTAGATAAACTGCCTTGAGAAACATGCCGTGCTTGACCGCAAAAGTGCACAGGGCCTGTGCTTCCTGACACAGAAGCCTGGACCCTGTGCCTCTTTGTTTGTTCACATAGCACATTGCTACTTGGTTGTCCGTCTGAATCAAGACAGACTGGTGAGAGAGGACATGAGAGAAAGTTTGTAGAGCCAATCGAATAGCTTGCAACTCCAACAGATTGATCTGCTGTGTGGCCTCCCAAGGGGACCAGAAGCCCTGAGTGCATGCCCCCTGGCAATGTGCACCCCAACCCTGAAGAGAAGCATCGGTCGTCAGCACCTGTGTGTGTGGTGGTGCCTGGAAAGGCATTCCTTTGACCAGGTTGGGGAGATGCAGCCACCATTGCAAGGAGGCCGCTAGAAACTTGGACACTCTTACTTTGTCTCTGAAGTCTCCTGTGGCCTGTATCCACTGAGCTCTGAGGCATCACTGAGCAGGTCGCATATGCAGACGAGCATTTGGAGTTACATGGACCGTGGATGCCATGTGGCCCAAAAGCCTCAGGAAATGTCTGGCAGAGACCAGAGATCCCTTGTGAAAGTGCTGGGCTAGAGCCATCAGTCTGTGAACCCTGTGTTCGGGCAAAGAAGCCATTGCTTGTAAGGTATCCAACCTTGCTCCTATGAACTCTATGTCCTGTGAGGGGAGCAAAGTGGACTTTGCGAAATTTATGACAAAGCCCAGGTGCTGAAGAAGAGAGACAGTGCGAAGAGTGGCCTGTCTGGCCTCCTGTGGAGACTGACCCCTGATGAGCCAGTCGTCCAGGTATGGAAAGACAAAGATGCCCTGGTTTCTGAAATAGGCTGCCGCCGCCACCACCTCCAGGCATTTGGTGAAAATGCTTTCCTCCCACTACAAATCTGAGATATTGTCTGTGGTCTGGATGAATGAGGATGTGAGTATAAGCATCCTTTAGGTCTAAGGAGCATAGCCAATCTCCCTGCTGGAGGTAGAGCTGCAGTATTCCAAGGGTAAGCATCTTGAACTTTTCCCTCTCCAGGAACTTGTTGAGATTTTGCAAGCCTAGGATGGGCCTGAGGCCTCCTGTCCTTTTTGGTACTAGAAAGTACCTGGAATAGAAGCCTTGGCTTCTCAGGTGGTGAGGCACCAGTTCCACCACGTGCTCCTGTAGAAGACTTGCTAACTCCTGAAGGAGAAGGTTCCTGTGCAGAGGGAGTCGTGGAGGCTCCCCTGGGAAATAGGAAGGAGGTAACTGGTTGAAGTGGAGCACATAGCCCTTCTGGACTATGCTCAATACCCAGGTATCTCTTGTTATAGATGCCCATCTGTGTGCGTACAGTGTCAGCCGGCCTCCTGTGCTGAGCGGAGCCAGCAGTGAGGGAGAGGCTATATGCAGTGGGAGTCAAAACCCCGCTCCCTGCTGTGCAGGAGCCGGAGCTGGCGGCTTGGGGGTTTTCTGCCTATGGGGCCCATGTCCTTGCCCCTTGGCCTGCTGACCCTGTTGGGGAGCTGTAAAGGCCTGGAAGTGAGGGTAGGATTCATAGGCAGAGGCCTTCCTCGGGTAAAAGGGCTTTTTCCCCGAGCCCTTCTTCTTCTGAGAAGGGGCAGAAGTCTTCCTGGACAGTCTTGTACTGGTGAGAGTCTGAGTCTCGATTTCTGCAGCCTTTTCAGCCATGGGTTTGCCAAAAAGGTTCTCACCCCGGCAAGGGACATCAACCAACTTGTCCTGGATCCATGGCTCGAGGTCAGATGACTGTAGCCAGGCCTGACGGCGTGCACCGATGCCGGCTGCTGCTACTCGGGCCGAAGCCTCGAAGCCATCATAGGCTGCTCGAGATATAAACTTCGAGCACTCTCGAATACCCGATGACAAAGCTTTGAACCTCTGCAAAGGTTCCTCGGAGAGGCCAGCAGAGAACCCGGCAATCTCCTTTGCCAGGTCTCGAAGGTACATGCCCATGTACAGCTGGTAAGTCTGGACATGGCAAGCCAGCATAGAGCCCTGGAAGCACTTTGTACCGATGGCATCAAGGTTCTGGGCCTCCCTGCTGGGGGGCACCGAGGAGTGCATCTTCTGATTCTTCAGACGATGCATGGCCGATTCCACAACCATGGAGTGGTGCGGTAGCTGTGCCTTCTGGAACCCAGGACTCTTACGGACTCGATAAATGGAATCGACCCGTTTGCTGAGAACCGGCGCCAAGGCCGGTGCCTCCCTCATGCGAAAGAGGAGCCGTTCCAGCATCGGAGGAACTGGAACAGTAAAGGCCTCCTTGGGGGGGAGAGTCATACTGGAGGGCCTCGAGCTCCTCGGCTCGAGGCTCCTCCTCGGGATCTGCGGGGAAGGCCAAGGCCTTGGCCATATCCCTCACGAAGTCCGAGAACCGGGTATCCTTGGGGGGGGGGGGATGGACCTTCTCCGAGGCTCGGACTCTGGTGAGTCCGATGGGATGCCCCGGGTCCGGAAAGTGTCCGGGGACTTCTCGTCCTCCATCTCTCACCCCGACCCCTCTGAGGAGTCGTCAAGCGGCTCCGGTCGGGCGGGCACCGATGCCATCCGCCCCGACGCTGAGGGTACCGGCGTCGACGACCTCGGCCCCATACGGGAGGCCGAGGGAGACCTTGGCCGAGGATCGACTCGAGACTTCATTGACTCGAGGATCGGCTCGGCCTCCGGGGTCGACTTGGACGTCGAGGTCCCGGTGGTCGGGGCCGATGCACTGGTGAGACCGGCGATCAGCACCCACTGCTATTCCATGAAGGCAGCCAAACTACTCTCCAAGGCCGTCAACCTGAGTCCGAGCTCAGGAGACGCAGCAGCCTCCGACAGCGTCGCGCCCAATGTCGGCTCCCCCGGAGGAGAGTCCAGGAGGACAACAGTACTCAAGTGACTCGGGGACTCCGGCTCCACACGAGGCAATTTGGCAGGCCTCTCCGGCTCCGAGGACCCGGGACGGCGGTCGGGGCTATGCGACCTGGCCCTTGAGGGACCAAGAGCGTCCACCGACGCCACCCTCGTGGGTTTCTTCTTCCTTTTGTGCTCCCGTGAGGGAGACCCCCGTTCAGAGGAGCCCCGACGATGCTCGGGGTCGGACTCCCGAGACGTCAAGGCCTCTGACGAAGTCCGGGCTCGGCCGGACGCGGAGTCAGAGATCCTTTCTCGTTGATGCTGACGGCTACTCAGTGCCTTAGAGGACATCTTGCCACATGGGCCACAGATCATCAGGTCATGATCGGGCCCGAGGCACCAGTCGTGTGTGTCGGTGAGAGACATCAGCTTCTTACACCGATCACACTTTTTGAACCCGCTGGCAGCTATCGGGGGAAAAAGGGCCCTTGCAAGGTCAAAAGACCGGGCTGCCAGTGAAAAAGAAAAAGAGCGCTAACGCTAGTCTCAAAGGATAAAAACCGAAAAAACAGGTCCGGGCTCGATACCGGTGTACCGAAACCGGCAAAAAACCAAGAATCTTCGAAGAAAAATTGACTTTTAACCGGGTGACCGAGACACATGTCTGTCGGGCTTCGCGGAAAAAAGAAGACTGAGCAAGATGGCACCCTTGGGCGGGAAGGGGACCGTGCATGCGCGCTGCATTCCCAAAGGCTTTCTTTGAAAGCTTGGGAAATGCTCCACACGAGGGCTCCATCGGCACTGACATTACCCATATGTGAGGACTGACGTCCTGCTGGTTCCTGGAGAATAGCAGCAACATGAGATTTCAATGGGGACTATAACTTCCTGCAACTTGCATCACCATAACAACAAAATATGCTAAAGCACGTGGGCCTGCAAGAAAAAGTAACAGGAGAATTGCACTCAGCATTGCAGAAGATTAGGCAGTCAATACCTAGCCAGAGTAACAGAATCAAACATGTGTAAATTCCAGGCAGAGAACAAACTTAAAAATTATGTGGTGTAATGGAGCATTGTTCCTTGGGCTTAGTGTTAATCAATCCGTAAAACTACTTTTAGCACAAAACACTCCCGCTTTTATAGTTCAAACAGCAATTAATTGGCTATTATATTGAGACAGCATGGTCCTTTGATCTGATTAAATTGTGAAATGTACTCGAACAAGAAATCAGTCCCGCCAAATAAAGAAAATTACCGCTGCATGGCCACGAGGGCAGATATACTGGTCTCTAAGGCCACCATCCTAGTCTCCATGCCAGTTGGCTCCGCAGCCTTCGACACAGAAACAGAGGACTTCGGGCCTGGTGTCTGTTCTGTCGAGGGGGGAATCGTCGATGAGGATGGCCTCGGGTGTCAGAGGTCAGTTGCTGGGTACAGACTACTCCTTCTGGGTCAGCTTGTGGGGCTGCTCCCACTCTGTCTTATGCTGGGGACTGCGGGGTCTGGAATGGGATTTTCTCTTCTTCCCAGATCCATCCTCTGAGGCAGTCTTTTCAGGGTTTCTATGTCTTATGGGATGTGACAAAAAAGAAGCAAGACCGTGGCAGCTCATGACTCAATGTCAATTGGCTAACCGCTTATGTCACTGTGTTGTGCAACATCTCACCACTATTCTGCTATAATATTTTTCATCTCTCTCGGGTTTTTCTTTTTTAGGTTTTTTTGTAGCACACGGCTCCATCGCTTTGTCACGCAACTGGAGGTGGCAGAAATATGGAGCAAAGAATCAACTTGAAATTTCTGGTTAAGCTGGAGAAGGGCCAAACTGAGTGTCTCCAACTTCTCCAAAAGGCTTATGGAGAAGATGCAATGTCAAGGCCGTGAGTCTTCGAATGGCACAAACGCTTCAAGACTGGCCACGAGGAGGTGGAGGATGACCCCAAGTCAGGACGACCTTCCATGACAAAGACGGCTGAGAACATTGACAGTGAACCAGCCGGTGCAGAGTGATCGCAGATTGAAGGTGCGGATGATAGCTGAGGAGCTAAGCCTGAACAGGGAGTCAGTGTGGACCATCTTGGTGCAGGAGCTGGGGATGCGGAAGATGGGGATGCGGAAGATGGGGTCCAAGCTTTAATCGGACGACCAGAAGGAGCACTGGGTCAATGTATGTTGAGACTTGCTAGAGAAGATCAGAGAAGATCCAGAGTTCGTTGGCAGAGTCATCACAGGAGATGAGACTTGGGTCCTTCCAGTATGACAGAGCATACAGTGGAAGACTCGACTGTCACCTAGACCCAAGAAGGCACGCATGTCCAAATCAAGGATCAAGGGTCATGCTGATTGCATTTTTGACCAGAAGGGAATGGTCCATCATGAGTTCGTGCCTGAGGTTCAGACAATCAACCAGCACTTCTACCAGGAGGTCCTCAATCGCCTCCATGACCGGGTTTGGTACAGCAGGCAGGCTCTGTGGAAAGAAGTCGTGGCTGCTCCACCACGACAATGTGCCCACACACACCACGCTCAGTGTGAGGCAGTTCTTGGCCAACAGATTACAGCTCTCGACCACCTTCCTTATTCCCCAGATCTTGCACCGTACAACTTCTGGCTATTCCCGAGGCTGAAGACTGTGCTCAAAGGAACTCATTTTGCCTCTGTAGAAGAGATCAAGGCCACTGTGATGAGGGAGATGAGGGACCTCAAAGGAGAAGGACTTTACCAAGTGCTTCCGTACATGGCAGAAGCAAATGCAGAAGTGCATTAACTCGGGGGGGGGGGGGGGGATTACTTTTAAAGAGACAATGCGTAGTTTCTCTGTAGATTTTGTAATAAAACATTTATGGGACAGTCTCATTTCTTTTTTGTCACACCTCGTATGTTCTACCTTCAGGGGTTTCCTCTGAGGACCCACAGCCACGGGACTCGGAGGCAGCCCAGGCCTTGTGGGGCACCAAGGTACTGGAGGTGGCCTCAGAGTGCGATGTCAGCTGAGACTCCGCTGCAGAGCCGGACTTCTGAAAGAATTGCTTTTGCTGCAGCTCATGGCTCTTGATGGCCCTTTGTGGTCATGGTCCTGCAGAGTTCTCAGTCCAAGTCGTCATGCTCCGGCTCAAGGCAGCAGTCATGTGGGTCGGTGTGGGATATCTAATGCCCTTCACCCCCGACAAGCAGGATTTTGGCTGGGCATAGAACAGAAACTATCCTTCTGGCCCTTTTGAATGAAATCCACGTCGCCCATGATCGTGGAGATATTACCCTCATTGTTTCACTCGACCTGTCTGCAGCATTTGACCTAATTGACCATCAGACTCTTCTTTCTCACCTTTATGACTTTGGATTGCGCAGCACTGTTTGGCAGTGGTTCCACTCTTTTCTTACAGCCCGCTCCTTTACTGTCCACTCAAACAATCAGTCCTCCTCCTCTCTCCCTCTTGCCTGTGGTGTGCCCCAGGGTTCTGTCCTCTCTCCCCTGTTATTTAACATTTTCCTGTCTCCCCTACCTCTCCTGATCCAACAGTACCAAGTCTCATCTTATATTTATGCCAACGACATTATTCTCCTGTTTCATACTTCACCAGTAAAGTTGGACATCTCTCAGCTCAACCGATGTCTCTCTCACGTTGCCACCTGGCTCTCTCTGAATTTTCTTCACTTGAACCCCTCCAAGTCCACAGCAATGTGGGTCTCCTTGAGAGGCTCTTGCCCAACTGTTGCACCCCAGATTGACTGTACTCCGATTCCTCTTGTCACCTCCTTCCGATACTTGGGGGTAATTTTAGACTCTTCTCTCTCCTTCCATAGTCACATATCCACCCTTACTCGCCGTTCTTTTGCAGCTCTGCATCAAATCAGGGCTGTCCGCTCCCTTCTCCCCGCTAGCTCACTGATCACCCTAGTTTTGGCCCTGGTCACCAGCAGACTTAATTACTGTAATGTATTTCTAGCCAATTTACCAGCCTATCAGCTTCAGCGCCTACAGCTCATACAAAACACGGCAGCCCGTCTTATCACATTCGCCCAACGATTTGATCGTCACTCCCATTCTTTGTCATCTACATTGGTTGCCTCTCCATTTCCGATTCCAATATAAATTTCTCATTTTGACAGAGCCATCTACACATCTACTCCTCTCTACTTAGCTAACCTTATTTCTTTTCACACACCGTACCGCCAGCTTCGTTCACTGCATGCTAATCGCTTGTCCTTACCCTCCCCATCTCAGGCACATTTAGAACAGACTGATCATTCGGCCTTCTTTTTTCTCGGCCCCTCACTCTGGAATGCTTTACCACCCTCCCTCCATCTGGAACTCTCATACTCAAGTTCAAAGAACTACTGAAAACTCATTTGTTCCAACAAGACTTCGACCTCCCTCCTGACGTCCCTCCCTGAGTATTTGTCAGTTTGTGTTTTGTGTAGTTACTTTGTTTCTTGCACTGTTCTCTCCCCTCTTTCCTATTCTACTATGGCGTTCCTTTTCCATAGTTTAGTAGCGTAGACCTTTTTTTAAATTTATTGTAAACCGCTCTAATGTTCCGACAAGAGCGGTATATAAAATGGAGAAATAAAGATAAAGATATCATCCTGAAGCCGCTGGAGGTCATCAGGAAAAAAGGGGCGCTGCCACTTGGCAAAGGTCCAAGACCTGTGGCAAAAAGGGTGCAAAGTGCTGGTCGAAGGATATTTCGATTAAAAAAACCAAAGGAACAAGCCTGAGGAGTGACACAGAGGCGTACTGGACAAACAACACAACTTTTCTGGGGGAACTGGAAAGATATCCAGAAGGCTCCATGGAAAAAAGGAGACTGAGGCAAGATGGTACCCTTGGGCAGGAAGAGGACCACGCATGCGTGGTGCATCTCCCAAAGGCTTTCTTTGAAAACTGGGGAGATGCTTCCGCACAGGATCAATCAGTGCCGATGTCACTCATATGTGAGGACTAGCTTCCTGCTTGCTCCCAGAGAAGCATGGGTATACCAGAACACCTGATAGTTCTCTTGCACAACCTTTACATTGATCAAGAAGCAACAATTTGAATGGAACAAGGAGAAACAGAATGGTTTAAAATCAGCAAAGGTGTACGACAAGCTGCATATTTTCCTCCCTACCTGTTTAATTTATATGCAGAACAAATCATCAGAGAAGCAGGACTGTATGAAGACAACAGAGGTGAAGATTGGTGGGAGACTCAACAACCTTTGCTATGCTGATGATACCACATTACTGATTGAAAGTGAAGACGATCTGAAACATTTGCTTCTCAAGATCAAAAAACAGTCTTAAAATAGGCCTGCATCTTAATGTAGACGACGACAAATATCCTGACAACATCAATAAGTTCATCGTTGATGGACAATTTTAACATACTTGGATAAACTATCAAGAAAGAAACAAGCAGTCAAGAAATCAGACGACACATTGTTCTTGGCAGAATGGCTGTAAAAGACTTAAGATTCTCAAGAGCAGAGATGTGTCTGTCCATAGAAAGATTCAACTCATTCAAGCCATGGTATCTGCAATAACGTCATATTAATGAGAAAGTTGGACAGCGAAAGAGAGACAGGAAGAAAATTGATGCCTTTGAATTATGGTGCTGGCGACAAATACTGTGTATACCATGGACTGGCCAAAGAACAAACCAGTCAGTACTAGAGCAGATCAAACCTAAGCTTTCTTTAGAAGCTCAGATGACAAGACGTCGACTTTCATACTTTGGACACATCATGCGAAGAGAGAGATCATTAGAGAAAGAAATCATGTTTGGCAAGGTAGAAGGTCAACACAGAGGAAGGCCAGCAATGAGATGGACTGATCCAACAACAGCATAACAGCAGTTATGGGTGCCACTCGATCAACAATGAGCCACCTGACTGAAGACCGAACAGTTTAGGACAGCTATCCAGAGGTTTGCCTTGAGTTGATGGCACTTAACACAGTTTTATCAGTACACTTATACCTAGCAACTTTAAACAACTTAAATAGCTAAACAAAACCTTAAAACTAAGATGCAGACAGCAGTCCAGCAGAGAGATGGGGGCTATCCAGTCTTTTGCATTGAATGTCATGTACAAATTTCACCCAGTTGGTGAGGGATCTTGTGTGTGCACTAGATGCAAGGAGCTCTTTGCCCTCAGGGAACGAGTCCGATCTCTGGAGGCTAGAGTGGCAAACTTGGAGGACATAAGAAAGATAGAGTACACAGATGAGACCTACAGGGATGTAGTTTTGAAGTCCCACCTCAAATCTGGCCGCCTATCAGTTGCCATGGAGAAGAGAGCATCACCTTGGTGTGGCAGGAAGTAATCCTGTAGCTAGGACCTGCCCACCAGAAGATGTAAAACCCTCCTGCACTGAAGAGGTTTCTCCAGGGCCATGTGCCCATGAGGGAAGGGTTAGGACAGCCATTATAGTTGGTGATTCAATCATTAGGCATGTAGATAGCTGGGTGGCTGGTGGACATGAAAAATGCCTATTAACATGTCTGCCTGGTGTGAAGGTAGTGACCTCACATGCCACCTAGACAAGGTTTTAGATAGTGCTGGGGAGGAGTCTGCTGTCTTGGTACATGTTGGCACAAAGGACATAGGAAAGCATGGGAGCGAGGTTCTAGAGACTAAATTTAGGTTTTTAGGTAGGAAGTTGAAATACAGAACTTCTAGGGCAGCATTCTCTGAAATGCTTCCCATTCCACATGCAGGACGCAAAAGGCAGGCCAGGGCTCCAGAGCCTCAATGCGTGATTGAGATGATGGTGCAAAGAGGAGGTGTTTGGATTTGTTAGGAACTAGGCAACATTCTTGGGAAGGAAGGAACTCTTCTGAAATGATGGGCTCCACCTTAATCCAGATGGAACCAGACTGCTGGCATTGACTTTTAAAAAGGAGATAGAGCAGCTTTTAAACTAGATAATAGGGGAAAGCCCACAGTCGCCCAGGAGCACATGGTTCAGAAGAATGTATCCTTTAAGGATACTAGCAAAACAGGAAAGTTAGAACCCCTCTGTCGGGATACCCTAACAAAGATAAAAGTAACCCCGATGTCCCTCAGTACAGAGTTGAAAGATTCCAAAATACACCTATCAACTGATAACCAGATTAATATGAATAAATTACAACCTATAAAATGCCTGTATGCCTGGATTTTCAGAAAGCCTTTGACAAAGTCCCTCATGAGAGACTCATGGGATTGAAGGCAGTGTACTATTATGGATCAGGAACTGAGTAAAAGATAGAAAGCAGGGGGTAGGGTTTGTGGTAAGGAAGTTCATCCTGAGTTAGGAGAAAGTGAAAAAACCCAAAGAATTCACCCTAATAAAAGAACCTATTTTGCAAGGTCAGAGAAATAAAACCACAACCACACCTAGAAACCAGAAAATCCCCAGCTGGAACAGGTTTCAGAGTTCCCCTAGTGGAGTAAGGGAGAGTGAATACAGACCCAAGGTAAAAGACCCTTACGTCAGTAAACTCCCTGATTACCCAGGTGCCAGAGGGCAAGCTGATCTCCGTCACCTGGGAAGAGGTGGGGCTGGAACCTTGGAAATTTAACCCTAGGTTAGAATATACAGAAGCTAGCAAGGAGAGCAAGGACAGCTGGAGGAGCAACGGGAACAGGAGCAGGAACAGCAGGAGAGGAGAGTGATGGAGAGAGCCAGAGAGAGGTACAGAGCACGAGAGAGGAGAAGCTGCTACAAGCCAAGGCACAGGTATAAGCCTTAGAAGCCTGTCCCATACTGAGCAGTGCAGAGTTGCAGGAGACACTCTCAGCTCTAATGAGAGGCTGTCAGCTAAGCCTAGTGAGCTAGAACGAGAGATAGAACCAATGCAACTAGGAGAGCCTGATGCAGCTTTGAATGAGGAAGATATATTCATGGATTGCTCTTTGTGCCAAGCCTTAGCTACAGAGGGGTTGAAGGAAAGCCAACCTTAAGAGAAAACTCTCCAAAGGAAGGCAACCTTGAAAAGCAAGGTAGATGTTTTGTGAACTCCCTGTGTTAAGAGGGGAAACTTTTGCTGAGAAGTGAGAACAAGCTGAAGCTGTATAATTGTGCTTGTTAAACACCTGCTATCCTGTGCAGTGAGACGGCAAGAAGCCAAGCTAACGGTGGGAGGAAAAAAGCTTTTGTTTTGCTTTTGAATGTTCCTGAGAAAACCTGAGTAGAGCTTTGTTTGCTTATTGGAAGTTTATTCCTGTTGGAAGTTTTGCTTTGCTTATAAAGAGGAGTACAGCCTGGAAATGTTTGGAACTGAAAGAAAGAAAAGAAACTGCCATTGACGAAAGCTGTTTGTGTTTATGTTTTAACCAGCAAGGCTAGAGAAAGCTGGAAGCCTTGCTGTTAAAAGGGTTTTTGCTTTTGAGCTGAAGAATACTGTAAGCTGATATTTTGTTTTGACCTTTTGCTTATGTCCTGTTGTGTTTTTGAAAGAAACCTGGAGAAATAATCCTGAAAGAGGTAATTTATGAACCCTTGCATTTGAGTTTAATAAATTTCTGTCATTGCCTTATCACAAGAGCCAAACTACAAGTTTTTTTTCTACCTGAAGCCATATGTGTAGCAGTTAAACTACATTTCCCAAGAAGCATTGCCGGGGAACCAGTCAGAGAAGGCTGAAAAGGGGAAGTTTCTATTAGAACCACGACCAATTTTCCCAATGGAGAAAGGTGAATAGTGGAGTACCCCAGGGATCTGTGCTGCTTTTTAACATATTCATGGAATGGAAGGATACCCATCTAAGGAAAGGCTTTAAAGGTTGGGGCTCTTCAACTAGAAGAAAAGACTGTTGAAGGGCTATAACAGAAGTCTATAAATTAATGAATGGAGTAGAAGGGGTAAACTTAGATTGGTTGTTTACGCCATCAAAAAGTAGAAAGACTAGGGGACACACAATGAAGCTACAATGCAACCCATTTAAGACTAATGAGAGATAATATTTGTTTTACTTAACGTGTAATCAAAATTTGGAATTTGTTACCAGAGAATGTAGTAAAAGCTGTCAGTGTATCTGGGTTTAAAAAAGGTTTAGACAAGTTACTGGAGGAAAGGTCCATAAACCATTATTAAAGAGGACTCAGGAAATCCACTGCTTGCCCCGGGACAGGCATTGTGGAACCTGTGTGCCTTTTTGGGAACCTGCCAGGTACTTGTGACCTGGATTGGCTACTGTTGGAAACAAGATACTAGGCTTGATGGACCTTGGTGTGACCCAATAAGGCATTTCTTATGTTCTTGCAAAACAATGCTCTCTCATTGGCATCTTGGGGGCATGTTTACTAAGCGCTAGCACACTCAGAAATAAAAATGTTACATCCTTTAGTAAGCATATCCCTTAATGTGTCCTCACAGATATCTAATACTTCTTGCAGAAAGCTGTTCTCCTTAAATAACGTCTGTCAAAACTACATAAAGATATCCTGTTGTAAACACATCATGAGAGACAGAGAATGTGCGGGGTGTGTGTGTGTGTGTGTGGGTGGGGGGGGGGTGGAAGTGGGTGGGCATATCTGTAAACAAGCAACTGGTGACAAAAGAAGGTGAAGCTGAGCTAAGTCTCATGAGCAGTGAAAATACTGGGAGATCTACAAATCTGCAACTCTAGAGATATAAGCAGAGGTCCACAAGAGAGGGAGGACAATATTTATGACCGAGTGGGGGAAATAATATACTCTCAATATTTCTTGGGACCCCCCAATAGAGCCCGAAGACATGTTGCAAAGCAAATACCTTTAATAAGGCCAAGATGAATAGGGGAAAAAAAGTACACACTATACATTCCAATTCACTGATCATATACTTTTTAATCTTACACTTCATATTTACATCATCCAATTAAAATAAAAATAAAGTATAAACAAATTATTCTCTAGATTTTATTCTAGAGATCAGTCTTCAGTCTGAAGGACAAGGCCCACATATTTGACTATAAATCATACATCTTTGCTTGCTAAGTTTGTTAAAACTCAAAAACACTTCACAGATTAAAACATTCTGTAATTTTAAATAAATGAGTAATAAGTAATTTCATTCCATCTCACCCTCCTGGGGTACCCACCCGAGCCAGACTGGAAGCACAGAGAAATCTTTAATGAGAGATCTGTTGCTATAAGGTCAGACACTTGAATGTGGCATAGTTCTAGTCTGTCTCCATAGAACAGTGAAAATAAACACCAAGTCTTAAAAAAAAAAAATCAAAACATTTTTAACAGCAATAATCTCTAGGTAAAGGACATTTCAGGGGTAATTTGATAAGTGACGAGTGTATAGAACAGTGTTTCATGGGTTCAAGTGGGCTCTTATAAAAGACATACAGCAGCTACTTTTACAAAACATGTAGGCATTGCCAGGCATATGCCCCTATTCTTACTAGCAGGTACAGGCTGTTATGTTGTCTCTCTTGACTAGACTGTAAACTCTTATGAGCAGGAAAGTCTTTTACATGTGCCTGTACTGCGCTGCGTATGACTTGTAGCACTATATAAATGATCAGTAAGTAGCAATAGTAATACAATCATACCTGCCTCAGAACAGCTTTAAGCATGAGTGATTTCCCTGGAGTAATTTTATTAAAGCAGATAGGCACATATGTTGCCTTTATCAAAAGTCCATAAAATATGCCCCCTGTGCACCAAGCAGCCTGTTATAAAATTACTTTGTCTATGACCCGATGAAAAATGCCTTCAGTCCATCATTCCTGCTCATTTCAATGGTTCCTAAATTAATTCCAGGGTAACCAAAACATTCAAATTAACTTTGTCCTTATCAAATCTCATGAATGTTCTCTATGAATATTAGGATATTCTTGGATAGAATCTGAATTAAATTTTCTCTATACCGTGCTCTCCTGAGCAACCTATGCTTGTTTTCGCTCATACAGCATATAATCTTTGTGCCTGAATGGCAAACCAAGGAAAAGCTATAATCCGTCTCCTTTCTCTATGGGAGCCTTGAAATGTGCAACAAGATGCTTTCTATACCCCACAGACTCAACTGGACTTTAGCTGCTTTTTGCTCTTTTCTATATCCTGATGGTTCTCTTCCCGTTGTCGTTTTTTGCCAGCAGGCATGACGCCAGCAGAATTCTGGGAGCCATTTAATTTCTCGGAGCTCAGAAGTGCCTCTCTGATCTGTCGCAGCTCTCGCTTCCCACGTCTCTCCTCCATTTCTTCAATGTCATCAGCAAAGAGAACTTTCAGTGCTGGAATCAGTTTAGGGATTGTCTCAAAGTCAGCAAAACAAATCTGAAAAGTATAAGTTAAAGCTGAGCTTGTAATTATGATGTTACTAAGTCATATATAATGCAGAAGTACTAGTACACATCAAAAGAGGTTCATGTAGCCAGTGCAGCCAAACCTGGAATGGTTCAATATGTCCTGAAAATCTGGAGCTAATCGGCAACCCTAACACAGATGGACACCATCAGCAGCATCATCATATATTCTTACACTACTATAAAAAACACCTAAAAAGCTGAATAAATGGCAAAGTCAACCTCTTATCAAAATACCAAATATAATCCCTGCTTTGCTTCTTGGATAGCTCTGACTTTGAAGGAAAAGTTTATTTTATGTAAATGTATCTTGATGGTAGCAGTTTTTCAGTTTGGATACAGGAGATTCCCAGTTTGACCTTTAGCTGGCAGTATTGCTATTTGTCTGCAAGCAGTGGCATTGCTGGTTATGCACTTGCAGATTTCTCTAGCAACACTTTCAAAAAGAGGTTTGTGTGGTGATGTATTTGCATAAGGCTCATATGGGCTGATGCAGAAAGCTAGCGCGAGCTTTACGAGCCCCTAACGCCATGTTTAAGCACACTTTACAATCCTTTAAATGCAGAAAACAGATGCAAAACACTGACAGAAAAATCAGCACCCAACACATACCACCGGTATTTAAATCTACTTAAATGAACTTTTATTTAAATGTATTCTAATCAACTGGTCTGGTATGCAAATCATGGCTACGCTGATGCAGAGAGAGGCGTAGAGGATTTCACAACCAGTCATAGCACCAAATTTTTACTGCAGGGTCTGAATAGATGTTAATCTCTAATGCATGCCCCCGACAGTATTTTGATGGCACTGAGTGCTTTCCCCAATGTCTAGATCATCTTCACCTCAGACATTCCTAACAGAGGTTCTGCATTGTGTGGCCATGAGTCGACACGGCACTTAACACTGTGCTCCATAAGCAAAGCAAGATTACAAGTCCCTACATGAAATGGGGTAATCTCAGGATTGGATCAAGCCTGCTGGGCACATCTTGAGTCAGTTGGAGACCCTAGAGGCAGTTTGCGGGGGGTGGGAGTGGAGTACTTTACAGAGCGATGGGGCAGCTTCAGGAAGGTAATTTTTTGGGATGGGACTTTTTTTTCAGCATGGAGTAGTTTTCAGGGCAGTGGGGCATTTGGGGCTGGGTAGTTTTTGGAGCAGTGGGGCAGCTGTGGCAGGGTAGTTTTTTTGGGGGAGGGGGCAGGGCATTTTGTAGAGAGGTGGACTTATGCAGGAGAGATTAGGTTTTCCCAGTGGGGCAGTTTTTGGGTGTAAAAATAAAATGTATGTCTCAATAATTTAAAATGCAGTACATCACAGCTAGGAAATTATTTGTAATTACTATGTATACCCTAGAGGAGAGGAGGGGCAGGGGAGATAGAGTAGTTACTCAACCTGTAACAGGTGTTCTCCAGGAGCAGCAGGAATCAGTCCTCACATATGGGTGACATCGACGTCGATGGAGCCCCTGCGGAGCATTTCCCAGGTTTCTATGAAAGCCTTTGGGAATACTGCACGCATGCGCGGTCCCCTTCCCGCCTAAAGGTGCCATCTTGCTCAGGTCAAATGACATAGCTAAAAAACAGCACACAAAAATATAAAATAAACTATGTACAACTGCAACTCCCAGGGGAGGAGGGAGGGTTGTGAGGACTGATTCCTGCTGCTCCTGGAGAACACCTGTTACAGGTGAGTAACTACTCTTTCTCCAGGACCAAGCAGGAAGTCAGTCCTCATATATGGGTGACTCCCAAGCTCTGGGCTACCAAGGAACCCAGGCTGAACAAGAGAACTCCCTCTAGTCCCAGCATCAAAGAAAGGCTTTTCACTGAAAGAACCTCCACTGGTAGCCCAACGGAGGGCTGGAGGGCAGGAGCTGCCTAAACCTCAAAGAGATTCCGGAGTACTGCCTGGCCAAAAGCACTGTCCCTACGGAACTCCCTCTCCAGGTAGTAATGAGCTGCAAAAGTCTGGCTTGAAGACCAAGTTGCAGCCCTGCAGATGTCTGCCAACGGTACAGAGCGGAGATGAGCTACTGAGGCAGCCATTGCCCTGACACGATGGGCCATGACCCGACCCTGCAAGGGAAGGTCAGCCGTCCTGTAAGCCCAGGTGATACAGTCAGCCACCCATATGGACAAGGTATGCTTGGACACAGCTAACCCCAAATTATTAGGGTCAAAAGAGATGAAGAGCTGAGTAGCCCTTCTATGTCCTTGCGTACGGTCAAGGTAGAAGGATAAGGCCCTCCTACAGTCCAGGGTATGCAGGACTGCTTCAGCCTGGCTTGCATGAGGCCTAGGGAAGAATGTTGGAAGAACCACCTCCTGGTTGAGGTGGAAAGAGGAGACAACTTTTGGGAGGAACTTTGGATGAGTCCTAAGGACTACCCTGTTCCTATAGAAGCGGGTGTAAGGCCTGTCACAGACTAGGGCCTGAAGCTCACTCACCCGTCTGGCCGAGGTTAAGGCTACTAGGAAGTGTCTTCCAGGAAAGGAAGCGGAGAGGACAAGTAGCCATCGGCTCAAAAGGTGGGCGAGTCAGTTGTTGCAAGACCACATTCAACTCCCACTCAGGGGCTGGCAGACGGACAGGAGGCTTGAGCAAAAGCAAACCCCTGAGGAAGCGGGACACCAAGGGGTGAACCGACAGAGTGTCCCTCCACCAGTGAGTGGTGAGCTGCCAGAGCAGAGAGGTGGACCCGAACAGAATTGGACTTAAGGCCCTGATTGGATAAGTGCAGCAGGTACTGAAGCACCACTGGTACAGCACAGGAGAAAGGATCCTCTGTACGCAGCTGACACCACACAGAAAACCTCTTCCACTTCAGGGCATAGGTTTTCCTAGTGGACTGCTTCCTAGAGGCCAGGACGACCTCCTCAACTTCAGGAGGTAGGCCCTAAGGAGCCAAAACTACCCTTGCAGCTTCCAGGCCATCAAATTGAGAGATTTGAGATTGGGGTGCAGAAGGGACCCCTGGTCTTGAGAAAGAAGGTCGGACTGCAACCCTAGAGGTAGTGGAGTGTTCACTGCTAGCTGAAGCAGAAGTGGGAACCAAGGTTGCCTCGGCCACCTGGGGGCTACCAGAAGGACCGAGGCCTGGTCCTTTAGAATCTTGAACAGGGTTCGGGCCACCAGAGGCGTGGGAGGAAACGCATATAGGAGGCCCTGGGACCAGGAAATCAGAAAAGCATCTGCTGCTAGTCTGAGAGGATGCGGTTGCCTGGAGCAGAACCTGGGCAGCTGTCTGTTCAGGGGACTGGCAAAGAGATCTATGGATGAAAGTCCCCCCCTCAGGAATATCTTCTGAACTACCAAGGGATGGAACTGCCACTCGTGGGGCTGCAGAATTCTGCTCAACCTGTCTGCTAGGTAATTTTCCTGGCCAGGGAGATAAACCGCCTTGAGCAACATGTGGTGCTTGAGCACAAACAAGCAAAGGTCCTGCACCTCCTGACAAAGGAGCCTGGACCCAGTGCCTCCCTGTTTGTTCACATAAAACATGGCTACCTGGTTGTCTGCACTAAAACAGACTGGTGAGCCAGGGTTTGAGAGAAAGTCTTGAGGGCTAAGCGAACAGCCCGAAGCTCCAGTAGATTGATCTGCTGCTGGGCCTCCCAGGGAGACCACAGGCCCTGGGTGCACTTGCCCAGACAGTGTGCCCCCCAGCCCTGTAGAGAGGCATCGGTAGTCAATACCACTGTGAACCCCGGTGGCTGAAAAGGCATCCCCTCCAGCAGGTTGGGGGGATGCAGCCACCAACGTAGGGAGTGCAGGAACAGTCTGGACATCCCTATTCTGCCTCTGAGGTGCCCTGTGGCCTGTGACCACTGAGTCCTGAGGCACCATTGTGCAGGTCTCATATGAAGCCTGGCATGGGGTGTGAAATGCACTGTCGAAGCCATGTGGCCCAGAAGCCTCAGGCAGAGCCTGGCGGAGACCAGTGACCTGCTGAGAAACTGGTTTACCAAGGTCATCAGTCTTTGGGCTCTGTCCTCTGGCAAGAAAGCTTTTGCCTGCAGAGAGTCCAGTCTTGCCCTTATGAACTCTAAGTTTTGGGAGGGGAGCAAAGTGGACTTTGCGAAGTTTATGACAAACCCTAGATGCTGTAGTAGAGAAATCATTTGAAGGGTGGCTTGCCTGGCCTCCTGGCACGTCTGACCCCTGATGAGCCAGTCGTCCAGATAGGGGAAGACGAAGGATACCCTGATTTCTCAAGTAGGCCGCCACCACTGCCAGGCATTTGGTAAAGACTCTGGAGGCGGAGGTGAGGCCAAAGGGCAGTACTCTGTACTGATAATGGTTTCCTCCCACAATGAACCTGAGGTACTGTCTGTGGTCTGGATGAATGAGGATGTGAGTGTACGCATCATTTAGATCTAAAGAGCATAGCCAATCTCCCTGCTGGAGGTAGGGCAGAAGTGTTCCAAGAGGAAGCATCTTGAACTTTTCCTTCTGTAGGAACTTGTTGAGATTTCTGAGGTCGAGAATGGGCCTGAGATCCCCTGTTCTCTTTGGTACTAGAAAGTAACTGGAGTAAAACCCGTGACCTTGGAGGTGGGGAGGCACAGGCTCTACCGCTTGGTCTCGTAACAGACCCTGCAGCTCCTGCAGGAGGGCGGCTGTACGGAGAGGAGGTCTTGGAGGCTCTCCTGGAAAATAGGGAGGAGGCAACAGATGAAAATGAAGCAGGTAGCCCTTTTGGACTATGCTTAAGACCCAGTTGTCCCCTGTAATGGGTGGCCACCGGTGGGCAAACAGGGCTAGGGGACCTCCTGTGCAGGGATGGGACAGCAGAGACGGAGAGGCTATGCCTTGGGAGTCAAAAAACCCCATCCTGCTGAGTAGGAGCAGGAGCCGGAGGCTTGGGGGCTTTCTGCCTACGGGGCCCATGTCCCTGCCCCTTGGCCTGCTGATCCTGTGGGGGAGCGGGGGAGGACTGGTAAGTCGGGTACTGTTTGTAGGCAGTCGCCTTCCTCGGGTAAAAGGGATTTTTACCCGAGCCCTTCTTGTGTGAAGGGGCAGAAGTCTTTCGAGACAGCCTTGTCCTCGTGAAGTGCTCGGTCTCGAGCTCAGCAGCCTTCTCGGCCATGGGCTTGCCAAAAGGGTTTTCACCTCGGCAAGGGACATCGACCAACTTGTCTTGAACCCATGGCTCGAGGTCCGATGACTGCAGCCATGCCTGGCGTCGAGCCGCGATGCCGGCAGCCGCAACCCGGGCCGAGGACTCGAAGCCATCGTAGGCCGCTCGGGACAAACTTAGAGCATTCCCGGATCCCCGAAGACAAGGACTTGAACCTCTGCAAAGGCTCCCTGGAGAGGCCAGCAGAGAACCCGGCAAGCTCCTTTGCCAGGTCCCGCAAGTACATGCCCATGTACAGCTGGTAAGACTGGACACGGCAAGCAAGCATCGAGCCCTGGAAGCACTTTCTACCGAACGCATCCAGGTTCCGGGCCTCCTTGCCAGGGGGCACTGCGGAGTGCATCTTCTGACTTTTCAGACGATGCATGGCCGATTCCACCACCATGAAATGGTGCGGTAGCTGCGCCTTTTGAAACCCAGGGCTCTTATGGAGTCGATAAATGGAATCGACCCGCTTGCTCAGAACCGGCGCCGAGGCCGGTGCCTCCCACATCTGGAAGAGGAGCCGTTCCAGCATCGGAGGTACCGGCACAGTAAAGGCCTCCTTCGGAGGAGAGTCATACTGGAGGGCCTCTAGCTCTTCGGCTCGAGGCTCCTCCTCGGGATCCGCCGGGATTGCCAAAGCAGTGGCCATATCCCACACGAACTCCGAGAACCGGGTATCCTCCGGAGGGGATCTACTCCGGGGCTCAGACTTCGGTGAGTCCGACGGGACGTACCTAGTCTTAAAGGTATCGGGGGACTCCTCATCCTCCGTCTCCCAGGTGGACTCGTCCGCAGAGGAGTTGGGCTCCGACCGCGCGGGGCCCGGCAGCACCCGCCCCGACGCCGAAGGCACCAGCGTCGACGCCCTCGGTCCCAACCGGGAGGTCGAGGGTGACTGCAACCGAGGACGACCTCGAGCGCTCATGGTCTCGAGTATCGGCTCGGTCTCCGGGGTCGACTTTGACGTCGATGTCCCGGTGGTCGGGGCAGATGCGCCAGCAAGGCTGGCCATCAGCACCCGCTGCTGATCCATGAAGGCAGACAGTCTGCACTCCAAGGCTGTCAGCCTGAGACCCAGCTCAGGAGACTCAGCAGCTACCGACTCGGGCCCCGGTGGCGCCGGGCCCGTCGGCTTCCTGGGAGGAGAGTCTTCGAGGACAACAGGACTTACGTGTCCAGCAGACTCCGGCTCCACTCGAGGTACTTTTGACGGCTTCTCCTGTTCCACGGGCCCAGGACGGCAGTCGGGGTTCCGAGACCTAGCCCTCGAGGAGCCAGGAACCTCCTCCGACGCCACCCTCGCGAGCCGCTTCTTCCTCTTTCGCTCCCGCTCGGGGGACCGCCTATCTGAGGAACCCCGACGATGCTCGGGCTCACTCTCCTGAGACGTCGAGGCTTCAGACGAGGTCCGGGCCCGGCCGGAGGCCGAGTCGGAGAAAAGCCTTTCCTTCTGGTGCTGACGACTTCGAAGTGCCTTAGTGAACATTTTTCCACATGGTCCACAGATCTTAGGATCATGATCAGGACCGAGGCAGCAGTCGTGTGTGTCGGTGAGAGACATTAGTTTCTTGCACCCATCACACTTCTTAAAACCACTGGAAGCCATCGGGGAAAAAAAAAAAAAAGAGTCCCAGCGAGGTCAAAGGACCGGCCTTCCAGGGAAAAGGAAAAAAAGGGCTCGAACGCCAGCCACGAAGGGCAAAAACTGAAAAAAGAAGATCGGGCTCGATACCGGTGTACCAAACCCGGAGAGAAGGGGAACCGGCGTCGAACCAGACAAAAACCGCGAAGAAAAATCGCAAGGTATAGGTGAAAAAAATCTGACTATTTTCCGGGTGAACAAGGACACACGTCCGAAGGGCTCCAAGGAAAAAGAGACTGAGCAAGGTGGCACCTTTAGGCGGGAAGGGGACCGCGCATGCGTGCAGTATTCCCAAAGGCTTTCATAGAAAGCTGGGGAAATGCTCCGCAGGGGCTCCACTGACGTCGATGTCACCCATATGTGAGGACTGACTTCCTGCTTGGTCCTGGAGAAATTTAAATACTTAAAGAGCATCAGTGATTGAAAAAAAACAAACCTTTTTCAGAGAAGGGGAAACTGTAAAACTAGAGGGCATATGATAAAGCTGCAAGATGATAAACTTAAAAGCAACATCAGGAAATACTTCCTCAATGAAAGGATGGTGGATGCTTAGAATGCTCTCCTGATGGAGGGGGCAAATGCAGTGATGAAATGCAAAATGGCATGGGACAGATAAAGTGGATCCTTTCATAGCAACGGGATAAAATCAAACAAATACCTTTTATACTTCAATAAATAGAGGGGAGCAACAGATCCAATACTAAATAAAGGCATAGAAGGGGGGTGGACTTGCATGCAGCTGCAGTTACAACCACTCTAGCCACCTGACTGGGCAGACTAGATGAATCATATTGGTCTTTATCTGCCATCATATACTATGTTACTATATGGGTGTTTGATGCTCGTGTATTTCTGTGATTGTATCTGTTATATTTATTTATTTTTTATTTTATTTATTTCTTTTTTATACCGCACTCTTTAGAATCAGTGCTGTTTACATGTATACTAACAGGTACTTTCTATTCCCTAGTCCCCGAAGGGCTCACAATCTAAGTGTACCTGAATGGCACATGAATGGCATAACACCATAGCTGGCTATAATCTATTTAGAAGAGATAGAGGGTAGAAAGGAGGGGGGGGGGAGATAAAGCAAGATTAAAGCTGCTGAAATGCAGGGGACGTGGGAGAAAAGAAGCAACGCTGTGGATTGTATGGAAAGAGGAGATGGCACTGTCATCCATACTGGTGTAGTCTACAGGCCTCCAACTCAAACTGAAGAAATGGACAGCGAATTGATTATTGATATTGCAAAGATAGCCACGAAGGGGGAAGTGATCATGTTGGGTGACTTTAATCTACCCAATGTGGATTGGAGTATTCCTTCTTTAAATCTGGAAAGTAGTAAAACAATTGTGGAAGCCTTCCAAGATTTATTTATTTATTTATTTAGTGTACACTTGTATCCCGCTACTTCCAGCGATCAGCAGCGGCTTTCTATACATAGTGGTGCGGCTGTACAGGCCGGATTTGGAACATACAGCGTAGTTACTCACCTGTAACAGGTGTTCTCCAGGAGCAGCAGGAATCAGTCCTCACTTATGGGTGACGTCGGCGCCGACGGAGCCCTCGCGGAGCAATTTTCCCCAGCTTTCAAAGAAAGCCTTTGGGAATTGCAGCGCGCATGCACGGTCCCCTTCCCGCCCAAGGGTGCCATCTTAGCCAGTCAGATGACATAGCTAAAAAAGACAGCATAAAAATTTGCAAAAAACTAAAGCAGATGACTGCAACTCCACGGGGAGGAGGGAGGGTTGTGAGGACTGATTCCTGCTGCACACCTGTTACAGGTGAGTAACTACGCTTTCTCCAGGACCAAGCAGGAAGTCAGTCCTCACTTATGGGACTCCCAAGCTCAAGGCTACCGGAGACCCTAAGCACAAAAATGAGCTCCCTCTAGCTCAGCAGCACAGAAGGAAAGAATCTTCGCTGAATTATTACCCACTGGTAGCCCACATCCGGGATGGAGGGTAGGAGTTGCTCAGACCTCGAAGAGATTACGGAGGACTGCCTGTCCGAAAGCACTGTCCCTGCGGGACTCCCTCTCGAGACAGTAATGGACCGCAAAAGTCTGGCTCGAAGACCAAGTAGCGGCCCGGCAGATGTCTGCCAGCGGAACAGAGCGGAGGTAAGCCACTGACGTAGCCTTTGCCCGAACGCAGTGAGCCGTGACTCGACCTTCCAAGGAGAGTCCGGCTGCCCCATAAGCCCAAGAGATACAGTCCGCAACCCAGATGGACAGAGTACGCTTGGAGACCGGGAGTCCCAATTTATTGGGGTCAAAAGACACAAAAAGCTGAGCAGCTTTACGGTGCTCCCGCGTACGGTCAAGGTAGAAGTTCAAAGCCCTTCTCTACAGTCCAGGGTATGGAGGACCGTTTCAGCTCGGCTGGAGTGTGGTCTGGGAAAGAAGGTTGGAAGTACCACCTCCTGATTGATGTGAAAGGGGGAGACCACTTTTGGAAGAAATTTTGGGTGAGTCCGTAGGACTACCCTATTTTTGTAGAACCGAGTGTAAGGGGGATCAGACACGAGGGCCTGCAATTCACTTACGCGTCTAGCGGAAGTGAGGGCTATCAAGAACAATGTTTTCCAAGAAAGAAAACGGAGAGAACAGGTAGCCATAGGTTCAAAAGGCGGACAGGTGATCCGCTGTAAAACCACATTCAGATCCCAGTCAGGCGCTGGCGGGCGCAGAGGTGGTTTAAGTAGAAGGAGACCTCGGAGAAACCTCGCTACCAGAGGGTCGCTGGAAAGAGGTCTGCCGTCCACCGGCACATGATGTGCTGAAAGAGCACTGAGGTGAACTTTGACGGAGTTGGACTTAAGTCCCAGATTAGAGAGGTATAGCAAGTACTGCAGGATCACCGACACCGGGCAGGAGAAGGGATCCTGAGACTGTTGGGTACACCAAACGGAAAAGCGACGCCATTTAAGGGCGTAGCATTTGCGGGTAGAAGGTCGCCGAGAAGCTAGGACGACCTCTTCCACCTCTGCCGGCAGGAGAAGGGGAGCAAGGACTACCCTCTCAGCAGCCAGGCCATTAGATTGAGAGATCTGAGGTTGGGGTGTAGCAGAGACCCCTGATCCTGAGTGAGGAGATCCGGTTGTAACCCCAGAGGGAATGGATCCTCCACCGCTAATTGCAGCAGGAGCGGAAACCACGGCTGTCTGGGCCAGCGAGGGGCCACCAGTATCATGAAGGCTTTGTCTCGGAGAACCTTGAAAAGAGTCCGAGAGACTAGCGGGATGGGAGGGAAAGCGTACAGAAGGCTCCCCGACCATGAGAGTAGAAAAGCGTCCGCCGCAACCCGAAGGGGGTGTGGCTGACGAGAGCAGAAGCGAGGAAGTTGCCGGTTGTGAGGACTGGCAAAGAGATCCACCGTGGGGAGGCCCCACTTCAGAAAGAGCTTCTGAACTACCAAGGGATCCAGACGCCACTCGTGCGGCTGGAGGATCCTGCTGAGTTTGTCCGCCAGGCAATTCTCTTGGCCTGGGAGATAAACTGCCTTGAGGAGAACGCCGTGACTGACGGCCCAAGAGCAGAGCTTCTGTGCCTCCCGGCAGAGGAGGAAGGAGCCCGTGCCCCCCTGCTTGTTCACGTAGAACATGGCAACTTGATTGTCCGTCTGGACAAGGACGGACTGGTGAGAAGTCAGGTGGGAGAAGGCCTTGAGAGCCAGGCGGATCGCCCTGAGCTCCAGGAAGTTGATCTGCTGAGCAGACTCCCACGTGGTCCAGAGGCCCTGAGTACGTGCCCCTTGGCAATGTGCTCCCCAGCCCAGGAGGGATGCATCTGTTGTCAGCACCCGGGCCGGCTGAGGTGACTGGAAAGGCATGCCGAGTACCAGGTTCGGCCGATGAAGCCACCACCGGAGAGACGAGATCAGCGGCTCGGAGACGCGCACTAGGTCTGCTAGGCCGCCTGAGGCTTGTCGCCACTGCTGGCGGAGACACCATTGAGCAGGCCGCATATTCAGGCGGGCATTGGGGGTCACATGGACGGTGGAAGCCATATGGCCGAGTAGTCTCAGGAAGCGCCTGGCGGAGACCAGGGGCTGGCTGCGAAAACGGACGGCTAGGTCCATGAGCCGTTGAGCCCTGTCGAGCGGTAGGTACGCTCGTGCCTGAGGAGTGTGCAGCCTTGCGCCGATGAACTTGAGATCCTGTGAGGGGAGCAAAGTGGACTTTGCGAAGTTTATAACAAAGCCCAAGTACTGCAGAAGAGTCACCGTGCGGCGCGTGGCGTTGGTGAACTCCAGAGCGGACGCTGCTCTGATGAGCCAGTCGTCGAGGTACGGAAAGACAGAGGCCGTGAAGCCGGAGATGGGCCGCCACCACCACCGCGAGACATTTTGTGAAGACTCGCGGTGCGGAGGACAGGCCAAAGGGTAGTACTCTGTACTGGTAATGATTTCCTGCCACCACAAACCTTAGGTATTGGCGGTGGCTTGGGTGGATGAGGATGTGCGTGTAGGCATCCTTTAGATCCAAGGAGCATAGCCAATCTCCCTGCTGGAGGTAGGGCAGAAGGATTCCAAGGGTAAGCATCTTGAACTTCTCCCGCACGAGGAACTTGTTGAGGTTGCGCAAGTCCAGGATGAGTCTGAGGCCTCCTGTTCTTTTTGGTATTAGAAAATACCTGGAATAAAAGCCTTGACCTTTCAGGTGGTGGGGCACCGGTTCCACCGCCTGATCCTGTAGAAGACCTGCTAACTCCTGAAGGAGTAATTCCCTGTGCAGAGGGGGTCGTGGAGGTTCTCCCGGAAAATAGGAGGGAGGGACCTGGTGGAAGTGGAGAAGATAGCCTTCTCGCACGACTTGAAGCACCCAGGCATCTGAGGTGATGCTGGACCACCTGTGGGCGAAGTGAACCAGCCGGCCTCCGGTGCTGGGAGGAACCAGCGGGGGGGGAGAGGCTATGCTTAAGGAGTCAAAAACCCCCACCCTGCGGAGCAGGGGCTGGTGGTGCAGGCTTGGGGGCTTGCTGCCTACGGGACCCGTTACCCCGTCCCTTGGCCTGCTGGCCCTGTTGGGGAGCTGCAGGGGCCTGATAGTGGGGGTATTGTTTGTAGGCAGCCGCCTTCCTCGGGTAAAAGGACTTCTTTCCCGAGCCCTTCTTTTTCTGGGAAGGGGCGGAGGTCTTCCTAGAAAGCCTAGTCCTGGTGAGAGTCTCTGTCTCAATTTGTGCAGCCTTATCAGCCATGGGCTTGCCAAAGAGGTTTTCGCCTCGGCAAGGGACATCGACCAACTTGTCCTGCACCCAGGGCTCAAGGTCAGACGACTGAAGCCAAGCCTGTCGGCGGGCACCGATGCCGGCTGCGGCCACTCGAGCCGATGCTTCAAAGCCATCATAGGCTGCTCGGGACATGAATTTTGAGCATTCCCGAATGCCAGTGGACAAGGCCAGGAACCTCCGCAAGGGTTCCTCGGACAAACCAGCGGAGAAGCCGGCTAGCTCTTTAGCCAGGTCTCGGAGATACATGCCCATGTATAGCTGGTAGGTCTGGACACGACATGCGAGCATAGAGCCCTGGAAACACTTCTTACCAAGGCCATCCAGGTTACGGGCCTCCCTGCCAGGAGGCACCGAGGAGTGCATCTTCTGGCTCTTAAGACGATGCATGGCCGATTCCACTACCATGGAATTGTGTGGTAGCTGTGCTTTTTGGAAGCCAGGGCTCTTGCGGACTCGATAGATAGAATCGACCCGCTTGCTCAGGACCGGCGAGGTGGCCGGACTCTCCCACATGCGGAAGAGTAGTCGTTCCAGCATGGGAGGAACCGGTACAGTAAAGTGTTCCCTGGCGGGAGAGTCATACTGGAGGGCGTCGAGCTCTTTGGCTCGAGGCTCCTCCTCGGGATCCGCAGGGAAGGCCAAAGCCTTGGCCATATCCCTGACGAAGTCCGAGAACCGGGCATCCTCCGGGGGGGACTGCTTCCGAGGTTCGGACTCAGGTGAGTCCGAGGGGACACACCGAGTCCGAAAAGAATCAGGCGACTTCCTCTTCAGACTCCCAGACCGACTCCGACGAGGACTCGGTGGGGTCGGCCCGGGCAGGGCGCGGCGCCTGCCGCCCCGACGCCGAGGGAGTCGGCGTCGGCGACCTCGGTCCCGAACGGGAGGCCGAGGGCGACCTCAACCGAGGATCGACTCGAGTTCGCATCGACTCGAGGATCGGCTCGGTCTCCGGGGTCGACTTAGACGTCGACGTCCCGGCGGTCGGGGCAGCGGCGCCAGCGAAGCCAGCGAGCAGTGCCCGCTGCTGGTCCATGAAGGCAGACAGTCTGCTCTCCAAGGCCGTCAACCTGAGTCCGAGCTCAGGTGACCCAGCAGCCCCCGACTCGGGCCCCGACGGCGTCGGGCCCGACGTCGGCTGTCGCGGAGGCGAGTCCAGAAGGACCACAGGACTTACCCGAGCAGGCAGCTCCGACTCCAGGCGAGGTCGCTTCGTGAGGTGCTCCTTCTCCAAGGACCCAGGGCGGCTATCGGGGCTATGCGACCTGGCCCTCGCGGAGCCAGGAGCGTCCACCGACGCCGCCCT
This sequence comes from Ichthyophis bannanicus, assembly GCA_033557465.1. Taxonomy (NCBI): domain Eukaryota; kingdom Metazoa; phylum Chordata; class Amphibia; order Gymnophiona; family Ichthyophiidae; genus Ichthyophis; species Ichthyophis bannanicus. The sequence continues at coordinate 225,464,903 of CM066041.1, read as the reverse complement.
CGCGTGTTTCACCTTCCGTCGATGGTCCCCGGAGGGAGAACCCCTGTCGGAGGAACTCCGGTGACGGTCCGAGCTGGAACCCCTGGACGCGGAGGCCTCCAACGAGGTCCGGGTACGGCTGGGGTCAGCGAAGATTCTATCCCGCTGATGCCGCCGACTTAACGCTTTGGTGGATAGTTTGCCACAAGGCCCACAGATCATTTCTTCATGATCCGGGCCCAGGCAGCGGAGGCAATTGTCGTGTGTGTCAGTTAGTGACATATTTCGGTCACACTGACCACACCGCTTGAAACCACTGGCAGCCATCGGGGGAAAAAGGGCCCCTGCGAGGTCAAAGGACCGGGCTGCCAGGGAAAAACCGAAACGAAAACTAAGTCAGAAAAACCGAAAAATAAGAAGAGGACTCGTGACCGGCGTCGCGAGTCCGGGCGGGAAAAAGACCGGCGTCGAACCGAATGGAAAAAAGAATAATTATGAAGAAAAATCAACTTTTTCGCGGGGACACGACGGGTACGTCTGTAGGGCTCCGCGGAAAAAAGAAGACTGGCTAAGATGGCACCCTTGGGCGGGAAGGGGACCGCGCATGCGCGCTGCAATTCCCAAAGGCTTTCTTTGAAAGCTGGGGAAAATTGCTCCGCGAGGGCTCCGTCGGCGCCGACGTCACCCATAAGTGAGGACTGACTTCCTGCTTGGTCCTGGAGAAAGTGTGATTTCAGGGGTGGGTAAAAAGCATTACTTAGACAAATGATGATGGAACCGAACAAGGAAAGCTTCATGCTGGATTTAGTACTCACTGAGATAGCATGTCGAATGTCGGTGCCCTTGTGAGCAACAGCGAGCATCACATGGTGTGGACTGAGATAAAACCCAAGATGGAGTCCAATCACAGCAAATGCAAAGTACTAGACTTCAAAAACACGAACTTCAGTAAAATGGCCAAGTGTCTGAAGGAGGAGTTGGCAGGGTGGGAGGGGATAAGAGCAGTGGAATTGCAGTGGGCTAAACTAAAGGAGGCAATAAATGGGACAACAGATACATATGCAAGGGAAGTAAATAAAAACAAGAGGAAAAGGCAACCTATTTGGTTTTCCAAAGTTGCTGCAGAAATAAAGACAAAAACCACAGCTTTCACAAAATTCAGAAGTGTGCAAACAGAGGAAGACAGAAAAGAATAATACAGGATAAAACTAAAAGACAAAAAGAAATAAGGATAGCCAAATTAAAGGCAGAAGAAAAGATGGCTAATGATGTTAAGTGTGGCAACAAAACTTTTTTCAGGTATATTTGGGAGGAGGAGGAAAATCAGAGGTGGAATTGCAGGACCCAAACGTGCTGGGAATGGATTTGTGGAAAGTGAAATTGAAAAAGCGAAAATGCTAAATAAATACTTTTGTTCTGTTTTTACTAAAGAAAATCCTGGAGAAGGACCACCTGTGATTGACAAATATACAAATGGGAATGGAGTACACCATTCACGGAAGATGTGTTAGTACAGCCTGGAAAACTGAAAGTGGACAAGGCCATGGGACCGGATGGCTACATCCCAGGATACTTAAAGAGCTCAGAGAGGTTCTTGCAGGGTTGTTAAAGGATGTTTTTAATAGATCCTTAGAGACAAGAGAAGTTCCACAGGACTGGAGAAGGGCTGATGTGATACCTCCTCTTCAAAAAGTCTAACTTCTGTCTAACTTCAAGGCTAACTATGCCTACTACCGATCACAAGTTCACAAGGCTAAACAGTCTTACTTTTCCACCGCAATTTCCTCTGTTCCTAATCAGACCCGTCATCTGTACACGGTACTTAGGTCCCTCACGTCCCTACAGTCTAGCTCTACCCCTGCTCCACTTCCATCATTTCCTCCTCCCTCTCAATTTGCTACCTTCTTTAGCAACAAAGTTCTGGACTTGAGAAATTCCCTGCCTCACTGCCCTCTGCCCATCTCCTCTCCTCCCCCCATCTCCCCCCTCCCACGTCTCAGCTCTCCCATACCTGGACATCTTTTCACCCTATCTGCACCTCAGAACTTATGCAATTAATATCCTCTTCCAACAAAACCTGCTCACTTGACCCTATCCCTTCTTCATGGCTTCTCACCCCTTCCCTTGCTCTCATCCCCCACATCCTCACCATGATTAATGCCAGTCTCTCCATAGGTGTCTTCCCTCGGCCTTGGAAGCACGCCCTTATCCATCCCATTCTGAAGAAGCCCTCTCTTGATCCCCAGATTCCTTCTCACTATCGCCCTGTTTCTAACCTCCCCTTTCTCTCTAAGATACTTGAGAAAACTGTCTTCGCACAATTGTCACAGCACCTTGACTCTACTCACTTTCTTCACCCCCGTCAATCAGGTTTCCGACAGGGTCACAGTGTAGAGACTGTTCTCTTGGTCTTCCTTAATGAACTCCACGTAGCTCACGACCAGGGTGACCTCTCGGTGGCGGTATCCTTAGACCTTTCGGCTGCATTTGATCTAGTTGATCACTCCCTTCTTCTTTGTCGCTTACGCGAAGCTGGCCTCCGTGGTACAGTCTATCACTGGTTCCACTCTTTTCTCTTTTCTCGCTCTTGCACGGTAGTCTCCCCTTCTGTCCCATCAACTCCCTCTGACACCTTTCCACTGCCCTGTGGTGTCCCCCAGGGATCTGTATTGGCACCCCTCCTCTTCAATATATTTCTAGCACCGCTGGCACTTCTGGTCCAACAGTTTGGTATTCCTGCGTTTTATTATGCTGATGATCTGCTCCTCCTACATCACACCTCCCCCCTTCATCCTGATCTCGCTCCACTCAACTCCTGTCTTTCCGCTGTCGCTAACTGGCTCACTTTAAACTGCCTCCATCTGAACCTGACGAAAACCGTAGCTATCTGGTTTACTCATGGTAGCCCTCTTCCTCTGATTGCCCCTTCTTTTCAAGGTTCACCGATTCCTCTCGTCACGACCTTTCGCTATTTAGGTGTAATTTTAGACTCTGATCTTTCCCTTCCTCGCACACATCTCCCACATTACAAAGACCTCCTTTTTCTTTCTTAGACAGATACGATCTATCCGCCCTTTTCTCACCCCTGAAGCCCTCACCACCCTTCTCTCTTTGGTGATGTCGCGTGTTGATTTCTGTAACTCAGTCCTTGCTGGACTCCCTCTTTCGCAACTTCATCGCCTCCAACGTATCCAAAACTCTGCTGCACGCCTTATTTTCCACTCCTCTCTTCGTGATCATGTCACTCCTCTCCTTCTTCATTTACACTGGCTTCCCCTGCAATTTCGCATTCGCTACAAACTCCTTACACTGGTTCACCAGGTCCTTTATACCCACACCCCCCAATATCTGGCAGACCTACTTCAATTTCATACTCCCACTCGCTCATTTCGTTCAATCCATGTCAACCGCCTTCACCTTCCCTCCCCATCACGCGCCCACCTACAATCTACACGCTCCTCGGTCTTCTTTTTTGTCGGCCCTGCTTACTGGAATTCGCTACCCCTTCCCCTCAGACTTGACCAGCACTACCCCACTTTCAAAAAAGATTTAAAAACATACCTCTTCTCCACCGCTTTTGACCTCCCCTCCTCTTATGTGTGAATTTTTCCCTTCCCCCCTCTTTCTCACTCCTCTCTCTCCTTAGTCATGTCTATTTAAATGTCTTGAGTGCTTTTCTGTCACACATTGTATTTCTTTTCCTTTTCTGGCCTAGTGGCCTTTTCTGTTAGATTGACTATTTTTGTAAACCGCTGTGCTCTAACTGGAACAGCGGTATATCAAGCTAATAAACATAAACATAAATAGGGAAGAAGTGACAAATTACAGGCCAGAAAGCCTTACCTCGGTGGTGGGAAAAGTCATGGAGGCGCTCCTGAAAGAGCGAATAGCGGACTCTCGAAACCAATAGGTTGCAGATCCGAGGCAACATGGTTTTACCAAAGGACGATCTTGTCAAACAAATCTGATTGAGTTTTGACTGGGTGACCAGAGAACTAGATCAAGGGCATGCAATGGATGTGATCTACCTAGATTTCAACAAAACCTTTGATACTGTTCCTCATAGGAGGCTTATCAATAAACTAAACAGCTTGGGGATGGGTCCCAAGGATGTGAACTGTATCAGACATTGATTGACTGACAGACAGAAGGTGATGGTAAACGGAACTCACTCGGATGAAAGGAAGGTGATTCGTGGTGTGCCCCAGGGTTTGGTCCTGGGACCGGTACAGTCCAATGTATTTGTGAATGATATTGCTCAAGGACTGAATGAAAGTCAGTCTTTTTGAAGATGACACAAAAATTTGCAACAGAGAGGACTCCCTTGAGGAAGTGGATAGCATAAGGAAAGATTTACAAAAGCTGGAAGAATGGTCTAATGCTTGGCAGTTAAGATTTAATGTGAAAAGAGCAGTGTCATGCACTTGGGATGCAGAAATCCAAGGGAAATGTATGCGATAGGGGGCGAGAGGTTGGTGTGCACGGGGACCAGGAGAAGGACCTCGGAGTGATTGTTTGAGGATCTCAAGGTGGCAAAACAGAGTGACAAGACAGTGGCAAAAGCCAGAAGGATGCTGGGCTGCATGCAGAGAGGAATTACCAGCAGAAAGGAAGAGGTATAATGCCACTGTACAAGTCACTGGTGAGGCCTCACTTGGAATATTGTGTTCAGTTTTGGAGACCATATCTCACAAAGGATATAAAAAGACTGGTAACGGTTCAGAGGAAGGTGACCAAAATATGATTTGGAGCCTGCATAAGATGACATATGAGAAGAGACTTGAAGACAAATATATACTCTCTGGAGGAGAGGAGGGACAGGGGAGATATGATTCAGACCTTTAAATTCTTAGCATTAATGGACAAACCTCTTCCAAAGACGGGAAAGCTGTAAAACTAGAGGGCATAACATGAAGTTGCAAGGGGGTAAAATGAAAGGCAAATGTCGGGAAATACTTCTTCACTGAAAGGGTGGTGAATGCTTAGAATGCCCTCCCGCTGAAAGTGGTGGGGGCAAACAAAGTGACAAAATTCAAAATGGCATGGGACAGACACAGTGGATCCCTTGTAGCAACAGGATAAAATCAAACTAAACATAACTCTCTTATAGCTCAACAAATAGGGAGCAGTGGGTACACCCCTAAACAAAGGCATGGGAAGGAGTGATCTGCACGGAGCAGCAGGTGCACCTACTCTTGCTGTCTTGCTGGGGAGACTAGATGGACCATACTGGTCTTTAACTGCTGCCATATACTATGTTACTAAATGTTCTGTATGTTGTGCACATGTGGAGCAGCTGAGGGTTATGGAGCATTTATGAAGGACTCACGTTTGGGGGTTGGTGACAGCTGTGCAGATTTTGGGGGGGGGGGGGGGTGGTTATTTGGAGGGTGGCGGGGCATTTCCATTGGGGGATTTTTTTTGAGTGGGGCAGTCATGGGGAATATTTGTGGTGGATGGAGAAGTTGTGATTCCCTTTACCGTGGATTAAATCAATCCACCTTACAAAGACTTCAACTCCTCCAAAATTCTGTATCTCAACTTCTAGTACTAAGAAATTCTATCCCATTGCTCCTGTATTAAAGATTTTTAACAGGTTTCCAATCCCTTTTAGAATCCAATTTAAAATGTGTTTTACGATTCATAATATGCTACACACAAATATTCTACTTTCTCTCTTTATCCTTTTGATTCCCGATAGCGCCACACAACCAACCTGCTCTCACACAAATCAACTTATTTTACCAACAGCTTAAATCGGTATCCAGATGTAACCACCGAGAAAGCCTTTTCCTATTGAAGCTTTCTACTTTGGAATTCTCTTCCACTCCACGTAAGAACTGAAATCTAAGCACACCCATTTCAGGACTACATTAAAAACTCACTTTATTTTAGTTTTTGGGGAAAAAGCAGACACTCCAAGATGATGCCGCTGACACACCTCCCCTTTCTCCCTCCCTTCCCTCTCTTCTTGACCTTATTTAGATTTACTTCTCTCTCTTCGTCTCTTCAATGACATTCTTTTGATTTTGTTTGTAAGCCACTCTGAAATATTTTTGGGGTCAGAAAGTTATATCAAATTCTCAAACTAAACTGGATTTTTGGATGGTGGTTCGGGTTTTAGTTTTGAGCAGGCTAGATTATTTCAGCATGCTATATTATGGTCTGCCCTTGACAGTTTTGCAATCCCTTCAGATACTCCAAAACACAAAAATAATCTGTAGCAGGCATTCTCCATGGACAGCAAATGAGTGATGTCACCAACACAGCCCTGAGGCAGGAACCTCTCAGCTCCTTCCAGAAACTTTTAGAAGAGCACTACTATGTATGCGCTCATCTTCCCGCCTGCCATTATGCCATTTTCCTCAGTTGGTAACTAACTAAACTATAAGAAAACTCCAGGGGAGGAGGGAGAGTTGTAAGGGCTTATCCCACTGGCTACAGGTGAGTAACTGCTTTTTTCTCCATGAACAAATACAACAGGTGCTCACATATGGGACTGCCTAGATACTGGCTGCATCGCAACAAAAAAGGGAAGAAAACTGCTGTAGCAGGCAGATGCCATGATTGTCATCAGAAGGAACTGTAAACTAAGGAAAAGTGTAGTTACTCACCTATAACAGGTGATCTCCGGGAACAGCAGGAATTGAGTCTTCACATATGAGTGACGTTAGCACAGAGGGAGCCTGCGCAGGAATGCTCCCCAGCATCCTATAGGAAAGCTTTTGGGAGCATCCCATTGACCCTGCATAGCTGCCTTCCCAACTCTCCCTCCTCAGTTTTTTGTTTTCTGCAGAGCTGACAGGGAGCAATTCCTATCACCGCAGAAAATTTATTTCTTTTGTGGTCGCATCTGCCTTTCCGTCGATGCTAGCATCGGCTTCGTCAGTGTTTCTTCTGTTCTTCTTCTTGACTGGATTGTCCATTCGTATCAGGACAGAGCTGTTGGTGAGAGGATGCTTGAAGATCTGGAGAGTGTGGATAGTCCAGTGGCCTTGCATGGAGAGAGCATCCAAGTGAGCTCCTCAGTCGAGTTTAGACGCTCCGTTGTCAGGGTATGTTGGGGCTGGGGAAGGCAGAATGGAGATCCTCTGAGGAGATTGTCAGGGTTTGTCCACTATTGGAGCAATTGTGCCATGTGTAGTGAAATGGTGATGGACGCATGCAGACCTTTGGTGGCTTGTGTCCACTGGGTTAACAGAGTCCACTGTGTTTGTCGCATGTGCAGCCTGGCATTTGGTACTATGTGTACCGTGGAGGCCATGTGGCTCAGAAGCTGTAGGAAGGATCTTGCCGGTGCCGACTGGTGTTGCCGCATTGTCTCTGCTAGGAGTAAGAGTTTCTGCATACGGTCTTGTGGAAGGAAAGCCTTGCACTGGACAGTGTCCAGGATGGCTCCAATGAACTCCAGACGTTGTTTTGGAATCAGCTGTGATTTTAGAAAGTTGATAAGTCCAGACCTCTGGGACGCCCTTCAACTCACCCTATCCGACTCAGTTCTCTTGTCCCCTCGCCTAGTCACCCTAGGCGATTTCAATGTCCATCTGGCCCCTCCGTTACGCCCACGCGATAAGGCTCTTATCTCTTTGTTTTCGGACTTATCCCTCATACAGCATGTTGCCTGCCCTACCCATGCCTCCGGTCGGACATTGGACCTTGTTCTTACCCTTGACCCATCCACTCACATACCATCCCCTATTCGTTCTGTTCCTTGGTCAGATCATCATTGTCTTCTCTTTACTTTTCCCTTCCCATCTGTTAGTCCATTGGCTCCCCTTTCCGGCCCCACGAGCTCAACTACTAGACGGCGTCTGACTCCCCATACTTTGCGCTCTTTCCCTCCAGCCAGTTCACTCTTTTCACATGACTTTACCATGTTGTCTGTTGACCAACAGGTTCACACCTGGTCCTCTACCCTCTCTGGCGTCCTCAACGATCTTGCTCCCCTTCACACCGTGTCTCTTCGCCCTTCCACTCGGCACCCCTGGTATCATTCCGGACTTTTCCTCCATCGCTCCCACCTGCGCCGGTCAGAACGCTTGTGGCGGAAACGCCGCACCCCCGACTCCCTTCTAGCTTTTCGGCAAGCTCATCTTTCATACCGTTCTCAGATTACCTCCGCTAAACAGTCTTATTATTCACAGCTTATCTCCACTTCCTCTAACTCCTCTCGCCGTCTCTTTCTTATCCTCAAATCCCTCTCTTCCACCTCTTCTCTCCCTCCTCACTCCCCCCGTCAGCCACTAGCCCGTCTACCCTTGCCTCCTTCTTCACCAACAAGGTTCTTTCCCTCCGTTCCTCCTTCCCTGCCTGTCCCCCTCCTCTTTCCCCTCCTCCTGCTTCCCCTTCCGCTCCCCTTGTGATCAACTCCCCACCCCCCTCTCTTGTCTTTCCTCACACCTGGCATGCCTTCTCACCCATCTCTGCGCCGGAAGTCCTCAAACTTGTTTCCTCCGCTCACCAGACTACCTGCCCTCTTGACCCCTTGCCCTCTTCTTGGCTGCTCAACCCGGACCTCGCTCTCATGCCCTATATACTTTCCATCTTTAACACTAGCCTCTCCTCCGGTCTTTTCCCCTCTGGTTGGAAACACGCCATTGTCCGCCCCCTTCTGAAGAAGCCCACTCTCGATCCCGCCTCTCCTGCAAATTGGCGACCCGTCACTAATCTGCCTTTTCTTTCAAAGATCCTCGAAAAACTGGTGTTCTCTCAACTTGCCTCTCACTTAGATTCTACTCTTGCCCTTCACCCCCGACAATCCGGATTTCGTGTGGGCCACAGCACTGAGACCATCCTCACAGCCCTCCTTCTCTGAACTGCACCGTGCCCACGACCGTGGTGATCTCTCTCTGGTGGTATCTTTGGACCTTTCCTCTGCTTTCGACATGGTTGATCATCGCACTCTCCTGTCACGTCTGTCGGACTTTGGTATTGGTGGGACCGTTCTGCAATGGTTCCGCTCCTTTCTATCTGCACGCTCCTTCTCCATACACTCCTCCCACTCCACCTCCTCTCCTTCCCCCGCTATCTGCGGCGTCCCCCAGGGTTCTATTCTAGCACCTCTGCTCTTTAACGTTTTTTCTCGCCCCATTAGCTTTACTAATCCAACAATCTGGTATTTCCTTTTACATCTACGCTGATGATATTCTGCTGGTTCACCACACCTCCTCTTCTGTCCCCGAACTTGCCCCTCTCAATCATTGTCTTTCCACAGTTTCGTCATGGTTTGCTTCCAATTTCCTACACGCTAATCCTGCCAAGTCCTACGCAATCTGGTTTTCTTTTGGACTCCCTTCTCCCAGTTTGTCGCCTATTATGTCTTACTGTCCCATTCCTCTGGTTTCAACCCTGCGGTATTTGGGCGTCACCTTGGACTCATCCCTCTCCTTTCACCATCATATCTCGGCTGTCATTCGCACTTCCTTTTATCTCCTTCGTAGGATTCGGGCTGTCCGATCATCTCTTCCCCCCTCTTCAGTTGTTACCCTTGTCCTATCCCTAGTTATGACCCGATTAGACTACTGCAACGTCATATACGCAGGCCTCCCCTCCTCCCAGCTTCGCCGCCTTCAAGTCGTGCAGAACGCCGCCGCTCGTCTCATCACTGGTTCCCCAGCCCGCTCCCATGTATCTCCCTGTCTTCTCGCTCTACACTGGCTCCCAGTCAAATTTCGTTTTGTCTTCAAGTTTCTTATCCTCATGCACAAGGCCCTTCACTCCGGCACTCCTCAATATTTATCAGACGCTATTCATTTCCAGCCCTCTCCTCGTCTCCTCCGTTCTGCCTTTGGTAACCGCCTTTTCCTTCCTTCACCCTCTCAGGCCCACTTAGAATCGACCCGCCACTCCGCCTTCTTTTTCCTGAGCCCTGCCCTTTGGAACTCACTCCCATTGCCTCTACGCTTGGAACCTTCTTACCCCCGTTTTAAGAACCTCCTCACCTCTTCTATCAAGCCTTTGACCTTCCCCCTCCTGCCGACGGTGCGCTGTCCCCTGGTCGTGCCCTCCCCCCATGACTCTCCCCCTGACAGTCCACTCCCCCTTCCTTTCCTTTCTGCCCTCCCACCTCTATGCCCCTCTTGCCCTACTGGGCCTTTTCTCTCTCTGTTTTAATCTATCCCCTCTTTCCTATCTGTTTTTGGCGTTCTCTTCTGACTTTGTTTCTGGTAGCCTGTGATTGTATTGTACACCGCCCTGACGCTTCGGCCTGGGCGGTCTATCAAATGTTGTGAATAAAGATAAAAGATATAAAGATAAAGATTACAAAGCCTAGGGACTGTAGGAGGTCTATGCTTTTGTGTTGTGCCGAGGAGAGCACCCCAGATGAGTTGGCCTTTATGAGCCAAGTAGGGGAAGACATAGGCACGCCTGATCCGAAGGTGAGCAGCCACGACAGCCATGCACTTTGTGAAGACTCTCGGTGCTGAGCACTCTGTTGTGGCAAGGAGGCCTATCCGGAGTCCGGGGGAGGACAAAGAGACAGGGAATTCACCCTAGTAAAGGGCCCTCTTTTCACCAAATCAGGGTAGGAAAGCCATAACCACCTCTAGGAATCAGAAAACTTCCACGTGGCCCACATTTCATGCTCCCCCTAGTGGAATGAAAGGGAGAGGATACAGAGCCCAGAACCCCTATGGCAGGGAATGCTCCAAGCACTCAGGTGCCTGAAGTCAGGCTGATTGCCGTCACCTGAGTAGGGAGGAGTTGGAGCTAGAGACTTGGAGGTATAAACCTAGGCCAGAGTATGAGAGAGGGGGAAGAGAAGCAGGAAGCCAGGCTGACACGAGCAGAGGCACAGACACAAGCAAGGGAAGCTTGACGGGTGCTGAGCAGAGCAGAGGAACTGAGCTTCCAGGAGAAGAAAGTGCTAACTGGCATATAGCACGTCTGCAGGAGAGTTTGGAGACAGGAACGAGAGAGATTCCAAGATCCCCTGGGAGGCTGTTAGCTGGGCACTGTGAGCAAGACAGGGAGTCAGAACCCATGCAGCTGGGAGAGCCCGAGGTGAAGCTGAATGAGGAGGACACTCCCATGGACTGTTCCTTTTGCCAAGCTTTAAACCTGGGAACGTAGAGAAAGCAAGCCAGTCCTGAAAGAAAGTCTTCCAGGAAAAAGGTACCCATATTCCACAAGCAGGGTGGCCGTGATTCCCTCGTGTTTGTAAAGGGGAAGTTTATGGGGACTAAGGAGCAAGCCTGGAACTGTGATAAGCTTGTTAATCACCTGCTGCTGGAATGAGGATACTGGGGTAAGCTAAAGTAGCTATTAGAACAAAGCTTTCTGTTTGCTCCTGAATTATATTTGTTACTTGGAAGGTAACCAAGAAAGGTTTGAAGCTGAATAGAAGCTGAACTACCACAGACTTTAAATGTGATTTTGTTTTTGTGCTTTAGCCAGCAAGGCTATAAAGGAATGTAATATCCTTGCTGTTAAGGACTGTGTATCCTGAACTATAGAGAACCTTTAAACAGCATTTTGTGTTTGGGTTTGTTTTTGGACAATGCTCTACTTCAAAGAGTCCTGACAAGTGATCCTGTATGTGGTATGACCGAACCATTGTGTACAAACAAATTTCTGTCATTTGCCTTACCATTGAGCCTGACTACAGCTTTCTGCCTGATGCACCCATACAACTAAACAAAGACTACATTTCCCAAAGGGCACTGCGGGGAAATAGTTTGAAAAAGCTGAAACAGCGGATAGCAGAAATGTCCTCTAATAACCACGCCCCTCTAAGCTAGAGGCGAGTGTGGTGGCGGGACACTGTATTGATAGTGTATTTCCTGGCACATGAATCACAGATACTGCCTGTGAGAAGGGTGGATTGGAACATGAGTGTAGGCGTCCCTGAGAACCAGGGAGCAAAGCCAGTCATCTTGCTGCAAGTGAGGAAGGAGGGTCCCCCCAAGGAGATCACCTTGAAATTTTTTTTTTACGAGGAACTTGCTGAGATCTCTGAGGTCTAGGATGAGCCTGAGGCCTCCTGATTGCTTTAGAATGAGGAAGTAGGGAGAGTAGAATCCCCTGCGATGTTTCTGCAGGAGAACCGTTTCAATGGCCCTTGAGAGATGAGTGAGGTGACCTCCTGATGTAAAAGGGGATCGAGAGAATTTTTGGACAGGGCTTGCTGTCTGAAGCTGAGACGGTATCCCTCGTGGACAATGGACAATGTCCATTTGTCGGTGGTTATAGTCCTCCATTGCAAGATGAACCTTGAGAGCCTTACTGGAATGGACTGAATGGGACTGGCCATGTTCCCCATGTAGGAGTCAAAAGGATGGTGCGCAGGCAGCTGGTTGAGGTTGAGCTGTTTGCTTGGTAAACCGTGGCTTTTTGGCTTGCTTAGGCCCCTTGCTGCTTGTGTTGTGGAGGGTAGGCTGGTTGGGAGTAGATTGGGTATCATCTCCTCTTTTTTGGTGTCCTTTTTTGTCTCAGCCTTCTTTTTGGAGGGGTCTGAAGTTTTACATGACAACCTCTTAAGGGTGGTGTCATTGGTTTCAAGTTCTCACGCCTTTTCCTTCCAATTCTTTCCAAAGAGGTTTTCACCTGTACAGGGGGGATATTGGCCAACTTGTCTTGCACTCACTGTTTCAAGTCAGATGCCTGGAGCCAAGCCAGTCATCTTGCCCGTATGGCTATGGAAGAGGGTCTGCTAAGGCATCAAATGCTGTTCCGTTTATGAACTTAATGTTTTGACTGTGGGCGAGGACTGCCTGAAAAGCAGGGCACTTCTCTTCAGGGAGGAATGGCAGGAAGCTCTCCCAGTCTTTGTTTAACTCTTTAAGGAACATCCCCATATACAAGATGTATGAATTGATTCTGCTGGCGAACATGGAGGCTTGGAAGGTGCCCCTCGTGAAGGAATCAAGGGTTCTGGATTCGTGTCCCAGAGGAACTGAGGCATGGTTCTTAGCACTCTTGATGTGCCGCTTGGCGGACTCTACTACAATAGAGTGATGTGGGAGTTGCTGTTTCTGGAAGCCAGGGCACTCGGGAACCTGATATCAAGACATCAACTTATGGGAGCGACGGATAACAGTGTTTCCCATATTCTTAGCATCAGGTTGTGAAGTATGCGGTGCACCGGTAAGATGGTTGCTTCTTTTGGAGCAGTGGGATATTGTAATATCTCGAGTTCTTCTGCTTTGGGCTCTGGCTCCAAAGCAGCAGGAATGGAGAGACCTGCCGCCATGTCCTTTATAAATTCTTGGAAGGACATATCTAATGGCAGAGATTTCCTTCTGGTACTGGCCTGTGGCAGAGAAGGATCAGACACGCCATCTCTGAGGTCATCGGCGTCCAGGGATCTGTGGTCGGAGTTGGTGGATTCTGAGTCAGATCCTGGAGAGTATTGCCAGTGTCTAGAGTGATGATGCAAGTCCATGTCCTCCGGTTCCGCACGGTACTTGGAAGAGGATGGATCCGCCAAAGGCAGCAGAGTATGCTTTGGCATCAATTGAGGTCCCGACATCAACGAAGGTATCGAAATTGATGGTGCGGGCAAAGAAGGTATTGGCATCGGCAAGGGCACTGGCTTTGGTAACTGTACCAGCATCGGTGAGGATAGTGGCATCGCAGGTGGCAGACACCAGGGTTGACTGCAGTATCGACATCAGCATCGAAGCAGCCTGTGTTCCTGATGTCGGTGCCGATGTAGTCTGCAACGACATCGTGGCCGATGGCATTAGGTGCACCAAGGCTGCTAGTAGGGCTGCGAGGGTGTGTTCCAGAGTCAGCATGCATTGTTGCAGCGACGTCTCCAGTGCCTGGTCATCGGATGGAGCAGGGTCAGCTGCCACCGGACCTGGCATGGTGTCTGAGGTACGGCAGAGGTGGGTACTCCCGGTACCTCACGACTCCCTACTGAGGCTTTGGAGGAGACCTCCCGCTGGGGATGCTTTGATCTGTTACTGGAATCGGATGATGTCCGGAATGATTCCTGGTGACGGCGGGAACGCTCCCAGGACCTGTCCCTCAACTGCTCCCTCGATATCTTTTGGTCTGCCAGAGTGGTCCTTCATTTTCTTGCCCTGTTCCTTCCGAGTCTCCGAGGGCTCCCAGGACAGCAACTTGTTCTTGGGAGTATGGGAAGAATCCTCTATCATGTCTGGAGTCTTTTGACTGCTTTGAGCTGGAGGATGCCCTCGAGGAGGTGGAGGCCAGGGAGAGGGTGTCTGCCGGGAAGAGCTCTTCAAACTTCTTGGCTCAATTCTCAAGGCCTTGTTTAGTCATTTGTTTGCAGAGTGTGCAGTCTGTTGGAACACGAGCGGGGCCAAGGCACTTGAGGCACCAGTTATGTTTGTCGGTAATTGATATTGTACCAGAGCACTTTGTACATTTTTTAAAACCACTGGCCGGTTTTTCCATGGTGCCTCAGAAGGTAGGTTTGGTGCGGCTCGAAGGAAAAGGAGAGCTCAGAGGAAGTCTAAGAGAAAGCTTTTTTTGAAATTTTTTTTTTTGATTTTAGAAGAAATAGAAATGAAAAGATAAGGGATTAGTAATAAGAAAGTATTGATGTGAAGGCAGCAGTTCTTCAGCATGTACAGGAATGTTCCTGTCGGCTCCGTGGATAAAAGAGAACTGAGGAGAATCAGGAAGACAGCAGCGCAGGCACAGTGGATTGCTCCCACAGGCTTTCCTGTTGGTAGCTGGGGAGCTTCCCGTGTGGGCTCCGTCGGTACCTGATGTCACCTATACCTGAGGACTACATTCCTGCTTGTTCCTGGAGATACTATATTTCATCATCATTTTTTGCCTTCCCCTCTTCCCCTTAACGAAGTAACATAGAACAGGAGAAAACGGAGAGCCAGCGTTATTTGCTACCTGTACCCGGTGAGCTGCCCGTACCATCGGCGATTGGCTGCAGTTGGAGCTCCTCCCTCCTAACAGCGCTCCTGCAGTATTTAGACGCCGGCAGAGGAGACTCGGTGAGAGCCAGCGTTATTTGCTACCTGTACCCGGTGAGCTGCCCGTACCATCGGCGATTGGCTGCAGTTGGAGCTCCTCCCTCCTAACAGCGCTCCTGCAGTATTTAGACGCCGGCAGAGGAGACTCGGTGAGAGCCAGCGTTATTTGCTACCTGTACCCGGTGAGCTGCCCGTACCATCGGCGATTGGCTGCAGTTGGAGCTCCTCCCTCCTAACAGCGCTCCTGCAGTATTTAGACGCCGGCAGCCTTCGCGGCCGCGGCTGCGGCCCGCGGTTGCGTGCCCGAAGGGGGCGTGACCAAAGGGGGAACGCCCCTTTGGTGCCATCTAGGGGCCTTCGCCCTAGTCGCTGGAAGAATGCCCAGGGGTCATGCGAAGCGGAAGAATAAGTCATCTAAGTCTGATGTGCCGCTTGAGAAAGCCATTGCAGTTAATTCTGTTTCTTCTGCAATCCGGGGTCCTATGGATCAGCATGTGATTGTTTTGCCTTCGGCTTCCCTTTCTGCACAAGATGTCTCGCTTTCTACCTCTGGAGCTTCCTTAAGTTCGATCGATAGGACTCCTCCTCCTAATCCTGGACCCTCTCAAAGTACTGCTTCGGATGGCTCCTCCTCTTCAGAGTCGTCAGGTACTGGAGAGGAAGATGAGTTGCCACTGGCTGTTTTGCATTTATCATCTAGTGAGGTACCTTTGACTGACTCCATTTTGGCAGTTAGCCCCCAAGGTTTAGTATCTTTACCTGTGGTTGCTGATGTTGATAATGTTTCTTTGTCTGATGTGTGGAAATTAGTTTCAGCTACGCATTCACTGTTGTCCCGGTTTATGGATCAAACTGCTCTTTTTTCTCGTCAGGTAATTGACCGGGTACATATAGTGGATGGTACTGTTAAAAATTTATTCTCGCGTTTGACTCAAGTGGAGACGCTCGTTGGTCCGTTACAGACTACGAGTGAATCCACGGTTAGAGATACCTTAATGCTATTTCAGCAAGTAGAGTCTTTGGAGAATAGTCTTCGAGCCAAAAATATTCGGATTTTGAATTTTCCTAGAATTCGTTTAATGTCATCAATTTCTTTGTTTAAACAGTATTGTATTGATGTTTTGCAATTACCTGATGTTGATTCTATTTTGGTGGCTCATTCTTTTTATGTTGCAGCTCGGGGGGCCTCCGGGGATAGTGGCACTGTGGTGGAAGAGGTTCAGGATTCACTTAACCTGACTGATTTTTTGGAAAATTCGCAAATTCCTATTTCCACCCGTGCCACTTTAGTGGTATCCTTGGTCAATATTGCTGATAAGGCCTTGATTATGAAGGCCTTTTTCAAGAAAAAAGATCTTTTTTACGGGCACAAGGTTTCCATTTTCCCGGATGTCTCCCGGCATACACAGGCTTGGAGACGGTCTTTCCTCCAGCTGAAGCCTAGAGTTTTGGCTGGGGGAGGTACCTTTTTCCTCCGTTTCCCTTGTAAATGCCTGATTACTCTGCAGGGTAATAGTTATGTTTTTACGGATAGTTCGCAGCTAGTGGCTCTCTTAGACTCCCTAGCAGGTTGAGTGGGGTGGTCTGTTTGTTTATGATTGTGTTTAATTTAATATTTCCTTAATCTGGGTTAAGGGGTCGTAGCCTTTAAAAATTTGTTCAGGTACAATGTAATGCTGTGCTCTTCATGATGTGGATTAATATGGCAATTTGATTTGGTTTATAACTTGTTTATTTATTTCTTATGTAATATTTTGCTTGGATTGCCTAATTATGTGATATTTGTGTTTGGATTGCATTAAATAAAATTTAAATAAAAAAAAAAAAAAAAAAGAACAGGAGAAAACAGGACTTAGTATGTATGGAGCTGGATTCTTGTTCCCCAACAGATTCTGAAATACAGATTGGCTGAATCTGCTGTCATATCAGAATTACTACTAATAATAATCATTTGTGTAGTGCTATACAGCATATGCAGCACTGTATATGTCAAGGATATGCCTTGTAGTGCTATAAAACGGATTAGTAGTAGAGGGGAATGGTAAGGAAACATATAGGAGGTGAATTGGAGGCTGAGGGGGATCAGGATCCAAAATCAGTCTCGAAGAGGTGAGTTTTTAGCCTGGATTTGAATAGGGCTAGGGATAGAGCATGACGTACCGATTCAGATAGTTTGTTCTGCGCATAAGCAGCAGCAAGGTGAAAAGACTGAACTCTGGACTTTCCATCCAAACAGTAGTGAGATATGAATGTGTGGACCAAAGTCCAGGTAGCAGTATTGCAAATCTCTTCCATAAAGTATAAGCACAAGTGCGCCACCATGGTGAGAAGTGACATGACACTAAAGGCTGAAGCCTGCCTGGCAAAACAAAAGAGATGCAATCTGCGAGCCAAGCTGACAAGTAGACTGCCAAGGCTCTCTTACAGTTCAACATGAGTAGTGCACTTTTCTTTTGTAAGCATGGGGTCTTGGGAAAAAATGTTGGCAGGACGGTTGACTGAATAAAGTGGAAGTCAGATACCCTTCGTAAGCAATTTAAGACGTGTCTGCAAAACCACCCTATTGCTAAAAAGCTTCGTGAAAGGCAGATAAGCTAAAGAACCCAGACTGTGCTAAACTGTGCGTTGAAGTTACCTCCACTAAAAACAAGCCCTTCCAAGTCAAAAACTTGAGAGTACAGGCATTCAGGGACTCAAAAGGAGCTTTCATCAGCTGGTGTTAATACCACACTGAGAACCCAAGACATAGTAAGACGCTTGAGGGTAGCGTTTTCTAGAAGCCTGCCCCACATAAAATAAAACTAAAGGCTGTAAAGAGATGGGTTTACTTTGAACATGATAATGGTACGGCCAATTGCACTGAGGTAAACTCTTACAGAGCTGGTTTTCAAACCAGACTGGCTGTAGAAGGTATTCAAGAAGTTTTTGTGTGGGACAAGAAAAAGGATCTAAGGCCTTCCTCTCGCACAAGACAACAAACCTCCACTTGAAAGCATAGGACCTCAGAGTCAACTGGCAGGTTGAAGGAGGGTTAAGTAAGGCCAGTGACTGGGCAGCACTGTCCCCACCCGATCCTGTGTAATGAGAGCTGGTGAATTGTCCAGGCGAATTGGATATTGGACAGAAAATTTAAGATGGAGAAGGAATCATGGCTGCCATTGTGCCTCTCTTCTTAAGTTTCAGAAGAGTTCTTGCAATCAGAGGAATAGGAGCCATGATTATTTTAGCATTCTATATTATGGTTTGCCCTTGACAGTTTTGCAAGACATCCAAGGCTAGTTTGTGCGTCCCCATCCCAGAGCAGAAATGAGGCACCTGATGTTCTGAGGAGTTGCGAAAAGATCCATCAAGAGTGCCCCACTCCTGAAAGATGCAGATTGCCATTTTCCAATGAAAGGTCCATTTGATTCGTGAGGTTGAAGGACTCTGCTCAAGTCTGTCTGCTGGGGCTTTGTCTTCACCAGGCAGGCATGTGGCCTTGAGTTCTATTCCCAACATAGGAAATTTGGGCCCAGTATTCAAAGGCATTTACACGGTTTACAGACTTGCAAACCATGTAAATGCCGCTGAATGGGATATTCAACGTTACTAATATGGTTAATGCTGCTGAATATACCCTACTAATGCTGATAAACGCCCCAATGCTAACAGCTTAGCATCGGGGCGTGTTGTGGACGGCGGCAGTCGCTAACTAGGAAGCAGCGATATTGCACTGCTACCTGGTTAGGGACACACAGGTAAAGCTAGGCGCAGCAAAAGCTGGCATAGCTTTACCCGTAGGAGCTAACTGGGTAAGCGGTGCAATATCGCCGATACCCGGTTAGCTTCTGCGGCTGCGGAGGCTGTGAGACGATCCTGGATATTCAATGCTGGGGCCGCATATGACCCCAGCACTGAATATCCTGGTTTAGTGTTCAAGGCTGATGGCTAGGTGCTGTACTTGAACCTAGTCACCGCAACTAAATTTTGGGCCCTACGAGTTCATTGCTCCCTATTGTTTAATGTAGAACATGACTATTTGGTTGTATGTTTGAATGAGTACAACTTGTTTGGCTAACCCATCTCGAAAACCTTTAGAGGGTTTGATATTGCTTTCAGTTCCAAGACATTTTTTATTTTATTTTATTTATTTTTTATTTTTTAAATTTTATTGAACAACTCAACCATAAAATACAACCATTTCTTCCATTTTCATTACAGAAACATTCTTCAAAATCCTTTCAATACAATTTACTAAAATAAACCACACCTTTTCCATTTCCCTCCTTCCTCCTCCCCTCACCCACCATTCCCTCGCAACTTTCTTCTTCCCCAGTCCCTTACCCTTTATCTCTAACCTGAACACCCCTCATTACCCTCCCCTTCCCTGCTACTCCTCTCTCACTCCCCTTTCCTTTCCCCTTCCCCCACCCTCCCTTTCCCTTGCAAGTACACCAACATATTCTGCCATTCACTTTCAAACTTTGACCCCTTCTGTTTACGAATTGCTGTCAATTTTTCCATTAGATAGATATGACTCAGCCTTTCTTCACGATGCTCCACTCGATGCGGCCTCTCCTGTTTCCACTGGTAAGCCACCTCACACTGGGCCGCACTGACACATGCCATAATTTGCTTTCTACCCTCCCAGGGTCCTCCATCTCTCCACTATCCAAATAGAAAGATTAGAGGTTCCCACCTTATTTCTACCCCACCACCCTTTTTATCCACTGCTGAATTTCTTTCCAAAATAGTTGGATCTGTGGGCATGTCTACCACACATGATACATAGTCCCCTCTTCCCCACAATTCCTCCAACACCCCTTTGATACTGCAGGATACATCTTATTCAACCTCACTGGTGTATAATACCATCTCATTACAACTTTATGCCAATTCTCTCTGATAGCTATGGATATAGGCATTTGCTTGATCTGTCCCATAATGGCCCTCCAATTGCATCCCTATCTCCCATTCCCATGCCCTCATATATCTTACTTTCTCACCCTTTTTCTGTCCCCCCCTCACTGCTTTGTACGAGTCAAACCTCGGTTTTTGTATGCCCCAGTTTTCGTAAGCTTCGGTTTTCGACGTCTTTTTTTCAATTAGATTTTGTCCCGGTTCTCGTACATCTGCTTGGTTTTCGTACAATTTTAAAATGGTCCATTCCAGGGGGGGTCGTTCAGTAAAGTACAGTACTTAGCTTGTTTTTGTGATCCAGCCCTCTTTGCTTTCAGCGATCCTTTGAAAAATACTGTAGCAAGAATCAAGAAGTGAGAGTGTGGCTGATCAGATGCTTCCGACACGCTTTCAATTAGAAGACTCCCTACTGACGGCGAAACTTTGATGGGTCTTCCAAACATGCCAGTCCTGATGGGTCTTCCAAACTTGCTGCTGAGCATTTCTTCCAGCTTGAAATTTGCTTTTGAGACGGAATCGGAGGCGGGTGAGAGAGTCGGAGATCAGATTACAGTGCTGTATCTGTGTGTGTGTGTGTGTGTGTGTGTGCTGTCCTGTGACGATCGGGCAGGTGAGAGAAGTGACAGGAGCTGTTCTACCTGGCTGAGACTTCGGAGGCCCGTGCTGCTGCAGCCATTGCCACATAGCTCTGGAACACATGCTCAGCTCTGCGTTCCAGGTTGCCTGAGTGAGAGAATGGTGTTTCCGGTGGCTGTGGCTGGTGCCTTTACTGGAGGCTTTTTTTTGTGGATCCTTCTTGTTTTTGCCAACAAGAGTCTTCAATAAAGGTAAAAGGGATGTTAAATGTTCATTTATCCATTTCATTAGTCATTTATATTTATTTCTCATTGTTTTCTTATGAAAAATTAGTTATTCTCTATAAAATGTATTTTTTGTGAATATTTTTGGGTGTCTGGAACGGATTAATTGGATTTACATTATTTCTTATGGGAAATATTGCTTCAGTTTTCATACATTTCGGTTTTAGTCAGACTTTTTTGAACGGATTAATCATGAAAACCGAGGTTTGACTGTACCTGATATCAACCCTTGGACCACCTTTTCCCATACCATATCATCTCCAGATCAGTATAGTCCCTCATTAATCCCTCTTTACCTAGTTTTTTCTGTATATAATGTAGTACCTGCCAATAATGAAATAATCCCCCCTCTCCTAGCTGGTATTCCTCTCATAAATCCTCATATAGAACCCATTCCACCTCATCTAAAAATTGATAAAACCACCTCAGGCCTTTCCGTTCCCACATTTTAAAAATCCCCCCTTCCCTTCCTGGTTTAAAGTCCTCCGTGTAGCACAAAGTTTGCATCACTGATAATTTAGGCTCTCTCCCATCCCCCCCCTCCCAACTTTCTCACTCTATCCCAAATCCCAAGAACATGGCTTAAGTATAGGTTCCCATCCATTCCCAACCCCCGCTCTCGCCTACCTATCCACGGAAGTGCCTCCAGTTTCTTCCCCCTTCTTCCAGCTTCACAAAAGTCTTCCGTTCGCCTCCCTCCCTCCAATCCATCACATGCCTAATCTGAGTAGCCCAATAGTAAGCCAAAGGTCCGGGACTTCCAAACCCCCCTCTTCTCGAGACTTATACAAAATTGCTCTAGCCACTTGGGGTGGTAGCTTCCTTCAGATGAAATGAAATACCTTCCCCTGGCGTTTCCTCACTTGCCCTACTGGAACTGCTGTAGGAAGAGCCTGAAAGAAATATAGTACCCTAGGGAGTTTATTCATCTTGACCGCCGCTATACGACCCATCCATGACATCTCCATATCCATCCAGTCTCTCAAATCCTGACCCACCTCTTTCCATAACTGAGGGTAGTTTGCCTCATATAAATTCCCAGGATTGGCCGTTATTTGCACCCCCAGGTATTTGATGGCCTTCCGTGCCCATATGAATGGGTACCTTTCCCTTTAAGTGGTCTAATTCCTCCTCCCGGATGTTTATATTAAGCGCCTCCATCTTATCCATATTCATCTTGAATCCAAATACCACTCCATACCTCTCAATCACTTCCAAGACCCTTGCCAAAGTTCCTTCAGGCTCAGTTATCATCAATAGAATATCGTCTGCGCTCAAAGAAATCTTATGCGGGTGACCCCCCCACCTGACCCCCTGAACTCCCTCCTCCCTTCGTATCACTTGCGCCAAAGGTTCCAATGCTAGAGCAAACAACAATGGAGACCAAAGGACACCCCTATCTTGTGCCTCTCTCTAATCCAAATACAGCTGAATAATTACCATTAATTCGTACCCTTGCCCTTGGGTTTATTATATAGTGACTGCACCCAGGATATATACTTAGAGCCAAACCCCATCTTCTGCATTACAGCAAACAAGAAGGCCCAATTGACCCGGTCGAATGCTTTTTCTGCATCTATAGACGGCACCATCATATCTACCTGCCTATGACAGGCTTCCCAAATCACCTCTAGCACTCTCTTAACATTATCCGGAGCCTGTCTCCCGCTAATAAAGCCCGTTTGGTCTATATCAATTAAAGTGGGTAGCCCCGGTGCTAATCTATTAGCCAACACCTTCGCCAGAATCTTCACATCAGTATTGAGTAAGGAAATCGGATGGAAGGAACCACAACTCAAGGGATCCTTCCCCACCTTTGGCAGCACCGTAATATCTGCTGTTAACATTTCCTGGGAAAGTTGCCTCCCTCATCCGTAATTCCATTAAACATCCTTTCCAAAAATCCCACCAGCTCCTCCCTAAAAGTCTTATAAAAAGAGTTTGCCAACCCATCCAAACCTGGCGCCTTACTACTACTACTTAGAATTTATATAGCGCTACCAGTTGTATGCAGCGCTGTACAGCAAGCGGCATTTCTTTAATCACCTTCTCGATTTCTTCCCGAAGTATTCGTCCCTCCAACTGTGCCCCCATCTCCTCCTCCACTGTAGGCAACTTTGTTAACTCCCAAAATTCCAAAATACACCTTGCCTCACTCTCTTCTCTATCTTGCGCATATAGTTCAGAATAAAATTGACAGAACCTATCTCCGATTTGTTATTCCATCCTTAGTATTTCTCCCCCCCCGTCCCTTGATTGCCACTATTGTACTTGCTATTTCCCTTTTCCGCAGTTTGCGGGCCAACATTTTCCCTGCCCTGTCACCCCACTCGTAGAACCTCTGCTTTACCCTTTCAAATTGAAAAGCTATGGACTCCAACTGCAGCTGATTCAGCTCCAGTCGTAATTTATTCAAATGCTTCAACTGCCACGCCCTACCCTGCGTATTATATTGCTTTGTAGCAATCTTGATTTCCTCATGAAGCTTCTCTTCTCTTTCTTTCCTTACCTTCTTAATCCAGGCAGCCCACATAATCAATCTTCCCCTAATTACCACTTTGGTCCCCTCCCACACTCCTACATCTTACACTTCTCCATTATCATTCATCTGCCAATATTCCTGGAGGCACTTCTTTATATCCCGAACCACTTCTTCCCTTTTCAGGAGGCTCTCATTTATTTATTTTATTTATTTATTTCAGTGCTTTTTTATACCGCCCCTTCCAGAGATCAGGGGCGGTTTACAAGGAACTTAAACAACAATATAGCAGAACACTGCAATATTGAATTACATTAAACATTAGTTGAGCAAAAACAAGGAACTTAAACAACAATATAGCAGAACAGTGCAATATTGAATTACATTAAATATTAGGTGAACATAAACTAGGTTGCATAATAACTAGGTTAAATGGAAAACAATGTGAGGGTTATTAACATAAAGGGAAGTATAAAAATATGTTACAAGGAGTCATAAAACTATGTTACAAGGAACCAGAGGGGTAGATTTACATGGTTAGTAAGAGACTATAA
The DNA here is from genome assembly GCA_033557465.1 of Ichthyophis bannanicus. NCBI lineage: Eukaryota > Metazoa > Chordata > Amphibia > Gymnophiona > Ichthyophiidae > Ichthyophis > Ichthyophis bannanicus. The sequence continues at coordinate 225,441,226 of CM066041.1, read as the reverse complement.
TAGTTATTTGTAATCATAAATAAAGTATTGGGAGTAGACTAACTTGAGTGGATGAGAAATGAAGTCCGGCATTAGGTGGGGTAGACCTGTGTTTGGTTTGTTGCATGTTTTTGTGTAGTAAATTTGGTTCCAGGTTGTAGGTTGCTATAGTGTTGACTAAATAGGTAGGTTTTAAGTTCCTTCCTGAAAGATGTAAGGTCTTTAATCTCTCTGAGGTATAGTGGGAGTTTATTCCATTGGCTGGGAGCATAATATGAAAAAGCAGTGTTGGTGGTTATTTGCTTTGATTTTGTCACTGCAATGGGAATTAATAGCATGTTGAGGTTAGTTTTTCTTCTGGTTCTGTTTTCTTGTGGGGTTTGGAGTAGAGTGGCCAACTGTGATGGGGCTAGGTCATTAATGAGTTTAAAAGTGGTGACAAGTGTTTTATATTGAATCCTACTATAGATAGGAAGCCAGTGGAGAGAGTATAGGATAGGAGAGATGTGATCGAATATTTTAGCTTTCATAATTATTCGAGCAGTGACATTCTGAGCTCTTTGAAGGATGTGTAAATTCTTTTTGGATGTTCCTTGGAGTATGCCATTGCAGAAGTCTAAATGTGGCATAATAAGAGCCTGGACAACTGTTCTGAAGTCATTGATGTCGATGAGGGGTCTGAGTTGCTGTATAGTTCTCAGTTTGAAAAATATAGTTTTGGCAGTCTGTTTTATGTGGTTAGTCATGCTTAGGGTCTTGTCTAGTGTAACTCCAAGGTATTTAATTTCAGACTTGACTGGGAGAGTAATGTTCATAAGGTTGATGGAAGTTGGAGGAGTGAAGGTGGTATTTCTGGTTACGAAGAGTGCTTCGGTCTTTTTGAAATTGATATCCATATGGATTGAGTGAAGCCATTTTTCAGCTTCAAGGAGGCAGGTGGCGATTTTGTTGAAATTAAGGTTAGCTATGTCTAACGGGGCGAATAGCATGATGTCATCTGCATAGATGAAATATTTTAGATTGTGGCGTTGAAAGATTGTGCAAATAGGTTGTATGTAAAGGTTAAAGAGTAGTGCAGAGAGTGAGGATCCTTGAGGGATACCACGCTCTTGTGGGAATGGTAGTGAGGGGGAATGGTCTAAATGGACATATTGGAAGCGATTAGAAATGTAGGACTTAAACCAGTTAAGAGTGGTATCTTTTAAACCTAGTTGGGATAGTCTAGATAAGAGCGTAGTATGATCAACGCTGTCGAAGGCTGAAGAAATGTCAAGGAAAATGAGCAAGAAGGTCTGTTTTATATTATCCATACCTCGGATAAGTGAATCAAGAAGGGATATGAGTAGGGTTTCTACTCCGTGATATGAGCGGAAACCATATTGGTACTCATCTAATGGGAAGTTCATATCAATATTTTTCCACCGGCGAATACTGCCGCAGCAGCTCCCCAGCCGGGGTCGAGCAGGGAGAGAGCAGGTTTCCCGCTCCTACAACTCCGGCCCAATCCGGGCCGTGGGAGGACCCAGCAACCAGCAAAAAGCAGCCGCGGGCAGCAAAAAAGCCCTTTTTCCACCGGCGAATACTGCCGCAGCAGCTCCCCAGCCGGGGTCGAGCAGGGAGAGAGCAGGTTTCCCGCTCCTACAACTCCGGCCCAATCCGGGCCGTGGGAGGACCCAGCAACCAGCAAAAAGCAGCCGCGGGCAGCAAAAAAGCCCTTTTTCCACCGGCGAATACTGCCGCAGCAGCTCCCCAGCCGGGGTCGAGCAGGGAGAGAGCAGGTTTCCCGCTCCTACAACTCCGGCCCAATCCGGGCCGTGGGAGGACCCAGCAACCAGCAAAAAGCAGCCGCGGGCAGCAAAAAAGCCCTTTTTCCACCGGCGAATACTGCCGCAGCAGCTCCCCAGCCGGGGTCGAGCAGGGAGAGAGCAGGTTTCCCGCTCCTACAACTCCGGCCCAATCCGGGCCGTGGGAGGACCCAGCAACCAGCAAAAAGCAGCCGCGGGCAGCAAAAAAGCCCTTTTTCCACCGGCGAATACTGCCGCAGCAGCTCCCCAGCCGGGGTCGAGCAGGGAGAGAGCAGGTTTCCCGCTCCTACAACTCCGGCCCAATCCGGGCCGTGGGAGGACCCAGCAACCAGCAAAAAGCAGCCGCGGGCAGCAAAAAAGCCCTTTTTCCACCGGCGAATACTGCCGCAGCAGCTCCCCAGCCGGGGTCGAGCAGGGAGAGAGCAGGTTTCCCGCTCCTACAACTCCGGCCCAATCCGGGCCGTGGGAGGACCCAGCAACCAGCAAAAAGCAGCCGCGGGCAGCAAAAAAGCCCTTTTTCCACCGGCGAATACTGCCGCAGCAGCTCCCCAGCCGGGGTCGAGCAGGGAGAGAGCAGGTTTCCCGCTCCTACAACTCCGGCCCAATCCGGGCCGTGGGAGGACCCAGCAACCAGCAAAAAGCAGCCGCGGGCAGCAAAAAAGCCCTTTTTCCACCGGCGAATACTGCCGCAGCAGCTCCCCAGCCGGGGTCGAGCAGGGAGAGAGCAGGTTTCCCGCTCCTACAACTCCGGCCCAATCCGGGCCGTGGGAGGACCCAGCAACCAGCAAAAAGCAGCCGCGGGCAGCAAAAAAGCCCTTTTTCCACCGGCGAATACTGCCGCAGCAGCTCCCCAGCCGGGGTCGAGCAGGGAGAGAGCAGGTTTCCCGCTCCTACAACTCCGGCCCAATCCGGGCCGTGGGAGGACCCAGCAACCAGCAAAAAGCAGCCGCGGGCAGCAAAAAAGCCCTTTTTCCACCGGCGAATACTGCCGCAGCAGCTCCCCAGCCGGGGTCGAGCAGGGAGAGAGCAGGTTTCCCGCTCCTACAACTCCGGCCCAATCCGGGCCGTGGGAGGACCCAGCAACCAGCAAAAAGCAGCCGCGGGCAGCAAAAAAGCCCTTTTTCCACCGGCGAATACTGCCGCAGCAGCTCCCCAGCCGGGGTCGAGCAGGGAGAGAGCAGGTTTCCCGCTCCTACAACTCCGGCCCAATCCGGGCCGTGGGAGGACCCAGCAACCAGCAAAAAGCAGCCGCGGGCAGCAAAAAAGCCCTTTTTCCACCGGCGAATACTGCCGCAGCAGCTCCCCAGCCGGGGTCGAGCAGGGAGAGAGCAGGTTTCCCGCTCCTACAACTCCGGCCCAATCCGGGCCGTGGGAGGACCCAGCAACCAGCAAAAAGCAACCGCGGGCAGCAAAAAAGCCCTTTTTCCACCGGCGAATACTGCCGCAGCAGCTCCCCAGCCGGGGTCGAGCAGGGAGAGAGCAGGTTTCCCGCTCCTACAACTCCGGCCCAATCCGGGCCGTGGGAGGACCCAGCAACCAGCAAAAAGCAGCCGCGGGCACGCGCGCGCCCGCGCCTTGCGGGCCCGCGCCTGAGGGCCTCGCAAGAGGGCCCTTTGGCGTGGCCCTTAGGCGGGGCACGACAGGCAAAAAGCACACGATCATCACCCACTACAAGAAGAAGAAGATACTCCACCCACGACTACCTGTGAAGGACTTAATTATCCAACTACAACCCACACCCGCCATTGCCGCTCGAGCTCCCCTAAGGTTGAGCTCACATACCACCAAGCGATCCTACAACCAACAAATCACAGCAAGTATTTTCTATAAGAATGACACTGATAACTATTGCATATTTTTACTGTAGCCAGTATTTGCAACTCATAACCACTACATGAATTCCACTATAGCCAGCACCCCCCTCTACACCTCCTACAAATTTGATTTACTGTCGTCAGTAATTTCATTCAACCCTAATAACTGTCGTTCTTATTTATAACTCCTATCTGATCTACTGTTGTCAGTAATTGATTTAACCTTAATGACTGTTGATTTCACCAATTACAGCTACTGTTTGAGATATGGACACTGCTTGATATACTTGATATAATCAGTTCTTATTTATAACACATATCTGATCTACTGTTGTCAGTAATTGATTTAACCTTAATGACTGTTGAATTCACCAATTACAGCTACTGTTTGAGATATAGACACTGCTTGATATACTGTTGTCAATAATTTCACTCACCTACCTGAAATACTGTAATTTTGCTCACTGTCTAACATACTGTTGCCAGTAACCTTAGCTATTGCACTATAATTAACATGGATTACACAAAGTACCAATTATACCTTATTATCACCATACTAACCATTCATCTAACTCAAAACATCTATGCTCACAAACCAAATCCTACAGCATACAACACTATCCCCATTATTCACAACCCATACAAAACCACACCACAACCATACTCACACACATTTAACCAGACACACCGCCCCAACATTCCCAGACACTCAAGACTAATACAAATAAATCTTGTACAAGTCAAACCTATAAACAAATCCCATGAAACAAACACCATCAGAAAATTCATCCTCATAAATGCAAGATCCATACGAAATAAAATACCAATAATTAATGACATAATCACTGATGAAAAACCTGATATCCTTCTCATCACAGAGACTTGGCTCGCACCCACGGACACAATCCTCCTGAACCAACTCAACACACATCAATATGACCTTTTCAACTGCCACCGAGAAGTAAAAAGGGGAGGAGGGGCCCTTATCATCACCAAAAAAGAGCTCAAATACTCACTAAAAAATGTGAACAACATAGACGGTATGGATATCATAAATATAGAAAACAAAAACCTTGCACTGTCCCTCATCTATAGACCCCCCTCAGCGGACCACAAAAATCTCACCCCCATTCTAGAACTCGCATGTACAGCTACACAGAGAAAACCACTTGTTATATTAGGGGATTTGAACCTTCCGTCGCTCAACCCACAACACACAATCAACTTTATGGATTCAATGAAGGAAATGGGTTACAATCAAATCATACAAACACCCACACATACAAAAGGTAACGCTCTAGACCTTGTATTCATCCCCACTCCCTTTAATAAACACCAACTACAATCCCCACCTCTCATCACAGAAGTACCATGGTCAGACCACCACTTAATAACCTTCAATTTAATCTCACTATCACACACTAACACAGAGATTACTACAACACCTTATAAATCTCGCTTTACACACTTCAACAAAGACACCTTCCTAGAAACCGTACTACCTAACCTTATAAATAACACAACAGAAATCAACACCATAATGGAACAATGGAACTCAATAATAAAAGAAGCAGCAACTCCCACTCAAGGTCCCCAAAAACAATTCACAAAAAGAAAATCAGAAAAATGGTTTAATAGAGAACTCTCCACTATAAAAAAGCAACTAAGAAAACAAGAAAAACGGTGGAGGAAATCTAAAACAAGCGATAATAAGGCGCAATACTTAAGTCTCCTTAACAAATACAAAGACACTATTAACAGATCAAAAAAAAGAATACCACACAAAAGTCATAAATATGGCACTCAATAAACCAAGAGAACTATTTACAATTATAAGGACACTAACAAAAACCCAAACTCCAGAGCCTGAACAATCAACGATAAGCGCACAAACACTTGCAACTCATTTTGCTAACAAATTAAAAAACAAATCATCCAGCACAATCATAACCATACCCACTGAATTAAAACCAACAAATAAATGGATAACCTTTCAAGATATTGAACAAAAACACCTCCTCAATATCATATCACTGATCAACACCACTACCTCCCCTCTAGATCCTTGTCCGGTGTCATGGATAAAAAACACTAAAACTGAATTAGCTATACATATACAAAATATAGTAAACCAATCACTATCTAAAGGCATCATGCCAGATGCCCTAAAACTCACATCCTTACGCCCTATAATAAAAAATAATAAACTCAATCCTACAGACCCAAACTCCTACAGGCCCATAGCCAGCATACCGTTCATTGCCAAAGTGATAGAAAAAATCATACAGCTTCAACTGCAAGATTTTATTGACACACATGCACCACTTGACTCACATCAATTTGGCTTCCGCCCTTCACATGGAGTCGAAACTCTACTTATAACACTCATGGATGACCTCATAAAGGGCACTGACACATGCAACCAAGGTTACATCCTCATATTCATTGATATAGCTGGTGCCTTTGACAATGTCCACCACAACACACTTATTAACAGACTCATAAGCCTAGGAATAGGAGGAACAATTCTACAATGGTTTATATCATACATCACAAACCGATCAATACGCGTTAAATTGGGTCAAGACACCTCTGAGCCATTCATACAAGGACAAGGTATCCCACAGGGCTCGGCCCTATCAGCCCTCCTTTTCAACCTATATCTCCAACCCATCACAAATATATTCAAAAAACATAAAGTCAACCACTATATATACGCAGATGACATCATGCTCACTCAACCAATAAACACAAATAACCCCAACTACCAGAACTTACTAAACTGTATCAGTGAAGCAAATACCTGGCTACAAAATAATAACCTTAGCATCAACCTAAAAAAAACTGAAGCAATGTTCGTAACAAGAAAACTAGATACTACTCTCCCAGAAACAATAACAATTAACGATACAATAATCCCAATCAAAAAGGAAGTAAAATACCTAGGCATCATAATAGACCACACACTTAGTATGATCCCTCACATAAAACAAACCGTGAAAACCATATTCTATAAACTCAAAACCATTCAACACCTACGACCAATACTAGACACACATGACTTCAGATCTGTTATCAGCACACTCATCACTCCCCACTTTGACTATTGTAATAGTCTACTCATCGGCCTCCCTCTCACAAATATTAACTTACTCCAACGAGCTCAAAACATCTGTGCCCGAGTAACAGCAAAAGCCCGCCTCACTGACCACATAACTCCCATCCTCGCTGAACTACACTGGCTTCCCATAAATAGTAGAATATCATACAAAATACTCTTAACCACATTTAAACTTATCAACGACATATCACCTTCACATCTAACCACTCTACTACATGCTCCAAAAGAACATAGAACCCGCAGACAAAATGCAACCCACTCACTAGACATAAAAAAATCAATTCGAAAAACAAAAAAAACCACAAGCTCAAGAGCATTCTCATATGCAGCCCCCACCATATGGAATAAACTCCCACTAAACCTCCGCAAAATAAAGGATCTTCAGACATTCCGGAAAGAACTAAAAACATATCTGTTTAAAGAACACTTCATAAACCTTAATGAACCCCCTCCATCCTCCTCACCACACCTACATAAAAATCCTCCCTAAACACAGATCAAAAAGCCTCAAACCTCAACACACATAAGAAAAACAACCCTTCGAAACCATGATTAATAATTGACTAATGTAAATATTTGACTGATGTAAATAGTTCAGCATATGTATAATTATATGCGCCATGTTATTGTTCATGAAAAGTTAATGTTATTGTTCATAAAAAAGTTAATTGTACATAATTTAAAGAAAACACTATGTTCTATGTAAAACAATGTTCATTATGTTAATTGTAAACTGTTCATTATGTTATTTGTAAACCGCCTTTGATCTTGGGAAAAAGCGGTATAGAAGAAAAGTATAAATAAATAAAAATAAAATAAATATGATCCTGAAGTTGTGTCTGAGCTACCTTTTCAATAATTTTAGCTAAGAAAGGTATGCTTGCAATGGGGCGGTATGAGGAAGGGTCAGAACTGTTAAGGGTTTTATTTTTTAGTAAAGGGCGAATAGCCGAGTATTTCAGATCATCCGGCATGAATCCTTGAAGTAGAGATTGGTTTACCAGCTTCAAAATGTATGGGGCTAGTTCAGATTTTGTTGCTTTAATCCAAGATACCGGGCAAGGGTCAAGTAATGACGTGGTAGTATTAAGGTTTGATATAATCTCTATCAGTTGTTTGTTGGAAATTGTATGGAATGAGCTCCATTCCGTGATGGATTTTGGTGTGGGAGAGGTCAAGATAATGCTTGGACGGGCGCTTAGTTTAAGTTTATTAGCAAAATGGTTTGCAATGAGTTGTGGATCTATAGGTGTTTTGTTAGGAGTGTTATCGGGAGCCTTAGCTCCCGATAACACTCCAAAAGCGTATCCCTCCCTTCCCTTGTCCTTCCCCAATTTTCAACCATACTGGGGCATGATCTGACCACATAATATTCCCTATCTCCATCTCCCATACTCTTGTCTCCCACAATTTGTCCACTAATAGATAGTCTATTCTACTAAAAGTCTTATGTGGGCATGAATAAAAGGTGTATTCTCTCTCCCCCTTATTATGTTCCCTCCAAATATCAGAAAGATGAAATTTCTTAATCAATCTTTTCACTATGCGTCTACTTTTCGCATTCCCATCTCCCTCCGTCGTTTGTCGGTCCCACCCCGGCTGTAGGGCCAGATTAAAATCCCCTCCCAGCACCAATTTCCCTTGTACGTTACGCTCTAACATCCCACAGACCTCCCTTCAAAAAATAATTTGTCCTGAATTTGGTGCGTAAACATTCGCCAACGTAACTTCCTCTCCTCTCCATTCACCACACAGCATTAACACTCTTCCCCTTTTATCCCTAATCACCTCCCCTACCTGGAAGGGACACCCTCTCCGTATCAATGTTGCCACCCCCCTTTTCTTCCCCCTCCCTCTTTCCCTTCTCCTCTCACCTTCCCAAAGTACCAATGCGGGAACTGTTTGCAGGCCAATAATCCTTCATCTTTATTTTTGAGATGGGTCTCCTGCACCATTATAATATCCCAGTGCAACCTTTCAGCCTCCCTGAATAACTGTCTTATTTATTTATTTATTACATTTTCTTTTATACCGCGCTATTTAAGATCAGTGCGGTTTACAATAAACATTGAAACTACACATCTCAGTTTAGTGATTTGTGCTTACAATAAACATTTAAAATAACTCGGGTATACAATGAACAAGTTTCTTAACAGGGAGAACAATAACTATATACATGCAAGTTAATGTAACTATATACATGGTTACGTGCACAGCACGAGCTTCTCAGAGTAAGTTAAGTATGGAGGCGGTTAAGGTGTGGTTGCAGGTATTCAGACTAGGAGTGTAAGATGCGTGGGCTTGAGGAGCTACCATGGGGTGTGGAAGTAGGTGACTGTGGGGGGGGGGGGCTGCGGCAGCGTGGTGAAGGAGAAAAGGTGATGCTTCAGTTCCTTCTTGAATTGGGAGAGATCGCTGATGGTTCTGATAGGCGCCGGAAGTGCGTTCCAGCAAGATGATGCAAAAAAGGCAAAGGCTCTAGATCTAGTAGCTTGAGAGCACTTAGTACTTGCCTTAGGTAGAATGAGGGTGTTTGCAGCATTCGATCTCCTTAGCCGGTTAGGAGGTGTGATGGATACTAGGTCGGTGATGGCAGTAGCCGGGAATTTCTTCTCTTCTGTGGACTATTTAGCCCTTTAGCATTTATTGTACCGATTTTTATCATCTCATCTGTTGAGTGTATGTTGGTGTACCTCGCTTATACCCACCCCTTCTCCCCCCCCTCATCCCCATTAAGCAGTCTCCTTCCAGGAAACTTACCATACATAGGAAGTGACTGGCCCACATCTGCCACTGCTGCTCTTTAAACCCACCCCCTTATCACAGTTTGTTGCGACCTTCCCCTTAATATTCATCCCCCCCTTCCCCTCAACCACTTTGCACACCCACAGCCTATTCATCTTCCCTCTTATTTCCACACATCCAGGAGGCCCCCCTTCCCTCCTCCAATCCCCCCCTCTTACTTCCTTTCATTATATAATGCCTTTTAAATTTCCTTTTTAAACCCCTCTCCACCCATAAACATTTCCCTTTAACAAACAATTCTCTTAACATTTTAAAACATTATATCATCAGATTTGCCTCAAAGTCCACTTTTCCTTTGCACAGCCTCGAGCCAGGCCCCCTGAAAGTTATCTTTAGCTTCTTCTCCAGACCTTCCAATCACTGGTTACCAACTTACTCTTCACTGTAGCCTCCTCTCATCCCGTTTCCTTCGACACACTGTCTTCTCCTCGTTTCCCCTTTGAAAGTCTTGCCAGTCTTCTTCCATTGGCAGGCACTCGCTGCTATTTCAGTCCCCCAATCTTAGAAACTGATGAAGTGCCTGCTTTAGCTTGACCCACCAAATTCTCTGGGAGATTCAATACTTCAAGTTCCTTTAACACTTGCCATGCCTCGCTACTGTTCTTCACCCGTCACGATACCCCCTTCACTGTTATAAGTAAACCAAAGGGGTACAGCCATTTATATCTCAGTCCTTCTCTTCTCAAAAGAGCCGTTACTTCTCACAATTCTCGACGATGTTGTAAGGTACCCATAGACAAATCCTGATACAGCTCAATTGTATTTCCTTTCCACTGAAAATGTCCCATCTTCCGAGCTGCTCCTAGAACGCGCTCCTTTATTTTTATAAGAGCTCATGCAGACCACTATATCTCATGGTCTGTTATCTCTTATAGGGCCCAGACCCCTGTGTGCCCTTTCTAATCGTAAGGGCACCTCCCCTGTTGCATTCTCTGGTTCAGCTTCTTTTAGTAGGGCCTGAAACACCTCCGTTATTACTTTATCACAGTCCTTATATTTAGGGTCTTCTGGAATTCCTCTCGCTCTTATATTGCATCTCCGCGAACGGTCCTCAAGGTCCTCTGTCTTTTCTTTCAATTGTTCTTGTATGTGTTTCAATTCATCCCATCCTTTCTGTAGTTCCCCCATCAACTCCAACTGTTGATCCAGTTGAGCTTCTGTTTCTTCCACTGAGATCCAAGGTCTATTATATCTTGCCTCAATGCATTTAAAGTCTCTTTCAGCTCAGTCTTAACTCCACTTATTTCCAGTTTAAGTTCATCTTTCAGCTCCGTAAGCCAATGTTTTAACATTTCTGCTGCCCCAGGACTCCAAGCCCCCTCTCCTTCCTCTTCTGTCTCTCTCACATCTTCGGCGGCCATTTCCCCCTCTTTTTCTGCATCCTTCCCCTCCCTTAACAGGGATATAGGAGGACCGGAACTCTGCCAACTTTTTCCGCCTCCCCTGGCTTTTTCCATTCCCTTACTCCAGCACTTCCCTTTAGGCTAGTTTCTTTTGTACATGCACTTTGATTCAATGTCTTATTTCCCCACCAACATCACAGCACAATCTCCACACCAGCTTCCTTTTTCTTAAGCCAGCACTGTTCCCTTCGGTCTCCTGTAGCCTCTCCTTGCCGCCACCACCTGTGCCTTGCTGAATCTGACGTTGCTATTACTTCTGTGGCGTTTCTCCATGTTTTACCAGGCCTCCTCTCCTCCGGTCCGCCCTTCCGCGCCATTTTCCCGCCTCTGCTGCCGCTTCACAATTGTGCACCTCTCAGGGGCTCTGTTTTACTCCAGCATGCTCCCTCTTTGCTGGGTGCACTCACTGCCGCTTCGCCGCTCTTTTTCTACCCCACTTTCCTCTCTCAGGGGCCCATTATCGCATTGTTGGACAGTTCGGGCAGCGGAGCTCCTCTCACGCCGCCAGACCCGGTGACATCACTTCCCTCAGTTCCAAGAAATTAATCTGATGAAGACTGAATGAATGAATCATGTTCCCTGACAATGGAACCCATCTACATGGGCTCCCCAACCTAATTCTGACATGCCTTCATGACATATTTTTTGGTAAGGAGAAATTTGATAGGGGGACTTACGGCCACATTGAATGATCCATCTACCAAGAGACAAAATCCCAGAGGGGAAGTGACATACGTTGTTCAGCTTGACTATGGCCTGTGCCCAGTGAGTATTCAAGGTCAATCAAGATTGTCTCATATGGCAATGCACAAACTGAGTGATGCAAATAGTTGAGCTCATGTAGCCCAATATTCTCAACATGTCTCTTGCTAATGTCTGTTTACTCTTGTACATCCTCTCCACTAAATAGCCACCAAGCAAGTGCGCCTGTCTTGTGGAAGAAAGACTTTCACTTGAGTTGTGTCTAGTAGAGCTCTGATTAATTTTAATTGATGTGAGGGGCTCAGTTTGGATTTTGGATAATTCATGACAAATCCTAGTAGCTCTAACATATGGATGGTGAGGTGCATGCATTCCCAAACTCCTTCCTGGGAGGCGCTCTTGAGCAACCAATCACCCAAATAGGAAAACATGTGTACTCCCAAGTCTGTGTAGAAACAATTCAACAATCGTGAGATATTTTGTGAAGATGTGAGGAAGGGACCTTTTCAGGATGGCTTCCCAAGAGCTAACAATTCCAAGTGTGAGCTGCACCTATTCAGCAATCACCATCTGCTAGAGATAAATATGAAATTGTGCCCCTAGCTGTACCAAAACCTCCTTAGGGACAATGGAATACTGGAGCATCTCTCATTCTTTGGCTCCAGGTTCCTCCTCCAATGGAAATGGTATGGCCTTAGCCACATCCTTAACATAAATAAATAAATAAAATCACAGGGGGTGGGAGGGATCTGACAGCAACTGGAGACCCCATCTCAGAGATATTCAGAATCATCCTGTGATTTCCGTGAGCAGTCAATCAGAATCAGAGCGATACTCAACCAATGTCCGAGTCCCTGCCTGGATGGCTCCTCGTCTCATAAGAGACATGGTGGCTCCTTCGAGAACACCTATGCAACAATGATTTCCGGTACCTGAGTATCAATCAGCCCCCGGATACACTGGAGACTGATATCAGCAGATCAGGTATCTGTTTTAAGGCCTTTGATGCCTCAATGACCATGCCTATCACAAGTAGGTGGTGGGTTTTGAGGATATAGTCGATGTGTCAATGCGCCATGTTTGAAGCCACTGGACCCTTAAACTCACATGGCGAAGAACATTGAAATTCTGTCTTTGAGACCTTTTAGCCACTTCAACAAGACTGCCATTGCTGATATTCCCCAAATCTGAAGGGAAGTATCAGCAGGCTAGTTCTGGTTTCGGAGTCTGACAATCCTTCCATCTCAGAGGATGAGCTATCCTCGCACTGGGACTGATTTGAGGGTCGAGACTGTAAACCTTAGGTGCTCCTGGCATCACATGCTGATAAAGAGTAGTTACTCACCTGTAACAGGTGTTCTCCAGGAGCAGCAGGAATCAGTCCTCACATATGGGTGCCGACGGAGCCCCCGTGTGGAGCATTTCCCCAGGTTTCAAAGAAAGCCTTTGGGAATGCAGAGCGCATGTGCGGTCTCCTTCCGGCCCAAGGGTGCCATCTTGCTCAGTCTGACGACATAGCTAAAAGACAGCAAAAAAAATGAAATATATGACTGCAACTCCAGGGGAGGAGGGAGGGTCGTGAGGACTGATTTCTGCTGCTCCTGGAGAACACCTGTCACAGATGAGTAACTACTCTTTTTCCAGGACCAAGCAGGAAGTCAGTTCTCACATATGGGACTCCCCAGCTCTAGGCTACCAGGAACCCTAAGCTGAAAAAATGGCTCCCTCTCAAGAGCCTCAGCATCCGTGATAAGAACATGCTCTGAGAACGCCTCCGTACGGTAGCCCAACACAAGGGCCGGAGGGTAGGAGTTGCCTAAACTTCAAAGAAATTACAGAGTACCGCCTGTCCGAAAGCACTGTCCCTTCGGGACTCTCTCTCGAGGCAGTAGTGGGCTGCAAAAGTCTGACTTGAAGACCAAGTAGCGGCCCGGCAGATGTCTGCCAACGGAACAGAGCGGAGATGAGCTACTGACGCGGCTTTCGCCCTGACACGGTGGGCCGTGACTCGACCCTGCAAGGGGAGGTCGGCTGCCTTGTACGCCCAGGCGATACAATCTGCAACCCAAGTGGACAACGTACGCTTGGAGACAGGTAACCCCAGTTTATTAGGGTCAAAGGAGATGAAGAGTTGAGTAGCCCTTCGATGCTCCCGCGTATGTTCTATGTAAAAAGACAACGCCCTCTTACAGTCCAGTGTATGCAAGACTGTTTCAGCCCGGCTGGTATGCAGCCTGGGAAAGAAGGTCGGAAGAACCACCTCCTGGTTGAGGTGGAAGGAGGAGACCAATTTTGGAAGGAACTTCGGATGGGTCCGTAGGACCACCCTGTTCCTATAGAACCGTGTGTATGGTTTATCAGAAACTAGAGCTTGTAGTTCACTCACACGTCTGGCCGAAGTAAGAGCTACCAGGAAGAGCGCTTTCCAAGAAAGGAAGCGTAAATGGCAAGTAGCCATCGGCTCAAACGGTGGGCGAGTAAGTTGCTGCAAGACCACATTCAAATCCCACTCAGTCGCCGGTGGATGAACCAGACCTCTGAGGAAGCGGGACACCAAGGGGAGAACCGACAGACTGTCCCTCCACCGGTGAGTGGTGTGCTGTTAGAGCACTGAGGTGGACCCGAACAGAGTTAGACTTAAGGCCTAGGTCTGACAGGTGAAGCAGATACTGCAGTACTACTGGCACAAAGCAGGAGAAAGGATCTTCAATGCGCTGAGCACACCATATTGTGAACCTACGCCACTTGAGGGCTTAGGACTTACTGGTGGACTGCCTCCTAGAGGCCAAAACCACCTCTTCAACCTCCTTAGGTAGAAGCAAGGGAGCTAGCACTATCCTTTCAGCAGTCAGGCCATCAGATTGAGGGACCTGAGATTGGGGTGCACAAGGGAACCCTGATCTTGAGACATGAGATTGGGTTGCAACCCCAGAGGGAAAGAGTAGTTACTCACCTGTAACAGGTGTTCTCCAGGAGCAGCAGGAATCAGTCCTCACATATGGGTGACGTCAGCGCCGACGGAGCCCCCATGTGGAGCATTTCCCCAGCTTTCAAAGAAAGCCTTTGGGAATGCAGCCACGCATGCGCGGTCCCCTTCCCGCCCAAAGGTGCCATCTTGCTCAGTCTGATGACATAGCTAATAGACAGCACAAAAAGAAAATGAACTATATACAACTGCAACTCCAAGGGGAGGAGGGAGGGTCGTTGAGGACAGATTCCTGCTGCTCCTGGAGAACACCTGTTACAGGTGAGTAACTACTCTTTCTCCAGGACCAAGCAGGAAGTCAGTCCTCACATATGGGTGACTCCCTAGCTCTAGGCTACTAGAAACCCAGGCAGAAAAATAGAGCTCCCTCTAGAGCGTCAGCAACAGTGAGAGAATCTTCTGAGACCACACCTGAACGGTAGCCCAACACCAGGGCCGGAGGGTAGGAGTTGCCTAAACCTCAAAGAGATTAAGGAGTACCGCTTGCCCGAAAGTACTGTCCCTACGAGACTCCCTCTCAAGGCAGTAGTAGTCCGCAAAAGTCTGGCTTGAAGACCAAGTAGCGGCCCGGCAGATGTCTCCCAACGGAACACAGCGGAAGTGAGAGATACTGATGCGGCCTTCGTCCTGACTCGGTGGGCCGTGACTCAACCCTCCAGGGAGAGGCCGGCTGCTCTGTACGCCCAGGCGATAAAGTCCGCTACCCAGATGGACAACGTACGCTTAGTGACAGGCAACCCCAATTTATTAGGGTCAAAGGAAATGAAGAGCTGAGAAGCCCTTCTATGCCCCTGTGTATATTCTAGGTAAAAGGACAGCGCCCTTCTACAATCCAGGGTATGCAAGACAGTTACGACCCTACTGGCATGCGGCCTGGGAAAGAACGTCGGAAGTACCACCTCCTGGTTGAGGTGGAAGGAGGACACTACCTTTGGAAGAAACTTAGGATGAGTCCTCAAGACTACCCTGTTCTTATAAAACCTGGTATATGGTCTATCCGAGACCAGGGCCTGAAGCTCACTCACACGCCTAGCCGAGGCGAGTGCCACGAGAAACAGCACTTTCCAGGATAGGAAACGTAAGTGGCAGGTAGCCATCGGCTCAAAAGGTGGGCGAGTCAGTTGATGCAAGACCACATTGAGATCCCACTCAGTGGCCGGTGGACGAATAGGAGGCTTGAACAGAAGCAGGCCTCTAAGGAAGAGGGTGGCCCGAGAGGATTGTCCATCCACCAACGAGTGGTGAGCAGAGAGGGCACTGAGATGGACCCGGACAGAGTTGGACTGAAGTCCGAAGTCGGACAGGTGGAGCAGGTACTGCAGCACTACCGGGACCGAGCAGGAGAAGGGATCCTCCTGCTGTTGAGAACCCCAAGTGGAAAACCTATGCCACTTCAGAGCATAGGCCTTCCAAGTGGAATGCTTTCTGGAGGCCAACACCACCTCTTCAACCTCCTTTGGTAGAAACAAGGGAGCAAGGACTACCCTTTCAGCAGCCAGGCCATCAAATTGAGGGATTTGAGGTTGGGATGCCAGAGGGACCCCTTATCCTGAGTCAGAAGGTCGGGTTGAAGACCCAGAGGAAGTGGAGCATCCACTGCCAACTACAGAAGAGGGAACCACGGCTGCCTGGGCCACCTGGGGGCTATCAGGATCACTGTGGCTCGGTCCTGCTGGGTTTTGAATAGAGTCCGGGCCACCAGAGGTGTGGGAGGAAACGCATACAGCAGGCCCTCTGACCAAGGGATCAGGAACGCATCTGCCGCTGCCCTCAGAGGATGCGGCTGTCTGGAACAGAACTTGAATAGTTGCCTGTTCAGCGGACTGGCAAAAAGATCCATGGTAGGAAGTCCCCACTTCAGAAAGATCTGTTGGACTACCCGAGGATCCAACTGCCACTCGTGAGGCTGCAGGAGTCTGCTTACCCTGTCCGCCAGGTAGTTTTCCTGGCCCGGGAGGTAGACCGCCTTGAGGGTCATGTCGTGATTGATAGCCCAGGAGCAGAGAGCTTGTGCTTCCAGGCACAGGAGTTGGGATCCTGTGCCTCCCTGCTTGTTCACATAGAACATAGCCACCTGGTTGTCCGTCTGAATTAGGACAGACTGGTGAGAGAGGACCGGAGAGAAAGTCCGTAAGGCTAGTCGAATGGCTCTCAATTCCAACAGGTTGATCTGCTGGGCGGCCTCCCACGGAGACCACAGGCCTTGGGTGCAGGTCCCCTGGCAATGTGCCCCCCCCAGCCTTGCAGGGAAGCATCAGTTGTCAGTACCTGAGTGTGCGGGGAGGCCTGAAAGGGAACTCCCCCGACCAGGTTTGGGAGATGCCTCCACCAGCGTAAGGAGTCCACCAAGAGTTTGGACACCTTTATCCTGTCTGACAACTTCCCTGTGGCCTGTACCCACTGTGCCTTGAGGCACCACTGAGCCGGCCTCATGTGCAGATAGGCATTTGCAGTGACATGCACTGTGGAAGCCATGTGACCTAAGAGCCGGAGGAAGTGTCTGGCAGAGACCAGAGAGTTTGTCTGAAACTGGCCGGCCAACTTCATCAGCCTGTGAGCTCTGTCCACAGGCAAATAGGCCTTTGCATGTATGGTATCCAACCTTGCCCCTATGAACTCCACGTCCTGTGAGGGGACTAAAGTGGACTTTGGGAAGTTTATAATGAACCCCCAGGTGCTGAAGCAGGGATACCGTTCGGAAGGTGGCCTGCCTGGCCTCTTCTGAAGACTGGCCCCTGATAAGCCAGTCGTCTAGGTAAGGGAACACAAAGATTCCTTGGTTCCTGAGGTAGGCCGCAACCATCGCCAGGCATTTTGTAAAAACTCTGGGGGCGGAGGTGAAGCCAAAGGGAAGCACTCTGTACTGGAAGTGGTTCCCTCCCACCACAAATCTGAGGTACTGCCTGTGACTTGGATGGATGAGGATGTGCGTATAAGCATCCTTCAGGTCTAAGGAGCATAGCCAATCTCCCTGCTGGAGGTAGGGCAGTAAGATTCTAAGGGTAAGCATCTTGAACTTTTCCCTCTCCAGAAACTTGTTCAGATTTCTCAGGTCTAGGATGGGTCTGAGGCCTCCTGTTCTCTTTGGTACCAGGAAGTAACTTGAGTAGAAGCCTTGCCCTTGCAGGTGGTGAGGCACCGGTTCCACCGCCTGGTCCTTTAGCAGACCTTCCAACTCCTGGAGGAGTAAGTTTCTGTGTAGAGGGGGTCTTGGAGGCTCCCCTGGAAAGTAGGAGGGGGGTATCTGGGTGAAGTTGAGCAGATAGCCCCTCTCGATGATGTTTAACACCCAAGTATCCCCTGTGATGGCTGGCCACCTGTCTGCGTACAGGATCAGCCGACCTCCTGTGCTCTGGAGAGGAGGAGAGGCTATGCTGGCATAGTCAAAAAACCCCTACCTGCTGAGCAGGAGCCGGAGCAGGAGGCTTGGGGGCCTTCTGCCTATGGGGCCCATGACCAGGGCCGGATTTAGCTATACGCCATGTACGCCATGGCGTAGGGCCCACAGCTGCAAAGGGCCCACAAAAATTGAACTAGTTAGGCTTTTTTTTTTTTAATAAAATAAAAAAAAACCTGCTGGCTGCCGCCGCGGGGCCCCCTCTGCTGCCGCGGCAGCATGGACTGACCCGCGGGGGCCCCCTCTGTAAGCTCGGTCCCTCCCTCCGTGCCTCCGTGTCTCCCTCCGTGCAGGCTGTTAGAGACGCGAAGGCAGACTGTCTCCTTCTGCCTTCCCGTCTCTGTTAAGCCCGCAGGGGCTGATGGGAAATTTCCCATCAGCCCCTGCGGGCTTAACAGAGACGCGAAGGAGACAGTCTGCCTTCGCGTCTCTCACAGCCTGCACGGAGGGAGACACGGAGGCACGTAGGGAGGGACCGAGCTTACAGAGGGGGCCCCCGCGGGTCAGTCCATGCTTACGCGGCAGCAGATGGGGCCCCGCGGCGGCAGCCAGCAGGTTTTTTTTTTTAAAATTAAATTTTACTTTAGGCCGGGGGAGGGGGAGGGGGTAGGACTGGTAATTGGGGGGGCTGGGACTGGGGCTGGAAATGGGTTGGGACTGGGACTGGAAATGGGCTGGGACTGGGATTGGAAATGGGTTGGGGGGATTAAGGCTGGAGGTGGGCTGATGAGGTTAGGACTGGTAATGGGCTGTGGGCTGTTGGGGGGGGTTAGAACTGGTAATTGGCTTTGGGCGGGTTAATACTGGTAATGGGCTGTGGGCTGATGGGGGCTGTCTGGTAAGGGGCTATGGGGGGGGCTAGGACTGGAAATGGGCTGGGGGGGGGTTAAGACTGGAGGTGGGCTGTTGGGGTTAGGACTGGTAATGGGCTGTTGGGGGGGTTTAGAACTGGTAATGGGTTTTGGGGGGTTTAGACTGGTAATGGGCTGTGGGCTGATGGGGGCTGTCTGGTAATGGGCTATGGGGGGGCTAGGACTGGAAAATGGCTGGGGGGTTAATAATGAAGGTGGGAGGATGGGGTTAGGACTGATAATGGGCTGTTGGGGGGGTTTAGAACTGGTAATGGGCTTTGGGGGGGTTAAGACTGGTAATGGGCTGTGGGCTGATGGGGGCTGTCTGGTAATGGGCTATGGGGGGGGGTTAGGACTGGAAATGGGCTGGGGGGGTTAAGACTGGAGGTGGGCTGATGGGGTTAGGACTGGTAATGGGCTGTGGGCTGATGGGGGGGGGTTAGGACTGGCAATGGGCTATGGGGGGCTGACTGGAAATGGGTTGATGGGGTTAGGACTGGAAGTGGGCTGATGGGGGGTTAGGACTGGTAATGGGTTATAGGGGGGCTTAAACTGAAAATGGGGTGATGAGGGGTTAGGACTGGTCTTGGGTCGGGGGGTGCTAGGACTGGAAATGGGCTGATGGGTGGCTAGGACTGGAAATGGGCTGATGCAGGGACTAGAAGGAAATGGATGCTGGGTGAGGCTGGAACTAGAAGGGAGCTGATGTTGGGGGAGGATTAGAATGGGATGGGGCTGGAAGAGTAAAATGGAGAAGGGAAAATATTTTGTGTGGGAGGGATAAAAAAATCTACAATTGGCCGGGTATTGGGAGAGTAAGTGGGGATTGAGGATGGAGGGGTAAAATTTGAGTGGATGAAATAGGAATGAGGAAAGAGCAAAAGGAGAAAGATTAGTATGTTAAAGCAGATGTAGAGAGAGAATGGAAAAAAACTAGAAGAGAGAAGAAAGGACAAATGGACAGCAGACGATGGAGAGTTAGCAGAAGACATGAAGAAACCAGAAGAAAGTGGCTGGAGCAATTGCAGCTGAAAAAAATGCACAAAAGGTAAAAAAATATCTCTTTATTTTGAATTTATTAATTGGAATATGTCAGCTCTGGTAAATGTGCATCATTAACGTCTGCGCTTTGTTTAGTACAAGAGCAAATTAATGTATAGTTTTATTTCTACAGTGTTGTACATTCCAAGTTTGGCTTTTGGGATTCCCAGTTTAATTATTGTCTTCCTGTTTCTAAAATGTGATTACTTGTTTGGTGATGGTCTATGTTCTGCATGTGTAACTGAGCTGAGGTGTTCTGTTTATATAATTCCTATTTGACATTGCCACTTGTTCTCTTTGTATTGTTGTTCTCTGAAATGTATTGGTTTAATATTTGCAGTGTTGCCTTTTGATTGGTAGAGTATGGTGCTTTGTGAGTCCTGGTAGTGCTGTTAGGATACGGCGGGTTTGCTATGGGTTCTAAATGGGCAGTGTTTGTAGTAGTTCCTAATGTGTCTGGCAGTTGGCACTGGATTATAGTAATGTAGAAATCTTTTAGTCTTTCTTTATCCATACACTCATTAAGAGGCACGTTTACTAAAAGTTAGTATATGGTAACATTATGCAAATATTTATGCAAATGAGGCCCCTTATGCAAATGAGGCCCACACCCCCCTTGGGCCGCCCCTGCTGGGGGCCCACAATTTTTGTTGGCATAGGGCCTCACTCAAGGTAAATCCGGCCCTGCCCATGACCATGCCCCCTTGGCCTGCTGGCCTTGTTGGGGAGCTGCAGAGGCCTGGTAGTGAGGGTAGGTTTTGTAGGCAGTGGTCTTCCTCGGGTAAAAGGTCTTTTTCCCCCGAGCCCTTCTTCTGAGAAGGGGCAGAGGTTTTCCTGGACAGCCTTGTCCGGGTAAGAGTCTCGGTCTCGAGTTCTGCAGCCTTTTCAGCCATGGGCTTGCCAAAGAGGTTTTCACCTCGACAAGGGACATCGACCAACTTGTCCTGTACCCAAGGCCGGAGGATATACCCAGGCCTGGCGGCATGCACCTGTGATAGGCGATGGCCTAGTATGTAGCAGAGCTAGGTCTGAAGCCCTTTTTTCCTATTTTAAAATGTTATTGCTGATTTTGGAAAATTGCAGAATGCTGTTAGCTGTTAGAAAGAAATACTGTTCTATTCTGGTTTGATAACATGTTTTGCTCTCTTGGAGATAAGAGAATTAAACCTTGGTACTGTTTATTGTTTAGAAGTCAGATGTCTCTTTCAGTAGAATGCCTCGCCACTGTATCTTTGCTGATTGTGCACTGACCTCATAATTAGGATGAAAATATAGCAGAGAAACTGAACAGTGTAAGAATATTTTGTCTAGCATTATGAAGACTGTTTAGTGTTTTGAGCCAAGGCTAGAGATACATTTTAGCCTTGCTATGTTTGGCCTCGCTTTGTTTTGCTTTTGTTAAGAATGCTTCTGATATGCTTTCCACTATCTTTGTGGCTAACTGACCTTGCAAGAATAGCGAAATATACTGTATACTTTAGCGAAAGTATTATGTTTAATGTTATGTCTAATTGCTGACCCGTGGCTAGTGTGACCCAAGCAGGGGGAGCGAGTCCTGGGCCCGGTCAGAGATGTCTATTGGATGAGAGTAAGTGGGCCACTGTGGCCAATGAGGAGTTTTGCCTGTATTAGACTGGAGAAGAAAAGTATATAAACTGTCATTTTTCTGAGCTCTGGGCTCAGACCATTTTGAATGCTACTGCAATCTGAGTCTGTGCACATTAAACCGGCTTGAATCTTTGCCTGACTCCGGGTATTATTTATTGGATTCTTATCAGCCACAACATATTTCTGGTGCGTTGGCCGGGAAAGTGAGAGTGGGGGATGGTATGCAAGTGAATATGCCTCGACGTCTCGCCTCACAGGTTTGGTCTGGCTGGAGCTGAGCCTGACTGACCGCAGGAGGGTCTCTGGTGCCCCTGGTCCTTTTGTATCGGAGGAGACTCCTCCTTGCCTCCGCAGGCTGCTGTTTCTGGCCGGCCAACACCTCGAACCCGAGGGGGGTCCAGGATTCAACCCAAGGAGGGATTGGTTGCGCAGCGCATTAGCTACCGGATCCGATGAGTATTGAATTTTCTGGTTCTTAGATAGCTTTGGAAAGTCTCGAGACACTTCTGGTACAGTAACAGGTAAAGGAAGTCTGATCAACTTCCAGGGCGATCCTAGTACCCCTGCAAGTAGTGCGCGTGGCGAAACCATCAGCCCTTTCGGTTTCAGTAATTCTGGTTTGTCAGTCAGCCCGGGAATTCGGAATTTGGAAAATGCTAGCATGTTTGTGTGAAGAATGCTTGTGAAAAGGAGGAAGCGTTGGGAGTTTGTCTTTGTTATCTGTTGAAACCACGAGTTTCCCTTCTAGTATAAGGGTAGGATTATATTCCGTTGAGTAATTTGTGACACTTTACCTCATATGAAATAGTAAAAGAAAGAAACACCTAGAGTCACTGTAAAATCACGAAGCTGTCTCTCCCTCATTCAGTTGCAGCGCAGAGTGAAACTGACAGGAGACGTGTTTGTGCAGAGGAATGTTTTAACCCTATGAAGGCATGTTTTCAATGTTCTGCTGCTGGACTAATGGGTGCTTATTTTAAGGAATTATACCTGTTTTTATTCAATATTTTGTAATAGTGATGTGCCTTCTGCTATGGTCATGTATTATATATCATTTAATAAGAATGTTTAGTCAGGATTGTGGATCTCGATAGTATTGTACTTAGCCTGGAAAGGGTTAAATTCCTACTCGAATTCCTGTGCAGATCAAGTGAGCAGAAATCTTGTAGAGCTCAGGTTTCAATAGGAAAGAATGCTTGTATTTTCCCTTCGCCCTACGAAGCCCTGATTATGTATACTGACAGGACTCTGCAGCTTCGAGCCAGCGGTACTAGATCGCAACTTGAAAGTGCTTTGAATCCTGAGTGAATGAGGGGTTAATCGTGTATGAGTTTTAGTTCCTGATACAGCAAGTGCCTCATAGAAGACATGCTTATTGTTAATAAAATAAACTAGGAAGGAAAATGTGTATGTGTATTTTAAATGTCCACCCGCTTTATGGAAAAAGCATCCAGAATGAATGTCTTTTTTAATATCTACTTCCTAAAAAACTGTAAAATTGAATTGAATTGAATGTAATTTCTTTTGCAAAGTCAAGCTGATTACAGCTGGCAGTTTTTTGCCAAGTAGTTTTATTCCAGTTATACGCAACAGCTATGTAGTCGTCATGTTATGAACTATAGTTCTTTTTGTTAGGATTGTTGTTATAACATGTTGCAAAATATTAGTTTAATCTTATAAGGACTTTAGCTCAATTTATTCTTATTTAGAATGAGCACACACATCCGTTATGTTTACAGCACAGGGAGAGATGCTGCTTGTCCCCGTTCTTGGTTAAATCCTTTAATCAGACATTGTTAGAGGCCAGCTCCCTCAGTTCCACACCCCCCCTGCCACTGATTTACTGATTTACGATTTACTGCATTATGCCTCCTACACTGAGAAGCCTTAGGATTTGATTGACCTAATTCAGACCCATCAGTTTTGCTAACCCCAAGTGGAATCCAAATAGTGCAGGCAGCCCTCACTATATGCCCCATGAAATCCAGCAGCCCAGGAGAATTTGCGCATGGTAAATGCAGTTTTTGTCAAGTCAGTCCCAGGGAGATATAAAACAGAACTTGCAGAAACGGGATGGATTTGCGGGCATAAATGACAGCACAATTAAGTTGTTCAGAATGCCTGTGAATTGTGGAGATAATGTGACAGAGAAAGTGAATGTAAGATGGAGAAGAGAGCAGTTCTTCTGGCTGATACTTTAGTTGAATGATGTGGAGGAAGTTTTCCTAATCGAAGGAGCTGGATTGATAGTGCTGACTGTTCCCCGAGAAGAAGAGTAGCGGTTCTATAGTGCATCTCCAATCAGGCCAGCAAAGTTCCTGTATACTTACCAGCATTGCAGCCCCACCTGGAGTATGGGCAGAGAATAATCCACCTGGCCTAGCAAAGATATAGCTCCTGTACTTGTTACCCTTAAGCCAGGAGCAGAACCAGTGCATGTGCGTCAGTATCCCCTCCCGAGACCAGCAATTGAAGGCATTCCTCGCCATTTGAAGAAATTATTGCAGTATGGACTTCTAAGAGAATGCCAATCACCCTGGAACACCCCCCTTCTCCCAATCAAGAAGCCTGGGACAGGTGACTACCGCCCAATGCAGGGTTTACGTCGAGTAAACAGTTCAGTTGAAACCATACATCCAGTAGTACCAAATCCTTACACCCTCCTAGGACTGATTCCAGCAGAAGCCACTCACTTTACTGTTCTGGACTTAAAAGATGCCTCTTTTTCTGTATACGCCTGACAGAGGCCAGTCAGCTTTTGTTTGCATTTGAATGAGAAAACCCTACCACAGGACGGCGAGGGCAACTTACTTGGACTCGATTACCACAAGGATTTAAGAACTCACCCACTATCTTCAGTGCAGCCCTCAGTCAAGATTTGTCAAGCTACTCTGTGATTCCGGGAAGAAGCATTTTGCTTCAATATGATTTGCTCATAGCCACCAGTAACAAATCTGATTGTATACAAGCTACAAGTGACCTCTTGCACCATTTGAATGAAGCTGGCTACAAGGTTTCCAGAGCCAAGGCGCAGCTGTGCCAGACAGAAGTGAAATATTTAGGGTTCCACCTGTCTAAAGGAACCCGGACATTAGGACTTGAGCGAACAGAAGCAGTATGCCGCATCCCAACCCCCACTACTAGGAAACAGGTGCGAGCTTTCTTGGGAGCTGCAGGCTACTGCCGCATATGGATACCAAATTTTGCGCTCATGGCGAAATCTTTGTACCAAGTCACACAAGGAATGGAACGATCTCCCCTGGAATGGGGCCCAGAACAAGATAAAGCATTCAAATCATTGGAAACAGCATTGATGTCATCCCCAGCTTTGGGCCTACCGGATGTGCAGAAACCATTTCGTCTGTATGTCCATGAATCAAGTGGAAACGCATTGGGAGTCTTGACCCAGCCTCTTGGGTCTTGGCAGCGACCTGTGGCCTACCTGACGAAACAATTGGATCCTGTTGCCAAAGGCTGGCCACCTTGCCTGAGAGCTGTAGCAGCCACAGCCCTCTTAGTGAGCGAAGCTGACAAGCTCACCTTAGGACACAATCTTCAAGTTACTGTACCACACTCTGTTTTAACCCTGCTGGAGCACAAAGGAAGCCATTGGCTCACCAACGCTCGAATGTTAAAAATATCAAAATATGCTATGTGAGAATCCTAACTTGCAATTAAGTGTCAACCAAACTCTAAACCCAGCCACCCTAATTGCCCGTCGGTCCAGGCCCTCCTGACCATGATTGCTTGGAAGTAATGGACATTGTGTACTCAAGTTGTCCAAACTGCCCAGAGGTTTACCTGCAGTGGCCCCAGGTTCTTCCTATAGCCCTTCATAGGATATACTTAGCCCCTGCCCCTAAGTCTTTAGGAGTTTCCCCTTTTGAGATTCTGAGATTCTGTAGCCTATTGTATAGAGAGTAAAAGGAGATGTGTGACAGATAGGATCTGAAATTACTAGATAAGCACTATTGGTTTTAAGTTCTGTTTTGCAGGGTCTTCACGCGTGAGTACGAGACCAGCCCATCCAAACCCCTGCATCCTTTCAAGCCTGGAGCCTCGGTGTGGGTGACAGAGTGGAAGACGACACCGCTGGCGCCGTATTGGAAAGGGCCATATGTCGTCTTGTTGTCAACCCTAACAGCAGTTAAAGTGGCCGAGATCGACTCCTGGATCCACCACAGTCGAGTGAAACCAGCCACAGTACCTGAACGTCGTCCCTGGACTTCGATCGCCAATCCTGCAGCACCATTGCGACTCACGCTGCGAAGAAAAGATCCGTCATCGTAAGAATTTTACCGACTTGCTCCTGGACGTCAAGGGAACAGACGTCCTCCAGTTTTGCATTCCAGCAGCCGCTTCTGAACTTGGTCGTGGACTTCCATAAATGATCCTGAGACTCCATTGCGTCTCACCCTACGACAATGGCCACGGACCTAAGACTTATTGGTCCCTCGGAAACTGCACTATTTCAAGACTGTTTGTTTATCCGAAGGTAAGCCTCGCATCTGGAGAAAGCTGAAATCATCAGAAATAGACTGTGTTGTGTTGAGTCTTTTACGAGACTGTGTTCAAATGCTCTGAAAAAAAAAAAAAGAAAAAAACTGTTTTGATCTCCTAAAAAGTGAACTGCTCTAAGGAGGCAATAATAGCCTGAGAGACTGTACTATGATATTTTAAGAACCTGAGACATCCCAGAGGACAGTGATACTTTGGAATCTACAGCCCTACTCCTGCCACAACGCTGGTAGGTCTACGTACGGCAGAAGCTTGAGGACCTACAATCAACTCTACGTCTGGCTACCTGTTGTGGAAGCCGACGGTTCCACCAATTTTCCAGAGACTATGCCCATTATGAATTCTTATTATTGCTTCGTTCTGGCGGCAGCCTTGGGGTGCTTTGAATTGACTCTTGCCCTACATTCCTGTGCAGCCTGCAAACCTAGTATTTGCACAACAGGGAATACCCGGACTTGTCTCAACCCCCGCCAGAGTCTTTCCTCTCCTGTTACGGGAACTGCGATTTTTTGGACTTTAGTACATGTGTTGCTAATTTTCAAACATGTGCTACCTACCTTTTTGACATGTACTGCTACCGACCTCTGATACAGGTGCTGCTATTAATAGGAATGGTTCTTATTTTTGTGGGTCATGAGAACGGGCCTATTACTATGCTGAACAGTATATATGTCATATGTTCCTCCTATGTCTCCTGCCCCTCCGCTTATACACTAGGTATGCTATATGATTTGACAAAGACACTTGTATCAAATGTATTATTGATTGTGGCTGTTTATGTATCCCATGTTTCCTCCCCTTATGCTTACGTATATTAAACTTAATGTAAGGCAGCTACACGAATCCTAGCAACGTAGGGCTACTTACCCTATACCACACGGTGATCCCTCTACTATAGTCTGAAGTATTTTGCTATTTGTGTGATTAGATTCTCACCCTTCCTCACTTGCGGGTGAGAATAATCAAAAGGAGGGAATGTGATAGGCGATGGCCGCCTAGTATGTAGCAGAGCTAGGTCTGAAGCCCTTTTTTCCTATTTTAAAATGTTATTGCTGATTTTGGAAAATTGCAGAATGCTGTTAGCTGTTAGAAAGAAATACTGTTCTATTCTGGTTTGATAACATGTTTTGCTCTCTTGGAGATAAGAGAATTAAACCTTGGTACTGTTTATTGTTTAGAAGTCAGATGTCTCTTTCAGTAGAATGCCGCGCCACTGTATCTTTGCTGATTGTGCACTGACCTCGTAATTAGGATGAAAATATAGCAGGGAAACTGAACAGTGTAAGAATATTTTGTCTAGCATTATGAAGACTGTTTAGTGTTTTGAGCCAAGGCTAGAGATACATTTTAGCCTTGCTATGTTTGGCCTCGCTTTGTTTTGCTTTTGTTAAGAATGCTTCTGATATGCTTTCCACTATCTTTGTGGCTAACTGACCTTGCAAGAATAGCGAAATATACTGTATACTTTAGCGAAAGTATTATGTTTAATGTTATGTCTAATTGCTGACCCATGGCTAGTGTGACCCAAGCAGGGGGAGCGAGTCCTGGGCCCGGTCAGAGATGTCTATTGGATGAGAGTAAGTGGGCCACTGTGGCCAATGAGGAGTTTTGCCTGTATTAGACTGGAGAAGAAAAGTATATAAACTGTCATTTTTCTGAGCTCTGGGCTCAGACCATTTTGAATGCTACTGCAATCTGAGTCTGTGCACATTAAACCGGCTTGAATCTTTGCCTGACTCCGGGTATTATTTATTGCATTCTTATCAGCCACAACACACCGATGCCAGCCCCTGCTACTCAGGCAGAAGCCTCGAATCCATCATTGGCTGCTCGAGATATAAACTTCGAGCACTCTCGAATACCAGAAGACAAAGCCTTGAACCTCTGCAAAGGTTCCTCGGACAGACCAGCAGAGAACCCAGCAATCTCCTTTGCCAGGTCTCGAAGGTACATGCCCATGTACAGCTGGTAGGTCTGGACGTGGCAAACAAGCATTGAGCCCTGGAAGCACTTTCTACTGAGGGCATCCAGGTTCCGGGCTTCCCTGCTGGGAGGCACCGAGGAGTGCATCTTCTGACTCTTCAGGCGATGCATGGCCGATTCCACAACCATGGAGTGGTGCGGTAGCTGTGCCTTTTGGAACTCGGGGCTCTTGTGGACTCGATAGATGGAATCGACCCGCTTGCTTAGAACCGGCATCAAGGCCAGCATCTCCCACATGTGGAAGAGCAACCGCTCCAGCATCGGAGGAACCGGTACAGTAAAGGCCTCCTTGGGAGGAGAGTCATACTGCAGGGCCTCGAGCTCTTCGGCTCGAGGCTCCTCCTCGGGGTCCGCCGGGAAGGCCAATGCTTTGGCCATATCCCTAACGAAATCCGAGAACCGGGTATCCTCCGGGGGGGGACCTTGTCCGAGGCTCAGATACTGGTGAGTCCGAAGTGACGCACCGGGTCCGGAAGGTGTCTGGGGACTCCTCTTCCTCAGTTTCCCATGCCGACTCCTCCGAGAGGAATCGAGCGGCTCCGAGTGGGCGGGCACCGACACCATCCGCCCCGACGTCGACCACCTCGGTCCCAAATGGGAGGCAGAGGGTGACCTCGGCCGAGGATAGACTCGAGTTCGCATGGTCTCGAGGATCAGCTCGGCCTCTGGGGTCGACTTGGAAGTCGATGTCCCGGTGGTCGGGGCAGATGTGCCGGTGAGACCGGCGATCAGCACCTGCTGCTGCTCCATGAAGGCAGACAATCTGCTCTCCAACGCCGTCAACCTGAGCCTGAGCTCAGGAGACCCAGCCGCCTCCGACTCGGACCCCGACGGTGTCGGGCCCGACGTCAGCTCCCCCGGAGAGTCCACGAGGACTACAGTACCCATGTGACTCGGGGTCTCCGACTCTGGACCCGGGACGGCGATCGGGGCTATGCGATCTGGCCCTCGAGGAGCCAAGAGCGTCCACCGATGCCGCCCTCGCGAGTTTCTTCTTCCTTCGGTGGTCCCTCGAGGGGGACTCCATCTCAGAGGAGCCCTGACGATGCTCGGGGTCAGACTCCCGAGACGTCGAGGCCTCTGACAAAGTCCGGACCCGTCCAGATGCAGAATCGGAGAAGATCCTCTCACGCTGGTGCTGACGGCTCCGCAATGCCTTCGAAGACATTTTGCCACAGGGACTACAGACCTTAGGATCATGGTCAGGCCCTAGGCACTGGAGGCAGCAGTCATGTGTGTCGGTGAGAGACATTAGTTTCTTGCACCGATCACACTTCTTAAAGCCACTGGCAGCCATCGGGGGAAAAAGGACCCCTGCAAGATCAAAAACTCGGGCTGCCAGGGAAAAGAAAAATTGGCGCGAACGCAGTCTCTAAGGACAAAAACCGAAAAAGAGAGATCCGGGCTTGGCACCGGTGTACCGAGTCCAGGCAGGAAAGGAACTGACGTCGAACTGAAGAAAAAACTCGACTCAATTGCAGGAAAATCCACTTTTTCCACGGGTGACAAGGACACACGTCCGTAGGGCTCTGCGGAAAAAAGAAGACTGAGCAAGATGGCACCTTTGAGCGGGAAAGGGACCGCGCATGCGTGGCTGCATTCCCAAAGGCTTTCTTTGAAAGCTGGGGAAATGCTCCGCATGGGGGCTCCGTCGGCGCCGACGTCACCCATATGTGAGGACTGACTTCCTGCTTGGTCCTGGAGAAAGGAGTTTCCACAACCAACTGTAGCAGAAGTGGAAACCACGGTTGCCTCGGCCATCTGGGGGCTACCAGAATCAGCGAGGACTTGTCCTGGAGAATCTTGAACAGAGTTCAGGCCACCAGGAGCGTGGGAGGAAACGCATACAGGAGGCCCGTAGACCAAGAGATCAGGAAAGCATCTACTGCCATTCTCAGGGGATGCGGCTGTCTGGAGCAGAACCTGGGCAGCTGACGGTTCAGTGGACTTGCAAAGAGATCGATGGATGGAAGTCCCCATCGTAGAAAGATCTGCTGGACCACAAAGGGATTCAACTGCCATTCGTGGGGTTGGAGAATACTGCTTAGCTTTTCTGTTAAGAAGTTCTCCTGACTAGGTAGGGAAACATGCCTTGTTTGACTGCAAAGGAGCAAAGGGCCTGCGCCCCCTTGCTTGTTCACATAGAACATTGCTACCTGATTGTCTGTCTGAACTAAGACAGACTGGTGAGAGAGGGCATGAGAAAGTCTGTAGAGCCAAGCGGATTGCTCGCAGCTCCAAAAGACTGATCTGTTGTGTGGCCTCCCAAGGAGACCAGGGACCTTGAATGTACGTGCCCTGGCAATGTGCACACCAGCCCTTTAAGGAAGCATCGGTCGTCAGCACCCTAGTGTGTGCTGGGGCCTGAAAAGGTACCCCCCTGAGAAGGTTTGGGAGATGTAGCCACCACTGCAGGGAGTCCAAAAGTGGTTTGGACACCTTTACTCTGTCTCGGAGGTCACCTGTGGTCTGCGCCCACTGAGCTCTGAGGCACCACTGAGCAGCCCACATGTGCAGACGGGCATTCAGCATCACATGTACGGTGGATGCCATGTGGCTCAGGAGCCACAGGAAGTGCCTGGCAGAGACCTGAGAAATGCTGTAGAACTGGTTGGCCAAGTCCATCAATCTGTGGGCCCTGTCCTCGGGCAAGTAAGCTCTTGCCTGCAGGGTGTCTAATCTTGCCCCTATAAATTCTAGATTCTGTGAGGGGAGCAAAGTGGACTTTGCGTAGTTTATGACAAAGCCCAGATGCTGAAGAAGAGAGACAGTGCAAAGAGTGGCTTGTCTGGCCTCCTGGAGAGACTGGACCCTGATGAGCCAGTCGTCCAGGTATGGGAAGACAAAAATTTCCTGATTCCTGAGATAGGCTGCCACAATCGCCAGGCATTTGGTGAAAACCCTGGGGGCGGAGGTTAGGCCAAAGGGAATTACTTTGTACTGAAAATAGCTTCCTTCCACCACAAATCTGAGAGATTGTCGGTGGTCTGGATGAATAAGGATGTGAGTATAAGCATCCCTTAGGTCTAAGGAGCATAGCCAGTCTCCCTGCTGGAGGTAGGGCAGCAGTATCCCAAGGGTAAGCATCTTGAACTTTTCCCTCTCCAAAAACTTGTTTAGGTTTCACAAGTCTAGGATAGGCCGGAGGACTCCTGACCTTTTTGGTACCAGGAAGTACCTGGAATAGAAGCCTTGCCCTTTCAGGTGGTGAGGCACCAGTTCCACCGCCTGTTCCTTTAGAAGACTTACCAACTCCTGAAGGAGGAGGTTTCTGTGCAGAGGGAGTCTTGGAGGCTCCTCTGGAAAGTAGGAGGGGGGTAAGTGGTGGAAGTGGAGCATGTAGCCCTTCTGGACTATGCTGAGGACCCAGGTATCCCCTGTAATGGCTGGCCACCTGTAGGCGTACAGGGTCAGCCGACCTCCTGTGCTGAGAGGAGCCAGCTGTGGAGAAGAGGCTATGCTGTTGGAGTCAAACCCCTGTTCACTGCTGTGCAGGAGCCGGAGCTGGCGACTTGGGGGTCTTCTGCCTACGGGGCCCATGTCCCTGCCCCTTGGCCTGCTGGCCCTGTTGGGGAGCTGGAGAGGCCTGATATTGAGGGTAGGATTTGTAGGCAGCACCCTTCCTCGGGAAAAAGGGCTTCTTCCCCGAGTCCTTCTTTTTCTGAGAAGGGGCAGAAGTCTTCCTGGACAGCCTTGTCCTGGTGAGAGTCTCAGTCTCGATTTCTGCAGCCTTTTCAGTCATGGGCTTACCGAAAAGGTTTTCACCTCAGCAGGGAACAATGACCAACTTGTCCTACACCCATGACTCCAGGTCTGATGACTGCAGCCAGGCCTGATGGCGTGCACCGATGCCGACCACGGCTACTCGGTCCGAAGCCTCAAAGCCATCATAGGCTGCTTGAGAGAGAAACTTCGAGCACTCTCAGACCCCTGTTGACAAAGCCTTGAACCTCTGCAAAAGTTCCTCGGAGAAGCCAGCTGAGAACCCGGCAATCTCCTTTGCCAGGTCTCGTAGGCTAATGCCTATGTACAATTGGTAGGTCTGCCACCCAGTACTAATGCGTGGTATGAAGGAAGGAAAGCTATTTCTCACAAATCAAGCCCAAACATTTGGGCTTGATTTGTGAGAAATAAAGTTTTCCTTCCTTCATACCACGCATTAGTACTGGGTGTCTTCTATTCACGTGGTATCATGCTTCTGTGGTGGACCTCCCAGCTGGTAGGTCTGGACACGGCAAGAGAGCGTAGAGCCCTGGAAGCACTTTCTACTGAGGGCATCCAGGTTCCGGGACTCCCAAATGGGGGGCACCGAGGAGTGCATCTTCTGACTGTTCAGGCGGTGCATGGCTGATTCCACAACCATGGAGTTGTGCGGTAGCTGCGCCTTTTGGAACCCAGGGCTC
Source organism: Ichthyophis bannanicus (assembly GCA_033557465.1). Classification (NCBI taxonomy): domain Eukaryota; kingdom Metazoa; phylum Chordata; class Amphibia; order Gymnophiona; family Ichthyophiidae; genus Ichthyophis; species Ichthyophis bannanicus. Next base: position 225,408,810 of record CM066041.1, on the reverse strand, counting down.
TTACGGATTCGATAAATGGAATCGACCTATTTGCTCAGAACTGATGCCGAGGCCGGTGCCTCCCACATACGGAAGAGCAGCTGTTCCAGCATTGGAGGAACCGGTACAGTAAAGGCTTTCTTCGGAGGAAAGTCATACTGGAGGGCATCGAGCTCTTCGGCTCGAGGCTTCTCCTCAGCGTCCGCAGGGAAGGGCAAGGCTTTGGCCATGTCCCTCACGAAGTGCGAGAACCAGGTATCCTCTGGGGTGGGGGGGGGGGGGGAGACATTCTCCGAGGCTTGGACTCCAGTGAGTCTGAAGGGACGCACAGAGTCCAGAAGTTGTCCGGGGACTCCTCGTCCTCCATCTCCTACACCAACTCCTCCGAGGAGGAATCGAGCGGCTCCGGCCGTGTGGGCCTCGGTGCCACCCGCCCTGACGCCGAGGGTATTGGCGTCGATGACCCCCCCTCCCCCCCGCACGGGAGGTCGAGGGGGACCTTGACAGAGGATCGACTCGAGACCTCATTGACTCGAGGATCGGCTCGGTCTCCAGGGTCGACTTGGATGTTGAGGTCCTGGTGGTCGGGGCAGATGCACTGGTCAGAGCGGCGATCAGCACCCGCTGCTGGTCCATGAAGGCAGCCAAGCTGCTCTCCAAGGCCATCAACCAGAGTTCAAGCTCAGGAGACTCAGCAGCCCCTGACTCGGGCCTCGACAGTGTCGGGCCTGACGTCAGCTCCCCTGGAGGAGAGTCCACGAGGACAACTGCACTTACGTGACTCAGGGACTCTGGCTCCACACGAGGTAACTTGGACGGCCACTCCGACTCCGAGAGCCTGGGGCGTTGGTCAGGGCTACGCGACTTGGCCCTCGAGGATCCAGGAGCCTCCACCGACGCCGCCTCGCAAGCTGCTTCTTCCTTCTGTGCTCCCGGGTGGGAGACTCCCTCTCAGAGGCACCCTGACAGCGCTCGGTGTCAGACTCCCGAGATGTCGAGGCCTCTGACAAAGTTCGGGGCCGGCTGGACGCAGTCAGATAAAATTCTCTCATGTTGATGCTGATGGCTCCGAAATGCCTTCGACGACATTTTGCCGCATGGGCCACAGGCCAGCGGGTCATGGTCAGGCCCGAGGCAATGGAGGCAGCAGTCATGTGTGTCGGTGAGAGACATAAGTTTCTTGCACTGATCACACTTTTTGAACCTGCTGGCAGCCATCGGGGGAAAAAAGTGAATACACAAAAAGAGCGTGAACGCTAGTCACGAAGGACAAAAACCGAAAATCAAAACTCCGGACTCGATACCGGTGTACCGAGCCCAGGCGTGAAAGGTAACTGGCGTTGAAGCGGAACAGAAAAAGCCAAAGTAGCCGAAAAAAAATCTACTATTCCCGGGTGACACGAACTCACATCCGTTGGGCTCCGCGGAAAAATAAAGACTGAGCAAGATGGCACCCTTGGGCGGGAAGGGGACTGCGCATGCGCGCTGCATTCCCAAAGGCTTTCTTTAAAAGCTGGGGAAATGCTCCGCACGGGGGCTCCGTCGGCACCGACGTCACCCATATGTGAGGACTGACTTCCTGCTTGGTCCTGGAGAAACCTTAACTTCGATGCAGTAGTCTCTACCCAATGCTCAATGTCCGTGGTCGTTGATGCTAAAGTAGTCAAGGACAAATCTATCTTCTTTTTCAGAGCAATATCGGTGAGTGACAGATATTGAGGCAACCTATGGGAGCTCAGCTCCTACTGAGCTCAAGGCTCCCTTGATGCCAATGCTCTGCTGTTTGATGCCAATCCAATGCTGCTCCTGAGACCAGTGCTACCAATATTTGGGGAGGAGGAGGTGGGTAGGGGAAGCAAAAGAAAAAAAAAATAAGCTGTATGGGTAGCATAAGCCTGGTAGCATGAACCTGGATGTTTAACTGGCCAGGAATACTAATAGGGCGTGTGACCTTTCCCTCCCCGCCCAAAGCAGTAAACTCCAGCAGAGTATCTGCAGATACACCCTGGAGACATCTGCTTCCTAGCTCCACTGGAGAAGGCACCCTTTCAAGACAGCTGCCTAGGAGCTAACAATTCGAAGTCTGAGCTGCACCAGTGATGTCATTACTGGAAGCTTCTAGTGCTTTCTTGCAGTATCAACATCTACTAGCAGGGGGATATAACTCATTGTTCTAGATAATCTGGAAGCGAAAAAGATAAGGCGGCTGCTTATGGTCAAGCCCCAGACACTGCAGGACCTTTTGTGTGTGTCTAATGGACATGGTCCTCCTGCACAAAGTGTATGTTTTAAACCCACTGACAGGATTTTGGGGACATATTTGGAAAAAGCAGCAGCTGTGAAATCAAATGACTATGAAAGCCTGGGATTTGAACGCAGTCTATAGTGGCAATGTGGAAAAAATCAAGAAAACTTTAAAACGATCAAAAGTCTAACTAAAAGGCTAAAAGGACCATAAATTTGGTAAGTGATGTCAAGGGTGGGAAATGTAAAAATGTGAAATATGAATTCAAGTACCAGAAAAAGAGAAACACATCCTTAGGGTTTCACAGCTGAAGAAGAGAAGAAAAATGGCAAGGCGATGGCAGGTAAGAAACATGCATAGTGCAAGAGCCATTCTAAAAGCTTCTGTTGGCTACATGACCCACATGTAAGCACTTATCCCCCATGGCCACTTAAAATGCAGATGCCCCATCTCACTTCTGGTTGTGACTGTTGTGCTCCTATACAACTTGTTCTATCCTCCTATCATTGGTTTCATGTTCCTCAGAGGATGAGGTTGAAGTTGTGTGCTTTGATTTTCAAGGTCTTGCATAGCAGTGGTCTGAGGCATTTAAATAATGGCTTGGTGTGATATAGCCTAGTAAGTCATTGCAGTCACAAGGGATTGAGTTCGAGAGAAGTTTGGTTGGTTGATTGGATCTAGAAATAAAAAGAACTTTCAGTCACTGGTCCTGTAGGGTGAAATTTTACTTGTCATTTTCTTTTTTGGAATCCTACTAGATCAGCCCAGATAAGTGTGTTATGTTCCCCTACCAGCAGATGATAGAGACTGAGAAAAAACTAGAAGCTTCAGTGACATCACTGGTATTAAAGCTGGTGCAGCTAGTGGCACCCTTCCGTTAATTTTCTTGGAGAAGACTGCAACAAATCCTCCCAAGGAACCTAGACACACTTTGTCCCTTCTATCTTTTTTTTGGAATGACCAACATAAAAGGACTAAACAGAGCCAAACAGCTCATTCCATGCAAAACTATCTACAGACATGCAAAAACAGCCTAAGATATGAAGTCAGCATGAAAGGCTGCCTCCAGATATGTACAGCAGAATCTAAAATGGGTAGGTCCTGGACTGGTCTAACAGGATTCCAGAAAAAAATTATCAGCTAGTAAAGTTTCACCTTCCGAATCATCCTCTAGACCAGTCCAGACAAATAGGAAGTACCCAAGCTACTCCACCACAGGGTGGGAAGAGATTGCACTGCAAGCATCCAAAAACCAAAGGGGGCCTCTGCTTGGGCTTGTAGGTCCAGATGATGTCGTCTAATAAAGGTAGACAAGGACAGCCAGATTGTTGCCCAGCAGATATCTAGGGGAGACACTATACATGATTCTGTCCAAGAGGTCACCGGAGCCCTGGTAGAGTGTGTCTGTAAGCCTTCCAGGATCAGCTTTCCAATCAACAAAAGCATGCTGAAGCGAAGACCTCTAATTCAGTGCAAAGTGCAACCTTAGAAGCTGTCAACTACTGCATGGTCTGGCAAAGAGGACATAACAACCTGTCAAAGTCAAAAGAAATCAGTCACCTCCAGGTAGCGAAGAAGCATGCTGGGAACATCAGCTAGCCAAAGATCCTGTCTTTACCCTTGCACTGCTTGAATGAAAAAGCAAGCAGGGGAACTACCAGGCTGAAATGCAAGACGGACATCACCTTAGGCAACAAAGAAGGAACAGACCACAACAAGACCCTGGACAACAAAAAGAGATCCCAAAAGAAAAGGGCTTGGAGCTTTGAAACAAAGTGTGCCGAGGCAATGGCCACTAGACATGCTGTCTTCAAGAAAAGGTCCTTAAAGATGTATTACAACTATTTGATAAACTGAAGAGTAGCAAATTTCCTGGACTGGATGATATACATCCAAGGGTGTTGAAAGAACTGAAAAATGAGATTGCAGACCTGCTATTAGCAATCTGTGAACTATCATTAAAATCATCTGTAATACCTGAAGATTGGAGGATCGCCAATGTAATGCCAATTTTTAAAAAGGGTTCCAGGGGTGATCCGGGAAATTACAGACCGGTGAGCCTGATGTCAGTACCGGGAAAAATGATAGAAACCATCATAAAGAACAAAATTACTCAGCATGCAGATAGACATGGCTTAACGGGAGACAGCCAACATGGCTTTAGACAAGGAAGATCTTTTGTCTTACTAATCTGTTATGTTTTTTTGAAGGACTCAATAAACAGGTGGACAAAGGTGAGTCGGTTGAGGGGAGATATGATAGAGGTCTATAAATTAATGAATGGCGTCGAACGGGTAAACATAGATCAATTGTTTACGTCATCAGAATATAAAAAGACTAGGACATGCAATGAAGCTACAGGGTAACCTATTTAAGATTAATAAGAGAAAATATTTTTTCACTCAACGTGTAATCAAACTCTGGAATTTGTTACCGGAGGATGTAGTAAAAGCTGTTAGTGTAGCTGGGTTTAAAAAAGGTTTGGACAAGTTCCTGGGGGAATGGTCCATAAACCATTATTAAAAGGGACCCAGGATATCACTGCTTGACTTAATACAAGCATTGAGGAACCTGTGTCTTTTGGGGAGACTGCTAGGTACTTATGACCTAGATTGGCCACTGTTGGAAACAGGATACTAGGCTTGATGGACCTTGGTCTGACCCAGTATGGCATATATTATGTTCTTAACTTCAGGCATCAAGGACTTTAGAAAAAAATCTAAAAACTCATCTCTACACAAATCACTTTGGACAAATAACCTAGCCACCTAAACAACAACACGGTCCTAGTCACCGATTGTTGATCCATAGCAATGGACTAGTAAACACTAAATAGGATGCAAAAAATTGTATTCAGTACTGTCATACTCTCATGACCCACGTACATAGTTTCTCACGCTACCTGTTCAATTGTTCCTTGTATAATGTTGGATAATGTTGATTACTGTACAACTGTTCTATGTATAATGTTTAAGTTATAATGTAAACCGCTCTGAGTAAAGGACAAATCGGTATAGAAAAATGTTTAAATAAATAAAATAAATAAATGAGGTACCAACAAGCTTCTGATCAGTGATAAAATGGTACATGAACTACAAACAGCATTGAAAGCAGAAAACTCACCCTCATATGGTCAAATGCTATGCCAACCTTTTCATTGAAGTCTGCACTGAAGAGTGGGATTTTTGCATATCTTTGACTGAAATGAGTTAACATAATGAATGCTGCATTCATTTGCATCCCAACTTCAATGGCCTGGGAGGTGGTACTGGAAAAACAAATGGTGGAAAGAAATAAGACTCACTGCACACTGAATTAATAAAACCCCACCATCTTTCCAAAATGTTCAGGTGGATATAATCTCCAACACTAATTTCTGAGAGCAGGGAAAATTACTCTATTTTAAATAGTACTAAATCATATAAAAGAAAATTAGACGTCTTTCCAGGAAACACATTAGTGATGATGCCAAAAGAGGGACAGTGATTAACAGATTTGGGATCAGGAAGGCATGGTATTTTTGCTGTGCTCCAGAAGTGGCTATACAAACAATCATTTTAGTTTCCTTCAATGACAGGCAGAAAGCTGCAAAGCAAACAGAAGGCTGTGGATATAATTTTGATATTCACACATCAGACAGAGATTCAATCATGCACACATCCTTTCAATGGTACAACGTGTACGCTTGCAATTAAAAAAAAAAAAACAAGGACCTGGACTTTCTGCAGCAGTTTAGGCTAGATTCTATAGTAAGGATTAGAAAACTTTGTGGTGGTCTATCTACATACTGTAGATCTGAATAGGTATTGTATATGCATCAATGTGTCTTAAGAGGGAGATTTATGATGTGCAAATCCCACCCATTTGGAGAAATTGCCTTGTGAGAAACTTTGCACATGGTATACAGACAATGCCAGACTTCAGAACTTGGATTAATATTGCTGAGCTTTTTACCTAGCTCTACAAATACTTGCTGGCCCTTGTCAAAAGCTGTCCTTGAAATTTTGCTTCTGACTTGAACACAAAACACAATGGGAAATGTTTACTAAGGTGTGTGCAATTGTGCACCAAATTAACACGGAGGCCTGTGCTACGTTTTGAGGGTATGAGCTAGTGCTATCGGCAGAGGATGGATGCAAATACACAGTGCCTTACTATCTGGCATGTGGGTGCACTTAAGGCCACCCATTAAGGTAGCCTTAGATGCACCCACGTTAAGAGCAACAGGTGTGGTTAGCAACACCCAAAATGCTCACACTGACCGTAATATACTGTCAACCCCTCACCCACCCAGCCATGTGCTAACCAGTTAGTGTGGCACCTTTAGTGATAAAGCAGTTACTTACCTGTAACAGGTGATCTCTGGGAACAGCAGAAATAAGTCTTCACATATGGGTACATCGGTACCGACGGAGCCTGCGCGGGAACGCTCCCCAGCGTCCAAAAAGAAAGCTTTTGGGAGCATCCCAAGCGCATGCGCGCTGCCTTCCTGCCCATTCACTTCCCTCTCATCAGTTGGGTTTATAGTTGAGACCGAAGGAGAGAAGTAGACAAATTAGAGACAGAAAGAGAGAGAGAGAGACAACTCCTAGGGGAGGTGGGTGGGTTGTGAAGACTTATTCCTGATGTTCCCAGAGATCACCTGTTACAGGTAAGTAACTGCTATCTCCAGGAACAAGCAGGAATGAGTCTTCACATATGGGGACTCCCAAGCTAAAGATGCCTGGAGGAGGTCCCAGCATGTTGCAAATCTAGTCGATGGGCCATGCTATTTCCCAGAACCTGAGGCATCCAAGGGATGGAGGGTAGGAGTTGAACTAAAAAGGGGGGTGCTGTGGAACAGCTGGACTAAACAAGGCGCCTAGAGAGGAGTCCTTGTGTAGATCAGAAATGTTAGTGAAAATTGGATTCCAATTTTCTAATTTGGACCTCAGTCAAAAATATTGCGAAAGTATTTGTTGAGACTAATGGTCTGGTGCTAGAAACCAGTACATTATCCTCAAAGAAAATACCTTACTGAGAAGTAGAGGAAAATAAATTTCGCAATACAGGCAGAGGTCAGAAGCCTAAAAGGCTAGAACTAATCCCAGAAGAAAAAACTGGGAGAGTTTAATAAGGTTGGACTTTGGATGAGAAGCTAAAGTTTCTGTAGGCCAACGTTTGAAGCTCTTTGTCCCTGGAGCAGAAAAAGGCTCTAGGAAAGAGAGGAGATAAATCTGACTGGTTTGCAGAGAAAGGATGGGCCTTTGAGACCCCTCTATCCAAATGAAAGACAGAAAGACACATTTGTAGTAGGCGGTTTAGCCTCCAATTTCTTGAAGATCAGGAATGTCTTCCCTAAGTGATGTCACTAAGGATTGACTTTACATGGAGAGCTTCAGATGTAACGTAACCGGAGAGGTTACAGTAAAAGAAGGTAGTTTGTGATTACCATAGAAATTGGTTGTCCATTTAAAACCCTATGGCATGCTGGAACAGTATTAATATGGTCAGTAACAAATCTTTCAGAGTGATATACATATATATAAATATAAATAAGAGAGACTCACTTAAAAACAAGAAGGGGTAAGACCTGCTTGAAAATATGGATAGAGAACCCCTTACTGGTTACACGTGGAAGAACCATGAAGGAGGTTACATGGAAACCAGTGGAATGTTCCTAGTCAGAAGGATAGGTCTAGATCTCTTTAACATTCTATACTTTGAATAACCAGAAGTGGAGATCTACGTGAAGGGGTGCAAAGAAAACCTTAGTCTTAAGACAACAAGTCTGGATCCTTCTATAACTTCAGTGTGGAGAAAAAGACGCAATAAAAGGGAATACCATATTTGCCCATCTATGAGGGCAATAGGAGTATAATGCGTTCTTTGTTCAGCATAAGCTCCAATGAAGTATTGGGAATTAGAAGGAATGCACTAGAGAAGGACAGACTGCAGTGAAAAGAAATGCATCCCTGTTGGAAGAGTTCCACTGGAGATGTGGAACTCCTCAGAGAATTAAGCAATTCTTTATGCTTTCACGTGATCTAAACCCTGGTTCATTTTCCCTAAAAGGAAATTTTAAGGAAGATGGTAAAGTAGGAAAAAACCGGTCATGTGGGAGCATGACTGGGCAAGCCTTTCAACCATCTGGAAGTTACCCACCAGGAATGGCTCTGACGCTCTCTGGCAAAGGCCCATAGCTGCAGAGCTGGAGAGAGCATGTTGTAGGTTGCCCAGGTGGGATCTGATTGTTTATGGAAAATCATTTTTTATTGTTATCAAACATTTCCACTCCCAACAACAAAGATACATGAACAGTACCACCGACAGTTACATTACTCTGCTCACTTACACCAAGATTGGGTATCGAACAGTACCATCAGGCCACAGAAAATAACTCCCCTGCCTCCCCTACCTCCCTTAATGTACCCCCTCCTCCCTCCCTTCCCTTATACTGCACCCCCCCTAGTCTCCCGGGATACTCCCCTACTGGAACCCCACTCCACCCTGACCCACACTCGGGTCTCTCGCCACCGCCAGTCCAGGCTGCCCCCTATTACCAGCATCTAGCTACAGCTCAATCCTCCGCCCCCTCTAGTGAATCTCCAGAAACCCGCAGCAAGGGCTCCCAGATGGCCTGAAAACGTTCCCAGTGTTTTCCACCCACTAATCGGGCCGTTCTACGCTCCATCTGCATTACTTCTCGGAGCTGTTGCTCCCAGTCCCTGGGAAGTGGGTCCCCCTCCGACAACCAATGTCGTAAGATACACTGCTTTGCCACCAGAAAGCTCTTTTCATAAAATTGTCGTAAGGGCTGTCCTCCCCCCAATTCCCGGGCAAGACAGTTGAAATAAACACCAAATTGGTCGGAGCTCAAGCCTCAGCCCCGTCCACAGGGCTATTTTCTCCCACAGCGCCTCCCAAAATGTCTGAATAACAGGACAAGACCAAAATCGGTGTAATAATGTACCCGCCTCACTCTTGCAGAGACCACACACATCTGTTTTCAGAATACCCAGCTTCACCGCCCAGACCTCAGGTACGTATGCCCGCCACAGCAATTTATATTGCATTTCCTGATACCGCATCGCCTCCGATGCCACCAGTACTCTCTGGAAAGCCTGCCCCATCAGCTCCTCTGTGATTTCCAACAACCCCTCTTTCCGCCACCTACTAACTAAAGGGGTCAAGCAGTCCATGCTCCCTTCCGGAGCAATCTCCGCTCTCAAAACTCAGGCAGTAGAACTCTCCTGGAGCCTCTCCAACAGTAACCACAAACTACCGGGCCTCGACATCACCGCAACCCTACTCTTTAGGCTTGTCATATAATGTCGAATCTGTAGATAAAAATAAAACGTCTGCGTCCTCAACTTATATCATCTGGCCAGCTCTTGAAACGATTCCATCTGATCCGAATCTGCCATTCTCATATGTCCTAGGTATTCAATAGCAGCTTGATGCCAGCTCAGTGCTACTCCACGCTCCCTCCCTGGCGCAAACCCCCATTACCCTTCAAAGGTAAGCAATCCGTAACCATCCAACGCCATCCTCTCTGACTGCATAGGGCCTTCCATGCCGACCGGAGCGTCCCCAAATATTGTGACACTTTCCAAGCCTGCGGCAACATTGCTCCTACACAATGCAACAAATATGCCCTATGCCAGTCCCCTGACATCTGATCAATCAGGGCCACCGGGATGCGCTCCTCATTGCCAACAATCATAAGAACATAAGATCATAAGATATGCCATACTGGGTCAGACCAAGGTCCATCAAGCCCAGTATTCTGTTTCCAACAGTGGCCAATCTAGGTCATATGTACCTAGCAGTTTCCCCAAGGGACAGGTTCCACAATGCTTGTATTGGTTCAAGCATTGATATCCTGGGCCCCTTCTTAATAATGGTTTATGGACCTTTCCTCCAGCAACTTGTCCAAACCTTTTTAAAAACCCAGCTACACTAACAGCCTTTACTACATCCTCCGGTAACAAATTCCAGAGTTTGATTACACGTTGAGTGAAAAAATATTTTCTTTTATTAGTCTTAAATAGTTTACCCTGTAGCTTCATTGCATGTCCCCTAGTCTTTCTATATTCTGATAAGGTAAACAATCGATCTACGTTTACCCGTTCCACTCCGTTCATTAATTTATAGACTTCTATCATATCTCCCCTCAGCCTTCTCTTTTCCAGGTTAAAGAGCCCTAACCTTTTTAGCCTTTCTTCATAGGAGTATCCTTCCATCCCCTTTACCATTTTGGTGGCTCTTCTCTGAACCTTTTCTAAAATCGCTATATCCTTTTTAAGATACGGCGACCAGAATTGCACACAATATTAAAGATGCGGTCTCACCATGGAACGACATAGGCATTATAATATCTTTTGTTTTATTTTCCATTCCTTTCCTTATCATACCTAGCATTCTATTTGCTCTCTTGGCCGCTGCTGCACACTGGGCTGAGGGTTTTAACATGGTATCCACAATGACGCCTAAATCTTTTTCCTGGGTGGTGGTTCCTAATGTGGAACCTTGCATCGTGTAACCATAGTTTGGGTTGTTCTTCCCTAGGTGCATAACCTTGCACTTGTCCACATTAAATTTCATCTGCCATTTTGATGCCCAGTCTTCCAATTTATCAAGATCCTCTTGCAATTTTCCACAATCCTCTTGGGTTTTAACAACTTTAGTTTTGTGTCATCTGCAAATTTGATAACCTCACTCGTTATTCCACTTTCCAGGTCATTTATGAATATGTCAAAAAGCAGCAGACCCAGCACAGATCCCTGGGGTACACCGCTATTCACTTTTCTCCATTGGGAAAATTGGCCATTTAGCCCTACCCTCTGCCTTCTATCTTTTAACCAGTTCCTGATCCACAATAGTACACTGCCTCCTATCCCATGACTCTTTAGTTTTGCCAAAAGTCTCTGATGAGGGACCTTGTTAAAGGCTTTCTGAAAGTCCAGATACACAATATCAACCGACTCACCTTTGTCCACCTGATTATTCACTCCTTCAAAAAAACATAACAGATTAGTAAGACAAGATCTTCCTTGTCTAAAGCCATGTTGGCTGTCTCCCATTAGGTCCTGACTATCTACATGCTGAGTAATTTTATTCTTTATGATGGTTTCTACCATTTTTCCCGGTACTGATGTCAGGCTCACCGGTCTGTAGTTTCCCGGATCACCCCTGGAACCCTTTTTAAAAATTGGTTCTATATTGGCGATCCTCCAATCTTCAGGTATTAGAGATGATTTTAATGATAGTTCACAGATTACTAATAGCAGGTCTGCATTCTCATATTTCAGTTCTTTCAACACCCTTGGATGTATACCATCCGGCCCAGGTGATTTGCTACTCTTCAGTTTATCTAATAGTTGTAATACATCTTCCCGATGTATCAATATTTCCTTCAATTCTTCCGCACCTTTAAATACCACTTCAGTCAGGGGTAACATCCCTACATCTTCCTCAGTAAAGACTGAAGCAAAGAATTCATTCAGTCTCTACGCTATCGCCTTGTCGCCTCTTAGTGCTCCTTTAACCCCTTTATCATCTAATGGACCAACTGACTCTCACAGGTTTTTTGCTACGAATGTACTTGAAAAGGTCTTTACTTTGCGTTTTTGCTTCCGCAGCAAGCTTCTTCTCAAATTCTCCCTTTGCCTGCCTTATCAATGCCTTGCATTTGACTTGTCAGTGCTTGTGCTGTTTCCAGGTTTCGTCGTTTGGCTCTTTTTTCCATTTCCTGAAAGATGCTATTTTGGCAACAGCATCTCTGACCTCACCTTTAAACCATGCTGGCAGTTTTTTGGACTTCCTTCCACTTTTCTTAAAGCGTGGAATACAGCTGGGCTTCCAAGATAGTATTTTTCAACAACAGCCAAGCCTGACGTACGTCTTTAACCTTTGCAACTGCTCCTTTTAGTTTTTTCTTAACTGTTTTCCTCATTTTATCATAGTCTCCCTTTCGAAAGTTAAAAGGTAGTACTGTGGATTTCCTTACTATCCCTCCTCCACTAATTAAATCAAAGGCGATCATGCTATGATCACTATTGCCAAGTGGCCCCAAAAACCTTATCTCTTGCACTAGATCTAGGTCTAATATGGCTTCCCCTCTGGTCGGTTCATGAACCAGCTGCTCCAAGAAGCAGTCATTTATTTCATCTAGGAACTTTATCTCCCTAGCATGTCCTGACGTGACACTGACTCAGTCGATACCGGGGTAGTTGAAATCACCCATTATTATTACTGCGCTGTAACTTTTGTTAGCTTCCTTGATTTCTTTGAGCATTTCATCATCCATTTGGTCATTCTGGCCAGGCGTTCGATAGTACACCCCCACTGCCATTGCCTTCCCCCTTTTACATGGAGTTTCAATCCATATAGATCCTACAGCAGATTTTGTTTCCTGCAAATCCTTTCTGACTCAATGCCCTCTTTAACATAGAGAGCAACCCCTCCACCAATTTGATCAGCTCTATCATTACGATATAGTTTGTACCCAGGTATCAGTGTCCCACTGGTTGTCCTCCTTCCACCATGTCTCTGATATTCCAATCATATCTAACCTTTCATTTAGTGCTATATATTCTAACTCTCCCATCTTATTTTTTAGACTTCTATCATTTGCATACAAGCATTTTAGAGAATGTATTTTATTCATATTAATTTGGCTATTGTTAGACATGGGTAATTTGGGATCTTTAAGCTCTGTCTGCTCCATACTTGAGGACATTTGGGCTACTTTACTCTTTTGTGGAACCTCTCTGCTTTTGGTAGTATCCTTCAAAGATACATTCTTCGAACCATCCGCTCTTGGGCGACTGTCGGCTTTCCCCTAATATCTAGTTTAAAAGCTGCTCTATCTCCTTTTTAAAGGTTAATGCCAGCAGCCTGGTTCCATCTCACGATCGGGGTGATTTATCTATTGCTGTCTCTCTGGATCTCTCCGCCGCTTTTGATGTTATAGATCACCGTACCCTTCTTACTCGCCTTTCTGACTCTGGTATCCGTGGCACTGTGCTTCACTGGTTCAGGTCTTTCCTCTCTCTTCACACTTTCGCTGTCCATTCCGGCACCACTGCCTCGGACCCTTTCCCTTTGCACTGTGGTGTCCCGCAAGGCTCCATTCTCGTCTCTCTGCTTTTTAATGTTTTTCTTGCGCCACTTGCCCTCCTCATCCAGCAGTCTGGCCTTTCCTCCTACTTTTATGCCGATGATATCCTTCTTATCCATCATACCAACTCTGTATCCCCGGACTTCTCTGCTCTTAACCACTGCCTCGATCTTATTGAGTCCTGGTTTTCTGACGATCTTCTTTGTTTCAATCCCTCTAAGTCCTCAGCTATCTGGTTCTCCTTCTCTACCTCCCCTCCCACCTTAGCCCCTACCATGTCCTCCCTTCCCATCCCGCTTGGTCCCCTCTCTCCGCTACCTTGGTGTTACCCTTGATTCCTCTTTGTCCTTCCACCCTCACATTTCCTCCCTTGTTCGAAACTGCTTCTTTCATCTTCGTCGCATCCGTTCCCTCCGGCCTTACCTCTCTGCCGATTCTCTTACTACTCTGGTCCTCTCCCTTATCATCTCCCGCTTAGACTACTGTAATTCCATTTTCGCTGGCCTTCCCTCTTATCAAATTCGTCGCCTTCAGCTCATTCAGAATACTGCTGCCCGTTTGATCACTTTCTCTTCCCCTCATGATCACGTCACTCCTTGCCTTCTTTCCCTTCACTGGCTTCCCGTTAAATTTCGGTTCATTTATAAATACCTTATTATCACCCACAAAGTTCTTCACACAGGTACTCCCCAATATTTATCCGACCTTATCTTCCATCAACCCGTCCCTCGCCTTCTCCGTTCTTCTCACAGTAACCGCCTTTTTCTTCCCTCCCCGTCTCAAGCCCATCTCGAACTTACCCATCATTCCGCTTTCTTTTTCTTAAGTCCTGCTCTATGGACCTCTCTTCCCCACTCACTCCGCACCGAACCTTCATTTCCACATTTCAAAGCCCTTCTCAAGACCCATCTGTTTTCCCAGGCTTTTGATCTCCCAGCACCCCCCTGACAGTTACGCAGGCCCTTACACCGTATGCCACTCCAACCCTTCCCTTCCCTTTCTTCCTTCGTCCTTCCTGTTGCCCCTAACTCTTTAGCCATACTGCTCTGTCTCTTTCTTTCTTTCTATCTATTTCTACAGCACTTTCCTGTCATTTGAATGGCGTTCCTTTTCCCTCTTTAATTTTCTGGCAGCCTGCTTTTATTGTACACTGCTCTGATACTCCGGTTTGGGCGGTTTATCAAGTCTCATAAATAAATATAATAAATAAATCCCGGTTAAGGCGAAGCCCATCCCTTCGGAAGAGCCCCTCCTTTCCCCAGAATGTTCCCCAGTTCCTAACAAATCCAAAACCCTCATCTCTGCACCACTGTCTCATCCACGCATTGAGACTCCGGAGCTCTGCCTGCCTTTTGGGTCCTGCGCGTGGAACAGGAAGCATTTCGGAGAATGCTACCCTGGAAGTTCTGGATTTCAACTTCCTACCTAAATGCCTAAATTTAGCCTCCAGAACCTCCCTACCACATTTTCCTATGTCATTGGTACCAACATGTACCAAGACAGCAGACTCCTCCCCAGCACTATCTAAGACCTTATCTAGGTGGCGCGTGAGGTCCGCTACCTTCGCACCAGGCAGGCATGTTACCAGGCGATCCTCACGTCCACCAGCCACCCAGCTATCTACATGCCTAATGATCGAATCACCAACTATAACGGCTGTCCTAACTCTTCCCTCATGGGCACATGGCCCTGGAGAAACGTCCTTGGTGCGAGAGGGTTTTACATCACCTGGAGGACAGGTCCTAGTTACAGGATCACTTCCTGCCACACCAGGGTGATGCTCTCCTGTCACGTGACCTCTCTCCTCCATGGCAACAGGGATGCTGCCAGACTGGAGGTGGGACTTCAGGAATATATCCCTGTAGGTCTCGTCTATGTACCTCTCTGTCTGTCTTATGCTTTCCAAGTCTGCTACTTTAGCCTCTAGAGAACGGACTCGTTCCCTGAGCAAAGAGCTCCTTGCACCTAGTGCACACGTAAGACCTCTCACCAACTGGGATAAAATCATACATGTGACACTCAATGCAAAAGACTGGAAAGCCCCCATCCCGCTGCTGGACTGCTGTCTGCATCTTAGTTTTAAGTTTGTGTTTAGATCTAAGTTCTTTACTTACTAAGGGTTGCTATGGATATTTATACTAATAAAACTGTACCTAATACGTGTAATATACCTTGTTCACCTGAAGCTTAACTAATCTCAGGTCCTTAGTGTATGACTGATTTGGGTAATGAGCTTCACCTGAGAGCACCTCCTGTCTTTTAAGATGTGTAAGTACCTATAAAGCTACGATTATCCCAGGGGTGGATGGGTGTGGGGAGGGAGGGAAATAACACTTATTAAACAGGGCTGCTACAGAGTAAGAGTAGTTACTCACCTGTAACAGGTGTTCTCCAGGAGCAGCAGGAATCAGTCCTCACTTATGGGTGACGTCGGCGCCGACGGAGCCCTCGCGGAGCAATTTTCCCCAGCTTTCGCAGAAAGCCTTTGGGAATTGCAGCGCGCATGCGCGGTCCCCTTCCCACCCAGGGATGCCATCTTGCTCAGTCTGATGACATAGCGGAAAGACAGCAAAAAATTTGCAAGATATGCAATAAGAATGACTGCAAAAAACAAAAATAAATCATATGACTGCAACTCCAAGGGGAGGAGGGAGGGTTGTGAGGACTGATTCCTGCTGCTCCTGGAGAACACCTGTTACAGGTGAGTAACTACTCTTTCTCCAGATCTGATGCAAAGGAAGCATGATCACTTCCTTTGGAATCCAGGGGGATTGCAGGGTCTCTGAATCCCCTAGCAAGGATTCTTTACCAGGTATAGAAATGGCAAGTAACTTTGCCATATCAAGCAGAAAAGCTTGAAAAGAAATCTCCCCTGAGGAAGACCCTCTAAAATGAGGGGTAAATGCTAGACTTGTTGAAGATTCAGCCTTGGTACCAATGGATTCATCCCCGTCATCGGGATCGGAAGACCTGAAAGGATGAAGGTTAAATTAGACTTACCTGCTAATTGTAGTTCCTGGAATAACTCCAGTCTAGTCCCGGAATCTCTGGGGTTGTCAACCTCATCCAGCAGCTTTGGAGACTGAGAAACCTCAGTGCTGTGATGTCACCAGTATATAAGGGCTGGCATCACCTCCTCACATCAGTTTACCTATTGACAAGGCAGACTCACCGGAGCAACAAGTAACAAAATGCAGTATTAAAGCACCATTTAACTAACCTATATAGGCCTGCCAACCCAACTATATACAAGACCCTTGCGGATCGTACGCCAGGAGATCCCCTGTCCAGTACCCTACTACAGGGGACAGGAACCCCCCACGCCCCGCCCTTGAAAAATCCGCTGTGCATGCACTGCAACCCCCCAAATGCATTGAGAAGTTTGCTTACCAGTAATACAGCTCCTGCTTCAGGCCACGGTAAAATGAACTCGATAGGGCGGGACACGGGACTAGACTGGAGTTACTCCAGGAACTACAATTAGCAGGTAAGTCTAATTTAACCTTCCTGATCGTCCCTCCAGTCTAGTCCTGGAATCTCTGGGGATGTACCAGAGCAGTAAAACACATTAACGGGAGGGTCCTGCTAGAACAACCTGAAGCACCGCCGATCCAAAACAGGAGTCTGTCCGCCTGTACATCCAGACGGTAATGCTTCACAAAGGTATGCAGCGACGATCAAGTAGCCGCCTTACAGATCTCCACCACTGGCACCAAGCTAGACTCCGCCCACGATGCTGCTTGTGCCCTAGTGGAATGAGCCCGCAGCCCGTCCGGTACTATGCGACCACAGAGAATGTAAGCCGATGCGATCGCTTCCTTGATCCAACGAGCAATGGAACCTTTCGAGGCCGACTCCCCTTGTCTAGGCCCCGCGAACAGAACGAACAGCCTGTCCGACTTACGGAAGGGCTCTGTACTCGCCACATACTTCAACGCCTGGCGAATATCCAAAGTATGAAGTCGGTCCGCCACCTGAGTCTTACTCTTAACACAAAACACGGGCAACGACACCACTTGGTTCAAATGAAACACCGAGACCACCTTAGGCAAGAACGACGGAACAGGTCTCAACACCACCTTAGAATCACAGAAAGAGAGAAAAGGCTCCCTACAGGACAGCGCTTGTAACTCCGAAACTCGCCTAGCCGAGGCAATGGCCACTAAAACACTACCTTCAGCGTAAGATCTTTCAAAGAAGCCTTCCCCAAAGGCTCAAAAGGCGCTCCACCTAAGGCCTCCAAGATCCCAAGCCGGAACCATACGCGTATGCGGCGGCCGGAGAAGCACCACCGCCTTCAAAAACCGCTTAACATCCGGATGAAGATACGCCTCCGATAAGTCCAGGGAAGTCAGAAACTCTCCGCGCCCTACCGCCACAATGACTGACCTGAGAGTTTCCATCCGAAAATGCGTCACGCGCAGACAGCGATTCACCCTTTTTAAATCTAGAATGGGCCGCCACGTCCCTTCCTTCTTTGGCACGACGAAGTAAATGGAGTATCGACCGCAACCTAACTGGTCGATAGGAACCGGGACAATGGCCTTGAGCAACGGCCTCTGCACCATATCCTGTACTGCCTTGCGCTTCGCGGGAGCATTGCACAGGGACCGAACGAAAGAATCGGATACCGGTCGCTGCAGCTCGAGTGCATAACCTTCTCAAATCACCTCCAACACCCACTGATTGGACGTGAGTCAGGCCCAGGCAGGGTAAAAATCCCGTAGCCGACCCCCTACGGGAACTAACCCCCCCTGACTTCATTGTGACTTTTTGAAGGTGGAGGATGAGGACATAGCCGCAAAACCCCTGTTCGCGCCCCGAAACCCCTGGGATCTACCAGGGAAGCGACCTCTCTGGGCCTGGGCCCCCATCGAGGAAGAGAATCGTCGAAACTCCCGCTGCGGCCCCCGAGACCCGGACCCAGCGTGTCTCTGTTTTTGTTTATCCTCTGGCAAACGACCGCCTTTCGACTCCCCTAAATCCTTAACCAACTTCTCCAGATCTTCTCCAAAGAGCAGCTTCCCCCTAAAAGGGAGCTTACTCAACCTCGCCTTCGAAGAACCATCCACTGCCCAATTTCGCAGCCACAGACACCGTCTGCCGGCGACTACCGAGGCCATACTCTTCGCTAACCCGCGGATCAAATCATAGTGAATGTCGGCGAGATAAGCCGCCCCGGACTCCAATCTCGCCGCCTCCTCGGACACTTCCACCGACTGGTCACCTTGCACTCACTGAGCCCACCGCAAGCAGGCTCGCGCTACCCAGGCTCCAAAAATAGATACCTGTAAAGACAATGCATTGGCCTAAAAAATCTGCTTCAACAACATTTCCAACTTGCGGTCTTGCGCATTCTTAAGAGCCGCTGCACCTTACATAAGAACATAAGATATGCCATACTGGGTCAGACCAAGGTCCATCAAGCCCAGTATTCTGTTTCCAACAGTGGCCAATCTAGGTCATAAGTACCTAGCAGTTTCCCCAAGGGACACAGGTTCCACAATGCTTGTATTGGTTCAAGCATTGATATCCTGGGTCCCTTCTTAATAATGGTTTATGGACCTTTCCTCCAGGAACTTGTCCAAACCTTTTTTAATCCCAGCTACACTAACAGCCTTTACTACATCCTCCGGTAACAAATTCCAGAGTTTGATTACACGTTGAGTGAAAAATATTTTCTTTTATTAGTCTTAAATAGTTTACCCTGTAGCTTCATTGCATGTCCCCTAGTCTTTCTATATTCTGATAAGGTAAACAATCGATCTACGTTTACCCGTTCCATTCCATTCATTAATTTATAGACTTCTATCATATCTCCCCTCAGCCGTCTCTTTTCCAGGTTAAAGAGCCCTAACCTTTTTAGCCTTTCTTCGTAGGAGTATCCTTCCATCCCCTTTATCATTTTGGTAGCTCTTCTCTTAACCTTTTCTAAAATCGCTATATCCTTTTTAAGATATGGCGACCAGAATTGCACACAATATTCAAGGTGCGGTCTCACCATGGAACGATATAGAGGCATTATAATATCTTTTGTTTTATTTTCCATTCCTTTCCTTATCATACCTAGCATTCTACCTTCCACCGGGATGGTAGTTTTCTTGGTTACCGCTGATACGGCTGCATCCAACTTGGGAGCCCTAAACAACTCTCTGTCCTGATCCGAGAGAGGATACAATCAAGCCATCACTCGAGAACCCTTAAGAGCAGCCTCCAGCATATCCCATTCTTCCTGTATCAACACCCTATGCACCGGGAAAGCCTTCTGATTTTTCCGCACCGCCTGTAGCAGCGGATCCTCCAGGGTAGAGTCTGCTACCGTTCCCGCGTCCGGCATATTAAGCGCTTTAAGAGACTCTGAAATGAGCGCCGGTAACTCCTCTCTACGAAATACCCGAACTACCCGCGCCTGATCCTCTTGTTCCCTAATCTCACCTTCTTCTAGATCCTCCAAATCTCCATCCATGTCCGCGTCCTCTGAACGCCCCTCCTCTGACACGACGGAGGACGCTAGGTGATCTCTGCCTGGCCTGGTCCTCTTGGCACTGATGCCTGAAGCTGCCGCTGACAACGGTGACCGCGGTCGCTTCAGTTCCAGCTCCGCTCCTGAGGTACTGCGCTGCAGGAGCTCCCTGCGAGTCTGCCAAAGTCTTCTGGAGCAGTGCAATGAAATCCGATGAAAAAATTGCCCCTAGACTGCCTGCTAGAGGCTGCTGAGAGAGCGGAGGTACTGTGGCCGCCGACGCACTGACCCCTGGCTCAGGGGGCGGTAGGGAAGGATGGCTGGGGTCAATCATATCCAAAAAAACCTCAGGCCCCCCAGCCTCTGAATTGGGAACCACCTCTCTGGCCTCCAACTCGAAAGCGCAGCCCCTACAGACACCCTCCTGTGAAACTGAACTGCGCTTAGCTCCACACAAAAGGCAGAGCTGCTTGGAAGGCATGCCAACCTGATCCACACAGGGTGCAAACCCCCCCTCAAAGGAAACAAAAAATTTTTTTTTTTTTTACTTCTGCCCCCTCAGGGAGACTCCCCCACCGGAGTCCCGAAGAAAGAAACGTAAAACGAAGCTTCTAGGCCAAGCTAGGAAGCGCCAAGGCCCCACACTGGAAACCGGCGATCTTCCCACCCTCAGGCCACGCAGTCTGGCCTGATCGCTACACACCGCTGTTTCCCACCGAAAACGGCCTGCGGCCCTGCGCAATGTTGCCGGATCGGCTGTCACACTCCGTGCCCCATACAGGACGAAAATAATAGGCCCCGTTACCTTTAGATGCCTCCGATGAAAGAAAAAATAGCTGGGACTGCTCCTCGGACTGTCGGCAGTGGCAGGCAAACACTTCTGCACTCACCGCGCCCCTCACAACAAGCCGGTTCCGGTCCCCTGCGGCCAGGATGGAAACTAGCTGGCGATCCTCTCCCCGCCGACCAGACCCCACTGCCGGGCTCCTGACTGTCCCCTGGCTGAGGTAAAGGGCGGGTAATGGAGCAGAGGATCCCCGAGCAACGGACAAACCGCTGCCCTCCCAGACTAGAGGCAGAGCCAAAACAAAAGTGCCCGATGTAATTATCTTCTTTTTTTATTTTTTTTTTTATATATAAACTCCTCTAAACTTTACTTAATTGTTCCTCTAGTGAGCCCTGGGATCCCTGGGCTCACCACCTCTCTAGCTGCTTTGGAGACTGAAAAACTGAAGTGAGGAGGTGGTGCCAGCCCTTATATACTGGTGACATCACAGCACTGAAGTTTCTCAGTCTCCAAAGCTGCTGGATGAGGTTGACAACCCCAGAGATTCCGGGACTAGACTGGAGGGACGATCAGAAAGCATCGGATTTTCCTTAAAGCGATGTCTTCGGTACCGCCCAAGGTCGGTACCGAGACGAGTCGGTACCAACTCATCCATGCTAGAGATCGATTCCAAGCTCGGCATTGAAGGAAGCGAGTCTGTCGAAGTAAACATGAATGGTACCGACACCGATGCCCATGTCGATACCGGTACCGGTACCGAAGCCGATACTGGAAGAACAGTCTGCAGCAACTCTAGCGGTACCGAAGTAGCCGAGAGCGCTAGACTGCGATCATCAGTGAGGAGTGTTTCATCCATCACCATAGCTGATGACGGGGTGTTGGTACCGCTCGAAGCGGCTACAACCACCGAGCATGGCCCAGGTATGTTCATCGAGGTAAGAACCCCGGGAACAACCTGAAGCCCCGTTAATGCTTTGGAACCCGAAGACTCCCGCCGGGGCTTTATTGCCAAAATGTCCTCGAGGGCAAGGCCAGAGTCATCTCGATACTGGGAAGGAGATCTACCACTCGAGGACTGGCTAGTCTTTACAGACTTTTGTTTGGTTACCTGATCCTGTGGAGATATTGTAGCTGGTGACATCGAGCGCGATGTGAACCGGGTATCGAGTTGTGCTCGATTCTGAAGATTTCTTCTATTCGAGCTCCAGCAGGAAAGACACTCCAGTGGGCAATGGTCAGGACCCAAACATTTTAGACACCAAATATGGGTGTCTGAAAATATAGAAACATGAAACATGATGACAGAAAAAGACCACATGGCCTATCTAGTCTGTCCTTCCATAACAACTACAACAGTCCACTTTTTACCTTTAGAGATCCTCTGTGTTGGTCCCATGCTTTTTTGAATTCAGTTACTGTCCTCATCTCTACCACCTCCACTGGGAGACTATTCCATGGATCCACTACTCTTTCCGTAAAGAAATATTTCCGCATATCACTCCCGAATCTATCTCCCTTCACCCTCATCCCATGTCCCCTCGTAGCAGAACTTGCTTTCAATTGAAAGAGGCTCTCTCCCTGAACATTTATGCCACGGAGGTATTTAAACATCTCAATCATATCACCTCTATCCCGCCTTTCCTCTAAGGTGTACATATTAAGATCCTTAAGTCTGTCCTCATATGCTTTATAATGAAGCCCACTAATCATTTTAGTAGCCACCCTCTGCACCGACTCTATCCTGTTCACATCCTTTTGAAGGTGCGGTCTCCAGAATTGCACACCATACTCCAAATGAGGTCGCAACAAAGACTTATACAGAGGCATTATCACCTCCTTTTTTCTGCTAGCCATTCCTCTCCGTATGCACCCAAGCATCCTTCTAGCTTTTGCCGTCGCCTTTTCTACCTGTTTAGCTACTTTAAGATCATCAGACACAACCACACCTAGGTCCCGCTCTTCTTTAGTGGACAAAAGTACTTCACCTCCTATACTGTATTGCTCCCTTGGATTGCTGCAGCCCAAATGCATGACCGTACATTTTTTAACATTAAATCCCAGCTGCCAAATTCTAGACCATTCTTCAAGCTTAGCTAGATCCCTCCTCATGTTATCTACACCTTCCTGGGTGTCTACTCTATTGCAGATTTTGGTATCATCTGCAAAGAGGCAAACCTTACCCGACAGCCCTTCCGCTATATCACTAACAAAGATGTTAAAAAGAATGGGACCAAGGACAGATCCCTGGGGCACACCACTGGTAACATCCTTCTCCTCAAAGTGAGCTCCATTTACTTGTAGTCTTTGTCGCCTCCCACCCAACCAATTTCTAACCCAAGCAGTAACTTTAGGGTCCATCTCTAGGGTGCTCAGTTTGTTTATAAGTCGCCTGTGAGGAACAGTGTCAAAGGCTTTACTGAAATCTAAATACACCACATCTAGAGCTCTCCCTCGGTCCAACTCCCTGGTCACCCAGTCAAAGAAATCAATCAGATTTGTCTGACAAGACCTGCCTCTGGTGAATCCATACTGCCTCGGATCCTGTAATCCGCTGGACTCCAGAAACCTCACTATTTTCTCTTTCAGCAGCGTTTCCAATAATTTACTCACCACCGAAGTTAAACTAACCGGCCTGTAGTTTTCAACCACATCCTTACTTCCGCTTTTGTGTAAAGGCACCACATGAGCCTCTCTCCAGTCCTTTGTCACCACTCCCGACTCCAACGAGGCATTGAAAAGGTCAGTCAGTGGAGTTGCTAGAACGTCCCCAAGTTCCCTCAGTATTCTAGGGTGTATCCCATCCGGTCCCATTGCTTTGTCTACTTTAAGTTGAGCTAGTTTCTCACGAACACAGTCTTCTGAAAATTGTTCAAGATGTCCCTCGCTTCTGTTCCTATTTGTGGGTGTTTTCCGAGGTCCTGCTCCTGGTTCTTCATCTGTGAACACAGAACAAAAATATTTGTTAAGCAATTCCGCTTTATCCTTATCAGCTTCTACATATTCCCCCCCTGCACCCTTGAGTCTAACAATACCACTTTTGCCCTTCCTCTTCTCACTAATATATCTGAAAAATGTCTTATCCCCCCATTTTATTGCATTGGCTATTTCCTCCTCCTTTTGAATCTTTGCCTTCTTGACTACTTTGCTAGCTTCTCTAAGTTTTTCCAAATACAGATGCCTGTCTTCCTCTCTCTGTGATCTCTTGTATTTCATGAAGGCCTCCCTCTTTTTCTTCACTTTTTCAGCTACTTCCTTCGAAAACCATAGCGGTCTCCTGTTCCTTTTGCCTTTATTTATCATTTTTAAAAAAAGGTTGGTTGCCCTTAAAATACTCCCTTTCAGTTTTGCCCACTGTTTTTCTACATCCCCCAGCTGTTCCCATCCCACTAACGACTCCCTGAGGTATTGGCCCATCTTCGCAAAGTTAGTCTTCTTAAAGTCTAAGATCCTCACCTTGGAATGGATTCTAACAGCCCTAGTCCTAATACTGAACCACACCATCTGGTGATCACTGGATGCAAAATGATCTCCCACTACAACATCAGAAACACTTTCACCATTGGTAAGCACCAAGTCCAGTATGGCCCCTTCACATGTGGGGTCTGTTACCAATTGCCTGAATAGTTCTCCCTGTAGAGAAAGTACAGTTACTTACCTGTAACAGGTGATCTCTGGGAACAGCAGGAGTAAGTATTCACATATGGGTACGTCGGTACCGACTGAGCCTGCGCGGGAACGCTCCCCAGCGTCCAATCAGAAAGCTTTTGGGAGCATCCCTCAGCGCTTGCGTGCTGCCTTCCCGCCTTTCCAACTGTCTCTCTTCAGTTGAGTTTCATAGCTGAGACAAAGAGAGAGAAAGAGGAAAGGAAAGATAGATATAAAAATACAACTCCTAGGGGAGGTGGGTGGGTTGTGAATACTTATTCCTGCTGTTTCCAGAGATCACCTGTTACAGGTAAGTAACTGTGCTATCTCCAGGAACAAGCAGGAATGAGTCTTCACATATGGGGACTCCCAAGCTAAGATGCCTGGAGCCATAACATGTTGAGATTGAAAACATGCTACATTTCATATGGCCAGGCATCCTGAGGATGGAGGGTAGGAGTTGCATAGAGAGGAGCTGCAGAAAAACCAGCTAAGCTAAGAAAGGACTACCCTCAAGGAGTCCATGTATGTATGATCATTATCAAAAGACATATTGAAATGAACAAGCACCATAATATTGAAATGAACAATCACCATATGACGCTCACCTACTGGATTGCAGGAAGTAGAGAGGCTGATGGAGTCTACTGGGGATCCAGTAGAATAATGTTCAAGGTGACCTCACTGGAATGAAGGTGGAGGTCAACATCTGGAAGTGAGAGGTGACCCCAGGATTCAATTATGGTAACACAAACACGGCAGGTCTTCAGTGGGAAGCTTCATGGAAAGCTGAA
This sequence comes from Ichthyophis bannanicus, assembly GCA_033557465.1. Classification (NCBI taxonomy): domain Eukaryota; kingdom Metazoa; phylum Chordata; class Amphibia; order Gymnophiona; family Ichthyophiidae; genus Ichthyophis; species Ichthyophis bannanicus. Next base: position 225,383,793 of record CM066041.1, on the reverse strand, counting down.
AACTCTTTTGGCTACAGAAATATTGAGAGGTAGGAGCAAAAGAGGAAGACTGGCCGATGTGGACAAACAGACCTAGTCCTTGAGGGGGGAAAGGGTATGAGAAGAACCCTATACTCCCAAGAAAGGACAGAGGACTGAAGAATTGAATCTGAAATCCACTGAAGATCCACCATGTCTTTCCTAACTGGTGAGAGGTAGGAAGACATTGGGGCATGGAGCTTCATGGATACGTAAACCTAGGATATGGTAGGGCTGTCAGTTCCACAGCAGTGGTTGTGTGCAAAATATCCGAAACATACTGTGGAACAGTATGAAGCTGTGCAAGCCCACTGTCAGAAACGTACAGGAAGGTAAAAACCTTTTTGAGCATAGACAGTCAGGAGATAAGTATGGAAATACATATCTATCTATAATAAGTATCCGGACAGATACACACATATATGTAGAGATATGTGAATATATATAAGATCTAAAGGGCATAGCATATGCACACTTAGCTGACAGACAAATACATCTACAGAGATGTAAGTAGATATATATATATATATATATATATATATACCGTAATATATAGGTCTAAAGATAGATGCCTGCAGTAAGCAGACAGAGTTATGCATATCTGGACATTCACATGGAGATGTGAAGGGAAAAGATTCCTTTAAGAACAAGTAGGTGAAACCTACTTGAGAGATATATAGAGAATCTATTCCCCCAGAGATGATGGTAAAGGAATGCTATCCAGTGAATTACCAGGATGGTTACGTGAAGAAACAGAGGATGATAGTCTGTAAACAGCAAGTCCGGAGTCCTGTGGAACTCCAGCATGGTAAAAGGACAGAAACGCATAGGATGAGATACCAGGTTGACCTACGTAAGGGACAAGGAGGTATCATGCGTTTTTCAGATTAATATGTGCTGTCCTTAAGTGTTAGGATACCATGAGGACAAGCTGCAAGAAAAAGAGTATATTCCCTAAGGAAGGGGAGAACTCTTAGACTTTCACGTGGAGAAGGCTTATGTCCTTTTCCCTCCTTTTTTTTTTTTTTAAAAAGAAGATAGCAGGGTATGAAGAACCCTCACAGTCATAGGGGATGATTGAGGAAGTATTTCTCAACCATGATGGATAGCCATTAGATAAAACTCTATGCTCTCTAGCAAGGGCCCATAGTGGAAAGCTTCTCAGTAGGATTGCAGAGAGCATTATGCAGGAGAACTGGGATATAGAACAGGCTGATGGAGTAAACGGCCAGCCACGTCTACTACGTTGCCAAATCCAGAGATTGGAGATGGCTAGGGTAAAAGATAGTGTAAGAAGCCTGTAGTGAAGATTATCCAAGAAAGATGTAGAAACTTTCTTGGAATCACTACTAAGGCTAGACAGGAATGGTGAAAGACAAGACTGGGACTTGTGGAAAAGTACCAGTAGTCAAGCACTGGACTCCTGCAGGGGCAGCTACTGAATAGGACAACAGGGAGAGTCGGTCTGTGTTAAGAGAGAGAACAGACTGAACAAAGAGAGCAAGCTGTCTCTGTCTGTAGAGCTGCCTGAAGAAAGGAGTTTACTCAGGAGAAGAAACTCTACAGTGAAAAGAAAGACAAGAAAAGTCTTTCAATGGTATGGTATCACTCTTACAGGGGAAACCCTGGCGAAGAGGGTAGAGATAGAAGCTGAAGAAGGACTTACCACATGGTAAGTCCCTGGAAGGGAAAAAAAATTCATGCTGGTACAGAGAAACTATCAGGTGATAGTTGCCAAACCTCTCTTCTAGTCAGGAAGAGGTGGAAAACTCTGTAACTTATAGACATGAATAGCCTGACAGTTCAGCATAGTGAAGAGTAATGGATTTCCTGAGAATAGGAATCCCTGAGCAGAGTTTTGAATGGAAAACCAGTGAAAAACTTCTGCTGAAAAGGAAGTAAGAGTAGTTATAAAAAGATTAATCAGAAACCTATGGTTACTGTGTTTATTCAGCCTGGCTAGAGTTTGGATTCTTCAGACCAGGGTGAGACTTCCCCTGCTTGGGAACAACCGAATGATGGGCAGGAGAAGAGGAAAACCTCTTTCTTTTAGGAAAAGAAGGTTTGGTAGAGCATTTCCTACCTGCTGAGGAAGGAGAGGGCTTAGGATGGCCCTCAGAAACAGGAAAGTCAGTGGAGCAATGAGCAACCTGACGTAAGGACTCCTTATTGAAGAGATTATCTCCAGTACAAGGAGTATTACTCAGTCTTTGTTGTGCCCATCTACTCAAGTCTGATGCTTGGAGCCAGGCTTTACGACGTGCTCCTATGGCTATAGCAGAAGTTCTGCTAACAGACTCAAAAGAGTCTATGGAAGCACGAGAAAGAAACCAAGAGATATTTTGGCTATGACTAAGAAGTAAGGAATAGTCTGCAGCCTTGGGTTCTGATAGAAAAGGAGACAAAAGAGATAATTTCTTTGTGATCTCCTGAAGGGATAGACTCATATAGAAAATATATGAGAGAATCCTTGTTGCCAGCATAGATGTTTGGAAGGTTTGACGTCCAAAGGCATCCAGTGTTCTAGATGCACGCCCTGGCGGGAAAGAAGAATGTTTTTTCTTGCTTTTTACCTTCCTCATTGCTGATTCCACTACAATGGAATGATGGGGAAGTTGAGGCTTTTGAAATCCTGGAGAGGGGGGCACCTGATACAGAAGATCAGTTGCTGTAGAAGGTGAAGAAACCCTTAAAGGTTTTTCCCATACCCTCAGAAGAAGATTCTGCAAAGAGTGATGTAAAGGAAGCATTATGTTTTCCTTTTCTGCAGAAAAATCCTGAGAAGACTCATAGCCAGGGATAGGAATATTAAGGAAGGCTGCCATGTCAAGAAGAAATTTCTGAAAAGAAATTTCTCCGATGGGAACCATCCCTGGACAGGTTAAACCTGAAAAGGAAGCCTGGGCACCGGAGGATGTACCTGTCCGGTGCAGAACAGGATTTGTAATGGATGGATACTGGAACTGGCAATTATGAGTTGAGACAGTCAGTAGTGCATCATCCATGCCAGGTATCGACTCCAAACTAGGTATAGAAAGGAGCGACCCAGGCGAACAAAGCATAGAAGGAGCTGGTCCCGATGATACTGCCGGTACCGACATTGATACCGATACCGGTAGCTGTGCCGGAATCGCCGAAGCAGTCAGCAGAGGCTGCTCAAACGGTACCGAGGAAAGTCGAAAGTCTCGGTGGATATCCTTGGTACCGTGCATCCGGAATCGGTGTGTGTCGGTTCCGAGATGCGCCGGTACCCAGTCTTCCAGACTAGATATCGATTCTAGACTTGGCATCGAAGGAAGCGAATCTATCGATGCATGTCTAGATAGTACCGGCGTCAGGGGTCGTATCGACGGTGCTGATAGTGGAAAGTCAATCTGGGTATCGATCGGTCCCGAAGGCACCGAGTACACCAGATGACGATCCCTGGTGATGAGTGAATCGCTCAACACCAGTGCCGATGCCGGGATATCGGTACCGCTCAAAGCGGATGCCACCACCGTGCATTGCTTAGATACTGGAAAGTCAAACTGGAGCGTATCGATCGGTCCCGAAGGTACCAAGGACGCCAGATGACGATCCCTGGTGAAGAGTGGAGCACTCAACACCGGTGCCGATGCCGGGTTATCGGTACCGCTCGAAGCGGATGCCACCCCCGAGCATGGCTCAGATATGTCCTGTGAGGGGTGAGCCCCAGGGACAACCTGAAACCCCTGAAATGCTTTGGAGCCCGAAGACTCCCGCCGGGGTTTTGATGCCAATGGGGTCTTGAGGGCAAGGCCGGGGCCGTCAGCATGCCTGGCATGAGACTTACCACTCAAGGATTGCCTAGTCTTAACAGACTGTTTGTGGGTTACCTGATCCTGTAGAGAAGAAATGGCCGGTGCCCTGACACAGGGAGGGAAAACGGTATCGAGGGAAACTCGAAATAGAGAATCTCTTCTCACAGCATTGAAGCCTGACGGTTCAGGGGAAAAGGGGTCAGGGCCCAAACAGGTTAGACACCAATTATTGGAGTCTAAAAAGAAAACTGTATTTCCACAGTGAAGGCACTTCTTAGGAGAAGGCGGCTCCATGATGGAGAGGCCTTATAGGCCCAAAACATTTTAAGATAAAAACTGAGAGAACTCTCCCTCAGTTTGAGAAAAGAAAAGAAAAAAAACCCACCGGTGGTACCGGTGGCGGCGGGAAAACAGCCGCGACCACAAGAAAACAAGAATTGAAAAGAATTAAAGAAAAAAGTTTCTGCGGTGACAGGAGGACGTCCTGCCGGCTCCGCGGAAAAACGAAAACTGAAGAGAGACAGTTGGAAAGGCGGGAAGGAAGCACGCAGGCGCTGAGGGATGCTCCCAAAAGCTTTCTGATTAGACGCTGGGGAGCATTCCCGCGCAGGCTCCGTCGGTACCGACATACCCATATGTGAAGACTCATTCCTGCTTGTTCCTGGAGATTCCAGGATTGCCTTACTTCTAGATGATACTGCAGCAGGAATGTGCCAATCAACATCTGGCATATTGTAATCTCCTATCAGTAGCACTTCCCCTTTCCTAGCAATGCTGCGTATGTCTTTAATTAACTCTCTGTCCACCTCTTCCTCTTGTGAGGGAGGTCTGTATATCACACCAATGCAAATAGATTTCTCTTTCCCTCTTTCTAGTTTAACCCACAATGCCTCCTCTCTCCCTTTTAAGCTCTGTAATTCCAAAGCTTTAATAGTAGTTTTTACATATAGTGCCACTCCTCCTCCCCTTCTTCCTACCCTGTCCTTTCTGAATAAAGTATAGCCAGGTATAGTTACATCCCAGTCATGGTTTTCTGTGAACCATGTTTCTGTAACTGCCACTAAATCCAAGCCAGCCACTCCCACCCAAGCTTCAACATCAGGGATCTTATTTCCCATGCTACGGGCATTTATACACACTGCTTTCCATATGTTACCCCTGTTACCCATTTCCATAAAGGTATTTAATGTATCACCTACCTGAGGGCTTTCACTTACCTGGGGGCTTTCTTCACCCATCCCCAACAAATCTAGTTTAAAGCCCTCTTATATCTGTACCGCCACACTTTGAGCATTTAAGGGTAGTGGCTGGCTTTTCCATAATGGAAAGATAGAGGTCTAGTGGCCTAGAAACCGTCAGACACTAAACAGGAAAAAGTTCTGAAGAAAAGAAGAAATTCTTTAGAAAAAAAGAAAGAAAAGCACCGGCGGTACCGGTGGCGTCGAGGGAAGGCAGACGCGACCACAAAAAACTAAGAATAAAAAGAAGAATTTTCTGTGGTGACAGGAATACGTCCTGCCGGCTCTGCGGAAAACGAAAAACTGATGAGAGGGAAGTGAATGGGCGGGAAGGCAGCACGCATGTGCGTGGGATGCTCCCAAAAGCTTTCTTTTTGGACGCTGGGGAGCGTTCCCACGCAGGCTCCGTCGGTACCGACGTACCCATATGTGAAGACTCATTCCTGCTTGTTCCTGGAGATTGGTTAGTACACAATAGTAAACATACCCCAATATGTAAGAAAAATACTCTGATAAATAAGGATAGCAGCCATATTGAGGAGTCTTGCTATGCCAATTGGTACATTATATAGTTATAGTACATAAATTATGAACATAACAACAAACAAGGTGTGCAAAAAGCAGAACACACACTGCAGGTGTAAGTGCTACATGTATGGCTTCTGTAGAAAGAAAAACACACTTCCTCACCTGTGTGTTTTCTCTATTGCCTCCTCTTCCAGCCCATCCTCAAGGGTAGCCTCATGGATAAGCAAAGTAGAATCCTTCCCTATTGGTTAAACACAATATTTGGCACTGAGAAAAAACAAACCAACAACCTTTTTTTTTAATGGCATTTTTGGTCTGGCTGGTTTCTCTTGCTTTTTTTTGTATGTTCAGTTGAATCAGAACTTCTCTTTATTGGGCAACAATGGCATAAAAACTCATTTGGAACCAGTGGCGACATGAGGGTTTCTGCTGCCTTAGACCCTCCGTGCTGCCGCCCACCCCCAAAAGACTGCACCTCCATCCTGCCTGCCACACTGCCCACCCCTTGCGCTGAAGCAGTGGTGGCTGAACTGTCGCTTCGGCACTGTGTCGGACCTTAAAGTACTCATGCATATGCACACTCACGGAGTGCTGCTCCTGCCCCCCCATGCAACTTTCTTGGAGGGCGGGAAGGAACTATGCATACGTGCGTGGGTGTTTTAAAGTTAGCCATGGTGCGAAGTAGCAGTTCAGCTGCCGCTTCCAGGGGGGACTGGGGTAGTGATGCTGCCCTAGGCGACTGCCTAGTGGACAGGCCGGCCCTGTTTGGAACTAGTCTAAAAGTCCCCTAATTTTAGAGCCTTTCCCATCTCAGATACCACAGTGATGGGGTTTTGTTGGGAGCCACAGACAACAATTCTCTTCAGGACCTAATGCACATCTACCCAGTTTCAGCCAATAAACACCACTGATAAGCAATGGTGGAGGTCTCTCACCAAGCCAATATTCTGAGTCTCAGGAATTTAATTCAACAGGGCACAGCATTGACACTAAGACACCCTATATTATATTTGGGTGCAGTGAAGTGTATGAATCAGAAACACTGATGGCTTGTGTGGTGAACAAACTGGTGGTAAAATAAAAAGAAACAGCAGCTATCACCACCAAGGAATAATTCACAATGCAATACCTGAAAGCAAAGACATCACCTTTGAAATAAATGGAGCACTTCTACTGAAAAAAGCGACACTTTACTTACTGGATAACATCCTTTCCTAGAGTCCTGCTAGACCAGTCCAGACAAGTGGGTGTATTCCCCTATCAGCATAGCTGGGGACAGAGAAAAAAAGGATTCCAGAGACTTCTTATGACCTCATCCTGCAATAGCTGATGCAACTAGGTGACATCTCAGTATTCATACTCATGCACATGGTCAAGAACCCTTGACTGCATACAACCTCAATGATGATACCAAGGTTCAACAGAACAAGGAACCATAACTATGTATAGGATAATCTTCAGACAGAAGGCCTGATAAGAGGGTATGAGCCTGTGGGAACAACCGCAGAAACACACAGGTCACGGGGGTGGGTCCTGGCTGGTCTAACAGGACTCAAGGAAAAGACATTATTCAGCAAGTAAAATGTCACCTTCCATAATCGTCCTGCTAGATCAGTCCAGACAACTGGGATGTACCAAAACTACAACTCCACTAGCAGGAAGAAGACATGGCCACTTTCAAGACCTCTGTACCAAAAGCTGTGTCCACCTGAGAATGGACATCCAAGCAGTAATGCCGCCCAACAAATGTCTGAGGGGGCGACCGAGCTACGCTCCACCCAGGAGGATTCTTGTATCTGAGTGCAACCTGACCCTCCAGAGCTGGTCGGTTCCGCAACAGATGGGTTGAGGCAATGGCCTCCTTGATTTAACACCCCAGGATAGACTTTGTGGCTGTATCACCCTTAGATGGGCCTGCAAATAGCATAAAAAGTCAGTCTGACTTGTGAAAGAGTGGTGACCTTAAGATACTGGAGAAGCACTCTCTTGACATCAACCAGAGGGCAGATAGACCACCTGATTAATATGAAAAGAAGACAACCTTGGGCAAAGAAGAGGAGATGGGACGAATGTACATGGCCTTGTCTGAGGACGACAAGTATGGAATCATGCATGATGATTGATTTATTGATTGTGTTTTCTATACCGCCTTATCACAAAAGCGGTTTACATTGCAACTCAACTATAACATAAATTGTGACAATGCCTGCAACTCTGAGCTGCATCTCGCCAAGCAGATTACGGCCAGGAAAAACAGTCTTGAGGGACAGATCTTTAAGTGTTGCCCACTTCAGGGGCTCAAAGGGCTCAGAAATCAAGGCCTGGAGAACTAAGCTGAGATCTCAAGAGGGAATGACTGATCATAGGGGAGAATGACTACCCCCTGAAGGAAACAAGTCACATCTGGGTGAGAAGCTATAGGGCACTAGCTATAGGATGCTCTGCCATGGAACCCATGAAGCATGATAAGGCTGCCACCTGGCCCTTCAAGGAACCTAGGAAGAGGCCTTTGTCAAGGCCATCATGGAGAATGGCAACCATCAAAGCAGGGCTAATCGGACATTCATGCACCTGTGCTCAAACAGGCACTAGATGTTTGTTTTATGTAAACCGCACTGATCGCAAATAGTGCGGTATATAAGAAATGCAAATAAATAAATAAATAAATAAATAGATGTACACACATGCAAGACTGGTAGGACCTCTTCTTGCTACCAGATATGTGGAAACCATGTCAGAAGTATAGCCCTCACATGCTAAATGTCGCCTCTCAAGATCCAAGCAAGAAGGGAGCAGGGTCATCCAGAAGGAGTGTCCCCAACTGTAACAGCCTCCAGGCTGCAGGAAGTCACAGAAGAGGTTCCTGCAGGAGCCATAGCAGATCCCTGAATCAGTGTTCTCCATGGCCAATATGGCACCACCAGAACAATCTATCCCAAATGTTGCTCTATGCGGCAGGTATGTGCCCAATGAGAGGCCATAGAGGAAACATACAGCAGACACCTGTTCTAGCCAGGGTGTCTATGCCCTCAGAGCCTTCCTCCTTGTGGCAACTGTAAAATCTGTGCACTTTGGCAATGCACTGTGTTGGCATCAGATCCACCTCAGGATGACCCCAGAAGTCCAGAATCTTTTGAAATGCCAATGGGTTCAATTCCCACTCTCTGGGATCAAGGGTGTGGCAACAAAGTCTGCTTTCACACTGTTGACACCCACAATGTATTGTGCCGAGAAAACTAGGTGATTCTGTTCCATCCAGGAGAACAAGAGGGTATTCTCCAGGGCCACTCTGGCACTCTTTGGGCCCCTTGCCAGATGACATATGACACCACCTTGTCATTGTGTGATACCAGCTGGACCGCTCTGCACTGGACCAAGGATCAAAGGTGTAGGAGGGCCAAATGAATGGCCCTTGCCTTGATGTAGTTGATGGACTATACTGCTTCCTGGCTGTTCCAGCGGCCCTGAGCTGTTAGGTCTTTACAATGGGCTCCACAGCTAAAAACAGATGCATCTGTTGACAGAAGTCCAGTAGCAATGCCCTTCATCGGATGCTGGGGCTGCCCCCCCCCCCACCAATGCAGGCTGGACAATAACGATGGAGGGAGGGGGAGCCTGACCTCAAAGTTCTGAGTGTTTGGAGACAAGTGGGAGAACAAAGACCTCTGCAGAGGCCTCATATGAGCTTATGCCCAAGTAGCCATCTCAATTATTGTCACCATTGAGCCTAGTATCCCAAACTTTGGGAACCTGCCAGACCCGAAAGATTACTGCCAGCTGAGGACAACAGTTTTCTTACTATCTCCCCTCAGGAAGGAAGACACTGCCTAACTGAGTGTTGAACCATGATCCCACATATTTCAGCAACTGGGAAGGCTGTAAATAACTCTTCCTGGGGCTCAACCACCAGCTGAGACTCTCTAGGAAAGGCACCACTCAGGTCGACACCCCAGATGCTTCTGACAGCAACTTGGCTTTGATCAGCAGTTCAGATATGGGTGAACACAGATCTCTTCGTACCTCAGTGCAGTAGCCTCCATCACCATGAACTTTGAGAAGGTCCTTGGAGTGGTGGAGAGGCCAAAGGGAAGAGCGGCAAAGTGAAAATGAGAGCTGAGAACAGCAAAGCGAAAGAAGCGCTGCTAATCCTTATGGATGGTAATGTGGAAATAGGCCTTGGCCAGATCCAGAGACATGAGAAACTCTCCACATCACCCTGTCTGGATCACCAAACGCAGAGTTTCTGTACGAAGTGCAAGGTTCACAGATAGGTGTTGACCCCCTTACAGTCAAGGATTGAATGGAAGGACTCTTCCTTCAGCATCATAAAATAGATGGAGTACCAGCACTTGCCCCACTCGGCAGAGGGAACCAGAGCAACCGCCTGTAGCCTGAACAGCGAGTGCTCTTGGCCGCAGAGCCCCATGAGGAGATGACAGACATCTAGGATATGATCCCAATAGCACACCTTGTGGCCTTGGGCAAGTCACCTAACCCTCAAATTGCCTCAGAAAAATCCAAGTTATCAATGTCCCTGTTTAATGTACATTACCAAGTTTAAGTTTCAATGTAAACCACTTTGATTGAAACGATAAAGTGGTATATAAAACCTGTTAAATAAATAAAATAGGATAGGTTCTTTGCATTCTAGAAAGTAGCCATGATACATGGTGTCTAACACCCAGCAATCCTTGGTGATCCGGGCCCACTCTTGGTAGAAAAGGTGTAGCCTGCTGCCCATTGGAGGCACCCTGGAATGGGCCCCCAATCCATCACTTATCTAGATGGGAGCAGGCATATCTGGAGGTGGTAGGCTCCATGAGGTGAGCACCACAAAAGCCCAAGAACACAAACCGGAAGAAAAGGCAGACTTTCTGGTGCAATACCGACAGGAATCCCTGGATTCCTGGCATCATAAACGAGACTAAACAGGCAGACACCAAGAACAAGGACAAATCTGTTCACTTCATGGCCCCTTACGCCTATGCACCAGAAGGTGATTGGCTTGGACTCATCCAATTCTTTAACCAGTTTCTCCAACTCATCCTCAAACAGCTTTCCTTTAAAGGCAAACTGGGACAACCGAGACTTGGAAGACATGTCTGCTGCCCAGTGGCGAAGCTACAACCAGCCACCATCGAGAAGGCAATATCCTTTGCCACTAAGTGGACTAGATCATATATAGTGTCTGACAGAAAGGCTGATTCTCCACATATATCCAACTGATAGCTAAAACCTGTTATTTCTTTCTGAACACACTACTAAGACACTTATCTATTCTTTAATCACTTCCCGTCTAGACTATTGTAACCTACTCCTTGCTGGTCTCCCTCAATGATCTCTACCTCCATCAATCTGTTCAACACACTGCTGCATGGCTAATCTTCCGCCAGCCTCATCATACTCATGTTGCCCCCTCTTCTCAAATCACTTCATTGGCTCCCTATCCATTTCTACATACAGTTCAAACTTCTCCTGCAGATCTATAAATGCATTCACTCTGCATCTCCTTACTACCTTTCCTCTCATCTCTCCCTACACCCCCTTCCTTGGGAACTTTGCTCTTCTGGCAAATCGTTTATCTGTGCCCTTCTATTGCTAACTCCAGATTTCGCGCCTTTCACCTTGCTGCTCCTTATGCCTGTAAAAAACTACCTGAGTCTGTATGTCAGGCACCTTCTCTGACCCTTTTCAAATAGAGGCTGAAAACTCACCTCGTTGCTGCTACGTTCGGATTTTGACTCACCTGATTTCCTTAGCATTCCCCCTAGATGGATGTCATGTCTACAGATACTATGTTGTCTGTCTTGATTATATTGTAAGCTCTGATGAGCTGGGACCACCTTTTACATGTGTCTGTGCAGTGCTGCGTACATCTTGTAGCGCTATACAAATGTTCAGTAGTAGTAGATTCCAGGATGAAGGGTATCATCTGGAGGAGCACTCAAGTCATCAGTCCCACAAAACCGCTATCAGGAGTAATCGTAAACTGATTCTTAATGAGCGCTTTCATCTTGTGAGCCAAGTGGTCTCAAAGTTGTACTACCCTCCAGCAAGATGGTGGTCTGCGTTGCGTGCAGTGACATGCAGATCCACCTGAGGCATGCTCAACCATGCTGTGCAATCCTTCTGTGGCAGGGCAAAGAGCTTCCTCATAACCTGAGCCCTTTCAAAAGGGAGTCTGGCAGGTCCCACTCCAAGTGGACCATGCTCTTGATAACTTCTGGAAATTGAAAGACTCTTGTAAGTTTCCAAACTTCCTACAAGAGAGGGTGTTCCTGTGGCCTCTGTTCTGCCATCAAATGATCTGCCAACTGCAGAGCTGAAGATACTTGAGCGATCAACATCATTAGTAGCTCTTTCCTCAACAGGTGGATAAGGGAATTGTTCTGGTCCTCTGAAGGCAGTGGCATTTCATCCTCAAAACTGGTTTTCTTATTGGAAGTATCAGAACTGGACTCTGGGCAAAGGAGAGAGGGTCTGAACACCTGGACTCAAATCTCTGCCAAGATCACTTAGGCGGTGGACCCCAGATTGGACTGCGGCCATCCCACACTGCAGGGCCCTCTTTATACTGAGTGGAGAGGGACCAAGACGACACTGAAACCCTAGGGTCTGAACTGTCTGGCCAGAAGGACTAAGTTTGCTGAAGAAAGGAAATGAATTCCGGGGAGGACAACCCAGAAACTGGGAGCTCCCTGTCAGAAAGCTACTGGGTCCCAAAGAGATGGGGGATGACACAGAGGAATCCAAGACTTGGGAATCATCATTTTCCACAACTTTGTCTATTACCTCTTGAGGTGGGAATAACAAGTTCTGTGCCCCTGTGCTGCAAGGGGTGGGGCAACTGGCTCCCAAGGTTGCATATGAAGCCTCCATGCAGAAACTGAAGTTGGACTCCAATAATATAACTTTCCAGTTGCTGCAGACCGAACAGGGTGGCATGCGCCCATCAGAAGGGAGAAAACCTTATGCACTGCTAACAGCCTGGCTTGACAAGCTCAGGGCATATTCATAAGACACTCTTCAACTTGTGCTAGTAAGACACGTTCTACTACATGGGCACATCAGCTGCGCGCAGATCTAAGGCACACAAAACTGGCATGCAGAAGATGCCTGTAACCAGTGCACATAGTACAGTCAACATGCACACGCAGCACAACCAGACAGAAACTGGAGGGAAAAACTACACATCATCAACTGTTGTCCAGAATGGCCCAGTAAATGAGGTTGGGTTGTTCCAACCCTTCCCTCCTCCCCCCAAGAGAAGTCAAACAAAAACAGACAAATCTAGTATCACCCCCACCGGGGCACCCAAGACAGGAAAATGTGCTGGGCTCAGTGCTACTCCCCTGTTGCCAGGGCCTACAAACACACACCTCTGAAGGGCCTTCCTCTAATCTTTGGGAAAAGCCAGCGGGATGAAGAAGGGAGAGGGAACTTCAGTTATGCAAGGCGAGGGATCCTTTTCTAAGCTTCTGGCTGGCTGCTCAACTGGCCCTTAACCAGATGAGGAACTGAACCAATTCCCCTACTCCATATGGCAATACCCCAAAAAGCATAATTAAAGGTAATTCTAGTGAAGCCTTCAGCATTGAGGTCTAGTGAGGAAGTTGCCCCTAAGGGCTGTTACTTGCAAGCTAAATTAAATCTTTCCCAGAATTTTCACCAGAGCTGCATCAGCTTGCATCCACTATCTGCTGGAGTCAGAAATGCCGAGGTGTGCCCCTAGTTGCATTAGCTATTATTGCAGGATGAGGTCATAAGGAACCTTTAGAATCTTTTTTTTTGTCTCCACCTCCGCTGGTAGTGGAACACAACCACCTGCTTGGTCTGTATTATAGGGCAAACCATATCATCCAATGTGGACACAGGTAGTCCAAATATTATAAACAAATTTGTTAAACAGGAAAACAGTGGCTTTAGGCAACTTAAAGTTTACACTGAAAATCCCATTTTTTATTTTGGAAAAAAGCATTGGATACTATGGGGAAGTACATAGGGCAGCTACTGTCATAAAGGTCCTAAAGGGAGCTAGGCTTTCACTCTACTGGTCAATAAGGAAGTGAATTCAGCCCACTATTAAACACCAAGTAAATAAACTGCTGGCTCAGAAGACTGAAAGGGGGATATTCAGCAGCGGTGGCTAGCTGTTCTATTCCAGGATGATATCTGGCCCTGAATATCCAGGTTGGCCGGCTAGTAAAGAAGCTAACCAGGCAGCAGTCATATTCAGCCACTGCCAGGTTAGCTTCTGCGGTGACAGTTAGGCTGTGTTAGTGCTAACCGTGTTAATCCCTTTGAATTTCAGGCCCAAAGTCTTTTTTCAGGTTAAAGCTAAAAGGAATCAGGCAAGCATAAAAGCCTGGAACCTATTAACCCTTTCCAGGCCGAGCCCAAAACTCTCGGGATCCAAAATTCTGACTAAATATTCCTATCAAATGGTATATAATACATGACATAGCAGAAGGAAAATCACTATTAGAACATATTGAATAAGACGTGTACAATTTTCCTGAAATATGCAAAAATTAATCCGGCTGCAGAATGTGGATTAAAAATTTAAAGTAGGCCTTCAAAGGGTTAAGAAAAGGCTAAATGAAGGCAAGAGTTAAAAGGAAAAGCTCTACTCTACAGACAAGGTTCCCCACATTTTTGGTTGTGTGGACTCATTATTAACCCTCCACCCCTTCTCTCTCCTCCTTCTTGTCTCAACGTTTCTCTCTCTCCTTCCCTCCAGCCAAATCCCACTTCTTAATCTCTCCCTCCCTCCCACCTAACCCTGTTCCTCTAGTCTCCCTCTCTCCTCAAAACCAATCCCTCTGTTTCTCTTTCCTGTGTCCTACAGACCCTCTAACTGCCTCATGGACCCCTAGGGGTCCACAGACAACAGGTTGGGAACCACTGCTCTATAAACCACCAGAGGAGCAGATAAAGCAGCCAAACCTGGAACCTATGAAAGGGGAGAGGGGATGACTCCCAGAAAGTGTAGTTACTCACCTGTAACAGGTGTTCTCCGGGGACAGCAGGAATCAATCCTCACATATTGGCGACGCCGACGGAGCCCGTGCGGAGCAAATCCCCAGCTTTCAAAGAAAGCCTTTGGGAATTGTCACCACACATGCGTGGTCCACTTCCTGCCCAAGGGTGCCATCTTGCTCAGTCAAATGACATAGCTAAAGAGACGAAATGAAAAATAATCGGACTGCAACTCCAAGGGGAGGAGGGAGGGCTGTGAGGACCGATTCCTGCTGTCCCCGGAGAACATCTGTTTACAGGTGTGTAACTACACTTTCTCTGGGAACAAGCAGGAAGTCAGTCCTCACATATGGGACTCCACAGCTACAGGCTATCCTGAACCTATAGCTAAAAAAGGCTCCCTCATTGAGAGCCGCAAGCAGCCGCAATGAAAACCCTAACTAGGGAAGTAGCACTCCGGTAGCCTGAACAGAGAAGGGTCGGAGAGTAGGAGTTGCCTAGACCCCAAAAAGGTTATGGAGTACAGCTTGGCTGAAGGCACTGTCCCATCGGGACTCCCTATCCAGGCAGTAATGCGCTGCGAAGGTATGAACCGAAGACTAGGTGGTGACCCAGCAGATGTCTGCCAGAGGAACAGAGTGCAGGTGAGCCACTGATGCCGCCATGGCCCTGACCCTATGAGCTATAACATGGCCCTCCAACGGAAGCCTCGCTTCCTCATACGCTCAGGCAATACAGTCCGCCACCCATGTGGACAGCGTACGCTTGGTCACTGCCTCCCCCAGCTTACTGGGGTCGTAGGAAACAAAAAGCTGAGGCTTTACGGTGAACCCGAGTACGCTGAATGTAGGAGGGAGGGCATGGAGGACAGCCTGAGCCCGACTGGCGTGCGATCTGGGAAGGAAGGTAGGAAGAACCACCTCCTAATTGAGGTGGAACGAGGAGACCACCTTCGGAAGAAACTTGGGGTGTGTGCAAAGCACCACCCTATTCTTGTAGAACCTGGTATAAGGCCTCTCCACCACGAGGACTTGGAGCTCACTCACCCTCCGGGCAGAAGTGAGCGCAACCAAGAAAACCACCTGCCATGAGAGATAACGTAGGTGGCATGTGGCCAATGGCTCGAAGGGCAGCCGGGTGAGCTGCCCCAACACCACACTGAGATCCCATTCGGTCACCGGAGGGCGGACCAGGGGCTTCAACAGGAGTAGGCTCTTTAGAAACCAAGACACCACTGGGTGAACTGAGAGGGGCTTCCCATCCACAGAATAGTGATTCACCGCTAGGGCACTGAGATGCACTCTGATGGAATTAGATTTGAGCCCTGTCTGGGAGAGGTGGAGAAGATATTGTAACACCACAACTAACAGACAAGAGAAGGGGTCTACCCCTTGCCCAGCGCACCAAAGAGCAAATCTGCACCACTTAAAGGTGTATGCTCGTCTGGTAGACATTTTGCGCGAAGCCAGTAAGACATCCTCTACGTCCTTTGGAAGGAGGAGCCAGGCAAGAGTCACCCTCTCAGCAGCCACGCCATCAGCGAAAGGAAGCTGAGGTTGGGATGCAAAAGAGAACCCCCCTCCTGGGAGAGGAGCCGCGGGGACGATCCACCGCTAGCTGCAGGAGAAGCGGGAACCACGGTTGCCTGGGCCACCGTGGGGCTATCAGGATGACTGAGGCTCTGTCTTGAAGGATTTTGAACAGAGTCTTGGCGATCAGAGGCGTCGGGGGAAAAGCATACAGAAGACCCACCGACCATGAGAGCAGAAAAACGTCGGCTGCCACCCTGTCTGGGTGTGGCTGCCCTGAGCAGAAACGGGGCAACTGGTGATTGTCCAGGCTTGCAAACAGGTCCATCACCGGTTCCTCCCAGGTCTGGAAAAGCCTGCAGGCTACTACCCAGTACAGCTGCCACTCGTGCGGCTGAAGCATTCTGCTGAACTTGTTGGCCAGTCAGTTGTCCTGGCCCGGCAGGTATACTGCCCAGAGAAGATCTAGGGCTTCCTGGCAAAGGGTACAAGACCCCGTGCCCCCCTGTTTGTTCACATAGAACATGGCAACTTCATTGTCCATTTGCACTAGAAAGGACCTGTTGCCCAGGAACTGCCTGAAAACCTTCAGGGCGAGACGGATTGCACGCAACTCTAACAGGTTGATTTGTTGGGCACTCTCGTCCTGGGACCACACTCCCTGTGTGCGGTATCCCTGGCAATGGGCTCCCCAACCCAGCAGGGAGGCATCCGTGGTGAGGACCCTCGAGTGGTGAGGGGGACCTGGAAAGGCATCCTTGCCTCCAGGTGATGTGGCAAGAGCCACCAGGTCAGGGACTCTACCAAGCTTCTGGTCACTCTGATCCTGTCCTAGAGGTGTCTCGTGGCCTGGGACCACTGGTCCCTGAGGCACCACTGCGCAGTTCGCATGTGGAGGCGGGCATCCGGAGTAACATGGACCATGGAGGCCATTTGCCCGAGGAGGCGCAGCAGGTGCCTTGCTGGCACTGAGGAACGGTGCTTAATGTCCTCGGCAAGGACCATGAGTCTGCTTGCCCTGTCTGCAGGCAGGAAGGCCTTTGACTGAAGGGTATTGATCCTTGCCCCAATGAATTCCAGCTCTTGTGCCAGGCAAAGGTTGGACTTGGGGTAGTTGATAACAAATCCTAAATGTTGCAGGATCTGAGTGGTGCAAGTTGTGGCCTGCTACACCTTGGGGGCTGAAGTGCCCCTGATGAGCCAGTCGTCATGATAAGGGAAGACAAAGATCCCTTGAAGCCTGAGAAAGGTGGCAACTACGACCAGACACTTTGTGAATACCCTGGGTACCGAGGCAAGGCCAAATGGAAGCACTCTGTATTGGTTATGATTGCCCCCTACCACAAAGTGTAGGTATTGCCTGTGGCTTGGGTGGATTAGGATGTGAGTGTAAGCATTCCTTAAGTCCAAGGAGCATAGACAGTCTCCCTGGCGGAGGTAAGGCAACAATATTCCAAGGGAGAGCATCTTGAACTTCTCCCTCACCAGGCATTTGTTGAGGTTGCGCAGGTCGAGAATGGGCCTTAGGCCCCCCCCATCCTCTTTGGCACGAGGAAGTATGAGGTGGTGGGGCACCAGTTCCACCACCTGATCCTCGAGAAGACCTGCCAACTCCTTCAGAAGGTGGTCCCGTTGAAGGGGAGACCTGATAGGCTCTCCTGGAAAGTAATGTGGAGGCACTTGGGCTAGATGGAGGAGGTATCCTTCCCTGACAACTTGTAAGGCCCATGATTCGGTGGTGATGGCTTCCCACCTGTGGGCATACAAGACGAGCCGACCTCCTGTGGGCTGCCCAGCACCGGCTGGAAGAGGGGCCATGCTGCAGGAATCAAAAACCCCCACTAGGCTGGGCCGGAGGTGGAGCCTGGGGTTTGGGGCCTTCTGCTTACCCGGGCCATGCCCTTGTCCCTTGGCCTGCTGCCCTTTGTGGGGGAGCTGAGGAGGCCTAGTAAGGGGGGTAGTTTCAGTAAGCAGTGGACTTCCTCGGGTAAAAGGGCTTTTTACCCGAGCCCTTCTTATGAGAAGGGGCAGTCTCGTCTTAGAAAGCTGTGTCCTCGTCATGAACTGTCTCCAGCTCTGTGGTCTTGTCGGTCATGGGTTTCCAGAAGAGGTTCTCTCCTTGGCATGGGACATCGACCAACTTGTCCTGAACCCATTGCTCAAGGTCAGACGACTGCAGCCAAGCTTGGAGTGCACCAATGCCAGCCGCGCACTGTTCCCTCTAAGCTGTGCGCATGTGCGCGCGCACACACCTCGCCGAGCGAGCGCACATAATTTAC
The DNA here is from genome assembly GCA_033557465.1 of Ichthyophis bannanicus. Taxonomy (NCBI): domain Eukaryota; kingdom Metazoa; phylum Chordata; class Amphibia; order Gymnophiona; family Ichthyophiidae; genus Ichthyophis; species Ichthyophis bannanicus. Next base: position 225,365,443 of record CM066041.1, on the reverse strand, counting down.
AACAGAGCGCACAAAAATTATGATTCTGATTCTGATAGAAAACACAGACGTCTTAAAATTTAAAAGTTGTGATTGTAATTACTAGAAATTTTCCGCTTCATTTAGTAATCATCTATTTTTGTTTAATTTGATTAAAATCAATGTGGTGTATTCTGACGTGTAGTCAAATTTTAAAGTATATAACTCCGAGTGTCGTTATATGGCACACAAAAATGTAACCTTCCTTAAAAAGCTGCACAGCTGATATTTTATGCGCACACAGCCTACAGAAAACTAGAGGGAACATTGCAGCCGCGGCTACCCGTGCTGCCGACTCAAGCCCGTCATAGGTCACCCGAGACATGAACTTGGAGCATTCACGGAAAGCTTTGGACAGGCCCTTGAAGCGCTGCAAAGGCTCCTCGGCGAGACCAGCCGAGAACCCGGCGATTCCCTTTGCCAGGTCTCTCAGGTACATGCCCATGTATAGGTGGTACGCCTGGATCCGACAAGTCAACATCGCTCCCAGGAAACACTTCCTGCCAAGGGCATCCAAGGTGCAGGCCTCCCTACCGGGGGGGCACCGAGGAGTGTGTCTTCTGACTCTTCAGTCGATGCATGGCCGACTCCACAACCATGGAATTGTGCAGCAGTTGTGATTTTTGGAAGCCAGGGCTCCGGCGGACTTGATATATCAAGTCGAGCTGCTTGCTGATTACAGTCGTCGTTGCCGGTGTCTCCCACATGCGGAGCATAAGTCGTTCCAGGATAGGAGGCATGGGCACCGCGAGAGCTTCTTGAGGGGGAGCCTCGTACTGGAGGATCTCAAGCTCATCGGCTCGAGGATCCTCCTCGGACTCCGTCGGGAACGCCAAAGCCTTGGACATATCCCGCAAGAAGTCCAGAAAACCATATCCTCCGGCGGGGACCTTCTCCGAGGTTCAGATACATGGGAATCAGAGGGAACATCCTGATGATGCCAAGTATCCGGGGACTCCTCGTCCTCCCAAGTGGAGGCCTCCGAGGATGACTCGTGGAGCTTCTCAGGCATCGAGTCCCCCGGCACCATCCACCCCGATGCCTGCAGGCTTGGTGGTGATGACCTCGGTCCTGACGAGCAGGAATCCGAGTGCGACTTCAGCCAAGGATAGACTCAAGCCCGGAAGGTCTTGAGGGTCGGCTCGGCCTCCAGGGTCAACTTTGACGTTGAGCCCCCTGTGGACGGGGCGGAGGAACCGGACATGCTGGACATCAGCGCCCGCTGCTGTTCCATGAAGGCAGTAAAACTGCGCTCCAAGGCCGCCATCCTGGACACCAGTCCCGGAGGCTCCGCAGCCTCCAACTCAGGTGCCGACCCACTCAGGCCTGCAGCCGGTTGCCCTGGAGGGGAGTCCTTGACTAGGACAGTATGTACTTGCCTAGGCCGATCTGCATGTGTGCCCCTTCGAGGAACCTTAGCTGGGCACTCCTTCATCGACGCCCTGGGCAGGTGCTTGGAGCTCCGCGACAGGCCCCTAGAGGTGCCAGGCCGTTCGGGACCATCCACAGATGCTGCCTTCGAGGGTTTTTTCCTTCTCTTCTGTTCCCTCGAGGGAGACCCCCTCTCCGAGGAACCCCGACGACACTCGGATTTGGAGTGCTCCTCCTGAGTCGTGGAGGCCTCAGACGAGGTCCTGGCTCTCGGAGGCATGGGGGAGTCATGAAAAATCTTATGTTGCTGCTGGTGGCTCCGCAAGGCCTTCGAGGACATCTTTTTACACAGACCACCGGGTCGTGGTCCGGTCCGAGGCACCGGAGGCAGCAGTCGTGTGTATCGATGAGGGACATAATTTTCCCGCACCGATCATACTTTTTGAACCCGCTGGTAGCCATGGAGGGAAAAAGGACCCCGGCAAGGTCGAAGACCCTTTGGGCTGCCAGCGAGGGAAAAATGGCATGAAAAACGCCCAAAGAAAGAAAAATCAAACTAGAGGAACCGACCCGATATCGAGATACCAAGGCCGAAGGCGGGGAGGGTACCGGTGTTGAACCTGTCAAAAGACACGACAAAATCAACTTTTCCAGGGACACTGCAGAAAACGTTTGGTGGGCTCCGCGGAAAAGAGACTGAGCAAGATGGCATCCTTAAGGGGGAAGTGGACCACACATGCGTGGTAGCAATTCCCAAAGGCTTTCTTTGAAAGCTGGGGATTTGCCCCGCGTGGGCTCTGTCAGTGTCAACGTCACCCATATGTGAGGACTGACTTCCTGCTTATTCCCAGAGAATCTAATTATAGAATATAGAGAGAAAGGAGACACTGGGTCACCCTGGAGTGTAGAAACTTCTGAAAGGATATATAAACTTTTAGACTGCTTTATTGACTCAAAACAATCACTCAAAAGCAGTGTACAAAGGACAATATAAAATACTCAAGGAGAAAAACCCCCAACAAAACTAGAAAAATAACCATAGCTTACTGCTCAGAGTAACAATTAGGCATCCGGCATTACTGATATTTAATTATTAAAAGAAAACACAAATGATCTCTTGCACACCTCGCCAAAACGAGAAAGCTCATGAGACAAAAAAATTACCAAAATACTGCACAGGACAGTGAAAAAATCTACATGGCGCTCTGGAACACAACTGCCATAATAGGGCTATGCATTAGATTTATTATTTTTTTCTTTTTTAACAGCACATGCTATTATGAAACAATATTAAAAAACATCACAATTTTCTGCCTGCATACCTCTAGCCAGTACCAATAAGATGACTAATTGAGGCACCTGCTCACAGGGGTCTACCTGTTCTCACTAGAATATTCTAAAAAACGTTGTGTGTCAGTGCCAGATTATTGCACCAGTCTGTGTGACTGTGTGAACTGCTGTTTCCAGGGACAGGGTACCTCTTCCCAAAGAAAAGCGGCACCATATCCCAAAAACGAGAAAGGTAGTGGGAAAGGAAGCCACCGCCCTCAATTAGAGCAATACGAGTACAGGGTCAGAGGGGAAACAATTTCTTCATAAGGCTCACTTCTTACTTTATTACTTTGTACTAGAAAGTTTATCCACAGATCTCTGCTCCTTTTAAATTATGCAGAAGTAGTGCCATTGGCTGGGACTATTTGGTGATACTATCTGGACAGTACCACTGAATAATGAATAGCGTAGGGATGGCAAAGCAGCAAGATACAGCAGCGATATTCAGCATCACCATTCAGATAACTTGAGAGCTGTTTTTGTTCTAATGTATCTGGATAAGCGTGCTGAAATCATCACTATCTCAGTGGTTCCCAACTTATGGGCTGTGGACCCCTGAAAGTCTGTAAGACGTTAAGACACAGAAAAGAAGAGCTATGTGGGAGAAGGGGAGAGAAAAACTAGTGGGGACTGGCTGAAAGGTGAGAGACTGGTGGAGACAAGAAGGGGAAGGAGAGATAAAGAGGGTAAGGAGGGCTAATGAACTTTGAATTGAGAGGGTACAGGAAGAGTGGTGTGGATGAAATGGAGGTTCCTGAATTTTTATTTTGGAGGTTAACATAGAACGATACAGAGGCATTAAAATATCCTTTGTTTTATTCTCCATTCCTTTCCTTATGATTCCTAACATTCTATTTGCTTTCCTGGCTGCTGATGCATACTGGGTCAAGGGTTTCAATATATTATCCACAATGACACCTAAATCTTTTTCCTGGGTGGTGGGTACTATGAGGAGAAGGAAGTTACCAGTGGTGTGCCACAGGGATCTGTCCTTGGTCCGATTCTTTTTAACATCTTTGTTAGTGATATAGGAGAAGGGCTGTGGGGTAAGGTTTGCCTTTTTGCGGATGAAACCAAAATCTGTAATAGAGTAGACACCCAGGAAGGTGTAGATAACATGAGGAGGGATCTAGCTAAGCTTGAAGAATGGTCTAGAATTTAGCAGCTGGGATTTAATGTTAAAAAATGCAAGGTCATGCATTTGGGCTGCAGCAATCCAAGGGAGCGCTATAGTATAGGGGGTGAAGTACTTTTGTCACTAAGAAGAGCAGGACCTCGGTGTGGGTGTGGTTGTGTCTGAAGATCTTAAAGTAGCTAAACAGGTAGAAAAGGCGAAAGCAGAAGCTAGGAGGATGTTTGGGTGCATAGGGAGAGGAATGGCTAGGAGGTGATAGTGCCTCTGTATAAGTCTTTGGTGCGACCTCATTTGGAGTATTGTGTGCAATTCTGGAGACCGCACCTTCAAAAGATATAAACAGGATGGAGTCAGTATAGAGGGTGGCTACTAAAATGGTTAGTGGTCTTCATTATAAAGCATATAAGGACAGACTTAAGGATCTTAATATGCACACTTTGGAGAAAAGGCGGAATAGAGATGGAATGGAGGAGTAGCCTAGTGGTTAGAGCATTGGCTTGGTAATCAAGAGACCAGGGTTTGATTTGTACTAATGCTCCTTGGGTAAGTCACTTAAACCTCCACTGCCTTGGAAGAAAGGCCTGGCAATCTACTTCCAGTCACACTGCCAAGAAAGCACAGTTACTTACCTGTAACAGGTGATCTCTGGGAACAGCAGAAATTAGTCCTCACATATGGGTATGTCGGTACCAACGGAGCCTGTGCAGGAATGCTCCCCAGCTTCCCAGAATGAAAGCTTTTGGGGCATCCCACAGCGCATGCGCGCTGCCTTCCCGCCTTTCCTACCAACTCTCCTCAGTTCAAGTTTAAAGCTGAGACAATAGAGAGAGAGAGGAAAGGAAAGACAAAGAGAGATACAACTCCTAGGGGAGGTGGGAGGGTTGTGAGGACTAATTCCTGCTGTTCCCAGAGATCACCTGTTACAGGTAAGTAACTGTGCTATCTCCAGGAACAAGCAGGAATAAGTCCTCACATATGGGGACTCCCTAGCTAAGATGCCTGGGAGATCCCCAAGGGTATGAGACCCTGAGGGTTCCTCGTCTTCCTATGGATCTCAGGCATCCATTCAGGGAAGGAGGGCAGGAGTTGTTCAAGAATGGAACAGGTGTCTGAGGACAGCCTGACCAAACAAGGCATCCCGGCGGGAGTCCTTGTCCAAACAGTAATGGGCAGTGAAGGTATGAACCGAGGCCCAGGTGGCTGCTCGACAGATCTGGTCGATGGACACAGAATGAAGATGAGCCATAGAGGTGGCCGTGGCCGTGGCCATGGCCCTCACATTGTGAGCTGTGACATGGCCCTCCAGAGAAAGGTTCTTACTCTGGTAAGCAAAAGAAATACACTGAGCAATCCAATTGGACAGTGTTCTTTTAGAGACTGGAAGTCCTAAATGAGACGGATCAAAAGCAACAAAAAGTTGGGAAGACTTTCTATGTTGCTGTGTCCTGTGTAAGTAAAAAGCAAGAGCTCCTTTACAATCTAGAGTATGAAGGTTCCTCTCTGCAGTGGATGCATGAGGAGCTGGAAAAAATACAGGTAAATATACCTCTTGATTAAGATGAAAAGGTGAGACCACTTTAGGCATAAAGTGAGGATTTGTCCTAAGGACTACCTTATCATGATGGAACCTTGTATAAGGTGGATTAGCCACTAAGGCCTGCAGTTCACTGATGCGGCGAGCAGAAGTGATTGCAATAAGGAAAATAACCTTCCAGGAAAGAAATTTCAAGGAGGTAGTGGCTAAGGGTTCAAAAGGTGGCTTCATAAGCTGACCAAGAACCAAATTTAAGTCCCATGCCACCGGAGGAGGTCGAATGGGAGGTTTAGCTAAAGTTAGGCCTCTCATAAATCTTGCAATAAGAGGATGAGAGGAAATAGGTTGTCCATTGATAGGCTTAAGGGATGCTGCAATAGCACTTAAATGGACCCTTACTGAATTCGCCTTAAGGCCTGCATTGGAAAGATGCAGGAGATATTCTAATAGAGAATTCACAGGAAGTGCCAGAGGGTCAAGACCCTGTTGAGCACACCAAATAGAAAATCTTTTCCATTTAAAAGCATAGGAACGCCTAGTGGAAGGTTTCCTGGAAGCATGGAGGATATCTCTCACTTGCTGCGAAAGATTGAAGTCTTGAAGGTCTAGGCCTTCAGTAACCAAGCTCTGAGGTGAAGGGACTTGGGGTTTGGATGCCACAAAGTCCCCTCCTCCTGAGACAGAAGGTCTGGAGCAGCTCCCAAGTCCAGGGAGGGGGCTTGGGAGAGATGCAGAAGTAGAGGGTACCACACTTGGCGTGGCCAGCGTGGAGCTAGGAGGATCATAGATCCTTGATCCCTCTGAAGTTTGAACAGAGTCTTGGGAATCAAAGGAATGGGTGGAAAGGCATACAGGAAGTCCTGACCCCAATGAAGGAGGAAGGCATCCTTGGCCTGAACTCCCTGACACGGAATTCTGGAACAGAACCGGGGAAGTTTGGCATTCCACGGACTTGCAAATAGGTCTATGTCCAGAGTTCCCCATTCCTGGAAGATTCTGAGTACCTGATCCATGTGCAGGGACCATTCGTGTGGAAGCAGAACTCGACTGAGTCTGTCTGCCCAAGAGTTTTGAATTCCTGGGAGGTATACTGCCAGGAGATGGATTTGATGCTCTCTGGCGAAGGCCCATAATCTTAGAGCTTCGTTGCAAAGCGACAGAGAGCCAGTTCCTCCTTGCTTGTTTATGTAAAACATGGCTACCTGATTGTCCGTTTGAATGAGGACTGTCTGGTAGCTGAGGAGGGTATGAAAGACCTTGAGAGCTAGGAACACTGCTCGAAGTTCCAAGAGGTTGATATGAAGAGAGGTCTCTTGTGGGGACCAAGTGCTTGGGTGGAGAGGTCCTGTAGATGAGCTCCCCAACCTGTTTGGGAGGCATCTGTTGTGAGGATTGCTTGGGGCAACAAAGGTTGGAAGGGGGACCCCAGCAACAGATTTTGAGTGGACATCCACCATTGGAGAGACCAAAAGAGACGTTTGGCGTTTGCTATTTGGTCTGAGAGAGCTCCTGAAGCTTGAGTCCACTGGGTGGACAAAGTCCATTGAGCTGCTCTCATGTGTAGGCGAGCATAGGGCACCACATGTACTGTGGAAGCCATGTGGCCTAGTAGTTGTAGCATCTCCCAGGCAGTTAAGTGGCTCTGACTGAATCTGGGAGGCTAACTGCACTAGACGTTGGCAACGAGCCTGGGGAAGATAGGCTCTTGCAGTAGTAGTGTCCAACCAGGCCCCTATGAATTCTAGGGACTGAGTAGGGGTGAGCTGAGACTTTGGGAGGTTTACCACAAGTCCCAGGTATTGCAGAATGCGCCTGGTGCGGTCTAGGGAGATCTGAGCCTCCGACTGGGTTGGAGCTCGGATGAGCCAGTCGTCCAGGTATGGGAAGACAAATATTCCCAGAGTGCGTAGAAATGCAGCAACTATTGCCATGCATTTGGTGAACACTCTTGGAGCAAAGGCCAGACCGAAAGGAAGCACTCTGTATTGCTAATGTTTTCCCTGGAACAGAAAATGTAGGAATTTTCTGTGAGATGGATGGATGAGGACATGAGTGTACGCATCCTTGAGATCTAGAGAACAAAGCCAATCCTGACTCTGTAGGTATGGAAGGAGAGTGCCTAGAGAAAGCATCTTGAACTTCTCCTTGCATAGAAATTTGTTCAATTCTCTGAGATCTAGAATGGGTCTGTATCCCCCTGTTTTCTTTGGAATGAGAAAGTAAGGGGAGTAAAACCCTGACCCCTGTTGAAGAAGAGGAACTTCTTCTATGGCCCTCTGGGCCAGAAGGGTGGTTACCTCCTGATCCAGAAGGTCGAGGAGAGATGTGGGAGAATTGAAATGTCTCACCATGGTGAAGGGAGGAAGGTCTGAGAAATGAAGTTTGTAGCCCTCTCTGATGATGGAGAGGGTCCACTGCTCTGATGTGATTTGCTCCCATCTGGGAGCAAAATGAGCTAACCTTCCTGGAATGGTGAGAGGTTCTGGCTATTGTAGAGCCAGAAAGGTTAAGTTCTCTAGTATCAAGTCAAAAACCCTGAGGGGCTTGGGACTGCTGGGTTGCAGCAGCCCCTGCAGGTTTAGGCCTGGCCTGTTTAGGTTGCTGACGCTTAGTAGCAAAGCGACCTGTAGAAGATTGTTGACCAGAAGTGGAAGGAAATCTGCCCTTCTTGTAAAAAGACTTTTTAAAAGATTTCTTCTTGGCCGGAGTGGAGGTAGACTTAGAAAGTCTATCCAGAGCAGCATTTTCTGCGTCCATTTGAGTGGCTTTAATTTGCCACTCTTTGCCAAATAGATTTTCACCTGTACAGGGCAGATTTCCTAAACCATCTTGAACCCAGGGTTCTAGATCAGAAGCCTGGAGCCAAGCAATTCTACGAGCAGCTATAGCAATGCCTGAGGCTCTGCTGGCACTTTCAAAAGAATCAAAGGCTGCCCTGTTGGAAAACTTTGAAATGTCTTGAGTATGCTTAAGCCAAAGAAGGAACTCATCCCTTTTATCCTCTGGAATAAAAGGGAGAAAGTTGTGCAGTTTTTCTGCAACTTCCTTCAGAAACATACCCATATAAAGGCTGTATGAATTGATTCTGGCAATAAGCATGCTAGCTTGGAAGATTTTCCTACCAAAAGCATCCAAAGTCCTGCATTCTCTTCCTGGGGGAGTAGAAGAGTGTCTTTTGGTACTCTTTATCCTCTTCATAGCTGACTGCACCACAATGGAGTGGTGAGGAAGCTGAGTTTTTTGAAATCCAGGAGAAGGAGGGACACGGTACATAGTGTCCAATCTACGAGAATGAGGAGAAAGGGTGAGAGGAGTCTCCCACAATTCAATCAAATGTTCTTGAAGAATTTCATGAATTGGCAAGGTGACTGCCTCTCTGGGAACCTTAGAGTATCCCAAAATATCAAATTTTTTTGCTCTAGGTTCTTTTTCAGAGGTTACTGAAATAGAGAGTCCTTTAGCTACTTCTATTATGAAGTCTTGAAAGGACAAATCCTCTGGAGGAGACATTCTCCTTTTTGGAGAAGGCGGCTCCTCAGGAAGGGTGACAGATACTTCAGGGGACTCATCCGATGACTCAGAATCATCAGAAGAATAGAAGTATTGTCTGCTCGATTCTAAAGATCGATAGACGTATCGATCGGTACCGACATCGGGTGTCCCCGGTACCGAGAAAGAGCCCAGGACAGGGAGCCGGAATCGGTATCCTGGCCGATGTCGATACAGCCGGTACCGGTATCGAAGTTGGTACCGGTACCGACAACAGAGCTTGTTGTGGTACCGACGGCGTCGCAGCCTTGATGAAAGTCAGTATAGCCTGCTGCATGGATTGCACAGTGTGATCCATGGACGCCACGACTGCCTGGATGTCGGTACCGGGAGATTGTGCCGGTACCCCAGAGCAGTCTAACAGGTGATCGGTCAAGGCCGTGCCATCGATGTCAACCTGTAACCCCATAGGAGGAGCTTTGGAAGCCGGAGCTTCCCGCCGGGGTTGTTTGGCTGGGGCAGGATCCTCAAGGGCAAGCCCGGAGGCATCTCGATGCTAAGAGGGAGATTTGCCCTTTGAGGACCTGCTAAAAGTATGTTTGGTTACCTGAGATCCATCAGGAGAGGAAGACCTGGAAGATGTCGATGCTACTGCCGGTGCATCCATGGGAAACAGCACATGGAGCTTGGCTGCCCGGTTCTGTAACCCTCGTTTAGACATTATAGAACAGGACTGGCAATCCAGGATGGAGTGTTCAGGCCCCAAACATTTAAGACACCATTCATGGGTATCTGTAACAGAAATTGTACCGCTACACTTAGTGCATTTTTTGAAGCCGGAGGCTGGTTTTTCCATGAGGGAAAGTTTCTTGTGGGCCTGGAGGCCTAAGAATAAAATACACCAAGTGAGGAAAAAAGCTAGTTTTTTTTTTTTAAAGAAAAGAAAAGAAAAGACCGGCGGTACCGGTCCGGCGTCGGGGAAGGCAGACACGCGACCAAGGAAATAAATTAAAATAAAGAACTTCTTCAGCGGTGACAGGAACACGCGGAAAAGAAGAACTGAGGAGAGTTGGTAGGAAAGGCGGGAAGGCAGCGCGCATGCGCTGTGGGATGCCCCAAAAGCTTTCATTTTGGGAAGCTGGGGAGCATTCCCGCGCAGGCTCCGTCGGTACCGACGTACCCATATGTGAGGACTTATTCCTGCTTGTTCCTGGAGATAACCCAGGGGCTGCTGGGTTGCCAGGAGTCAGCATTGACGCAAAGGCACACATTGCATTAGGTTTCTATCAGAATTAAGGAACTTAATATGTACACTTTGGAGGAAAGGCGGGATAGAGGTGATACGATTGAGACGTTTAAATGCACAGGGGGAGAGCCTCTTTCGATTGAAGGCAAGTTCTACTACGAGGGGACATGGGATGAGGGTGAGAGGGGTAGATTCAGGCGTGATATGCGGAAATATTTCTTTACGGAAAGAGTGGTGGATCCATGGAATAGTCTCCCAGTGGAGGTAGCAGCAACGAGGACAGTATCTGAAAAAAAGCATGGGACAAAGAGGATAAAGGAAAAAAGGGGACCGTTGTAGTTGTTGATATGGAAGGACAGACTAGACAGAAAAATGACAGAAAAAAAGACTGCATGGCCTATATTTCTACCTTGCATCGTGTAACCATAATTTGGGCTGTTCTCTCTTAGGTGCATAACTTTGCACTTGTCCACATTAAATTTCATCTGCCATTTGAACATCCGTTCTTCCAATTTATCAAGGTCCTCTTGCAATTTTTCACAATCCTCTTCCGTCTTAACAACTTTGAATAATTTTGTATCATCTGCAAATTTCATCACCTCACTCATTATTCCCATTTCTGGGTCATTTATGAAAATGTTAAAAAGCAACGGGCCCAGCACAGATCCCTGGGGTACTCCACTATTCACCTTTCTTCACTGAGTAAATTGGCTATTTAGCCTACTCTCTGCTATCTTTTAACTAATTTCTGATCCACAATAGTACTCTGCCTCCTATCCCATAACTTTTTAATTTGACCAAGAATCTTTCATGAGGGACCTTATCAAAGGCTTTCTGAAAATCCAGGTACACCATATCAACCGGCTCACCTCTGTATACCCTGTTTATTCAAACCTTCAAAAAAAAAAAAAAGATAAATTAGTAAGACAAGACCTTCCTTGGCTAAATTCATGTTGGCTTTCTCCAATTAAACCCAGACTATCTACATATTCAGTAACTTTAATCTTTATAATGGTTTCTACCATTTTGCCCAGTACTGACGTCAGGTTTACCGGTCTGTAGTTTCCCGGGATCACCCCTGGAACTCTTTTTAAAAATTGGTGTTACATTGGCCATTCATATCCCCTTTCAGTTTTGTCCAAGGCTTGTTTACGTCCCCCAGCTGTTCCCATCTTGCTAACGAGTCCTTGAGGTATCGTCGCATCTTTGCAAAACTCGTAAGTCTAAGACCCTCACTTTTGAATGGATTTTTATCAGCCCTAGTCCTATTACTGAATCACATTATCTGGTGATCACTGGATGCAAAATGATCTCCCACTATGACACACTTTCCCCCATTGGTAAGCACCAAGTACAGTACAGCCCCCCTTCACGCGTGGGTTCTGTTACCAGTTGCTGGAATTGTTCTCCCTGTAGAGAATCTAGGATCTCCTTACTTTTCAAAAACGCATGGGACAAACACAGAGGATCTCTAAAGGTAAAAAGGGGACTGTTGTAGTTGTTGATATGGAATGACAGACTAGATAGGCCATGTGGTCTTTTTCTGTCATCATATTTCCATGTTTCTATGTTACTTCTAGATAACACCGTAGCAGGGATGTCCCAATCAACATCCGGTATATTGAAATCACTTATCAGTTGCACTTCTTCTCCTTTCATAGCAATACTGCCTATGTTTTCTATTTCATCCCCGTCCACTTCTCCCTGTGAGGGAGATGATAAATCCATTTGCAATGGTGTGATATATCAATGTCCTCTTTCTAGTTTAACCCACAGTGCCTCCTCACTCCCTTTTAAGCCACGTAATTCTATTGCTTTAATATTTTTATAGTGCTATTCCTCGTCCCCTTTTTTCCTACCCTGTCCTTCCTGAATAAAATATACCCCAGCATAATTACCTCCCAGTCATGGCCATCTGTGAACCATGTCTCCGTAACTCTTCCATTAAAGCCTCAATATCTGGAATCTTATTTCCCATGCTATGGGCATTAATACACACCACTTTCGAGATGTTGCCCCTTTTACCCATTTCTACAGCAGTATTTAAAGTTTTACTTATGAGGGGGCTTTCATTTACCTAGGGGCTTTCTTGACGCATCCCCAATGAATCTAGTTTAAAGCCCTCTTCAGAAAGTTAACCAGTCTGCTGCAGAAGACACTTTGACCCTTGTTGGACAGATGGACACCATCTCTGCTCTGCAGCCCTTGGATCATCCTCCCATGGTCCAGAAAACCAAAACGCTCTCGATGACACCATCCATGCAGCCATGCATTCATTTCCAGGATGTCAGATTCTCTGCCTCCGCCTTTACTCGCAACAGGGAGGATTGAAGAGAAAGCGTAGTTATTCATCTGTAACAGGTGTTCTCCGGGGAAACCTTTGGGAGATGCCACCATGCATGCATGGTGCCCTTCCCGCCCAAAGGTGCCAACTTGCTCAGTCAGATGACATAGCTAAAAGACGGCAAAAATAAAAGATGGTAAAGGAGCAACTCCAAGGGAAGGAGGGAGGATTGTGAGGACTGATTCCTGCTGTCCCCAGAGAACATCTGTTACAGGTGAGTAACTACTCTTTCTCCGGGAACAAGCAGGAAGTCAGCCCTCACATATGAGGCTCCCTAGCTACAGGCTACTGCAAGCCTATAGGGAAAAAAAAACAGTCGCCCCCAAGGAGCAGCAGCAATTGAGTCTGTAAACTGCAGTAGAACCCATGTGTCCGATGGAAACAAATGCTCCAGTAGCCTGAACACAGAAGAGTCGGAGGGTAGGAGATGCCTAGACCCCGAAAATATTAAGGAGTACATCCTGGCCGAAGGTGCTATCCCGTTGGTACTCCTTTTCTAGGCAATAATGAGTTGCAAAGGTATGGACTGAAGACTAGGTGGCGACCCGGCAGATGTCAGCATCGGGACGGAGCACAGGTTTGCCACAGAGGCCGCCATGGCCCTGACAGTGTGCCGTAACCCGGCCATCCAACGTGAGCCCAGCTTGCTCATAGACAAGAGTGATACAGTCACCCACCCAGGTGGACAATGTCTGTTTGGTCACCATTTCCCCCAGTCGACTGGGGTCATAGGAAACAAAAAGCCAAGTAGCTTTCCAGTGGGGTCCTGGGTTCACTGAATGTAGAAAGACAGGGCCCTCTTACAGTCCATGGTGTGAAGGACCATCTCCACCCTGTTGGAGTGAAGCCTTGGGAAGAAGGTGGGCAACACCACCTCCTGGTTGAGGTAGAAAATAGATACCACTTTTGGAAGGAAATTGGGGTGTGTGCGTAGCGCGACCCTGTTTTTATAGAACCTGGTATACGGCGATTCTGCCACCAGGGTTTGAAGCTTGCTGACCCTGCAAGCAGAGGTAAGCGCCACTAGGAACACGACCTTCCACAAGAGATACCTCGGGTGGCAAATAGCCAGAGGCTAAAATGGTGGGTGAGTGAGCTGCGCCAGTACTATGTTGCAATCCCATTCCGTCACTGGAGGGCAGACTGGGGGAGGAGGGGTTTGGACAGCAGAAGTCCTCTCAAGATATGGGTCAGAGGCTGAACTGAGGGGGGCTTGCCTTCAACCAGATGGTGATGCGCCACCAGGGCATCGAGGTGCACCCTAATGGATTTCAAGAGAAGGTACTGCAGTACCAGCTGAACCAGGCAGGAGAACGGGTTCACCCATTGCTCCATGCATCAGACCGAGAACCTGCACCACTTGAAGGCCTAATCTCTCCTGATGAAGGCCTTATGGAAGGCCAGCAGGATCTCTTCTACCTCTCCCAAAAGGTTGAAAGGGGCTAGAGTCATCTGAGATCTTTCAGCAGCCATGCCGTCAGTGATACGGAACCCAGGTTGGATGCAGGAGAGCGCCCCCCCTCCTGCAACAAGAGCCCTGGGGAGCTCCCCAGAGGGATTGGAGTCTCCACTGTCAGAGGAGCAATGGGAACCGCAGCTGCCTGGGCCATGAGGGGCCACTAGGATCAGTGAGGCCTTGTTGCGAAGAGCCTTGAAGAGTGTTTTGGCAATCAGCAGTGTGGGTGGGAAGGCATATATGAGTCCTTCAAACTACGGGATGAGAAACACATCTGATGCTACCCGGGACGGGTGAGGCTGCCTGGAGCAGAAGGGCGGCAACTGGTAGTTGTCCAGGCTGGCAAAGAGGTCTGCCCATGGGGTTCCCCAAAGCCGGAAGGCTACTCTGGGGTCCAGTTGCCGCTCATGCGGCTAGAGGATCCTGCTCAGTTTGTCTGCTAGAGTGTTCTCCTGGCTTGGTAGGTATACGGCTAGTAGGAGTATTCCTTGTTGAGCTGCGTAACAGCAGCATCATCACTTTGCAGCAAAGGGTGTGAGACAGCACACCTCTCTGGACAAGGTCCGACCGGTAACTCCTCAGAAGAGAGTCACCAACCACCACTATCCTTTGCTTTGTGGTCACTGATTCCGCAACTTTGGGGTACTTGAGGTCTGATTCTTCTCTTTCCAGGGATGTTTTCACCTCCTCCACGTCCAGGGCTGCATGCTGATTCTTCAGCTCAAAGGCTGGTGGAGTTGAATTGTTGATTCTGCAGGCTCTGGTGACTTGTCCAACTCTCTTCATTCTGTAGTCTTCTATCTTCACCTCTGTCGGAGAGTTGGCTGTTTCAAGAAGCATCTCATCAATGTACTTCTCGCTGTCTCGAATGCTTCTCAGCCTCACCACCTCTTCTGAGCTCCTCCACTTGTTTCATGAGTGCTTCAGCTTGTAGGCATCCTACACATGGAACCAATCCTTCAAATGGCATCAGTCTCTCTCTAGCTGGACAGAAGCAGAAGCTGTAATGGAAGCAACAGCTTTGGCAATATGATTTTTTCCTGCCATCGTTCAGTTAGTGGAGCTTTGGTACCTGTAGAAGTAAATGAAGTTAGAAAATTCTGTTTAATATTATAATACAGAAGTATACAAAAGTATACAAAATGTAAATAGTTCCGACAGTTTACCACACTATTATCTGTAAAAAGTTAGAAATCTCCGTTCTATGTAATGTATACAGAAATATACAAAACTGTTAACTTGTTCCATGTAAACCGCCCCTGATCTCTGGAAGGGGCGGTATAGAAGAAATAGATAAATAAATAAATAAAATAAATAAATGAGAGAGACCTACCACAGACCCAAAGTTTTCCTCAGCTATCCTTTAAGAGAAAAAGCAGCTAACCTCTTATGTGTGTTCTAACAGCGCTGTTCTACATTGTACGTCCCTGTATGTGTAACTAATTGGGGAGTTGCCCTATAGACCATGAATTCTCACATGGGGGTGGGTGGGAGTTGGGGTGAGTAGGGAAGGATCTAACACCTGATGAGGTCAGGGGCTTCTAAGAGCTCGCTCTGAATGGAAAGCTGCAAAAAACAATTAGCTCTAACAGGCAGAGCTTTACCCAACACCACAAAAAAATTCCCCTTCTGCAATACAGAAATAATTAGCTTTTAAAGCTGAAGACAAAACCACTTTAAAAGTTCTCAGGCAGAAAGTTTTTATTTAAAAATCACATAGGGTCTCCATTGCAAACAAGGTAATACTATTAGGAAGAGGTCTACACAACCAAGGCTGGGAAACACTTCACTATCCAGATTATACCGCATTATCTGAATATTCAGCACCAGCCACTATCTAACATCAGTGCTGGATGTCTATTTTTTATAAACTATTTTAGCTGATAAAACACACCAAACTGTGGAAGCTAAATATTCACTCCTCAAACTATCTGCAATGCAATGCAATGTAGTATGCGCCTTTGAGTCAATACTCACTTCTGGCAACCTAGCAGCTCCTAGGTTTTCTTGACAGTGTGATCAGAAGTAGATTGCCAGGCCTTTCTTACGAGGCAACAGAGAAGTAAGTGATTTGCCCAAGGCCACAAGGAGTGCTAGAGAAAATCAAACCCGTGTCTGTTGGTTACCAAGCCAGTACTCTAACCATTAGGCTACTCCTCAAGTAAAACCTCTGCAGAGCTCGGTATCTGCAATTTTGCAGAAAATTCTGAAACAAATAGGCATCTGTTCAATGGCCTTGTTCCCAATTACAAAGGAAAATTTTGGTTATACCTGCTTATTTTCTTTCCTTAAGTCTATCAGATCAATCCGGAACAAGTAGGTTTATTTATTTAACTGTATTTATATCCCGCTTTTCACTGGGTCAAAGCGGTTAAACATAAAAGGGGAGGGGGACAATAATCAAGTTGACAGAAAGAGGGAGGGGGCCATCATCAGGGGGATAACATTGTTGATCTTCACAGAAAGTAACAGTACTAGACAGTAGACGTTTTTCGGTAGTCTCTTAGATGGTTGCGGGGGGGTAGGTCAGCCAAGTAGATGGACAGAGAACAAAAGCTTGTGAGCTCTGCCCTATATAGAGCACCCTGCAGCCACACATTCCTCAGTATTAATTATAACAAAGCAAGAGATAGCAATTCCCCTGAATCAACCTTCACTCAGGGAGGGAAGAGGGCACTCTTACACCCAAACACCCATATCTGCATCAGAAAGAGAACCTGCAGAAACCTTTACAGATACAACAAAAATTACCTACCATGGTAGAAGAGATGGCAAAATATTCTATCCATTAAAAAGTGCAGTGAGTCTCCTAACTAGTTTGGTAGAATCAAGTTAAGAAAATTATGAAATAAGAACATAGTTTTCCTTCTTTATCGTTTCACCAGACCAGTTTAGAAAGAATGGGATGCAACAAGGCAAATCCTTGCAATGGATGGGAACTAACACTGCCCACTATAAACATTCCTCTTTCAGGATGACGACATAGTCCTAGGAAACGTCCAAGAGTATAGCGCTTGCATAATGCAGGCAGCTAGAATTGTATCACCACTCTGGAAGGTCTGACCAGAAGAAAACTACTCCTGGCTAACACTACCTCTGTATAAGGTGGCCTGCTGAGAAAATGGAAACCAAACAGGCTTATAAGAGAATAGCATTTATGCTCCCCTTAGGGAAGAAAAGAAAATAATCTACCAGCGATGCAATTACGGGAACACCAGCAGGGAACAGCTGAATTCAAGAGCACAGATTTGGTGAAATTGAGGAAGGGCTATCAGGCAATGTTTGCCTCTGCCAATGATACCAAAATATACAATAGGTTAGACACCCAAAAATGTGTAGATAACATAAGGAGGGCTCTAGAAAACTTGGAAGAATGGTTGAGAAGATGGCAGCTGAGATTTAATGCTAAAAAATGCAGGGCCATGCATTTGGGCTGTAAAAATCCAAGGGGAGCAATACAGTATAGGAGGTATTTCTGTCCACGAAAGAAAAGGAGGATTGTTTGATGATCATAAGGCCACTAAACAGGTCGAAAAATGGCCAGTGAAAGCCAAAAAGATGCTTGACTGCATAGGGAGACAAATGGTCAACAGAATGAGGTGGTGATAGTCTTTCTGATAAAGTCTTTGGTGAGACCTCATTTGGATTACAGAATCTGCAATTCTAGAAATTACACCTTCAAAAGGATATAAAGAGGACAGAGATGGTGCAAAGGGTAGCTACCAAAATGGTCAGTGGTCTGTGTCACAAAGAATACAAGGACAGACTTAAAGATCTCAATCTGTATATTTTGGAGAAAGGTGGGAGAGAGGAGATAGAATGGAGAAATTTCACTTACCGTTAATTTCCTTTCCTGGAATACTGCTAGACCAGTCCAGACAAGCGGGCTATGTCCTCCTGCCAGCAGATGTTGGAGACAGAGAAAAACACTCCAGAGCTGTGATTGGTCGGGCTCTGGGTGACATAGGAGTGCCCCTAGGGGACCTAGTCAGTATTCTTTTGACAAGCATCAACGTAGGGAGAATCCCTGACTAACCAGCTCAACTATGTACAGGTAACAACTAATTTAATTAAATCCTTCAACTCGAACCATGAATGGTGGAGAAGGATGAAACATCATTCCCTGGAAAAAACCTTGAATCCACTGTTGTGGACTTTCTCCGGAATATGTAATTGTCTGTGTCTGAAGTCAGAAGAACGTTGGCTCCTCTGCACCAGCAGTCATGACACTGAACAATGGGATGGGTTCTGGACTGGTCTAGCAGTATTCCAGGAAAGGAAATTTCTCCTTCCAGTTCATACTGCTAGACCAGTCCAGACAAGCGGGAAGTACCCAAGCTAATGAACCCCAGGGTGGGCAGAGAGAGCCGCTGACAGCACACTAGACCTAAACCGACTGTCCTCACGTGTCTGAACGTTCAGGCAATAATGCTGGACAAAGGCAGACAAGGAGGACCAAGTTGCCACTTGACAAATATCAAGAAGGACTACGTGTGATTGCTCGGCCCAAGACATGGCTTGAGCTAGAGTCGAATGTGCACGAAGACTGGCAGGCACTGGCTTGCCTTGCAGGATTATAGGCTGATTCTATGGTACGGCGCAGCCATCTGGCAATAGTAGACTTGGAAGCTGCCATACCTCGGCGCGGTCCCACAAAAAGCACAAAGAGATGGTCGGTTTTGTGAAAAGAATTGGTAACTGAGATAGCAAAGGAGAATCCTTTTGAGATCAACCGCCCAGAGAGTCTTGTGACGTCCGGAACATTGCTCCTTTGAGAAGGCAGGTAACAATAGAGGCTGACTGACATGAAAAGGAGTAATCACCTTAGGCAAGAATGAGGGAACAGTGCGAAGAGACACTCCCTCTGCGGAGAATGACATATACGGATCTCTGCAAGAGAGGGCCTGCAGTTCCAAAATGCGATGAGCCGAAGTTATTGCCACTAGGAATACCGTCTTTAAGTGTCAAATCAGGCAAGGAAACTTCCTTTAGAGGCTCGAAGGGTGGAGCCATCAATGCTTGTAGTACCAACACAAGGTCCCAAGAAGGGACAACCGGACGGACCGGAGGGCGTAGGAGCTTGACTCCCTTGAGAAAAAGTGACACATCGGAGTGGGATGCAAGAGAACGACCGCGAATCGGTCCCCTATAACACGTTAATGCTGAAATCTGTACCTTTAGAGTGCCAAGAGCTAAGCCCTTGTCGAGGCCATCCTGAAGGAAGGCAAGAACATCTGGAATTTCTGTATTCCAAGGAGAAAGCTGATGTTGCGTACACCAGGACTCAAACACTAGCCACACCCTAGCATACGCTACCAATGTAGACGAACGGCAGGCGTGGAGGAGAGTCGACACTACCTTGGAAGAGTAACCCTTACGGGCTAACCTACGGCATTCAAGAGCCAAGCCGTAAGTAAGTAGGGAGTTGGATCTTCCATAGAGATAGGTCCTTGCCTGAGAAGTCCGAAGGGAGCTTGTAGTCGCAGAGGTAGTACTCGAGATAAGTCTTATGAGATCGGCATACCAGGGTCTTCGGGGCCAGTCTGGGGCCACTAAGATTACTGGGCCCTGGTGTTCCCTGATCCATTGCAGGACTCGTCCGATCATTGGCCAAGGGCGCACAGCAGACCGCTGCCTTCCGTCCGATCATTGGCCATCAGGCGCACAGCAGACCGCTGCCTTCCTCCTGAGCCCGCCGCAGCAGCCTGAGCTCTCCCAGGAGGGATTGAGCTGCCCCTGAGCCCGCCGCAGACACCAGCCACGTGCTCTGTCCAATCGGGGCAGAGCACAGGAGCCCGATAAAAAGGAGCACCATCGGGCACACAGCAGACTGCTGCCTTCCTCCTGAGCCCACCGCAGCAGCCTGAGCTCTCCCAGGAGAGACTGAGCTGCCCCTGAGCCCGCCGCAGATACCAGCCACGTGCTCTGTCCAAGTGGGGCAGAGCACAGGAGCCCGATAAAAAGGAGCGCCTTAGGCGTGGGCCACACACTAATCAGGAAACACCGGAATGAACCCAAAGAGAAGCTGCAAGGCATTCTAAAGACAAACGCAAGTAGATAAATCCCACTCTACCCTACTACTCTACTCTGGTAATGTCTGTGCTATATCTTGTGGATTTGCACGCCATACCTACTAGCTTGTAGGCCTAATAGCACCAGGAACCTCCTACATGGGGGCAACTACCTGAAGGGACCTTCCTTGCTGCCCACCCTTTCATCACCGGTGCGGCCAGTATTTGCCATATTGCCTGTATTTACTGTATTGCATGTATTGCCTGGATTTCGGTATTTGTGGTACTGTCATATCACTGCCCACCTAGTGGAGGGCCTGTATTGCTGTATTTCGCTGCATCACCTTTATTGCTGTACTTCGCTGTATCGCCTCTATTGCTGTATTTCGATATTGCTGTCTGCCATAACACTGCTCCATAGTAACAACTGGCATTGCCCAACCCTCTGGACCACACTCAACTCAACACAGCCAAGGTAGTGTCCACGCTAACCCAGTGCTGTGACACAAAATGGCCTGTTCATGCTTTGCCCTAGTTGCCCTATATCTCCTCACGGGATGGCTAGGAAATGTCTCAACATTTTCCTCAAACCATAATCAAATACCTATTCTTCAAGACCACAGGAGAAGGTGGTCAAGTACGCCCCACCACTTATCGGAATGGGACGCGCACCCCCGCCACCCCCACTTATTACATATAGCATGACAACATAATGAGAAAGCAAAGAAAGAAATGTCCACTCTCCCCCAAAATCTGAAATATGCCCTCAAACGCACGATCAATATGCAAGAAATGGCCGGTCATACCAGACATGATTTCCCTCCACGGCCTTGACATACTATTAATAACCGAGACATGGCTCTCAAGTGATGATAATGTCCTCCTCAACCAGCTACTACTGAGCAGCTTCTCAATACACACGTGTCACAGAAGCGGCAAACGAGGGGGAGGAGTGCTCGCTATCACCAGAACAGACCTACATTTCCACATGTGCAATACAACCAACGCAGCAGACTTAGATGCAATCACCATTACCAACAAACACTGCTCTATCAACCTGATATACAGAGCCCCATCCACTGACCCTGACTCCCTGGCAACAATAATTAATCTTGCATCCACTTCACAATACCCAAGCACGCCAAGCTGGGTCCTAGGTGACTTCAATTTACCTTCCATGCAAGATTCGCAGGCATCAGCATTCCTTGATGCTTTGGAAGAATTAGGATACATACAACTGGTCAAAGAACCCACACATGTGAAAGGTGGTCTCTTAGACCTTATTTTTGCCCCTCAGACTACCTTCAGTCCAATAACACAGGTACACTAAAAAAATTTTTTTTTAAACTGCCTCTAATGTTTCGATTGATTTTTACGTTTTTTGGTGCGCTGAATCCAAATCTGGTAACCAATTTGCTCCATCACGTACAGATTTCTTGCTACATTGGGTTAGCAGTTTGAGGTGAACGTTTCAGATTGAGTGCGATCGAGATAAAAGTTTCTTGGATGAATTCTTTATACTAATTGTTTAGTAGTTATTCAAATAAGAATAAAGAAAATTGTAACAAGGCAGCACATAAGAATAGAGTAATGTCAACAAAACACACTGTGATGGTAGCAAAATTGTCTGCACTTAAAACAGCCACATACATGTGCACAAACATTGAGCATATAAGAGCGAGGTTAGACACAAAGCAAAGCAAAGAAATGTGCAAAAAATGTTGTACAGGTATGTATGTAAGAATAGAAAACGCAAACCGCACCATTGCAATACATGAAGACAAACACCCGATGGTGTGAAAATAAAATTCTAATAAATGAGATCTGACACTGTGGTAATAACTAGCAAATTTGTATTTCAAAGTTTAGTAAAAACACGATATTTGTCAACACAGTTTAGATTTTAAAGTCATTCTTGGGTCAATCAATCTCCTGGTGGGCCCGTTTCTTCTTCCCCCGAATGCTTCTCTTGGTGCGCTGCTTGGCGTATTTTTCATCTGGGGTTTCCCGCAGCAGCAACCAGCAGAAATCAGCCATCATAGTGGTGTTCCATCTTCCTTGGTACCTTCTCTCTGCGTCCTTGATGTCCTGGTGAAACCTTTCACCTTGTTCTTCACTGTACGCCCCCAAGTTTTCGGGAAAGTAATTCACATGGGAGTGTAAGAAATGGACTTTCAGGCTCATGTTACAGCCTTGTTCTTTGAAGGCATTGAGCATCCTGGCAACAATATCCTTATAGTTCTCATCCCGCCTGTTCCCCAAGAATTTGAGAACAACATCCTTGAAGGAATCCCAGGCTTCTTTTTCCTTCTCAGACATCATTTCAGCGAATGCTCCATCTGAAATGAGTTTCCTTATATCAGGGCCAACAAACACTCCTTCCTTTAGCTTTGCTTCAGAAAGTCGGGGGAACTTTGAACAAAGGTACCGAAAGCACTCACCATCTTTTGGAAGGGACTTGATGAATTGCTTAATGAGACCCAACTTAATGTGGAGAGGTGGTAATAGAATTTTATCACGAGGTACCAAGCTCTCATGAAGAACATTTTTCTCACCGGGTCTCAAATACTCCCGAATTGGCCAGTCTTTTTTCCCCCAGTGTAGGTCGCGGGCCCGGCTATCCCACAAGCAAAGGAAGCAGGGATATTTGGTGAAACTGGATTGCTGCCCTAATAGCATGGATAGAATTTTAAAGTCTCCACAAATCATCCACTTATGCTCATCATAACGAATCGTCTGAAGAATCAGGGCCAAATTCTCGTATTTTTCTTGGAGAATAACAGAGTGAGCAATAGGAACTGAAGCGAATGTGTTGCCATTATGAAGAACAACACCTTTTATGCTGTCTTTTGACGAATCAATGAACAGCCGCCATTCAGCAGGATCATACTTGAGTTTAAACCTTTCCATCACTCCGTATATATCGTTGCAAAATACCAAATCTTCTTCTTTGCTGAAATACTTCAAAAATTGTGTCTCGCGGTTGCGGTACCAATAAAAAGTTGTTCCTGGTGACAATAGATTTTTCTGTTTAAGCCGAGAACCTAGCAGTTGGGCAGCATCTTTTGGGAGTCCTAAATCCCGGACTAAATCATTCAATTCAGCTTGAGAGAAAAGTTCAGGTTTCGGATCTGGTTCAGTTTCAAACTCAGAAGTACTGGACTCATCGGTAAAAAGCCATCTGATGAGTCTCATCATGATCAGAACCGTCCACACAAATATGATCCAAAGATTTTGGTGGTTCAGGCACAGGTACTTCGTTGCTATGAGGCATAGGCCTAATTGCTGAGGGAAGGTTGGGGTAACTTATTACGTTCTTATTTTTTAAGTTGTATCCCTTCACAATGCAAGAGCAAAAATAGCAGTCACTGCTGTGGTCTCTTTGTTCACGCCACATCATAGGTATTCTGAAACGAAATGCTTGTTTTTTACCTTTCATCCATAAGCATAGATCTTCCTCACATGTCTTGTCTTGCACACTTTGTGAGGAGCCCACGGTTTGTCTTGATCGCCTAACTTCAAACCGAAATAGGCGAAATATACTTTTTTAATAAATGCAGAAATGTTCCTCTGCCGCTTTTTCACGGTATATTCCCCACAAATAAAACAAAAACTGTCCGGAGAGTTGACGCAACCTCTGACTCTGTGAGGCATCACAAATACACAGCACTGCAAACTACAACTGTAGTGAACCACTTCGGAATAAAGCTGGATTACGACTGAGCAAACAAAAGGTAATAATGAACTTGCAAGAAACTGAAATTTGACAGGAATGTTCATGTCGCAACCACCGTGTTTGAGCGAGCGAGCGAACGAGGCGAGGCGAACAGGAAAGAACATGCGCCAGCGTGAGTACTGGATTTAGCCCCCCGCCTCCCAATTGTCCTGTTAATGTATAAAATGAATACAAAACACTCTAAAATATCATGAGGGAGTGTTTCTAGTTAGTTAACCATTACAACCTCTATTTTGGGCCAAGAAAATAAACTGCAGTCGGCTAAAAAGAATTATGTGAACATTCCTTATATGGGTTAAAAAATCTAATTTTGCAAGAAAACGTGACGTGATGGAACATTTTGGCTATTTTTCCTGGATTCAGCACCCCAAAATCTATAGGAATCAGTTGCAAAACTGGAGGCATTTTTTTGGTAGTGTACCTGTGTAATTAGCCATCATTACAAGCTCCCCGGTCGGGACTGAGCACAGTCCTTGGAGAAAAACTGTAAATTAATGAAAAGCAGCAGCTATTGACAAGACCAGCTCTTTACTAAATAGACTGTAAGTTACTCTATCAATAGATATCGTATGAAACGATCATATGAAATAAGAAATGTAATCCCATAAAATTACCATACACTTGCTTTAATCACTATATGCTCTAGATAGTAAATATACCTTGATTTGCTGTTTCTAAAACATCATCATAAATGCGCTAATACTTACTGCTAAGATCATTGCTAGTATTCACATCTATGTGCACGTTTCTAATATTGCAAATATTGCTATCATATTATTGTGGTTGCTAATACGTTGCCATTCATTGCTGCTAGCATCCTCTCAAGCAACATTTTGTCTCCTCTATCTCTAGTACCTCTCTCATATATTTACACTGTTACTAATCTATATACACTGTTGCCAATATTACTAATCTGTATACACTGCCCCCAGTACCCCCTCACATTTGATCACACTGTTGCCAGTACCTCTCTCAATAGATTACACTTGTCCACCTCATATATTAATCATAGAAAAAATGAAACTTGCACTGACCATAATACATCTTTTATATGTCATAAGTATTTCCATAAGCATACTTACCTCTCCCATAATATGCTATCAACCACAATACCCACATTACCACCATCCTAGAATTGCTTACCAGCACACCAACCCTCAATATATCAATCAAATACTCATTACTAACCACAAACCATATTCACTCATACATAGCCCATTAACAGTTAGAAACCCAGATACACGTATAAGAAGATTAATTAACATACAAACAAAAACAGATAACGAATTAAAAAAGCTGAACCCACCCATTCAAGATTTGAAAATAATCCTCATAAATGTAAGATCTGTTAGGAACAAGATCCCAATCATTATAGATCTCATCACTGACAAGAACCCAGACTTCCTCTGCCTAACTGAGACTTGGCTAAGCAACACTGATACTGTTTTAACAAACCAATTAAAAATAAAAGGTTATACCCTATCCATCTGTAACCGCAATCAAAGAAAAGGTGGTGGAGTCTTAATACTTTCAAAATCATGTTTGAATTGTTCCACCTCCATTAGTGAATCCAATGATAATACAGATATACTAATGATAGAAAACAGGAACTTAGCAATTTGCCTCTTTTATAGACCACCTACTTCAGATACTCAAAATATTACATCTATAGTAGAAACAGCATGCAAAACATCCACAAAGAAACCCCATATCATCCTGGGAGATTTTAACTTAACAACTTGCAATACTAACCAATCTGAAATCATTCTTGAATCTATGTAAGATATGGGCTATCAACAAATTATTAACCAACCAACTCATAATAAAGGAAATACTCTGGATTTAGTATTTCTCCCATTGCCCTTTACTATAACACATGAATATACACCTCCTATAATATCCCAAATCCCATGGTCTGATCACTTTATAATAAAATTCTCTATTAAAATACCATCTACTATCTCCTCTCAACAACATAAAAATCATCACGGACCCAAATATAGACCATTTTCACCTGAAGAATTCCTTAACACAATCATTCCACAATTATCCACAGAATTAAATAACCTTGATGAAGCTACAACTACATGGAATACAATTATAAAATCAGCATCTAAACCGATACACAATATACCAAAAAATATCAAACTAGATCATCAGAAAAATGGTATACAAGAGAACTAGCTTTAATCAAAAAAAACCTTCGCAAAATTGAAAAAGAATGGCGAAAAACAAAAACATCTGACCTAAAAGAGTTATACTTCACAAATCTCAACTCTTACAGGTCAGCAACAAACAATGCTAAAAAACAATACCATGCGTCGATCCTAAATAAATCTATTAATCGTCCTAGAGAACTGTTTCAAATAGTAAAATCATTATCTAAGAATCCCATAGATAAACAACAATCAGCCTCAATTAACATACAAGATATGGCAGACTATTTTGCTAGTAAACTTAAATCATCTACAATAACTACACGCCTCCAAAATATTCCTTCCTCTAATAATCACACCTGGAATGCTTTTCAACCAATAGATAAGAAACAGCTACTCTATATAATATCGAATATAAACACAACTACATCCATACTCGATCCCTGTCCAGTCCCATGGATCAAGCAAACTAAACAAGAACTAGCACCCTTTATCCTAAATATAGTGAATCAATCACTTCTACAAGGGATATTACCTAAAGAATTAAAACTATCTGCAATCCGTCCCATATTAAAAAACAATACATTAAATATAAATGACCCATCATCCTACCGACCGATCGCTAGCATCCCCTTCCTAACCAAAGTCATAGAAAAAACCGTACAATTACAGTTACAAGATCATATAGATACATTTGCCCCCCTTGATAAACACCAATACGGATTTCGCCCTTTTCATGGTGTTGAAACCTTGCTCATTGCACTACTTGACACACTGAACAAAGGCTTGGACAATTCAAAACAAGCATTCATCTTAGTTTTTCTAGACATTTCAGCTGCTTTTGACAGCATTAATCATACAATACTCATATCAAGACTTAAACAAATAGGTTTACTAAATACTACTTTGAACTGGTTCAAATCATATATATCCGATCGTTCACAATACGTTCATCATAACCAATCATCATCCCCATTCCCACAAGAAAAAGGTATACCCCAAGGCTCCGCATTATCTGCTTTATTATTTAACATATACCTCCAACCAATATGTACCATATTCAAAAAATACAAAATTAAATATCATATATACGCGGACATCATGCTATTCTCAGAATTTAACATAATCAACCCAAACCACAACAATCTAATAAACTGCCTAATAGAAGCTGAAGAATGGCTCCGTTTAAACAACTTATCTATTAACATCAAAAAAACTGAAGTCATGATTGCGACAAAAAACACGAAATATACCCCCCCCACCTGACATTAAAATCCTGAACACGACTCTCCCTATCAAAGAAGAAATAAAATATTTAGGAGTTATCATAGACAAAGCTCTCAGTTTCACTACACACATTAGGAAACTAACAAAAACAATATATTACAAATTGCGCTCTATACAACAATTAAGACCACTATTACAAGATGAAGACTTTAGAACCGTTACACAAGCCTTGGTCATACCACATTTTGATTTCTGTAATAGCATACTACATGGTATAACTAAGAAGAATATCAAAATATTGCAAATGGCCCAAAATGTAACAGCAAGAGTTATATTCAAAGCCAAACTATCTGACCACATTACCCCCATTTTATACACATTACATTGGCTACCCATATTCAGTAGGATCCAATACAAAATACTATTAACCACTTTTAAATTAATTAATAACATAGCCCCATCATACTTAACTACTCTTCTTCACAGTCCTCTAGAAACTAGGAAAAGACGGAGAAAAAACCTTAACACACTAGCAGTTCCAGATCTAATAAGAAAATCAAAGCAATCAACTAGTAATAGTGCCTTTTCGTTTGTTGCACCAATACTGTGGAACAATCTTCCAGACCAACTAAGAGAATCTAAAGACCTACTAACATTTAGAAAAGATTTAAAAACACATCTATTTTGTCAACACTACAACAATGGAGAAACAATTATAGTTTCCCAACCACCATAACTGAATCTTTTACATTACCCAAATGCATATCTATAATTAGACATCCTCAACTGCAAACGATATTCATCATAAAATGATTCCTTACACATATATATAATCAAAGTAACACTCGATACCTGTTTATAGTTTAAATGTATTATAGTTCAAATATTGATATTGATGTTATTATTCCTGTTATATTGTAATATATTACTGATATCCAGTTTTACTGTAACATAGTCAAATATTGTTTTTGTTATATTGTAAATACATTAATCAATATTGCTCTTTTCAACTCATGTTATAATGTAATATTGTTCAAATTGTTCATTAAGTTCTGTTTAACTGTTTAACTGTATAACTTTGGTTGTAATGTAAACCGCTGCTGATCCTTGGAAACAGCGGTATATAAAAACTGTTCAAATAAAATAAATAAAATAATAATAAACACCACTATACTAGCCACCTCTGCAGCCCCCTGGTCAGACCACAGGTTAATCATTTTCCAAATAACCATGCCCAACAAACCCCAGAAGAATGCCATTAGGCTCAGCAGCACCGCCAAAACAGCACCACGTAGGTTTCAGGCATTTGACAAAGACATGATCTTAGCCAAAACCCACGCACTCCTAGACATGACATCACTCAACCCTAAAGAACTGGTATCTGCCTGGAACGAAAAGCTCAGCACTACAGCAGACGTCAAAAAATCCACCTGGGAAAAGAGCCTCTGCAGCCTGGTACTCCACCGAGCTTAGATTGTCACTTACCCTCTTAAGAAAGCTGGAAAGACGTTGGCACAGAACGCACTCCACTGATGATTCAAAGGCATACAACTCTCAACTGGCTAAGCACCGCCAAGCTATATCAGAAAGCATGAAAAGATTACACACGGACACACTAAAGCGGTCTCTAAACAAGCCACACGACCTGTTCGCCCTTGTAAAGAACCTAGCAAAAGAACCAGCACCAGAGCAACCAAGTCAGATACACCCCCAAGACTTGGCGGACTACCTACAATCGAAGCTGTGTCAGACTAATAAGCCCCCTACGCCCACCACTGCACGGGAGCCAGGATATTTAGTTCCCTTGTCCATGTTCTCCACACCATCAAAGAAACACATTGAAGACAATAGCTGGAATCAACACAACCACCGCACAAACTGATCCTTGCCCGGTGTTCTGGATAAAAGAGCTACGATTGACCGTCAGCCCTTTTATAACTAAGCTAATGGACTGCTCCTTCACGACAGGCACATTTCCCCAATCCCTTAAACGTACCTCCATCAGGCCGCTCCTAAAAAACAGCAAGCTTGACCCCAAGAAGACCAACTCATACAGACCGATATCAAGCATACCACTATTGGCTAAAATCATTGAAAAAGATGTCCAGAGACAGATTCAAGAACACATTGATGCCTCTGCCCCGCCTGATTCGTGTCAACACGGCTTCAGAGTTGCACACGGGGTCAAAACACTCCTCACCTCCCTCTAACACCATAATAGTGGGAACTGACAACATACGTCAAGGATATGTACTCATCTTCATGGACATAGCGGCTGCTTTTGATTCAGTCTGCCATGAGCTCCTCCTACAACGCCTCAAGGAAAAAGGGATATGCGACAGCACTAGAATGGTATAATTTAGAACCCAGCAGAGAGCTTGTAGCTTAAATTTAATAGTCACTCAGGGCCTAGCATCAGCAAAGTACTTTTAGTTTAAATTTAACACACAGAAGAGAGCTTTCTGGTTACATTTAGAACCCAGCAGAGAGCTTGTAGTTTAAATTTCATAATAAGTTAGAGCCTAGCAGCAGCAAAGAGCTATAATTTAAATCAAATAAGAATATAGCTTACCTCAGCAGCACAGGACAGAGTACTGTGTAGCAGCGCTCTTTTAATAAGTGCTATTTACCTCCCTCCTTCCCCACACCCACCCTGGGATAATCGTAGCTTTATAGGTACTTACACATTTTAAAAGACAGGAGGTGCTCTCAGGTTAAGCTCGTTACCCAAATCAGTCATACACTAAGGACCTGAGATTAATTAAGCTTCAGGTGAACAAGGTATATTAAACGTATTAGGTACAGTTATATTGGCAACCCTTAGTAAGTGAAGAACTTAAAGATCTAAACAAAAACTTAAAACTAAGATGCAGACATCAGTCCAGCAGCAAGATGGGGGCTTTCCAGTCTTTTGCATTGAGTGTCACATGTATGATTTTCTCCCAGTTGGTGAGACGTCTTACGTGTGCACTAGGTGCAAGGAGCTCTTTGCTCTCAGGGAACGAGTCCGTTCTCTAGAGGCTAGAGTAGCAGACTTGGAAAACATAAGAAAGACAGAGAGAGGTACATAGACGAGACCTACAGGGATATAGTCCTGAAGTCCCACCTCCAGTCTGGCAGCATCCCTGTTGCCATGGAGAAGAGAGGTCACGTGACAGGAGAGCATCACTCTGGTGTGGCAGGAACTGATCCTGTAACTAGGACCTGTCCTCCAGGTGATGTAAAACCCTCTCGCACCGAGGAAGTTTCTCCAGGGCCATGTGCCCATGAGGGAAGGGTTAGGACAGCCGTTATAGTTGGTGATTCGATCATTAGGCATGTAGATAGCTGGGTGGCTGGTGGACGTGAGGATCGCCTGGTAACATGCCTGCCTGGTGCGAAGGTAGCGGACCTCACGCGCCACCTAGATAAGGTCTTAGAAGATAGTGCTGGGGAGGAGTCTGCTGTCTTGGTACATGTCGGTACCAATGACATAGGAAAATGTGGTAGGGAGGTTCTGGAGGCTAAATTTAGGCATTTAGGTAGGAAGTTGAAATCCAGAACTTCCAGGGTAGCATTCTCCGAAATGTTTCCCATTCCAGGGACAGGACCCAAAAGGCAGGCAGAGCTACGGAGTCTCAATGCGTGGATTAGACAATGGTGCAGAGAGGAGGGTTTTGGATTTGTTAGGAACTGGGGAACATTCTGGGGAAAGGAGGGGCTCTTCCGAAGGGATGGGCTTCACCTTAACCGGGATGGAACCAGGCTGCTGGCATTAACCTTTAAAAAGGAGATAGAGCAGCTTTTAAACTAGGGGAAAGCCGACAGTCGCCCAAGAGCGGATGGTTCGGAAGAATGTATCTTTGAAGGATACTACCAAAAGCAGAGGTGTTCCAAAAAAGAGTAAAGCAGCCTAAATGCCCTCGAGTATGGAGCACACAGAGCTTAAAGATCCCAAATTACCCATGTCTACCAATAGCCAAATTAATATGAATAAAATACAGTCTCTAAAATGCTTGCATACAAATGCTAGAAGTCTAAAAAATAAGATGGGAGAGAGAGAATATATAGAACTAAATGAGAGATTAGAAATGATTGGAATATCAGAGACATGATGGAAGGAGGACAACCAGTGGGACACTGTGATACCTTGGTACAAACTATATCGTAATGATAGAGCTGATCAAATTGGTGGAGGGGTTGCGCTCTATGTTAGAGAAGGCATTGAATCAGAAAGGATTAAAGTTTTGCAGGAAACAAAATTTGCTGTAGAATATCTATGGATTGAAATTCCATGTAAAAAGGGGAAGGCGATGGCAGTGGGTGTGTACTATCGACCACCGGGCCAGAATGAACAAATGGATGATAAAATGCTCAAAGAAATCAAGGAAGCTAACAAAAGTTACAGCGCAGTAATAATAATGGGTGATTTCAATTAACCCAGTATCGACTGGGTCAGTGTCACGGCAGGACATGCTAGGGAGATAAAGTTCCTAGATGACAAATGACTGCTTCTTGGAGCAGCTGGTTTATGAACTGACCAGAGAAGTCATTTTGGACTTAGTCCTTAGTGCAACACCAGATCTGGTGCAAGAGATAAGAGTGTTGGGGCCACTTGGCAATAATGATCATAGCATGATCGCCTTTGATTTAATTAGTGGAGGAGGGATAGTACGGAAATTCACAGTACTACCTTTTAACTTTCGAAAGGAAGATTATGATAAAATGAGGAAAATAGTTAAGAAAAAACTAAAAGGAGCAGTTGCAAAGGTTAAAGACTTACATCAAGCATGGGTGTTGTTGAAAAATACTATCTTGGCAGCCCAGACCAGCTGTATTCCACGCTTTAAGAAAAGTGGAAGGAAGTCCAAAAAATTGCCAGCATGGTTTAAAGGTGAGGTCAGAGAGGCTGCTGTTGCCAAAAAAGCATCTTTCAGGAAATGGAAAAAAGAGCCAAACGACGAAACCTGGAAACAGCACATGCACTGGCAGGTCAAATGCAAGGCATTGATAAAGCAGGCAAAGGGAGAATTTGAGAAGAAGCTTGCTGTTGAAGCAAAAACGTGAAATAAAGATTTTTTCAAGTACATTCATAGGAAAAAACCTGTGAGAGAGTCAGTTGGTCAATTAGATGATAGAGGAGTTAAAGGGGCACTAAGAGGCGACAGCAGAGAGACTGAATGAATTCTTTGCTTCGGTCTTTATTGAGGAAGATGTAGGGATGTTACCCATGACTGAAGTGGTATTTAAAGGTGCGGAAGAATTGAAGGAAATATCGATACATCGGGATGATGTATTACAACTATTAGATAAACGGAAGAGTAGCAAATCACCTGGGCTGGATGGTATACATCCAAGGGTGTTGAAAGAACTGAAATATGAGATTGCAGACCTATTAGTAATCTGTGAACTATCATTAAAATCATCTCTAATACCTGAAGATTGGAGGATCACCAATTTAACACCAATTTTTAAAAAGGGTTCCAGGGGTGATCCGGAAAACTACAGACCGGTGAGCCTCATGTCAGTACCGGGAAAAATGGTAGAAACCATCATAAAGAATAAAATTACTCAGCATGTAAATAGTCATGGCCTAATGGGAGGCAGCCAACATGGCTTTAGACAAGGAAGATCTTGTCTTACTAATCTGTTATGTTTTTTTGAAGGAGTGAATAAACAGGTGGACAAAGGTCAGTCGGTTGATATAGTGTATCTGGACTTTCAGAAAGCCTTTGACAAGGTCCCTCATCAGAGACTTTTGGCAAAACTAAAGAGTCATGGGATAGGAGGCAGTGTACTACTGTGGATCAAGAACTGTTTAAAAGACAGAAAGCAGAGGGTTGGGCTAAATGGCCAATTTTCCCAATGGAGAAAGGTGAATAGTGGTGTACCCCAGGAATCTGTGCTGGGTCCGCTGCTTTATGACATATTCATAAATGACCTGTAAAGTGGAATAACGAGTGAGGTTATCAAATTTGCAGATGACACAAAACTATTTAAAGTTGTTAAAACCCAAGAGGATTGTGGAAAATTGCAAGAGGATCTTGATAAATTAGAAGACTGGGCATCAAAATGGCAGATGAAATTTAATGTGGACAAGTGCAAAGTTATGCACCTAGGGAAGAACAACCCAAACTATGGTTACACAATGCAAGGTTCCACATTAGGAACCACCCAGGAAAAAGATTTAGGCATCATTGTGAATAACATGTTGAAACCCTCGGCCCAGTGTGCAGCGGCAGCCAAGAGAGCAAATAGAATGATAGGTATCATAAGGAAAGGAATGGAAAATAAAACAAAAGATATTATAATGCCTCTACATCTTTCCATGGTGAGACCACACCTTGAATATTGTGTGCAATTCTGTTTGCCGTATCTTAAAAAGGATATAGAGTTATTAGAAAAGGTTCAGAGAAGAGCCACCAAAATGGTAAAGGGGATGGAAGTATACTCCTATGAAGAAAGGCTAAAAAGGTTAGGGCTCTTTAACATGGAAAAGAGACGGCTGAGGGGAGATATGATAGAAGTCTATAAATTAATGAATGGAGTGGAACGGGTAAACGTAGATCGATTGTTTACGTTATCAGAATATAGAAAGACTAGGGGACATGCAATGAAGCTACAGGGTAAACTATTTAAGACTAATAAAAGAAAATATTTTTTCACTCCACGTGTAATCAAACTCTGGAATTTGTTACCAGAGGATGTAGTAAAGGCTGTTAGTGTAGCTGGGTTTAAAAAAGGTTTGGACAAGTTCCTGGAGGAAAGATCCATAAACCATTATTAAGAAGGGACCCAGGATATCAATGCTTGACCCAGTACAAGCATTGTGGAACCTGTGTCTTTTGGGGAAACTGCTAGGTACGTATGACCTAGATTGGCCACTGTTGGAAACAGGATGCTGGGCTTGATGGACCTTGGTCTGACCCAGTATGGCATACCTTATGTTCTTATTTTCTCTTGGATAGATGGCAGCATGAACGATCAGGGGAGTCAACATCTGATCCGTTCCACCAGAATCAAGGAGTCCCCACAGGGATCCCCTCTCTCCGCCCTGATGTTTAACATCTACATGCAGCCTATCTGCGATATCATCCGGTCATTCAATGTAAAGTGCCTGTTATATGCCGATGATGTTCTCCTATATATGCCATTCTCGACAGAGAGCCCCGACCTCTCCCCACTGACTGACTGTTTTAATGCAGTTTCCAACTGGCTACAAGCCCAAAACCTCCGCATTCAAAATAAGAAAACGGAGGTCCTATTCATAACAAGGAATCCAAAATTCGTCACACCACCCTGCCTGAAAGTCTCGGTAGCAGAGCTGCTTTCTAAACCCTCGATCAGATACCTAGGAGTCACCCTAGACCAGCGACTAGACATGAAGACACACATAAGCAATATAGCAAGAGCAGTGTATCATAAAATTCGATCACACAGATACCTACGCTCCCTACTGGAACCGGATGACTTCCAGAGAGTGTACCAAGCATTGATCATACCACACTTTGACTATGCAAATGCCATACTCCATGGACTCCCCCAATCCACTCTGCACCCGTTACAGCTTGCGATGAATTCAGCAGCAAGAGTTCTCCATGGTGCATCCAAGTGGGAGCACACGACACCTATCTTGAAACAGCTCCACTGGCTCCCTATAAGAGGCAGAATCACATTCAAAACCTTAATACTGACCTTTATAGTCATAAATGGGCCCTCCCCATCATACTTAACAGACCTCATACAGAGAATCCCCCCTAACAGATCCAGAAGAGCTCTAGTGGTCAATAACCTAATAGTCCCAAAAGCAATAACCAAGAGCACCCAGGCAACAGCGAAAAGGGCCTTCTAGTTATTTGCCCCAAAATGCTGGAACACCCCCCCCGCCCAGCATCAGAGCAATCACCGATCTAGCCCAGTTTAGGAAGGCTCTGAAACATTACCTTTTCCTCTTACATTACCCTGATGACTGCACCACAAGTGCCCCATCACCTAGCTAACCAAGCCAATGCAAATGGTCATATAGTTTACAATTGTACCGATGTAAATAGTTACCCAAGTTTCAACCCAAGTTCGTGTACTTGTAAAATGTAAACGCAGATCAACTTGTTTGAAATGTGTAAGTAAAGTTTTATGTAAACCGCACTGATGGGGAACAGCACGGTATATAAGAGAATGTCAATAAATAAAATAAAATAAATAAGGTGGGAAACACATAGAGCAACTGGTGTTTTGGCCATGGTTGTGCCAAGGCATCTATGCTGTGAGAACCATGCTCCCTCCAGCAACTGAAGAAGATCGGTACCTTCGCATTCGCGGCTGATGCCATGAGATCTACTTTTGGCTGCCCCCACTCCTGAACTATCGTCTGGAACGTTTGTGGGGCCAGTTCCCATTCGCCGGGATCGAGAGTGTGTCGGCTTAGAAAATCCGCCTTCACATTGCTGGTCCCCACAATATGCTGTGCTGAGAGAGCTTGGAGGTTCCTCTCCGCTCAAGGGAAGAGAAGGGACATCTCCTTTGATACCCCTGCGCACTTGGTGCCGCCCTGGCGGTTGAGGTAGAACTCTGCAGTGGTGTGGTCGCATAGGATCCGAACCGCTTGTCCCTGTAGGAACCACTGAAACTTCAGTAAGGTGAAGCGAGCTGCCCTTGCCTCGCCTCTTTTGAATGTCCATCGTGCCTCGCGTGTCATCCAAGTTCCTTGCGCTGAGTGAGAGCGACAGTGCGCTCCCCATCCGGACAGGCTGGTGTCGGTTGTCAGCAACATCCAGCGTGGATTTTCCCTGAGGAGACTGCGAGATGCGAGCCACCATTGTAGACTGCGTCGGACCTGCAGCTGTAACGGGAGACGGGTCTGGTAGTCTTCGGTCACTGGTGACCATCTGGAAAGCAAAGCACTCTAGACCGCGCATGTGCGCTTTTGCCCACGGCACGAGCTCGATGGTGGTGGCCATGGATCCCAGGACTTGGAGGTAATCCCATGCCCGGGGGGGCTCTTTGGGCCAGGAAACTTCAGAGCTGAGAATCTAGCTTTAGGAAATGGGCTCGAGTCAGGAATACACGCCCTTAACAGGTATCGAAGCGTGTTCCCAGAAATTCGCTCTCTTGAGATGGGTGAAGGCAACCTTTGGCATGGTTGACCACCCAACCGAGCTGCTGTAGGAACGCAACTACTGTCGAAACAGTGTTGCGAGCCTCTGGGAGAGAATCCGTGCGAATGAGCCAATCATCCAAGTACGGGTGAACCCTGATGCCCTGCTTACTTAAGGCTGCTGCCACAACCACCATCACCTTTGAGAAGGTTCGAAGTGCCAAGGCTAGTCCAAAGGGCATTGCCAGAAACTGAAAATGTTGCCCAAGGACTGAGAAACGCAGGAAGCGCTGGTGGTCTTCTCGAATGGGAATATGAAAATAAGCTTCCGCCAGATTTAAGGAAGCTAGAAACTCTCCCTGGCGTAATGAGTGAATGACAGATCGTAGGGTCTCCATCTGGAAATGTGGTACTCAAAGACTGCGATTGATGCCTTTGAGATCCAAAATTGGACGAAAGGAGCCATCTTTCTTGGGCACCACGAAATAGATGGAATAACGGCCTAGTCCTCTTTCTAACCGAGGGACTGGACAAATGGCCTTTATGGAGTGGAGGAGTGGCCTAGTGGTTGGGGCAAGGTACTTCAGGCCGGAAGGTTGGGGGTTCAAATCCCACTAGAGGACAGCAACCTTGGGCCGGAAGGACTGGGGTTTCTAGTCTCACAGGTGCTCCTTGTGGTCTTGGGCAAGCCACTTAACCCTCCATAGCCCATGTTCCCTGTAAAATAGTTATCTCCAAGTTATAATGCCCTGTTCAATGTAATTTCAGTTTGTTCAATGTAAACCGCACTGATGCAGAATAGCGCGGTATATAAGAGAATGTAAATAAATAAATAAATAAAAAATAAAGGAGAGGAGCCTCTGAATGTTAGTTTGAATGACCACTCTTTTTTCCGATGAGCGGCCTGGAGAGACCAGGAAGGTGTCGTGAATGGGTCGGCAACATTCGAGAGAGTAGCCGTGAGAAACTATATCAAGGACCCAGTGATCTGAAGTTATGAGTGCCCACTGCCGAGAAAGCATAGTTACTCACCTGTAACAGGTGATCTCCGGGAACAGCAGGAATTTAGTCTTCACATATGGGTATCGTTGGTACCGACGGAGTCTGTGCGGGAACGCTCCCCAGCGTCCAATTAGAAAGCTTTTGGGAGCATCCCACAGTGCCTGCGTGCTGCCTTCCCGCCTTTCCCAACTGCCTCTCTCCAGTTGAGTTTTAAAGCTGAGACAAAGAGAGAGAGAGGGAAAGGAAAGAAAAGAGAGATACAACTCCTAGGGGAGGTGGGTGGGTTGTGAATACTAAATTCCTGCTGTT
Organism: Ichthyophis bannanicus; assembly: GCA_033557465.1. Lineage (NCBI taxonomy): Eukaryota > Metazoa > Chordata > Amphibia > Gymnophiona > Ichthyophiidae > Ichthyophis > Ichthyophis bannanicus. Next base: position 225,328,004 of record CM066041.1, on the reverse strand, counting down.
CCCGGAGATCACCTGTTACAGGTGAGTAACTATGCTATCTCCAGGAACAAGCAGGAATGTAGTCTTCACATATCGGGATTCCCTAGCTCCTGATGCCAGGGAGAGACTCCAGAAGTTGTGTGCCCTTGTGAAAGGGCTCCACTTCCCCCCATGGTTCTCTGGCATCCTACCGGGAATGGTGGGTAGGAGTTGATTAAGTATGGAACAGGTGTTGTAGAACAGCCTGACCAAAAAAGGCATCCCGGCAGGAGTCCCTGTTCAAGCAGTAATGAGCTGTGAAGGTATGAACCGAGGCCCAAGTAGCTGCTCGACAGATGTCGTCAATAGACACAGAGTGAAGATGAGCCATTGACGCTGCCAGGGCCCTCACATTGTGAGCTGTGACATGGCCTTCCAGAGAAAGGTTCTTACTCTGATAGGTAAAGGAAATACATTGTGCGATCCAATTGGACAATGTTCTCTTGGAGATTGGAAGTCCCAAATGAGAAGTATCAAAAGCAACAAAGAGTTGAGAGGACTTTCTATGCTGCTGTGTTCTTTGTAAGTAAAAGGCAAGTGCTCTTTTACAGTCCAAAGTATGAAGATTCCTTTCTGCATTTGAAGCATGAGGACTTGGAAAAAATACAGGCAGATAAACTGCTTGGTTCAAATGAAAAGGTGAGGCTACCTTTGGCATAAAGTGTGGATGAGTCCTAAGGATTACCTTATCATGATGGAACCTCGTATAAGGAGGATCAGAAACCAATGCTTGCAATTCACTAATGCGACGTGCTGATGTGATTGCAATGAGAAAGATAACTTTCCAGGAAAGGAATTTCAAGGAGTTGGTAGCTAAAGGTTCAAAAGGCGGCTTCGTGAGCTGGCCAAGAACCAGATTCAGGTCCCATGCCACTGGTGGTGGCCTAATGGGAGGCTTAGTTAGAAGAAAGCCCCTCATAAATCTCGCTATGAGAGGATGAGAGGAAATAGGCTCCCATTTAAAGGCTTTAAAGAAGCTGAAATAGCACTTAAATGGACTCTTACTGAGTTAGTCTTAAGTCCTGCATTAGATAAAAGAAGGAAATTCTCCAGTAATGATTCCAGAGATATCAAAGGGGGTCAAGACCCTTCTGCGAACACCATATGGAAAACCTTTTCCACTTGAAAGCATAAGAGCGTCTTGTGGAAGGTTTCCTGTAAAGCATAAAGGATATCCTTTACTTGCTGAGAAAGGTTAAGACCATGTAGGTCTAGGCTCTCAGCAACCAGGCCCTGAGATGCAGAGCATGGGGATTTGGATGCCACAACATCTCGTCCCCCTGAGACAGGAGATCTAGAGCAGATCCGAGATCCAGAGATGGAGCTTGAGAGAGATGTAGGAGCAGAGGGTACCATACTTGCCGTGGCCAATGTGGAGCTATGAGAATCATATGGCCTCTGTCTCTCTGAAGCTTGAATAGTGTTTTGGGAATTAGGGGAATGGGTGGAAAGGCATATAGGAAGTCCTGACCCCAATGAAGGAGGAAAGCATCCCTGGCCTGACAACCCTGAGCCGGAATTCTGGAACAGAACCAGGGGAGTTTGGCATTCAGTGGAATTGCAAAGAGGTCTATGTCCGGGGTTCCCCAAATTTGAAAAATCTTTGCTACCTGGTCTGCATGGAGCGACCATTCGTGTGGGAGCAGAACTCGACTGAGTCTGTCTGCCCAAGAGTTTTGAATGCCTGGCAGATACACCACAAGGAGATAAATTTGATGCTCTCTGGCGAGGGCCCAAAGTCGCAAAGCTTTGTTGCAAAGCGACAGAGAGCCTGTTCCTCCCTGCTTGTTCAGATATAACATAGCTACTTGATTGTCCGTCTGAATTAGGACTGTCTTGTAGCTTAGCTGGGTATGGAACACTCGAAGAGCAAAGAAGATTGCTCTGAGTTCTAGGAGATTGATATGTAAGTGGGTCTCCTGTGGAGTCCAGGTGCCTTGGGTAGAGAGACCTTGCAGGTGAGCTCCTCAACCCAACTGTGAGGCATCTGTTGTTAGAGTGACCTGGGGTAGGGGCTGCTGGAAAGGGCACCCTACCGACAGGTTTTGGGTTGATTGCCACCATTGGAGAGACGAAATAAGGTGACTTGTGTTTGCTATTTTGTCTGATCGGCAGCCTGATGCCCGAGTCCACTGAGTGGATAGAGTCCATTGGGCTACTCTCATATGGAGGCGAGCATAGGGGACCACATGCACGGTAGATGCCATGTGGCCTAGTAATTGTAACATTTCCCGAGCAGTGAGATGGGTTTTCAACACTGCCTGGGAGGCTAACTGCACAATGCGAAGGCAGCAGGGCTGTGGAAGATAGGCCCTTGCTTTTCTGGTATCCAGCAAAGCTCCTATAAACTCTAGAGACTGAGTGGGAGTTAGGCTGGATTTTGGGATGTTTATGACCAGACCCAAATACTGAAGGATAAGCATTGTGCAAGATAGAGAAATCCTGGCCTCTGACTCTGATGGGGCTTGAATGAGCCAGTCGTCTAAGTAGGGGAAGATGAATATTCCTAGAGTGTGAAGAAATGCTGCTTCCACAGCCATGCATTTCGTAAACACCCTTGGTGATGAGACCAGGCCAAAAGGAAGCACCCTGTATTGGAAGTGCTTTCCCTGAAAAAGGAACCGAAGGAATCTTCTGTGAGTTGGATGGATGAGAAAGAGTAGTTACTCACCTGTAACAGGTGTTCTCCAGGAGCAGCAGGAATCAGTCCTCACTTATGGGTGACATCGACGTCGATGGAGCCCCCATGCGGAGCATTTCCCCAGCTTTCTAAGAAAGCCTTTGGGAATGCTGCACGCATGCACGGTCCCCTTCCCGCCTAAAGGTGCCATCTTGCTCAGTCCAATGACATAGCTAAAAGACAACACACAAAAATGTAAAAATGAACTATGTACAACTGCAACTCCCTGGGGAGGAGGGAGGGTTGTGAGGACCGATTCCTGCTGCTCCTGGAGAACACCTGTTACAGGTGAGTAACTACTCTTTCTCCAGGACCAAGCAGGAAGTCAGTCCTCACTTATGGGACTCCCCAGCTTCAGGCTACTGGGGACCCAGAGCTGAAAAAATGAGCTCCCTCTAGCCGCAGAATCAGAGAAAGGATTTCACTGAAAACATACCCCCACCGGTAGCCCAACCAAAGGGCTGGAGGGTAGGAGTTGCCTAAACCTCAAAGAGATTCTGGAGCACTGCCTGACCAAAAGCACTGTCCCTACGGGACTCCCTCTCCAGGCAGTAATGGGCCGCAAAAGTCTGGCTTGAGGACCAAGTTGCAGCCCTGCAGATGTCTGCCAACGGAACAGAGTGGAGATGAGCTACAGAGGCAGCCATTGCCCTGACATGGTGGACCGTGACCCGACCCTGCAAGGGAAGGTCAGCTGCCCTGTAAGCCCAGGTGATACAGTCAGCCACCCAGATGGACAAGGTACGCTTGGAGACAGGTAACCCCAAGTTATTAGGGTCAAAAGATACGAAGAGCTGAGTAGCCCTCCTACGCCCCTGCGTACGTTCAATGTAGAAGGATAAGGCCCTCCTACAGTCCAGGGTATGCAGGACTGTCTCAGCTCGGCTGGCATGGGGCCTAGGGAAGAACGTTGGAAGAACCACCTACTGGTTGAGATGGAAAGAGGAGACAACCTTTGGAAGGAACTTAGGATGAGTCCTAAGGACTACCCTGTTCCTATAGAAGCGAGTGTAAAGCCTGTCACAGACCAGGGCTTGAAGCTCACTCACTCGCCTGGCCGAGGTTAGGGCCACAAGGAATAGAGCCTTCCAAGAAAGGAAGCGGAGAGGACAGGTAGCCATCGGCTCAAAAGGTGGGCGAGTCAGTTGCTGCAAGACCACATTCAACTTCCACTCAGGGGCTGGTGGACGGAGTGGAGGCTTGAGCAAGAGCAAGCCTCTGAGAAACCTGGACACCAAGGGGTGAACCGACAGAGAGTGTCCTTCCACCAGTGAGTGGTGAGCTGCTAGAGCAGAGAGGTGGACCCGAACCGAATTGGACTTAAGGCCTTGATAGGACAAGTGCAGTAGATACTGAAGCATTACTGGTACAGTGCAGGTGAAAGGATCCTCCTTGCGCTGCTGACACCACATGGAGAACCTTCTCCACTTCAGGGCATAGGTTTTCCTGGTGGATTGCTTTCTAGAGGCCAAGACCACCTCTTCCACTTCCTGGGGTAGGCCCCAGGGAGCCAACACTACCCTTGCAGCCTCCAGGCCATCACATTGAGAGATTTGAGATTGGGGTGCAGAAGGGAACCCTGATCCTGAGAGAGAAGATCGGGTTGCAACCCCAGAGGTAGTGGTGTTTCCACGGCTAGCTGAAGCAGAAGTGGAAACCAGGGCTGCCTCGGCCACCTGGGAGCTATCAGAAATACCGAGGCCTTGTCCCTTAGGATCTTGAACAAGGTTCGGGCCACCAGAGGTGTGGGAGGAAACGCATACAGGAGGCCCTGGGACCAAGAAATCAGGAAGGCATCCGCTGCTAACCTCAGGGGGTGTGGTTGCCTGGAACAGAACCTGGGCAGCTGTCGGTTCAGGGGACTGGCAAAGAGATCTATGGATGGAAGTCCCCATCTCAGGAACATTTTCTGAACCACCAAGGGGTGTAGTTGCCACTCGTGGGGTTGCAGAATAATGCTCAACCTGTCTGCCAGGAAGTTTTCCTGGCCAAGGAGATAAACAGCCTTGAGAAACATGTTGTGTTTGAGAGCAAAAGAGCAAAGGGCCTGTGCCTCTCGACACAGGAGCCTGGACCCCGTGCCTCCCTGTTTGTTCACATAGAACATGGCCACTTGATTGTCCGTCTGGACCAGAACAGACTGGTGAGCCAAGGTGTGAGAGAAGGTTTTGAGGGCTAAGCGAATAGCCCATAGTTCCAGAAGGTTGATTTGCTGTGTGGCCTCCCATGGAGACCACAGGCCCTGGGTGCACCTGTCCAAGCAATGTGCACCCCAGCCCTGCAAGGAGGCATCGGTCGTCAACACCACTGTGGAAACAGGCACCTGAAAAGGCACCCCCTGTAATAAGTTGGGGGGGGGGTGTAGCCACCACTGTAGGGAGTCCAGGAATGGTTTGGACATCCACACTTTGTCTGTGAGGCTTCCTGTGGCTTGTTTCCACTGAGTTCGGAGACACCATTGTGCAGGCCTCATGTGGAGGTGGGCATTGGGGGTCACATGCACTGTCGATGCCATGTGGCCCAGGAGCTTTAGACAGAGTCTGGCAGAGACCTGTGGCCTGCTCAGAAACTGGTTTGCCAAGTCTATGAGTCTTTGAGCCCTGTCTCTTGGCAAGTAAGCCTTTGCTTGCAGGTAGTCCAACCTTGCCCCTATGAACTTTAGGTTCTGGGAGGGGAGCAAAGTGGACTTTGCAAAGTTTATGACAAAACCTAGGTGTTGAAGGAGGGAGACAGTTTTGAGGGTGGCTTGCCGGGGCTCCTGGGAAGTCTGACCCCTGATGAGCCAGTCGTCCAGGTAGGGGAAGACAAAAACACCCTAATTCCTTAAGTAGGCCGCCACCACCGCCAGGCACTTTGTAAAGACCCTTGGGGCGGAGGTCAGGCCAAAGGGCAGTACTCTGTACTGGTAATGGTTTCCTCCCACAATGAACCTGAGGTACTTTCTGTGGTCTGGATGAATGAGGATGTGAGTGTACGCATCCTTTAGATCTAAGGAGCATAGCCAATCTCCCTGCTGGAGGTAGGGCAGAAGTGTTTCAAGAGTAAGCATCTTGAACCTTTCTTTCTCCAAGAACTTGTTGAGATTCCTTTTTTTTTTTTAAACTTTTATTTTCGTTTTACAACAAACAAAAGTAACAACACACCAAAAGAAACAAATACACACATACAATAAAGAAAGCAACCCCAATTACCCCCCACCCCAATGCTTCTTCTCTAAGCTGATAAGAATCATCATATAAGCGCTTATATACAACAATTATTGTACATCAAACAAACAGAAGTAGAATCTGATACCAGATGAGCATGTGACAGAGATTAATACAGAATCAAACAGTCAACTGAGAGCATTGAATAGTTTGAACATAATCGTTGAGCGTTTTCTAGCAAGACCAATAGTGAATGATTTGAACGGAAGAGGCTGACATACAAGGTATTTGCGCATATTTACAATAAAGACAGATATGATTCACCTTTCAGTAGAGCTCAATAAAGAGCTATTTTCCCAATATTTCGTGATTAAGGAAATAGGAAATAACAATGCCCAGCATAAAGGCTAAAAGGAAGTAAGCCAATTTAGGAAGAGAGGGGATCCCCGCAGCTGAGCGGAGCCCCACAATCTTCCAGGAGAGGGGTTCCGGAAAATATAAAAAGAGAATGAAGACGACCCCAGACCCGACTCCAGTAATACTGTAATGCGGGACAATCATACTTAACAGGAGTTTAGTAAACCAAAGGCCACATGGCATGTCCAGCATCAAGTGCTCTGGATGGCATTCCAATTGGCTAACCTATCAGGAGTATATGTCCCCTTGGGATAGCAGTACTGAGGAGATAGGAAAAAAATCTGATCTAGATTGTAAGTGATGGGGGGGCTGAGAAAAGATGAGCTCTAAGTCGGAGGGGTGAGCAGCTTCCATATATTTACTCACACAAAATCTTTCATCAGAACTGGCAGGGTGTATAGACTCTTGGGCGGACCACTCGTTCTAGGCGGCAGTCTATCTATCAAAGGATCAAATACTTGGTGGAAGTCACCGCCGAGTAACAGTAACAGGGTCATCCACATTCGGAGCATAAATACAGATACACGTAAATTCACTATCTCCAACCTTAAAATATACACAGGCCCAGCTACCCTCCCCATCAGAGCTAGTATCTATTACAGGGGTTGGCAAAGATTTCTCAACCAAGATGGCTACCCCGCACCGCATGGAAACGGCGGGAGAATAGGCAGCCACCATATAAGGTTAGCAATAAGTTTCAGTGGTTCAACGGAGGTGAAATGGGTTTCCTGAAGAAACACTAAATCAGTATGGTCATGATTAAAATAACTAAGGATGGTCATTCTTTTGATTGGACTATTGATGCCTCTTACGTTCAGTGACAAGAGCTTACATAAGGCCATACAACAAAATCAAACATTCTGAGAAAGAAACATGATGACGCACCGAGTTGCGCGATGTCCCTCATATCAACTATAAATAACTGTACACACGATATGATAGAAAATAAGCCAATGAAAAATCATGAAGCGCCCTATATAACAGTAGAAGCACCGAAGTGCCTTAGAGAAGAAGCAAAACCCCAGAAATTACTGGCGACCTGATGTCTGCGGGGTGAAACCCCAGAGAAGGCCTAAATTGAAACATATAACCGATAAAGCTGTGCGTGCTCCGAATCCACCCGAGGTGCACATCAGGGAGGAAAAGGAGACCAAGAAGGTAGATATAAAAGAAAGAAAGGTCCAGGCAGTCTCTATTCCAGGCAATGATCACCGCATCGGGCCATTCAAAATGGCGGGCAGTTCCAGCGGAGTCCATCCGAGTTGTTGACTTAGCGCATCTGGTCTGCCTCTTTGGAATCTAAAAATGTTGCAAGCAGAGCAGGATCTTCGAAGGTTCTAGTTTGGTTATGGAGAGTCACTCTGAGCTTCGCTGGATATAAGAGGCCAAAGCGAGCCTGTAGCTGTTGAAGTCTAGGTCGAAAAGCAAGGAGTCCCTTCCGCCGGTCAACTGTGGGCTTTGCCAAGTCGGGGAAGAAAGAGACTTTATGATCTTCAAACTGCAGATGCTGAATCACCCGGGCAGCTTTGAAAATTTGCTCAACTTGCTGATACCTCAGTAAACGAAAAATAATGGGCCGGGGGTCGTCCGATTGAGTGCGATGTTGGTAGGAGCACGATATGCTCGGTCAATTTCCAGATCTCTGCAAAAGGTAATCTTCAGCAAGGAGGGGAGAGTTTTGACCAGAAATTCTCTGATATCTCCTGCTTCCGCCCCCTCTGGTACTCCGATGAGCCTTACATTGTTGCGACGGGCTCGATTATTGCAATCCTCTAACTCTTTTTGAAGATTCTGTATCTGACGCTCAGCCTTATCCAGGTTCACCAAGCGCACCGCGTGCGAATCGAGGACCCCCGCCATGTTGTCCAGCCATAGTGAAAGACCTTCAAACCGGTCCTGAAGTATACCGAAATCTTCTCGCATGGCTCGGAGCGCTTCTCCGTTGGACTGTACCAGTTCCTTCACACCACGTATTTCCTCCAAGATCTCCTGTTGCATTTCAGGGCTTACCCGAAGTGGAACCATCTTTGGTGGGGAAGACAACTCTGTTTTGGAGCGTTTTCCATGTGAAGAAGAAGGAGACCCGAAGTCCAAGCGCACTGGTTTATGGGCCGCCATTCCCCCCAAGGCACCCCGGTAAATTCGGAGTAAAATATTAAGTTTATGCAGATATTAAGTCAGGATTCTGAGTAGGCCCCTCGGGAGCTTCAGCGCGAAGCGTCTAACCCGCTGGACATCAGGCTCCGCCCCCACTTGTTGAGATTCCTGAGGTCAAGAATAGGCCTGAGGCCCCCGGTTCTATTTGGTACTAGGAAGTACCTGGAGTAGAACCCGTGACCTTGCAGGTGGGGAGGTACCAGCTCCACCACCTGGTCTAGAAGCAGACCTTGAAGTTCTTGAAGGAGGAAGTCTGTGTGCAGAGGAGGTCTTGGAGGCTCTCCTGGGAAGTAGGTAGGAGGCAACTGCTGGAAATGGAGCATATAGCCCTTGTGGACTATGCTTAACACCCAAGCATCTCCTGTAATGGGTGACCACCTGTGGGCAAACAGGACTAGACGACCTCCTGTGCAGAGATGGGACAGCAGAGGTGGAAAGGCTATGCTGTGGGATTCAAAAACCCCCTCCCTGCTGAGTGGGAGCAGGAGCCGGAGGCTTGGGGGTCTTCTGCCTACGGGGCCCATGTCCCTGCCCCATGGCCTGCTGACCCTGCTGGGGAGCTGGGGAGGCCTGGTACTGAGGGAAAGGTTTGTAGGCAGCTGCCTTCCTCGGGTAAAAGGACTTCTTACCCGAGCCCTTCTTCCTATGAGAAGGGGCAGAGGTTTTTCTGGACAGCCTTGTCCTAGTCAGGTGCTCGGTTTCGAGCTCAGCCACCTTCTCAGCCATGGGCTTGCCAAAAAGGTTTTCACCTCGGCAAGGGACATTGACCAACTTGTCCTGCACCCAGGGCTCGAGGTCTGATGACTGCAACCATGCCTGGCGTCGGGCCCCGATGCCGGCTGCCGCTACACGGGCCGAAGCCTCGAAGCCATCGTAGGCTGCTCGGGACATGAACTTAGAGCATTCCCGGATTCCCGAGGACAATGTCTTGAACCTCTGCAAAGGTTCCCCGGAGAGGCCAGCAGAGAACCCGGCAAGTTCCTTCGCCAGGTCTCGTAGGTACATGCCCATGTACAGCTGGTAAGACTGGACACGGCAAGCAATCATCGAGCCCTGGAAGCACTTTCTGCCGAAAGCATCCAGGTTCTGGGCCTCCCTGCCGGGAGGCACCGCAGAGTGCATCTTCTGGCTTTTCAGACGATGCATGGCCGATTCCACCATCATGGAATGGTGCGGCAGCTGCGCCTTCTGGAAACTAGGGCTCTTACGGAGTCGACAGATGGAATCGACCCGCTTGCTAAAAAACCGGCGCCGAGGCCGGTGCTTCCCACATCCAGAAGAGGAGCCGTTCCAGCATCGGAGGAACAGGCACAGTAAAGGACTCCTTCGGAGGAGAGTAATACTGGAGGGCCTCGAGCTCTTCGGCTCGAGGCTCCTCCTCGGGGTCCGCGGGAATCGCCAAAGCCTTAGCCATGTCCCTGACAAACTCCGAGAACCTGGTGTCCTCCAGAAGGGACCTACTCCAGGGCTCGGACTGCGGTGAGTCCGAAGGGACGCACCAAGTCCGAAAAGTATCGGGAGACTCCTCGTCCTCCGTCTCCCACGCAGACTCATCCGAAGAGGAGTCGGGGGGCTCCGACCGCACGGGCCTCGGTGGCACCCGCCCCGACGCCGAAGGCACCGGCGTCGACACCCTCGGTTCCGAGCGGGAGGTCGAGAGTGACCATGACAGAGAACGACTTCGAACCTTCATGGTCTCGAGTATCGGCTCGGTCTCCGGGGTCAACTCAGATGTCGATGTCCCGGTGGTCGGGGCAGATGCACCAGCGAGGCTGGCCATCAGTACCCGCTGCTGATCCATGAAGGCAGACAATCTGCAAGGCTGTCAGCCTGAGTCCAAGCTCAGGAGACTCAGCAGCCACCGACTCGGCTCCCTAGGAGAAGAGTCCACGAAGACAACAGGACATACGTGTCCGGCGGGCTCAGTCTCCACACGAGGTATCTTGGACGGCTTCTCCTGCTCCAAGGGCCCGGGGCGGCGGTCGGGGGTCCGAGACCTGGCCCTCGAGGAACCAGGGACCTCCTCCGACGCTGCCCTCATGAGCCGTTTCTTCCTCTTACGTTCCCGATCGGGGGACCCCCTGTCCGAGGAACCCTGGCGATGCTCGGGGTCAGACTCCCGAGACATTGAGGCCGCGGATGAGGTCCGGGCCCGGCCGGAGGTAGAGTCAGAAAAAATCCGATCTTTCTGATGCTGGCGGCTTCGTAGTGCCTTGGTGGACATTTTGCCACACGAGACACAGACCTTAGGATCATGATCCGGTCTGAGGCATCAAAGGCAGCAGTCGTGTATGTCGGTGAGAGACATCAGTTTCTTGCACCCATCACACTTTTTGAAACCACTGGAAGCCATCGGGGAAAAAAGGACACCCGCAAGGTCAAAGGACCGGCTTTCTAGGGAAAAAGACAAAAAGGGCGCGAATGCCAGCCAAGAAGGGCAAAAACCGAAAAATAGAAGACGGGCTCGATACCGCTGTACCGAACCCGGCGGAAAGGGGAACCGGCGTCGAACTGGAGAAAAAAGCACGATGAAATTGCAAGAAAAAAGTCAACTTTTCCGGGTGACATGGACAGACGTCCGGGGGGCTCCACGGAAAAAGGAAGACTGAGCAAGATGGCACCTTAGGCGGGAAGGGGACTGCACATGTGTGCAGTATTCCCAAAGGCTTTCTTAGAAAGCTGGGGAAATGCTCCGCACGGGGGCTCCATCGACATCGATGTCACCCATAAAGCAAGGACTGACTTCCTGCTTGGTCCTGGAGAACATGAGTGTACGCATCCTTGAGATCTAGATAATAAAGCCAATCCTGACTCTGAAGGTATGGCAACAGAGTTCCCAGAGAAATCATCTTGAATTTCTCTTTGAACAGGAATTTGTTCAATTCTCTGAGGTCTAAAATAGGTCTGTCCCCCCCTGTTTTCTTTCGGATAAGGAAATAGGGGGAGTAAAACCCTGTACCCTGCTGAGGAATGGGTACCTCTTCTATTGCCCCTTGGGCAAGAAGCATAGTGACCTCTTGATCTAACAGGTTGTTGAGAGAATTGAACTGTCTTACCATTGTAGGAGGGGGCATGCAAAGAAAGTGAAGCTTGTACCCCTCTTTTATAATGGAGAGAGTCCAATCTTCTGCTGTTATCTGCCCCCATCTGGGGGCAAAATGACACAACCTTCCTGGAATGGTGGAAGGCTCTGGTCCGTTGAGGGCCAGGAAGGCTACGTTCTCTAGATGGAAGTCAAAGGCCTTGTGGAGGCTGAGACTGCTGAGACGGTTGAGGCTTAGCAGTCTTTGCTTTCCTTTGTTTAGGTGGTTGCTGACCCTTTCGGGCAGGCTGACTTGCAGAACGTCCCTGCTGGGTATAAGAGGGGTAAAACCTCTTCTTTTTGGAGAAGAATGGTTTCTTGAAAGATTTCTTCCTTGCAGGATCAGCTGTAGCTTTGGATAATCTATCCAAAGTGGAGTTGTCAGCATCCAGCTCATTGGCTTTCTCTTGCCAATTTTTGCCGAAGAGATTCTCTCCTGTACAAGGGATATTGCCCAGTTTGTCCTGCACCCAGAGCTCCAAGTCAGATGCCTGGAGCCAGGCAATCCTAAGTGCACCTATGGCAATGGCAGAGGTTCTGCTTATGCACTCAAAACAGTCAAAAGCTGCACGACTGACAAACTTAGAAACATCTTGGGCATGTTTAACCAGTGTGAGAAAATCCTGCCCCTTATCAGGAAGGAGAGGGCTCAAAATCTCCAAATTACCTGTGACTTCCTTAAGGAACATTCCCATATATAAAATATAGGAACTGATCCTGGCAGAAAGCATGGAAGCCTGGAAAGTACGACGTCCAAAGGCGTCCAAAGTTCTACACTCACGTCCTGGAGGATTAGAGGCATGCCTCTTTGCACTCCTGATCCTTCTCATAGCTGATTCCACTACAATGGAGTGGTGAGGAAGCTGAGTCTTCTGAAAGCCAGGACAAGGAGGCACTCGATACATGGTATCCAGTCTACGAGAGTGAGAAGAGGTGTTTCCCACATTCTTAACATGAGATCATATGAATAGGCAAAGTAGCTGCCTCTTTAGGAGCCTTGGGATATTGCAAAATCTCCAACTCCTTTGCTCTGGGCTCTGTTTCAGGAGCCACTGTAATGGAAAGACCTCGAGCCACCTCTCTGATAACATCCTGAAAGGATATATCCTCTGGAGGAGACATCCTACGTTTAGGAGAGGAAGGCTCCTCCGGGAGAAGTACTCTGGTACCGACCGAGCTGTCAGAATCCTCAGACTCCTCCGAGGATTCAAAGTACCTCCTATCCGGATGCTCCTGTACAACATGATACCCGGGGGGAATCGGTACCAGTCTATCAGTATCGGAAGGCACAGCATGACTGGGTGCCGGCAATGCCGACACCGATGTTGATGCCGATACTTTCGGTGCCTGAACTGGTGCCGGTACCGGATGAAGTGTCTGAAGCGGTTCCGAGGGTACCAATGCCGCAAGGAGAGCTGCCAGACTGCACTCAATAGCCAGGAATCTCTGGTCTATCGATGCTGCCGATACCTGGGTACCAGTACCGGAGAAAGCAGCCGGTACCCCAGAGCATGGCACCAGTAGTTCTGCCGAGGTCGAGGCCTCGAGAACATCCTGGAGCCCCGATAATGCTTTGGAAGCTGAAGCCTCCCACTGGGGCAATTTTGCCGGTGCAAGTCCCTCAAGGGCAACGCCAGAGGCATCTCAATGCTTGGAAGGAGATCTACCCTTTGAGGACCGGCCAGACTTATGTTTAGTTACCTGAGATCCATGGGAGGAAGACGAAGCCCTGGAAGACATCGATGCCACAGAGGCTGCATCGGAGGGAAAGAAGGTGCTGAGCTTAGCAGCTCGGTTTTGCCGACCCCTCTTCAACATCCCACAGGCCATACACTCCGAAATGGAGTGGTCAGGACCTATACATTTAAGGCACCACTTGTGGGTGTCGGTGACAGATGGTACCGCCACACTTGGTACACTTCTTGAAACCCGAAGCAGGTTTTTCCCTAGTAAAGGAAATTTTGGGCCTAGTGCCCAAAATGGCGCATGCACCTGAAGAAGAAAAGTTTTGGAAAAAAATTATATATATATATATTTTGTTTTTAAAAGAAAGAAAGAAACGAACCGGCGGTACCGGTATAGCGTCGAGGGAAGGCAGACGCGACCACAAAAAAAGAAGGAGAATAGGAAAATTTTCTGCGGTGACAGGAACGACAACCTGCTGGCTCCGCGGAAAACAAAGAACTGGAGAGAGGCAGTTGGGAAAGGCGGGAAGGCGGGAAGGCAGCACGCAGGCGCTGTGGGATGCTCCCAAAAGCTTTCTAATTGGATGCTGGGGAGCGTTCCCGCGCAGGCTCCGTCGGTACCGACGATACCCATATGTGAAGACTACATTCTTGCTTGTTCCTGGAGATAAAAAGGCCAACCGTCCGCCTACAGGCGGAAGCATCTCGAGTGGGCGGACGGTCCCGTCAGTGGGAAGGACGGGAGGCTCCAGGGAACTTCCCTGAGCCAGAGTACGAGTCTGTTCCTTTGCGGGCTCCCCGAAAGGACTGAGTTCTTTGTCCAAAGTGATGGGCAGGAGCGGAAGAAGCACCTGGCTTAAAGGACCGGTATCTTTGTGAGTCTTGAGATTTAGAAAATTGCCGAAAGCCATGGGATTGAGATCCATGACAGGACGCCGCCTCTGGCCTGTCCTCAGGTAAACGTTGCGGCTTCACCTCTCCCAGATCTTTCACCAATTTATCGAGATCTTCGCCAAAAAGGAGTCTCCCTTTAAAAGGCAGCTTAGACAGATGTGCCTTGGAGGCAACATCTGCTGCCCATTGACGCAACCACAGCTATCTCCTAGCCACTGTCACCGCCGCCACAGAGCGAGCTGACAGACGTAGAAGATCATAAAAAGCATCTGCTAGGAATGCAGCGACTGATTTGAGACAAGCCAACTCCGGCTCATCTGTAAGCTGCTGAATCCATCGGAGGGAGGCCCGAGCAGCCATATCTCCACAAACTGCTGCCTTTAGGGAAAGAGTGGAAGACGAAAAAGCCGTCTTAAGCAGGCTCTCGACCTTCTGGTCTTGTTGGTCTTGGAGCGGCGCTCTGCCCTCAACCGGAATAGTGGCATGCTTAGTGACCCCGGTCACCAAAGCATCCACTTTTGGGTATGTCAGCCAATGGTCCAGGTCAGTGGGAGACCAAGGATACAAATGACCAATACGGCGTGCGGTATGCAAAGAAGAATTCGGAAAGTCCCATTCCTGAGATACCATTTGCTGCAATTCCGCTGAAAAAGAAAAAGGCTTTGGAAGGTTTACGAATACCTTGCAAAACAGGATCTGGCTGCAATAGAGCTTGGGAACTCTGTGGATCAGGCGTGTCGGTACTACCACTGAAAAACTGTCAAATGAGTTGAATAAAACTAAACTGGGAGAGGCAGTCATGCCCTCAGTCCATAGAAGAATGCAGCACCAACTTAGTAGCTCCTGGAAAAAGAGAATAATCTCCTGTATGGAGGTTTTGCAGTGTGCATATAGTCTCCAAGCAGTACCAGCTATTGGGGATTAACATCCATATAAAAAAAATGGTCTACCCCACAGGACCGAATCCACTGAACTGCTAAAGAATGAGAAATAACTACTTGCAAAGCAGTAAACCCTTGAAGAACACTAGTCAGCCACAACAGCTAAGAAATCTGACCTGCAGAAATCTGAAAAGTAATCTCGGAGGACTGGATGGTAGAAGATAGCAACCAGGAAAGAAGAGTCCCAGCAAGGTCCTGGAAGACTGGCCATCAAACTGAAGGCAACATGTCAATGATCTGAAACGCTGCAGCTAAGAGTACTCACTGACCCTCTCAGTGGAAAGTTATGGACTTCCAGGAAGAGTACCATCCCAATGTGAAATTTCAGCATAGCAAACTCAAAGCCTCAAAGAGTGACACCATTAACTACAACTGGAAGGCCTGCTGGTATCTGCAATAGGTGTTTTTCTGAAGATGAACTCTCATAAGGCATTAAAATAGCCCAGAGCAGAGACAATGGAACTAAGAATGCCAGCGAAAGTAATCCATGCTCAGATGGAAGATCTAGCAATCAAATAGGAGAATAGGAATAATTCAAACTGCTTCTTCCAGAAATGAAACCCTTCTAGCATGAAAGAGCTAATGGAGTTTGCAAGGCCAGAATAGAAAGCAAATGCTGCTTAGTTTCCCTGCTATGCCAAATAGAAACCTCCAACCCTGAAGCCTGAGATGTGCCAGTAGTAGGGGCATGTAGGAAGAATCACTAACAGTCTTTACTGAGGAAGATGTAGGAACGTTACCAATGACTGAAATGGTATTTAAAGAAGATGCTGCGGAAGAATTGAAAGAAATATCGATACACCGGGAAAATATATTACAACTATTTGATAACCTGAAGAGTAGCAAATCACCTGGACCGGATGGTATACATCCAAGGGTGTTGAAAGAACTGAAATATGAGATTGCAGACATACTATTGGTAATCTGCGAACTATCATTAAAATCATCTGTAATACCTGAAGATTGGAGGATGGCCAATGTAATGCCAATTTTTAAAAAGGGTTCCAGGGGTGATCCGGGAAACTACAGACCAGTGAGCCTGACGTCAGTACCAGGAAAAATGGTGGAAACCATTATAAAGAACAACATTTCTGAACATGTAGATAGTCATGACTTAATGGGAAACAGCCAACATGACCTTAGCCAAGGAAGGTCTTAGTCTTAATAATCTGTTATGTATTTTTGAAAGTATGAATAAACAGGTAGACAAAGGTGAACATAAGAATATAAGATATGCCATACTGGGACAGACCAAGGTCCATCAAGCCCATTATCCTGTTTCCAACAGTGGCCAATCTAGGTCATACCTACCTAGCAGTTTCCCCAAAAGACACAGGTTCCACAATGCTTGTATTGGGTCAAGCATTGATATCCTGGGTCCCTTTTTAATAATGGTTTATGGACCTTTCCTCCAGGAACTTGTCCAAACCTTTTTTAAACCCAGCTACATTAACAGCCTTTACTACATTCTCCGGTAACAAATTCCCGAGTTTGATTACACGTTGAGTGAAAAAATATTTTCTCTTATTAGTCTTAGATAGTTTACCCTGTAGCTTCATTGCCAGTGAGTCGGTTGATATAGTGTATCTGGACTTTCAGAAAACCTTTGACAAGGTCCCTCATCAGAAACTTTTGAAAAAAATTAAAAAATCATGGGACAGGGTGCAGTGTACTACTGTGGATCAGGAACTGGTTAAAAGATAGAAAGCAGAGGGTAGGGCTAAATGGGCAATTTTCCCAGTGGAGAAAGGTGAATAGCGGAGGTTGGTAGGCGGGAAGAGTACCGGAGCAATACCGGAGTGTGTGTAACTCGGGGAAAGAAAATAACTTTTTCCGGGGACAAGCCAGACAACATTTGAAGGGCTCTGCGGAAAAAAGGAGACTGAGCAAGATGGTACCCTTGGGCTCGAAGGGGACGACACGTGTGGTGGTATCTCCCAAAGGCTTTCTTTGAAAGCTGGGGGATGCTTCCGCGAGGGCTCAGTTGGTGCCGACATCACCCATATGTGAGGACTGACTTCTTGCTTGCTCCTGGAGAACCACTGCTTACACCTGGGATTAGCAGCACAGAATCTTTCTGCCTTTGGGGAATCTGACAGGTACTTGTGACTTGGATTTGCCACTGCTGGAAACAGTATACTGAGCTTGATGGACCTTTAATCTGACCCAGTATGGCATTTGGACATTCTTATGTAACATGATGCAGCAACATCTGAAATGTGCCTAGTTGGCCCCAATACCAGCAGCTCTCCTGGGAGCTGCTGCTGCTGACCAAAGTTGTTTCATTTACAGCCCCGAAGGACTCAACCACCACAAAGTTTCATGCCGCATTCAGAGCTGTTAGAAGATGTAGACCAGTAAGCTCAGCTCCTGTGCTGTCCTTAGTGCTGTTTGCTTAGTGCTCTCTAAATGAACACATGGTGATCCTGGGTGTTTCTATATGCCATGAGCCCCACTTTACTGCTGCCAGAATACCCTGTTTCTAGCCCTGTCAGCAAGCCAACCAGACTACATTCCTCAAAATGGCTGCCTTTCCCATGCAGCCCTGGCTAAGAGGCTTCTGTGAGGAAAGTTTCCAGCTCCCTGGATCTTCTTAAAAGGGCCTTCCTCCTTCTAACCACACAGCTAAAAAAAAGTTCTTGTTGTTTCCAGCCCACCCTATGACAACTGCTGCATCAGTAGGAATGGGAGCCATGCTTCTCTCTAAAGGCGCCACCATATTACTGCATGCGACTACACTCGAAAACTGGCCTCTTCTTCTGGCACGTAGAAACTCCCTCCCACATGCACTACACTGCTGCTTTTCACAGAATTTTAATCCTAACTCTCCCACTGTGTCACTGGGCCGAGCTGGCTCCATGGTAGCTTGCATATGAAGTCTCATGACACAGTGCTCAGCAGCTACATCAGTTCGCCACATTTTTTTCCATTATTCCAATGAAGTGGAGAGGAAGGTTGGGGCAACAAACAAAACAGAATTGCTGTCCTTTGAGTCACCAGGAATGGGAAAGGGAACTTAACTCCTCCAAGTTTCTTCCTAGCACTCACCACCACCTTTGTGACCTCTCAAGTCTTGCCATTCCTGCCTCAGATGATCTTCACCTGCCTAGGATTTCACACAGACCACGTCCCACTGCTGGGTTCCCCTCACTTCCAGACCCAGATTAACTAAAAAACAGACTGGCCCCTCAGAACAGCTCCTAATTTGTGTGTGTGTATATTTTTTTAAAATAAGGTACCATCTGCTGGCTGATGGGCATAAATTATTTGTTTTCGACTGGTCTGGTGAGACAAAAAGGAACAGTCATTTAATGCAGCAATACATATAGAAGAAATGAGGCTACCTGGACCACTGATTTTTAAAAATGTATTAAAAGTATTTAGCTCAAGCCTTTCAGTAGACGATCAAGGCGATTTACATTCATTTGAGTTACATGAATTTCCCTGTCCCCAGAGGGCTCACAATTAAAGTATGCACCTGAGGCAATGGAGAGTTAAAGTGGCTTACCCAAGGCCACAAGGAGTGCATTGTGGTTCATTCCAGCTCCAGGCTGCTGCCCTAACCATTAGATCACTTCTCCAATAATTATATATTAGCATAGTTAAAAAGCACACATATTTAGCCCATTGTAATCTACTTTAGCAGCTTAAACTTTTACTTACTTACCCATCTGGGTGAGAGCATCACATGGCATGGTGTCCCCGGAGTACACAATTTTCCAGCCTGTTTTGTGGACCATGCTGCAGGCAAAGGCATTTCTACAGTGACGCACCAAACAAGTCTGAAACTGCCATAAAGAGTCAGATAAAATCCAGGCTGCAATTCCACTATGATTAAAAAATAAAACAAAAACAACCTGATCCTCATCTTTCCCGCTGCTTATATGCAGGAAATGCTCTTTCAGAATGCACCAATAGGAACTGCTGGCATACTGTATTTTATTAATGAATATCTTACATAGCACTGCATTTATCATCTACAATCATCTGCTAAAATAAAGTTTCAATTGCCTATGAAATGAGTGACAAGTCAGCACATAACAAGATGACGTTTTGCTTACTGATATCCTTTCCTGTAGTCCTGCTAGACCACTCCAGACTAACGGGATATCTCCCCCTGCCTGTAGATGGAGACAGAGGAAACACCAGAAGCTTCCAGTGACATCACTAATACTTAAACTGGTGTAGCTAGGGATACTCTTCAGTATTTTCTAAGAAAGCAAATAGTAACCTCCTGGTGAACTTTTCCAGGAATCACACAATCGAACATACAGTTCCTATTCAGTAGAAAACATGCACTAAAGGAGTGCTAGCTATATACATGAGAGATATGAGCACGGCGCTGTTACTCACCTGTAGCAGGTGTTCTCCGTGAACAGTACGAAAAAGTCTTCACATATGGTGTGATGTCCTCCGACAGAGCACCGAATAGGAATGCTCCCCAGCTTCCATTGGAAACTTTTGGGAGCCTCCATCATGCATGCACGCCTGCCATGGCGCCATCTTATTTCTAGTAAGATACAAAGGTAGTAGCCAAAAACAACTCCACAGGGAGGTGGGAGGGTTGTGAGGACTTATTTCTGCTGTTGACAGAGAACACTTGCTACAGGTGAGTAACTACAATTTCTCCATGAACAAGCAGGAAGAAGTCCTCATATATGGGAATCTCAAGCTACCGATCCCGAAAACAGCCCAACCAGGGCAAAAAACCCCAGAACAGCCAGCATGTGTAGTCCCCTCCTTGGGACTCGACCGATTCAACGTTCATGACATACATCTATATCAGGACGACTCTTTTGGTAGCCTGGACAGACAGAAGGGCCGGTGGGAAGGAGTTGAACCTAAGTCCCAAACAGACACAGGAGTACAGCCTGGCCAAAGTTACTGTCAAGCAGAGAATCCCTCCAGGCTGTTGTGGGCTGTAAAGGTGTCGAGCCCTGCAGATCTCTGTGGAGATCGAGCACAGGTTGGGAAAGTACCAGTCCGAAAACGTGGCAGAGGGGGTAAAAACAAGCCTTTATTATCCAGGGAATGAGTGGTGCCAACACCCGACACTGGCCGTGTTTCGTATGAAACTTCTTCAGGGGTATGGCTCAACTACAAGTAAATACATAAATAGATAAAACCAAAACCATAAAAAACATATCAATGGTTAATAAAATAAACATAACAATAAATATCATTATTATTAAAAGACATCTAAAAACAAAACTCAAAAGAGCGAACTACTTGACGAACAATAACATAGTTATAACAGCTGATGTAGACAAAACTCATAATGAATTATAGATTTAAAATACAAGATAGCAACCAAGGTACATCAGAATGCAACAAAATGTATCAACATTGCATATTATTATAAAAGACCAATTCAATAAATAATTAAAATTCATAACTAATATAAAATTCCATAGTAAACAATGTGAATACATCAATTATTAAAAAATAAAAAATAATTAAATACAGTAGAGAAATAAATACAATAAAAGAGGAGGACAGTAGTAAAGAAATGTTGGCTTACAGGTCTTCAAGTATGAAAAGAGTCCGTTGCTCCATGATTTTTATTTAATATTTAAACGGGCCATCAGCGTGTTTTGCAGAACGTGCACATGACTCTCGTTGGAGACCTTTCTTTCCCCTGTTTTTTCAATGTTAGTCACAAGTTTAAACAGTTGGTTTAATTTTTAATTATCTATTATTTATTTTTTAAGGCACGTGATCTCTCAGATCGTATCCCTAAATGGGTTCACTCAGACAATACATGATCTAAGTGGTAGGTTCATTGTTTTTTGTCCTCTGCCAACATTTGTTTACTACTGTCCTCCTGCTCCTTTTTTGAATCTGTAGTCCTCCTCTGCAATATTATTTGGTATACATATAACTTTGGTTTATTTATATATTTATATTTTTACTTTTGATATGCATAATATGTTATATTTATGATTATATTTTTTAATTGTTATATGTCCTTATTAGTTCTCTCCTATGGGGGTCCTCCCCTCCATTTTTTTATTCCTTTTATCCTTTTTATCTCTTTTATTGTATTTATTTCTCTACTGTATTTATTTTTTATTTTTTAATAATTGATGTATTCACATTGTTTACTATGGAATTTTATATCAGTTATGAATTTTAATTATTTATTGAATTGGTCTTTTATAATAATATGCAATGTTGATACATTTTGTTGCATTCTGATGTACTTTGGTTGCTGTCTTGTATTTTAAATCTATAATTCATTATGAGTTTTGTCTACATCAGCTGTTATAACTATGTTATTGTTCGTCAAGTAGTTCGCTCTTTTGAGTTTTGTTTTTAGATGTCTTTTAATAATGATATTTATTGTTATGTTTATTTTATTAACCGTTGATATGTTTTTTATGTTTTTGGTTTTATCTATTTATTATTTACTTGTAGTTGAGCCATACCCCTGAAGAAGTTTCATACGAAACACGGCCAGTGTCGGGTGTTGGCACCACTCATTCCCTGGATAATAAAGGCTTGTTTTTACCCCCTCTGCCACGTTTTCGGACTGGTACTTTCCCTGCCTTCGTGGCAGTTAGCTGTTCTTTTGTTGGGATCGAGCACAGGTTGGCCATGGAAGCAGCCATGGCCTGGACACTGTGAACCACGATATGACCCTCAAGGCTCGGACCTGCCTGAGCACAGGGGAAAGAAATTCAGTCTGCCACCCAAATGGATAGAGTGCATTTAGAGAGCCACTCTCAGCTCGTGCATTCTGGTCCACTCGAGGTAGAAAGCCAAAGCAGGTTTACAAACCAACGTGTGCAGCTGGGCCTCTACTCTGTTGGTGTGAGGCCTAGGAAAAAAGGTGGGCAAGACCACCGACTGATTCAGGTGGAAAGCAAAGAGCACCTTGGGTAAGAAACACTGCACCATCTGGATGTGATGGTACCTAGTGGAAGAGCTCAGAGAAGAGTGGCGAGACTGAGGAGAATTCAAGACAGTGAAAAGTACATTGATGAGATGCTTCTTGCAACATCCAAGTTCTCCAGCAGAGGAAAAGTTGGGGGCCTAAAGAATGACAAGGGTGGACACAAGTCACCAGGACCTGTAGAATTACCAAATCCAACTCCTCCAGCCCTTGAACTGAAGAACAATTATGCAGCCCTGGAAGTAGAGGTGGTTAAAGCATCCCTGGAAAAGGAAGAACCAGAGCTCAAGCACCCCAAAGATGCAGAATCAGTGACCACAAGGAGCGAAGGGTAGTGGTAGTTGGTGACTGTCTTCTGAGGGGTACCTGAGACATCAATCTGCTGACCAGACTTGATGTCCAGGTAGGTATGCTGTCTGTCAGGTGCCAAAATCCGAGAAGTTATGGAGAGTTTGCCGAGACTCATCAAGCCAACCTGATCATGCTTATCCATGTCGGCACAAATGATACTGCCAGGTATTC
This sequence comes from Ichthyophis bannanicus, assembly GCA_033557465.1. Classification (NCBI taxonomy): domain Eukaryota; kingdom Metazoa; phylum Chordata; class Amphibia; order Gymnophiona; family Ichthyophiidae; genus Ichthyophis; species Ichthyophis bannanicus. Next base: position 225,305,567 of record CM066041.1, on the reverse strand, counting down.
CTCTGAGCGTATCAAAAGTGACTTCATGGCTCTAGGACAGAGGGTGAGGCAGATAGGGGTGCAGGTGGTGTTCTCTTCAATTCACCCCATTGAGAGTAAAGGCCAAGGCAGAGAAGCTTGCATCCTGGAGATGAATGCATGGCTGCATGGATGGTGTCCTCGAGAGCGTTTTGGTTTCCTGGAAGTCATCGCTCCCAGTGTGCAGCAGCGGCCAAGAGAGCAAATAGAATGTTAGGTATCATAAGGAAAGGAATAGAAAATAAAACAAAGAATATTATAATGCCTTCTGTATCGTTCCATGGTGCGACCGCACCTTAAATACTGTGTGCAATTCCGGTCGCGGTATCTTAAAAAGGATATAGCGTTATTAGAAAAGGTACAGAGAAGAAGCACCAAAATAGTAAAGGGGATGGAAGGATATCACTATGAAGAGAGGCTAAAAGGTTCGGGCTCTTCAACCTGGAAAAGAGATGGCTGAGGGAAGATATGATAGAGGTCTATAAATTAATGAAAGGAGTGGAACGGGTAAACGTAGATTGATTGTTTACGTCATCAGAATATAGAAAGACTAGGGGACATGCAATGAAGCTACATGGTAACCTATTTAAGACTAAAAAGAGAAAATATTTTTTCACTCAACGTGTAATCAAACTTTGGAATTTGTTAACGGAGAATGTGATACCTGGGTACAAACTATATCGTAATGATAGAGTTGATCAAATTGGTGGAGGGGTTGCTCTCTATGTTAGAGAGGGCATTGAGTCAGAAAGGATTAAAGTTTTGCAGGAAACAAAATCTGCTGTAGAATCTATATGAATTGAAATTCCATGTAAAAGGGGGAAGGCAATGGCAGTGGGGGTGTACTATCGACCGCCTGACCAGAATGACCAAATGGATGATGAAATGTTCAAAGAAATCAAGGAAGCTAACAAAAGTTACAGCGCAGTAATAATAATGGGTGATTTCAACTACCCCGGTATCGACTGGGTCAGTGTCACGTCAGGACATGCTAGGGAGATAAAGTTCCTAGATGAAATAAATGACTGCTTCTTGGAGCAGCTGGTTCATGAACCGACCAGAGGGGAAGCCATATTAGATCTAGTCCTTAGTGGAACACCAGATCTAGTGCAAGAGATAAGGTTGTTGGGGCCACTTGGCAATAGTGATCATAACATGATCGCCTTTGATTTAATTAGTGGAGGAGAGATAGTAAGGAAATCCACAGTACTACCTTTTAACTTTCGAAAGGGAGACTATGATAAAATGAGGAAAACAGTTAAGCAAAAACTAAAAGGAGCAGTTGCAAAGGTTAAAGACGTACATCAGGCTTGGCTGTTGTTGAAAAATACTATCTTGGAAGCCCAGACCAGCTGTATTCCATGCTTTAAGGAAAGTGGAAGGAAGTCCAAAAAACTGCCAGCATGGTTTAAAGGTGAAGTCAGAGAGGCTGTTGTTGCCAAAAAAGCATCTTTCAGGAAATGGAAAAAAGAGCCAAACGACGAAACCTGGAAAAAGCACAAGCACTGCCAAATCAAATGCAAGGCATTGATAAAGCAGGCAAAGGGAGAATTTGAGAAGAAGCTTGCTGTGGAAGCAAAAACGTGAAATAAAGATTTTTTCAAGTACATTCATAGCAAAAAACCTGTGAGAGAGTCAGTTGGTTAATTAGATGATAGAGGAGTTAAAGGGGCACTAAGAGGCAACAAGGCGATAGCGGAGAGACTGAATGAATTCTTTGCTTCGGTCTTTACTGAGGAAGATGTAGGGATGTTACCCATGACTGAAGTGGAATTTAAAGGTGCGGAAGAATTGAAGGAAATATCGATACATCGGGAAGATGTATTACAACTATTAGATAAACTGAAGAGTAGCAAATCACCTGGGCCGGATGGTATACATCCAAGGGTGTTGAAAGAACTGAAATATGAAATTGCAGACCTGCTATTAGTAATCTGTGAACTATCATTAAAATCATCTCTAATACCTGAAGATTGGAGGATCGCCAATGTAACACCAATTTTTAAAAAGGGTTCCAGGGGTGATCCGGGAATCTACAGACCGGTGAGCCTGACATCAGTACCGGGAAAAATGGTAGAAACCATCATAAAGAATAAAATTACTCAGCATGTAGATAGTCATGACCTAATGAGAGACAGCCAACATGGCTTTAGACAAGGAAGATCTTGTCTTACTAATCTGTTATGTTTTATTGAAGGAGTGAATAATCAGGTGGACAAAGGTGAGTCGGTTGATATTGTGTATCTGGACTTTCAGAAAGCCTTTGACAAGGTCCCTCATGAGAGACTTTTGGCAAAACTAAAGAGTCATGGGATAGGAGGCAGTGTACTATTGTGGATCAGGAACTGGTTAAAAGATAGAAAGCAGAGGATAGGGCTAAATGGCCAATTTTCCCAATGGAGAAAGGTGAATAGTGGTGTACCCCAGGGATCTGTGCTGGGTCCGCTGCTTTTTGACATATTCATAAATGACCTGGAAAGTGGAATAACGAGTGAGGTTATCAAATTTGCAGATGACACAAAACTATTTAAAGTTGTTAAAACCCAAGAAGATTGTGGAAAATTGCAAGAGGATCTTGATAAATTGGAAGACTGGGCATCAAAATGGCAGATGAAATTTAATGTGGACAAGTGCAAGGTTATGCACCTAGGGAAGAACAACCCAAACTATGGTTACACGATGCAAGGTTCCACATTAGGAACTACCACCCAGGAAAAAGATTTAGGCGTCATTGTGGATACCATGTTAAAACCCTCGGCCCAGTGTGCAGCAGCGGCCAAGAGAGCAAATAGAATGCTAGGTATGATAAGGAAAGGAATGGAAAATAAAACAAAAGATATTATAATGCCTCTATATCGTTCCATGGTGAGACCGCACCTTGAATATTGTGTGCAATTCTGGTCGCCGTATCTTAAAAAGGATATAGCGATTTTAGGAAAGGTTCAGAGAAGAGCCACCAAAATGGTAAAGGGGATGGAAGGATACTCCTATGAAGAAAGGCTAAAAAGGTTAGGGCTCTTTAACCTGGAAAAGAGACGGCTAAGGGGAGATATGATAGAAGTCTATAAATTAATGAACGGAGAGGAACGGGTAAACGTAGATCGACTGTTTACCTTATCAGAATATAGAAAGACTAGGGGACATGTAATGAAGCTACAGGGTAAACTATTTAAGACTAATAAAAGAAAATATTTTTTCACTCCACGTGTAATCAAACTCTGGAATTTGTTACCGGAGGATGTAGTAAAGGCTGTTAGTGTAGCTGGGTTTAAAAAAGGTTTGGACAAGTTCCTGGAGGAAAGGTCCATAAACCATTATTAAAAAGGGACCCAGGATATCAATGCTTGAACCAATACAAGCATTGTGGAACCTGTGTAGCTTGGGGAAACTGCTAGGTACATATCACCTAGATTGGCCACTGTTGGAAACAGAATACTGGGCTTGATGGACCTTGGTCTGACCCAGTATGGCATATGTTCTTATGTAGTAAAAGCTGTTAGTGTAGCTGGGTTTAAAAAAAGGTTTGGACAAGTTCCTGGAGGAAAGGTCCATAAACCAATATTAAAAGGGACCCGGTATATCACTGCTTGACCCAATACAAGCATTGTGGAACCTGTATCTTTTGGGGAAACTGCTAGGTACTTGTGACCTAGACTGGCCACTGTTGGAAACAGGATACTGGGCTTGATGGACTTTGGTCTGACCCAGTATGGCATATCTTATGGACCATGGGATGCTATTCCAAGCGTTTAAGAGCAGAGATGGCATCCATCTGTCCAAGAAGAGTCAACGTGTCTTCAGTAGCAGACTGGCTAACCTACTGAAGAGAGCTTTAAAATAATTCATCGGGGATGAGTGAAGAAAACCCCTCGAAAGTCCCCGGGTAAGTGAAACATTAAATACCTTAACAGAAATAGGTAAAAGGGGCAACATCTGGAAGGCACTCTCTATAAATGCTAGTAGCATGGGAAATAAGATCACAGATGTTGAGGCTTTAATGGGATAGGCTGACTTGACTTAGTGGCAATAACAGACATGGTTCACAGATAACCCAGGCTATACTTTATTCAGAAGGGACAAGGTAGGAAGAAGGGGAGAAGAGGCACTATGTAAAAAATATTATTAAAGCTATGGAAATACAGAGCTTAAAAGGGAGAAAGGAGGCACTGTGGATTAAACTAGAAAGAGGGAAAGAGAAATATATTTGCATATTTATTTTTATTTATTTTATTTTTTAATTATTTTATTTTTTAATTATTTAACATTTCTTATATACCGCCTTTCATGATATCAAGGCGGTTTACATTGAACAAACTGAAATGATATTGAACAGGGCATTATAACTTGGAGATTTACCTATTTTACAGGGAACATGGGCAATGGAGGCTTGCCCAAGACCACAAGGAGCACCTGTGGGACTAGAAACCCCAGTCGTTCCGGCCCAAGGTTGCTGTCCTCTAGTGGGATTTGAACCCCCGACCTTCCGGCCTGAAGTACCTTGCCCCAACCACTAGGCCACTCCTCCCTCCTCACTGGCTGAAGAGGAGGTGGACAGAGAGTTAACTGAAGACATATGCAGCATTGCCAGGAAAGGGGAAGTGCTACTGATAGGGGATTTCAATATGCCAGATGTTGATTGGCACATTCCTGCTGTAGTATCACCTAGAAGTAAGGAGATCCTGATTTTCTACAGGGAGAACTTTTCAGGCAACTGGTAAGAGAACCCACACGTAAAGGGGCCATACTGCTTACCAATGGTAAAAGTGTTTCTGATGTTATAGAGGGAGATCATTTTGCATCCGGTGATCACTAGATAGTGTGGGTTCAGTATTAGGACTAGGGCTTATAAAATCCATTCAAAAGCGAGGGTCTTAGACTTTAGGAAAACTAACTTTGTCAAGATGGGCCAATACCTCAGGGAGTCGTTAGCAGGATGGGAACAGCTGGGGGATGTAGAAAAACAGTGGGGAAAAACTGAAAGGGGATATTTTAAAAGAAACCAATCTTTTGTTAAAATGGTAAATAAAGGTAAAACGAAAAGGAAACTGCTATAGTTTTTGAAAGAAGTAGCTGAAAAGGTGAAGAAAAAGAGGGAGGCCTTCATGAAATACAAGAGATCACAGAGAGAGGAAGACCGGCATCTGTATTTGGAAAAACTTAGAGAAGCTAGCAAAGTAGTCAGGAAAGCACAGATTCAAAAAGAGGAGGAAATAGCCAATGCAATAATGGGGGATAAGATATTTTTCAGATATGTTAGTGAGAAGAGGAAGGGCAAAAGTGGTATTGTCAGACTCAAGGGTGAAGGGGAAAAATATGTAGAAGCTGATGAGGATAAAGCGGAATTGCTTAACAAATATTTCTGTTCTGTGTTCACAGATGAAGAACCAGGAGCAGGACCTCAGAAAACACCCACAAACAGGAACAGAAGCAAGGGGAATCTTGAACAATTTTCAGACAACTGTGTTCATGAGAAGCTTGTTAAATTTAAAGTAGACAAAGCGATGGGACTGGATGGGATACACCCAAGAATACAGAGGGAACTTGGGGACGTTCTAGCAGCTCCACTGACTGACCTTTTCAATGACTCGGAGTCAGAAGTGGTGCCAGACGACTGGAGAGGAGCGAATGTGGTCCCTTTACACAAAAGCGGAAGAAACGATGTGTTTATGTTTATTGAGCTTAATATACCGCCCTTCAGTAAACTACAGTCCGATTAGTTTAACCTTGGTGGTGAGTAAATTATTGGAAGCGCTGCTGAAAGTGAAAATAGTGATGTTTCTGGAGTCCAATGGATTACCGGATACGAGGCAGCATGGATTCACCAGAAGCAGGTCTTGTCAAACAAATCTGATTGATTTCTTTGATTGGATGACCAGGGAGTTGGACCAAGGGAGAGCCCTAGATGTGGTAAATTTTGATTTCAGTAAAGCGTTTGACACTGTTCCTCACAGGCGACTTAAGCATAGTTACTCACCTGTAACAGGTGATCTCCGGGAACAGCAGGAATTTAGTCCTCACATATGGGTATCGTTGGTACCGACGGAGCCTGTGCAGGAACGCTCCCCAGCATCCAATTAGAAAGCTTTTGGGAGCATCCCACAGCGCCTGCGTGCTGACTTCCCGCCTTTCCCAACTGCCTCTCTCCAGTTGAATTTTAAAGCTGAGACAAAGAGAGAGAGAGGGAAAGGAAAGAGATAGAGAGATACAACTCCTAGGGGAGGTGGGTGGGTTGTGAGGACTAAATTCCTGCTGTTCCCGGAGATCACCTGTTACAGGTGAGTAACTATGCTATCTCCAGGAACAAGCAGGAATGTAGTCATCACATAGGGGGACTCCCTAGCTTTAGGTGCCAGGGAGAGATCCCAGAAGTTGTGTGTCCCTGAACAGGGCTCCACTTCCCCTCATGGATCTCTGGCATCCTACCAGGGATGGCGGGTAGGAGTTGATTAGGTATGGAACAGGTGTTGGAGAACAGCCTGACCAAACAAGGCATCCCGGCGGGAGTCCTTGTCCAAGCAGTAATGGGCTGTGAAGGTATGAACCGAGGCCCAAGTGGCTGCTCGACAGATGAGCCATTGAGGCTGCCATGGCTCTCACATTGTGAGCTGTGACATGGCCCTCCATAGAAAGGTTCTTACTCTGATAGGCGAAGGAAATACACTGAGCAATCCAGTTAGACAGTGTTCTCTTGGAGACTGGAAGTCCCAAATGAGAAGGATCAAAAGCAACAAAGAGTTGAGAGGACTTTCTATGTTGCTGTGTTCTTTGTAAGTAAAAGGCTAAAGCTCTTTTACATTCCAAAGTATGAAGATTCCTCTCTGCATTTGAATCATGAGGCCTTGGAAAAAACAGGTAGGTAGATCGCTTGGTTCAGATGAAAAGGTGAGACCACCTTTTGAATAAAGTGTGGATGAGTCCTAAGGACTACCTTGTCATGATGGAACCTTGTATAAGCTGGATCAGCTACTAGCGCTTGCAACTCACTAATGCGGCGTGCTGATGTGATTGCAATGAGAAAGATAACCTTCCAAGAAAGGAATTTCAAGGAGGTAGTAGCTAAAGGTTCGAAAGGTGGCTTCATGAGTTGCTCAAGAACCAGGTTTAAGTCCCATGCCACGGTGGTGGCCTAATGGGAGGCTTAGTTAGAAGAAGGCCTCTCATAAATCTTGCTATAAGAGGATGAGAGGAAATAGGCTGTCCATTAAGAGGCTTAAAGGAAGCTGCAACACACTCAAATGGACTTTTACTGAATTAGTCTTAAGACCTGCATTGGATAAATGAAGGAGATACTCCAGCAATGATTCCAGAGGTATCGCAAGGGGGTTAAGACCCTTCTGCAAACACCATATGGTAAACCTCTTCCACTTGAAAGCATAAGAGCGTCTTGTGGAAGGTTTCCTGGAAGCAAAAATAATATCTTTTACTTGCTGAGGGAGATTAAGATCATGGAGATCTAGGCCTTCAGCAACCAAGCCCTGAGATGCAGAGACTGGGGATTGGGATGCCATAATATTCCGTCCTCCTGAGATAGGAGATCTGGAGCAGACCCTAACTCCAGGGAGGGAGCTTGAGAGAGATGTAGAAGCAGAGGGTACCACACTTGCCGTGGCCAATGTGGAGCTATGAGAATCATATGGCCTCTGTCTCTCTGAAGCTTGAATAGGGTTTTGGGAATTAGGGGAATGGGTGGAAAGGCATACAGGAAGTCTTGACCCCAGTAAAGGAGGAAAGCATCCCTGGCCTGAGTCCCCTGAGCTGGAATTCTGGAACAGAACCGGGGAAGCTTGGCATTCCATGGACTTGCAAAGAGGTCTATGTCCAGGGTTCCCCAAAGTTGAAATATCCTGGCCACCTGGTCTGCATGCAGAGACCACTCGTGTGGAAGCAGAACTCGACTGAGTCTGTCTGCCCAAGAGTTTTGAATGCCTGGAAGATCACTGCCAGAAGATGAATCTGATGCTCTCTGGCGAGGGCCCATAGTCGCAAAGCTTCATTGCAAAGCGACAGAGAGCCTGTCCCCCCTGCTTGTTCACATAGAACATGGCTACTTGATTGTCCGTGTGAATGAGGACTGTCTTGTAGCTGAACAGGGTGTGGAACACTCGCAGAGCAAGGAAGATTGTTCTGAGCTCCAAGAGATTGATATGTAGATGACTCTCCTGTGGAGAACAGGTGCCCTGGGTGGAGAGGTCTTGCAGATGAGCTCCCCAACTCATTGGAGAAGCATCTGTTGTGAGAGTTGCTTGGGGTAAGGGTTGTTGAAAAGGGGACCCCAGCAACAGGTTTTGAGTGGACTTCCACCACTGGAGGGACAAAATAAGGCGACTTGTGTTTGCTATTTTGTCTGACAGGCATCCTGATGCCTGGGTCCATTGAGTGGTTAAAGTCCACTGGGCTGCCCTCATATGGAGGCGAGCATAGGGAACCACATGTACAGTAGATGCCATGTGGCCTAGTTGTTGTAACATTTCTCGAGCAGTGAGATGAGGCTTTAGCACTGCTTGAGAAGCTAACTGCACCATGCGAAAGCAGCGGGCCTGAGGGAGATAGGCCCTTGCCTTTCTGGTGTCCAGCAAAGCTCCTATGAACTCTAAAGACTGAGTTGGAGTTAGACTGGATTTTGGGATGTTTATTACAAGACCCAAATACTGAAGGATACGCATTGTGCAGGATAGAGAAGTCCTGGCCTCTGACTCTGTTGGGGCTCGAATGAGCCAATCGTCTAACTAGGGGAAGACGAATATTCCTAGAGTGCGGAGAAATGCTGCTATGACAGCCATGCATTTCGTGAACACCCTTGGTGCTGAGGCCAGGCCAAAAGGAAGCACCCTTTATTGGTAGTGCTTTCCTTGAAAAAGGAACTGAAGGAACTTTCTGTGGGTTGGATGGATGAGGACATGGGTGTACGCATCCTTGAGATCTAAAGAACAAAGCCAATCCTGACTATGAAGGTATGGCAGCAGAGACCTGAGAGAAATCATTTTGAATTTCTCTTTGACAAGGAATTTGTTCAATTCTCTAAGGTCTAAGATAGGTCTGTATCCCCCTGTTTTCTTTGGAATAAGGAAATAAGGGGAGTAGAACCCTGTACCCTGCTGATGAATGGGTACTTCTACTGCCCCTTGGGCAAGAAGAATAGCGACCTCCTGCCCTAACGGGTTGATGAGAGAGGTCAGAGAATTGAACTGCCTTACTATTGTGTGAGGGGGCATGCTTGAAAAATGAAGCTTGTACCCCTCCTTTATGATGGAGAGTGTCCAATGCTCTGCTGTTATCTGTCCCCATCTGGGGGCAAAGTGACATAACCTTCCTGGAATGGTGGAAGACTCTGGTCCCCCGAGAGCCAGGAAGGCTAAGTTCTCTAGCTGAAAGTCAAAGGCCTTGTGGAGGCTGAGACTGCTCTGACGGTTGAGGCTTAGCAGTCTTTGCTTTCTTCTGTTTGGGTGGTTGCTGACCCTTCTTGACAAACTGACCTGACGAACGTGCCTGCTGAGCATAGGCAGGATAATATCTTTTCTTCTTAGAAAAGAATGGTTTCTTGAAAGATTTATTTCTAGCAGGATTAGCTGTGGACTTGGATAATCTATCCAAGGTGGAATTTTCAGCATCCATCTCATTGGCTTTTTCCTGCCAATCTCTACCAAACAGGTTCTCACCAGTACAAGGGATATTTCCCAAATTGTCTTGTACCCAGAGCTCCAGATCAGATGCCTGGAGCCAAGCAGTTCTACGTGCACCTATGGCAATAGCAGAGGTCCTGCTTATGCATTCAAAACAGTCAAAGGCTGCACGGTTGGCAAATTTAGAAACATCCTGGGCATGATTGACCAAAGTAAGAAAATCCTGTCTTCTATCCTCAGGAAGAATAGGACTTAAAGCTTCTAAATCATCTGTGACCTCCTTCAGGAACATTCCTATGTAGAGACTATAGGAACTGATCCTGGCAGAAAGCATGGAAGCTTGGAAGACCCGACGTCCAAAAGCATCCAGGGTTCTGCACTCACGTCCTGGAGGATTAGAGGCATGCCTCTTTGCACGCTTGATCCTTCTCACAGCTGATTCCACTACAATAGAGTGATGAGGAAGCTGAGTCTTTTGGAAAACAGGACAAGGAGGGACTCGATACATAGTATCCAGTCTGCGAGAATGAGGAGAGGTGGTAAGAGGTGTCTCCCACATCCTTAACATGAGATCATATAAAATCTCATGAATGGGCAAGGTAGCTGCCTCCTTAGGAGTTTTGGGATATTGTAGAATTTCCAACTCTTTGGCCCTTGGCTCTGTTTCAGGGGCCACAGTAATGGATAGACCCCGAGCCACCTCCCTGATAAAATCCTGGAAGGAAATATCCTCTGGAGGAGACATCCTGCGCTTAGGGGAGGAGGGCTCCTCTGGGAGAAGCATTCCCACATCGACAGAACTGTCAGAATCCTCAAATTCTTCTGAGGACTCGAAGTACCGTCTGTCCGGATGCTCTTGAAGAGCCCGATACCCGTACCGACCGAAGTCGGTACCGGGAGTAACCGGTACCGGGATATCGGTACCGGAGGGCATCGGATGACTAGGTACTGGCAAAGAGACACCGATGCCGATGCTATCTGTACACGGTACTGGTACCAATGCCGGGGCCGGTGCCGGCTGAATTGTCTGTCGCGGTTCCGAGGGCGTCGATGCCGCAAGAAGAGCCACCAGACTGCGCTCAATAGCCAGGAATCTCTGGTCTATCGATGCTGCCGATGCCTGGATGTCAGTACCGGAGAAAACCGCCGGTAACCCAGAGCATGGCACCAGCAGTTCTGCAGAGGTCGAGGCCTCGAGAACATCCTGGAACCCCGATAATGCTTTGGAAGCCGAAGCCTCCCACCGGGGCAATTTTGCCGGAGCAGAATCCTCAAGGGCAACGCCAGAGGCATCTCGATGCTTAGAAGGAGATCTACCCTTTGAGGACCGGCTGGACTTATGTTTAATTACCTGAGATCCACGGGAAGAAGAGAAAGCGCTGGAAGACGTCGATGCCACTGAAGCTGCATCAGAGGGAAATAGGGTACTGAGCTTAGCAGCTCGGTTCTGCCGACCTCTTTTTTTTTTTTTTAGAAAGCGTAGTTACTCACCTGTAACAGGTGTTCTCCAGGAGCAGCAGGAATCAGTCCTCACATATGGGTGACGTCGGCGCCGACGGAGCCCTCGCGGAGCAATTTTCCCCAGCTTTCAAAGAAAGCCTTTGGGAATTGCAGCGCGCATGCGCGGTTTCCTTCCCGCCCAAGGGTGCCATCTTAGCCAGTCTGATGACATAGCTAAAAGACAGCATAAAAATTTGCAAAAAAACTTAAGCAGATGATTGCAACTCCAAGGGGAGGAGGGAGGGTTGTGAGGACTGATTCCTGCTGCTCCTGGAGAACACCTGTTACAGGTGAGTAACTACGCTTTCTCCAGGACCAAGCAGGAAGTCAGTCCTCACATATGGGACTCCCAAGCTTAAGGCTACCGGAGACCCTAAGCACAAAAATGAGCTCCCTCTAGCTCAGCAGCACCGAAGGAAGGAATCTTCACTGAATTATTACCCACCGGTAGCCCCCATCCGGGATGGAGGGTAGGAGTTGCTCAAACCTCGAAGAGATTTCGGAGGACTGCCTGTCCGAAAGCACTGTCCCTGCGGGACTCCCTCTCGAGACAGTAATGGACCGCAAAAGTCTGGCTCGAAGACCAAGTAGCGGCCCGGCAGATGTCTGCCAGCGGAACAGAGCGGAGGTAAGCCACTGACGTAGCCTTCGCCCGAACACAATGAGCCGTGACTCGACTTTCTAACAAGAGTCCGGCTGCCCCATAAGCCCAAGCGATACAGTCAGCAACCCAGATGGACAGAGTACGCTTGGAGACCGGGAGCCCCAATTTATTGGGGTCAAAAGACACAAAAAGCTGAGCAGCTTTACGGTGCTCCCGCGTACGGTCAAGGTAGAAGTTCAATGCCCTTCTACAGTCCAGGGTATGTAGGACCATTTCAGCTCGGCTGGAGTGTGGCCTGGGAAAGAAGGTCGGAAGTACCACCTCCTGATTGATGTGAAAAGGGGAGACCACTTTTGGAAGAAATTTTGGGTGAGTCCGTAGGACTACCCTATTTTTGTAGAACCGAGTGTAAGGGGGATCAGACACGAGGGCCTGCAATTCACTTACGCGTCTAGCGGAAGTGAGGGCTATCAGGAATAAAGTTTTCCAAGAAAGGAAACGGAGAGAACAGGTAGCCATAGGTTCAAAAGGCGGACAGGTGATCCGCTGTAAAACCACATTTAGATCCCAGTCAGGAGCTGGCGGGCGCAGAGGTGGTTTAAGTAGAAGGAGACCTCGGAGAAACCTTGCTACGAGAGGGTCGCTGGAAAGAGGCCTGCCGTCCACCGTCACATGATGTGCTGAAAGAGCACTGAGGTGAACTTTGACGGAGTTGGACTTAAGTCCCAGATTAGAGAGGTATAGCAAGTACTGCAAGATCACCGACACCGAGCAGGAGAAGGGATCCTGAGACTGCTGGGCACACCAAACGGAAAAGCGACGCCATTTAAGGGCGTAGCATTTGCGGGTAGAAGGTCGCCGAGAAGCTAGGACGACCTCTTCCACCTCTGCCGGCAGCAGAAGGGGAGCAAGGACTACCCTTTCAGCAGCCAGGCCATTAGATTGAGAGATCTGAGGTTGGGGTGTAGCAGGGACCCCTGATCCTGTGTTAGGAGATCCGGTTGAAACCCCAGAGGGAACGGATCCTCTACCGCTAATTGCAGCAGGAGTGGAAACCACGGCTGTCTGGGCCAGCGAGGAGCCACCAGGATCATGGAAGCTTTGTCTCGGAGAACCTTGAAAAGAGTTCGAGAGACTAGCGGGATGGGAGGAAAAGCATACAGAAGGCTCTCCGACCATGAGAGTAGAAAAGCATCTGCCGCTACTCGAAGGGGATGCGGCTGACGAGAGCAGAAGCGAGGAAGTTGCCGGTTGAGAGGACTGGCAAAGAGATCCATCGTGGGGAGTCCCCACTTCAGAAAAAATTTCTGAACTACCAAGGGATCCAGACGCCACTCGTGCGGCTGGAGTATCCTGCTGAGTTTGTCCGCCAGGCAATTTTCTTGGCCTGGGAGATAAACTGCCTTGAGAAGAATGCCGTGACTGACGGCCCAAGAGCAGAGCTTCTGAGCTTCTCGGCAGAGAAGGAAGGAGCCCGTGCCCCCCTGTTTGTTCACGTAGAACATGGCAACTTGATTGTCCGTCTGGACAAGGACGGACTGGTGAGAAGTCAGGTGGGAGAAAGCCTTGAGCGCCAGACGGATTGCTCTGAGCTCCAGGAAGTTGATCTGCTGAGCAGACTCCCACGCGGTCCAGAGACCTTGAGTACATGCCCCTTGGCAATGTGCTCCCCAACCCAGGAGGGAAGCATCGGTCGTCAGCACTTGAGCCGGCTGAGGTGACTGAAAAGGCATTCCGAGCACCAGGTTCGGTCGATGAAGCCACCACTGTAGAGAAGAGGCCAGCGGACCGGAGATGCGCACTAAGTCGGCTAGTCCGCTGGTGGCTTGTTGCCACTGCTTGCGAAGGCACCATTGAGCAGGCCGCATATTCAGGCGGGCATTGGGGGTCACGTGGACGGTGGAAGCCATATGGCCGAGTAGTCTCAGGAAGCGCCTGGCTGAGACCAGGGACTGGCTGCGAAAACGGCCGGCTAGGTCCATGAGCCGTTGAGCCCTGTCGAGAGGCAGGAAGGCTCGTGCCTGAGGAGTGTGCAGTCTTGTGCCGATGAACTCGAGATCCTGTGAGGGGAGCAAAGTGGACTTTGCGAAGTTTATGACAAAGCCCAAGTACTGCAGAAGAGTCACCATGCGGTGTGTGGCATCGGTGACTTCCGGAGAGGACGATGCTCTGATGAGCCAGTCGTCGAGGTACGGAAAGACAGAGGCCGTGAAGCCGGAGATAGGCCGCCACCACCGCGAGACATTTTGTGAAGACTCGCGGTGCGGAGGATAGGCCAAAGGGCAGTACTCTGTACTGATAATGATTTCCTGCCACCACAAACCTTAGGTATTGGCGGTGGCTTGGGTGGATGAGGATGTGCGTGTAGGCATCCTTTAGATCCAAGGAGCATAGCCAATCTCCCTGCTGGAGGTAGGGCAGAAGGATTCCAAGGGTAAGCATCTTGAACTTTTCCCGCACGAGGAACTTGTTGAGGTTGCGCAAGTCCAGGATGGGTCTGAGGCCTCCTGTCCTTTTTGGTATTAGGAAATACCTGGAATAAAAGCCTTGACCTCTCAGGTGTCGGGGCACCGGTTCCACAGCCTGTTCCTGAAGAAGACTTGCTAACTCCTGAAGGAGTAAGTCCCTGTGCAGAGGGAGTCGTGGAGGTTCTCCCGGGAAATAAGAGGGAGGGACCTGGTGGAAGTGGAGAAGATAGCCTTCTCTTACGACTCGAAGCACCCAGGCATCTGAAGTGATGTTGGACCACCTGTGGGCGAAGTGAACCAGCCGGCCTCCGGTGCTGGGAGGAGCCAGCTGAGGGGGAGAGGCTATGCTGATGAAGTCAAAAACCCCCACCCTGCTGAGCAGGGGCTGGTGGTGCAGGCTTGGGGGCTTGCTGCCTACGGGACCCGTTACCCCGTCCCTTGGCCTGCTGGCCCTGTTGGGGAGCTGCAGAGGCCTGATATTGAGGGTAGTGTTTATAGGCAGCCGCCTTTCTCGGGTAAAAGGACTTCTTTCCCGAGCCCTTCTTTTTCTGGGAAGTGGCGGAGGTCTTCCTAGAAAGCCTAGTCCTGGTGAGAGTCTCCGTCTCGATTTGTGCAGCCTTTTCAGCCATGGGCTTGCCAAAGAGGTTCTCACCTCGGCAGGGGACATCGACCAACTTGTCCTGCACCCAGGGTTCAAGGTCAGACGACTGAAGCCAAGCCTGTCGGCGGGCACCGATGCCGGCTGCGGCCACTCGAGCCGATGCTTCAAAGCCATCATAGGCTGCTCGGGACATGAATTTGGAGCACTCTCGAATACCAGTTGTCAAGGCCAGGAACCTCCGCAAAGGTTCCTCGGACAGTCCAGCGGAGAATCCGGCTATCTCTTTAGCCAGGTCTTGGAGATACATGCCCATGTAGAGCTGGTAGGTCTGGACACGACAAGCAAGCATAGAGCCCTGGAAACACTTCTTACCAAGGCCATCCAGGTTACGGGCCTCCCTGCCAGGAGGCACCGAGGAGTGCATCTTTTGGCTCTTAAGCCTATGCATGGCCGATTCCACTACCATGGAAAGGTGCGGCAGCTGTGCTTTTTGGAAGCCAGGACTCTTGCGGACTCGATAGATGGAATCGACCCGCTTGCTTAATACCGGCGACGAGGCCGGACTCTCCCACATGCGGAAGAGTAGTCGTTCCAGCATGGGAGGAACCGGTACAGTAAAGTGTTCCCTGGCGGGAGAGTCATACTGAAGGGCGTCGAGCTCTTCGGCTCGAGGCTCCTCCTCGGGATCCGCAGGGAAGGCCAAAGCTTTGGACATATCCCTGACGAAGTCCGAGAACCGGGCATCCTCCGGAGGGGACTGCTTCCGAGGTTCGGACTCAGGTGAGTCCGAGGGGACACACCGAGTCCGAAACGAATCAGGTGACTCTTCCTCTTCAGACTCCAAGGCCGACTCCGAGGAGGAATCGGTGGGGTCAGCTCGGGCAGGCGGAGGCGTCGGCCGCCCCGACACCGAGGGAGTCGGCGTCGACGACCTCGGTCCCGAACGGGAGGCCGAGGGTGACCTCGACCGAGGATCGACTCGAGTTCGCATGGACTCGAGGATCGGCTCGGTCTCCGGGGTCGACTTAGACGTCGACGTCCCGGTGGTCGGGGCAGTGGCGCCAGCAAGGCTAGCGATCAGTGCCCGCTGCTGGTCCATGAAGGCAGATAGTCTGCTCTCCAAGGCCGTCAACCTGAGTCCGACCTCAGGTGACCCAGCAGCCCCCGACTCGGGCCCTGACGGCGTCGGGCCCGACGTCGGACCTCTCGGAGGCGAGTCCAGGAGGACTACAGGACTTACCCGAGCAGGCAACTCCCACTCCAGACGAGGTCGCTTCGGGAGGTGCTCCTTCTCCAAAGACCCGGGACGGCTATCGGGGCTATGCGACCTGGCCCTCGCGGAGCCAGGAGCGTCCACCGACGCCGCCCTCGCGGGTTTTACCTTCCGTCGATGGTCCCCGGAGGGAGAACCCCTGTCGGAGGAGCTTCGGCGATGGTCAGAGCTGGAACCTCTGGACGCCGAGCCCTCCGACAAGGTCCGGGTACGGCCGGGGTCAGCGAAGATTCTTTCCCGCTGGTGCCGCCGACTCCTTAACGCTTTGGAGGACATTTTGCCGCAGGCCCCACAGATCAGTTCTTCGTGATCCGGGCCCAGGCAGCGGAGGCAATTATCGTGTGTGTCAGTGAGTGACATATTTCTGTCACACTGGACACACCGCTTGAAACCACTGGCAGCCATCGGGGGAAAAAGGGCCCCTGCAAGGTCAAAGGACCGGGCTGCCAGCGAAAAACCGAAAAACGAAACTGACCAAAAATCAGAAAAACCGAAAAATAAGAGAAGGACTCGCAACGGCGTCGCGAGTCCGGGCAGGAAAAAGACCGGCGTCGAACCGAAGGAAAAAAAGAGAAATAAATCACTAAAATCAACTTTTTCAGCGGGGACACGACGGGTACGTCTGTAGGGCTCCGCGGAAAAAAGAAGACTGGCTAAGATGGCACCCTTGGGCGGGAAGGAGACCGCGCATGCGCGCTGCAATTCCCAAAGGCTTTCTTTGAAAGCTGGGGAAAATTGCTCCGCGAGGGCTCCGTCGGCGCCGACGTCACCCATATGTGAGGACTGACTTCCTGCTTGGTCCTGGAGAACTTTATTTTATTAAATGTTGTGGAAGACAGGGTAGCTGGTTACACACATTTCCATATACTGTCACAATCACTTCAGTTTACATTCCCCGCATAGGCCACCCCCCTCCCCTCATGTCCCCTACTGTGACTTCCCCCCTCTTTTATACTCCCCGTCACCTTCCCCTTCACTTACAACCTATAATATATACATCCTCATGCCCACCACCTTAAACATTTAACAGCAAACGTTAAACAGATAACTTTGTGCCTCTGCTGCTAGGTGCCTTTACTACCCTGAGCTTGTGCTCCTGTCCCTCCCCCAGCTGGTCCTCCCCGCCGACCACACCCCCCTAGTCCTTTCAAATATGGATCCCATATCTTATGAAATACCCATTCCTTGTCCCTCAACCTATACGTTAACCGGTCAAACTTAACTGTCTCCTCGATCTTCCTATACCAGTCATCCTCAGTGGGTCCCCCTCCTGACTTCCATTTCCAGGCAACAGTCACTCTCGCCGCCAACCTAAGCTTTTCCGCTAGTAACGCTTCCCACCATCCCCCACCCTCCCGGTCCCCCCCTCCCAATAAGATCCCTCTCCTGCCCCTTGCCCCCCCGTGTCCTCCGGGAATTCCCTTCTGCACTACCCCCCAAAACCTTTGGAGAACCCGACACCCCCACCACATGTGGAGAAAAGTCCCTATTTCCCCGCACCCCCTCCAACACATCGCAGAGTATTGCCTTCCTGCAAGAGACAACCCAACAGGAGTAATATATGCCCCATGAACAATTTGTAATTGTGTCTGTCTCCATGAGGACACTGCTATAAACTTATATATAGCTTCATGAATCTTCCTCCACCTTTCCTCCCCAATGTCCACTCCCAGCCACTTATGCCACCATTCCCTGTGGCCCCCCTGAGCCTTATCCTCCTCCTCGCTCAGCAGCATCTTATACACTCTTGAGATAAAGCACAGTTACTTACCTTTAACAGGTGATCTCTGGGAACAGCAGGAATAAGTCTTCACATATGGGTACGTCGGTACCGACGGAGCCTGCGCGGGAATGCTCCCAGCTTCCCAAAAAAGGAAAGCTTTTGGGAGCATCCCACAGCGCCTGCGCGCTGCCTTCCCACCTTTCCTAACCGCCTCTCCCCAGTTCGAGTTTTAAAGCTGAGACAAAGAGAGAGAGAGGAAAGGAAAAATAGAGAGATACAACTCCTAGGGGAGGTGGGTGGGTTGTGAAGACTTATTCCTGCTGTTCCCAGAGATCACCTGTTACAGATAAGTGTGCTATCTCCAGGAACAAGCAGGAATGAGTCTTCACATATGGGGACTCCCTAGCTAGAGATGCCTGGGAGATCCCCAAGGTTATGAGACCCTGTGAAGGGCTCTATCTCCTCCTATGGATCTCAGGCATCCATTCAGGGAAGGAGGGCAGGAGTTGATTAAGCATGGAACAGGTGTTTGAGAACAGCCTGACCAAACAAGGCATCCCGGCGGGAGTCCTTGTCCAAACAGTAATGGGCTGTGAAGGTATGAACCGAGGCCCAGGTGGCTGCTCGACAGATCTGGTCGATGGACACAGAATTTAGATGAGCCATAGAGGTTTACAGAGTGGTTGGGGCAAGGTACTTCAGGCCGGAAGGTCGGGGGTTCAAATCCCACTAGAGGACAGCAACCTTGGGCCGGAAGGACTGGGGTTTCTAGTCCCACAGGTGCTCCTTGTGGTCTTGGGCAAGCCACTTAACCCTCCATTGCCCATGTTCCCTGTAAGTATTAGTGTGTGTGTGTCTCATATCCCCACGTGTTAAATGTATCCCCCACTTGTGTTGTGACCGCTTTGATTGAAGGATAAGGCGGTATACAAAACTGTCTAAATAAATAAATAAATAAATAAAAATAAATAAATTATGAGCTGTGACATGGCCTTCCAGAGAAAGGTTCTTACTCTGGTAGGTGAAAGAAATACACTGAGCAATCCAATTGGACAGTGTCCTCTTAGAGACTGGAAGTCCCAAATGAGAAGGATCAAAGGCAACAAAGAGTTGAGAAGACTTTTGATGTTGCTGTGTTCTCTGTAAGTAAAAAGCAAGAGCTCTCTTACAATCCAGGGTATGAAGATTCCTCTCTGCACTTGATGCATGAGGACCTGGAAAAAAGACAGGTAAATATACCTCTTGATTAAGATGAAAAGGTGAAACCACTTTAGGCATAAAGTGTGGATTGGTCCTAAGGACTATCTTATGATGGAATCTTGTATAAGGTGGATTAGCCACTAAGGCCTGCAGCTCACTGATGCGGCGAGCTGAGGTGACTGCAATGAGGAAAATAACCTTCCAGGAAAGAAATTTCAAGGAGGTGGTGGCTAAGGGTTCAAAAGGTGGCTTCATAAGCTGACCAAGAACCAGATTTAAATCCCATGCCACCGGAGGAGGCCTAATGGGAGGTTTAGTTAAAGGTAGGCCTCTCATGAATCTTGCAATGAGAGGATGAGAGGAAATAGGCTGTCCATTAATAGGCTTAAGGGATGCTGCAATAGCACTCAAATGGACCCTTACTGAATTTGTCTTAAGGCCTGCATTGGAGAGATGCAGGAGATATTCCAATAAAGAAGCCAAAGGTAGTGCTAGAGGGTCAAGCCCCTTCTCAGCACACCAAATGGAAAATCTTTTCCATTTAAAAGCATAGGACCGTCTAGTAGAAGGTTTTCTGGAAGCATGGAGAATATCCTTCACCTG
Source organism: Ichthyophis bannanicus (assembly GCA_033557465.1). NCBI lineage: Eukaryota > Metazoa > Chordata > Amphibia > Gymnophiona > Ichthyophiidae > Ichthyophis > Ichthyophis bannanicus. The sequence goes on along the minus strand of CM066041.1, from coordinate 225,285,957 downwards.
CTGAGAAAGATTCCATCCTTGAAGGTCTAGGCCTTCAGCAACCAAGCTCTGAGGTGAAGGGACTTGGGGTTTGGGTGCCACAAAGTCCCCTCCTCCTGGGACAGAAGGTCTGGAGCAGCTCCCAAGTCTAGGGAGGGAGCTTGAGAGAGATGCAGAAATAGTGGGTACCACACTTGGCGTGGCCAGCGTGGAGCTATGAGGATCATGGATCCTTGATCTCTCTGGAGCTTGAATAGAGTCTTGGGAATCAAAGGAATGGGTGGAAAGGCATACAGGAAGTCCTGACCCCAATGAAGGAGGAAGGCATCCTTGGCCTGAACTCCCTGACACGGAATTCTGGAACAGAACCGGGGAAGTTTGGCATTCCACGGACTTGCAAAGAGGTCTATGTCCGGGGTTCCCCACTCTTGAAAGATTCTGAATACTTGGTCCATGTGCAGGGACCATTCGTGTGGAAGCAGAACTCGACTGAGTCTGTCTGCCCAAGAGTTTTGAATTCCTGGGAGGTATACGGCCAGGAGATGGATTTGATGCTCTCTGGCGAAGGCCCACAATCTTAAAGCTTCGTTGCAAAGCGACAGAGAGCCAGTTCCACCTTGCTTGTTTATATAAAACATGGCTACCTGATTGTCCGTATGAATGAGGACTGTCTTGTAGCTGAGCAGGGTATGAAAAACCTTGAGAGCTAGAAAAACTGCTCTGAGCTCCAAGTGGTTGATATGCAGAGAGGTCTCCTGTGGAGACCAAGAGCCCTGAGTGGAAATGTCCTGTAGATGAGCTCCCCAACCTGTTTGGGAGGCATCTGTTGTGAGGGTTGCCTGGGGCAACAACTGTTGGAAGGGGGACCCCAGCAACAGATTTTGGGTGGACATCCACCACTGGAGAGACCAAAAGAGGCGTTTGGAGGTTGCTATTTGGTCTGAGAGAGCTCCTGATGCTTGAGTCCACTGGGTGGACAAAGTCCATTGAGCTGCTCTCATGGGAAGGCGAGCATAGGGTACCACATGTACTGTGGATGCCATGTGGCCTAGCAGTTGTAGCATCTCCCGGGCAGTTAAATGTCTCTGACTGAATTTGGGAGGCTAACTGCACTAGGCGTAGGCAACGGGCCTGAGGAAGATAGGCCCTTGCAGTGGTAGTATCCAGCCAGGCCCCTATGAACTCTAGGGACTGAGTAGGGGTGAGCTGGGATTTTGGAAGATTTACCACAAGTCTCAGATACTGCAGAATGTGCCTTGTGCAGTCCAGGGAAGTCTGGGCCTCTGACTGAGATGGAGCTCGGATGAGTCAGTCGTCCAGGTATGGGAATACAAATATTCCCAGAGTGCGTAGAAATGCAGCTACTACTGCCATGCATTTGGCGAACACTCTTGGAGCAGAGGCAAGACTGAAAGGAAGCACCCTGTATTGGTAATGCTTTCCTTGGAAAAGAAAACGGAGGAACCTTCTGTGAGATGGATGGATGAGGACATGTGTGTACGCATCCTTGAGATCTAGAGAACAAAGCCAATCCTGACTCTGAAGGTATGGAAGGAGAGTGCCTAGAGAAAGCATCTTGAATTTCTCCTTGCATAGAAATTTGTTCAATTCTCTGAGATCTAATACGGGTCTGTAGCCCCCTGTTTTCTTTGGGATCAGAAAGTAGGGGGAGTAAAACCCTGACCCTTGTTGAAGAAGAGGCACTTCTTCTATTGCCCCTTGGACAAGAAGGGCAGCCACCTCCTGACCTAGAAGGTCGAGGAGAGATGCTGGAAATTGAAATGTCTCACCATAGTGTGAGGAGGAAGGTTTGAGAAATGAAGCTTGTAGCCCTCCCTTATGATGGAGAGGGTCCACTGCTCTGTTGTAATTTGCTCCCATCTGGGAGCAAAATGAGCTAACCTTCCTGGAATGGTGAGAGGCTCTGGCTGTTTCAGAGCCAGAAAGGCTAAGTTCTCTAGCATCAAGTCAAAAACCCTGAGGAGGCTGGGTCTGCTGAGTTGCAGCAGCCCCTGTAGGCTTAGGCCTGGCCTGTTTAGGTTGCTGACGCTTAGCAGCAAAACGACCTGTAGATGATTGTTGGCCAGCAGTAGGATGGAATCTGCCTTTCTTGAAAAAAGACTTTTTGAAAGGTTTTTTCTTGGCAGGGATGGAGGTTGACTTGGAAAGTCTATCCAAAGCAGAATTTTCTGCATCCATTTGAGTGGCTTTTATTTGCCAATCTTTGCCAAACAAGTTTTCTCCTGTACAGGGAAGATTTCCCAAGCCATCTTGGACCCAAGATTGCATATCAGAAGCTTGGAGCCAAGCAATTCTGCGTGCAGCTATGGCAATGGCCGAAGCTCTGCCGGCACCCTCAAAGGAGTCAAAAGCTGCACGGTTGGAAAACTTTGAAACATCTTGAGTATGCTTAATCCAAATAAGAAATTCTTCCCTTTTATCCTCTGGAAGGAAAGGGATGAAAGTGTGCAGCTTATCTGCAACTTCTTTCAGAAACATACCCATATAAAGACTATAGGAGTTGATTCTGGCAATGAGCATACTGGCTTGGAAGATTTTCCTATCAAAAGCATCCAAGGTCCTGCATTCTCTTCCTGGAGGAGCAGAGGAGTGTCTTTTTGCACTCTATCTTTTTCATAGCTGACTCTACCACAATAGAATGGTGAGGAAGCTGTGTTTTATGAAACCCAGGACAAGGAGGGACACGGTACATAGTGTCCAACCTACGAGAATGAGGAGAGATGGTGAGAGGAGTCTCCCATAAGTCAATCATGTGATCATAAAGAATCTCATGAATTGGCAAGGTGACTGCCTCCTTAGGAGCCTTAGAATAACCTAAAATATCTAATTTTTTAGCTCTAGGCTCTGATTCAGAGGATACTGAAATAGAAAGCCCTTTAGCCACTTCTTTGATGAAGTCTTGAAAGGACAAATCCTCTGGAGGAGACATTCTTCTTTTTGGAGAAGGCGGCTCTTCAGGAAGAGCTATAGACACACTTCAGCAGAGTCCTCCGATGCATCAGAGTCTTCGGAGGAATCAAAGTATCGACTGTCAGGGTGCTCTTCTAAAGCTCGATACACGTATCGAGCGGTATCGACATCAGGCGTTATCGGGACCGGTACGGTACCGATGGGCATCCCTGGACAGGGAACCGCTGCAGTCGGCATCCTGGTCGATGTCGATGCAGTCGGTATTGGTACTGGCACTGGTGCCGGTACCGGAGCCGATACCGACAACGGAGTTTGTTGTGGTATCAGCGGCGTTGCAGCTTGAATGAAGGCCGTGATAGCCTGATACATGGACAGAACATTCTGATCCATCGACGCCATGAATGCCTGGAATTCGGTACCGGAAGGTTGCACCGGTACCCCAGAACATTCTAACAGGTGATCGGTCGAGGCCGTGCCATCGATGTTAACCTGTAACCCCATATGAGGAGCTTTGGATGCCGGAGCTTCCCGCCGGGGTTGTTTTGCCGGTGCAGAATCCTCGAGGGCAAGCCCGGAGGCATCTCGATGCTTGGAAGGAGATCTACCCTTCGAGGACCGGCTGGATTTGTGTTTGGTTACCTGAGATCCATGAGAGGAAGTAGAGGCCCTGGAAGACGTCGATGCCACTGAAGCTGCATCAGATGGAAACAGCACATGGAGCTTGGCTGCTCGGTTCTGTAAACCTCGTTTAGACATCAAGGAGCAGGACAGACAAGCCAAAATGGAGTGGTCAGGACCCAAACATTTAAGACATCATTCATGGGTGTCTGTGACAGAAATAGTACCGCTGCACTTAGTGCATTTTTTAAACCCGGAGGCTGGTTTTTCCATGAGGAAAATTTCTCGTGAGGCCTAAGGCCCAAAGAGGAAAAACACACTAAGTGAGGGAAAAAATATGTTTTGTTTTTTTTTTTTAAAGAAAAGAAAGACCGGCGGTACCGGTCCGACGTCGGGGAAGGCATACGCACGACCAAAGAAATAAAATAAAACAAAGAACTTCTTCAGCGGTGACAGGAACACGACCTGCTGGCTCCGCGGAAAAGAAGAACTGGGGAGAGGCGGTTAGGAAAGGCGGGAAGGCAGCGTGCAGGCGCTGTGGGATGCTCCCAAAAGCTTTCCTTTTTTGGGAAGCTGGGGAGCGTACCCATGCAGGCTCCGTCGGTACCGACGTACCCATATGTGAAGACTCATTCCTGCTTGTTCCTGGAGATTGCCCCTATCTTTGTTCCCCTGATGAAGTGCAATTTCCATTGGAGTGCTGGGCCGCGTTAACAGGCGCCTATTCTCCCCCGAGTTAAGAAAGTGTTGAATTTGAAAATACTGATAGAAAGGGATTCTACCTTGAGCTTTCCGCTCCAGCTCACTATGGGAACAGACCACTCCCTGCTCTAAAAAGTCCACCAATCGTTCCAGGCAACCTTCTCCCTCTCGCCTCCCCCTCTGCAGCCACTCTGCCTTTTCAAAGGGAAAGTAGTCCCTCACCCTGGCCCAAGCTGTCAGAGGACTTGGAAACCATCCCTTTACCAAACCCTGCTTACTCATTCCCAACATAGCCGCAATAAAAGGGTGCTCCCTCCCCCACATCCCTGTCCGCCTATCGCCCCATCCCCCAACCAATGAACCAAGGACTGGGACTCCATTAATGTCCTCTCCAGTGCCACCCACGCCGCCTCCTCCCCTCTGTGATGGTGATCTCTCCATGCTCTTAATACACATGCCTGATAGTACCACCGCAGGGACGGGAACCGCACCCCCCCCCCCCCCGGGCTTTGGACATCTGGAGCCTACTAATTTTGATCCATGCCCTCTTCCCTCCTCAGACAAACCGCCCCAGGGTAGCTTCCCATTTCCTAAGGGTGCTCCCCGGAATCTGTATGGGCAGCTGTGCAAACAGACAAAAACTTTGGGACAACACTCATCTTAATAACCTCTATCCGACCCATCCAACTCAGCTGCAAGGATTTCCACCCCTCCAGCTCTGCACTGACCTGTCCCATCAGCAGCCTGTAATTCATCTCAAATAACCTCCCCGGGTCCTCCGAAATTTGGACCCCCAAATACTTAATACTACCTCTTCTGCCCACTTGAAAGGGAAGTTCTCGATTCCCCCCTTTCGTACTCCCCCCAAAGCCATTGCTTCCATTTTGGACATATTCACCTTGAAACCCGATACTGCGGAAAAGGCTTCCAACTCTTCTACCAGAACCGGGAGAGATTCTTCCGGCTTGTTCATGAATATCAGGGTGTCATCTGCGTACAACAATATTTTAATATTCTAATCTCCCGCCGAGCCCTAATCCGTATGGCCAATGCCTCAATCACTATCGCAAATAGCATAGAGGACATCGGGCAGCCCTGTCTTGTTCCTCTATGCAAATCAAACCACTCCGAGCCCTGCCCATTCACCAAAATTCGTGCCACCGGGTGTCTATACAGTGCCCTCACCCCCTGTATGTAGTCTGCTCCCAACCCCATTTTGTCCATCATCGCGAACAAAAACTCCCACTCCACCCTGTCGAACGCCTTCTCTGCGTCCAAGGCCACACAGACCGTTGGTGTCTGGGTCGTCCTAACAGCGTGGAGAAGCCCCACCGCCCTCCTTACATTATCCATTATCACCCTTCCCTTGATAAAGCCTGTCTGATCAGAATAAATCAAGTCTGGCAGAATCCCCTCCAATCTACTTGCCAGTATCTTAGCATATAATTTGGCGTCGCAATTTATCAGAGCTATGGGCCTATAATTTTTGCACCTATCCGGCACCCTACCTTCCTTAGGAAGTACCACAATGTTGGCCTGCATCATCGTAGTCGGCAGATTCCCCCCCCGCAAGAGGCCCGTAAAAAACCGTGCCAGGAAGGGTGCGACCTCCCCCCATATCGCCTGGTAGTAGTCCGCTTGAAATCCATCCTCCCCCGTGGCCTTACCCTTCGGGAGCCTCTTGATTTCCCTCAATATCTCCTCTACCTCTACCGGCCTGCCTAACCACCTCGCCTTCTCCTCCCCAACCCTCGGGATGGAGATCCCTTCCAAATACGCCCTTATTTTCTCCGTACTGACCCCTTCCTGCTCTGTATACAACTGCTCATAAAACTGCCGAAACTCCTGACAGATACCTGGGTTGTCCACCACTTTCCCCCCCTCCTCCCACTGTATATCCTTCACAGTCCTGCTCGCTCTCCTTTTCTGTACCTGTCTCGCCAGCAGCTTGCCCGCTTTATTCCCTCCCTCCATAAAATTCCTCTTGGAAGCTCTCATCAGCCTCTCCAATTCCTCCATATCCAGAGCATTAATCTGCGCTCTTATACGCGTCGCCCGCTGTTTGGCGCCCTTTGATCCTGTCTGACTGTGCTCTCCCTGCGCCTCTACCAGGTCTCTCATCAACCTCCACCTCTCTTCCTCTCGCTCCTTTTTCCTTTGACTCCCCAACTGTATCAATATCCCTCTCATATACGCCTTCCCTCCGTCCCACACCATGGCATCCGATACCTCCCCATTATCATTCCAGGCCAAGTACTCCTTCCACGCCTTTTTAATCTTAGCCTTCCCTTCCTCCGACTGCAAGAGAGCTATATTCCCCCTCCACCCTCCCCCTCTCTGCTCCCTCCCCTTTGGCAACCACATCCCCGTAATCATCCCATGATCTGATAGCAGGACCGGACACAGTTCAATGTTACCCAGCACTCCCAATTGCCCCCGCTTCCCTAAAAACATATCAATCCTAGAATATATACCCAATCTAGGCGTATAACACGTATACCCCTGCCCCCCCAGGTTCTCCCACTTCCAAATATCCACCAGATCAAAAGTCTCCATACACTTCCGCAACTCCTTCCCCTCCCGCCCATGCTTTCCCTTCTGATAATTAGACCTATCCTGTGGGCCTACCACACAATTCATATCCCCCCCAATGATCCAATCCCCCTTAGCCTGCTCCTCAAACTCCCGCACCGCCCTGTCAAAGAAAACTCCCTTCTGCCCGTTTGGACCATACAGGTTCAGCAGTGCCACTTCCATCTGATCCACCCTCCCCACCACCCACACCACTCTTTCCCTGGCGTCCCCCCCCCCTCCCGATTTATAGGGCACAAACCTCACCCTCTTGTGCACCAGGATCACTACCCCTCGTTTCTTTGAGTTATACAGTGTCCCAAACACCTGTTCAAAACCCTGGGCTTTTAATTTCTCCTGCTCCTCCTTAATCAGATGAGTCTCTTGCAGCATAGCAACGTCCACCCTGTGCTTGTTCATCAGTGTAAGGATCCTCTTCTGCTTTATTGGGCTATTAATCCCCCAGACATTGAAGGATGCAACCTTATAACCCCCTGCTAGAGCCATTTCTCATTTCCTGCCATTACCCTCTCCCCTCCCACCCCCCTGAAATCGTAAACAGCACAGGCACATAAGAGCACACAAAAACACACTTTCAAACATGAACACACCCTTCCAACTTACATGCTTCATCTACCCCCACTCCACACTTTTGTTGATTTTCGACCTCCATTAGCCCCTCACCCTGTTGCTCCTTGTCCCCCCGCACCTTGAAAAGAGAAGGCTGAGGGAAGATATGAACCATTCCTCTTCTCACAACCTCCCCCCTGCAGTTCCCCTCCATTATGCCCTCTCCCCCTCCTCTTCCACCAACCCTCCCAGCTGTCCCCCCTCCAATGTCTCTCATGCAGTCTGGCTTCCAGCCTCTCACTCTCCTGGGGCCTGCACCCCCAATTCCTGCTCCACCTCCAAGTCCCGGCTCTTGGCCCTCTCGGGGGTCATCTGCCTCACCGTCGCCGTCCCCATCTGTATCTTCAAGAATTTCTGCAACTGTTCTCTCGAGTTAAAGAGCTTCCTCACACCATTCACCATCATTGTAATCCTGGCCGGATACCAAATCGCAATCTGTATCCCCTTCTTTGCCAGATGATTCCTCAGTTTCAGCAGATCTTTCCTTCTCTTCACAGTTTCAGAGGCCAAGTCCGGGAAGACATACACTGTCCAGTCTCTGAACCGCACACTTTTTGACCTCCTCGCTGCCTGAATCACATGCTCTCTATCCTGGAAGCGCAGCAGTTTCACTATGAGAGCACGTGGTTTCGCTGATTTATCAGGCTTAGGCCTCAACTCTCTGTGGGCCCTCTCTATCTTGTACAGCGGCGTCGACGGGGGGGGGGGGGGGAGAGGGGGTTCAGGAAACACGTTGTCAGCAACTCCACCACAAACTTAATGGTGTCCTCCCCTTCTACCCCCTCGGGCACCCCAAAGATTCTAAGGTTGGATCATCGCTCCCTGTTTTCCATGTCCACTGTTTTGGCATGTAACCAGCTAATCTGCTGTTGCAGACAGCTCACCACGCGGTGAGTCAATGCCTGCACGTCCTCCGTCTGACTCACCCTGCTCTCCACGTCATCCAGTCACTGTCCCATTACCGCAAATTTTTCCTCCAGGCGGTTACAGACGCGCTCCACTATCTCCTCCTTAGACTCCCGAATCTCTTTCAGAACTGCCTCAAGATTGGCCTGGTTCTCCTGCTCCCCCTCCTCCTCCCGTGACTCCTGAGAGCCGCTCGGGGATACCGGCACGGGCTGCACTCGCACACTGCTCGCTCCCTTTTTCTCTCCGCCCGCTTTCGCCGCATACAGCTCCTTTATTGTTGAGCCCGATTTCATCTTAACCACTTTGGGCATTTTATTTCCTGCAGCTTGCCCGATTGGGACCGCTCAATTCCCATATAATCTAGGTGCGGGCCGGGGAGCTCTCTCACACGCGTCTCACCCTTGCCGTGGCTAAACCGGAAGTCCCTGCCGACCTCTTTTAGACATCATGGCGCAGGACATACAATCCGTGATGGAGTGGTCAGGACCTAAACATTTTAGACACCATTCATGGGTGTCAGTGACGGAAATGGTACCACCACACTTGGTGCACTTTTTGAAACCTGAGGCAGGTTTTTCCATTGTAAGAAAAAGTTTTTGGGCCTAAGGTCGAAAAAGGCGCGTGCACCTGAAGAAAATAGGAAAAAATGTAAAAGTTTTTTTTTTTTTTTTTTTTAAAGACAAAATAAGAAGAAAAAACCGGCAGTACCGGTAAAGCATCGAGGAAGGCAGACACGACCACAAAAAAGAAAGAAATAAAGAAGAATTCTTCTGCGGTGAGAGGAACGACGACCTGCTGGCTCCGCAGAAACAGAACTACTGGAGAGAGGCAGTTGGTAAAGGCGGGAAGGCAGCACGCAGGCGCTGTGGGATGCTCCCAAAAGCTTTCTAATTGGACGCTGGGAAGCGTTCCCATGCAGGCTCCGTCAGTACCGACGATACCCATATGTGATGACTACATTCCTGCTTGTTCCTGGAGATTAAACAGACTGAGCACCCTAGGGATGGACCCTAAAGTTACGGCTTGGATTAGAAATTGGTTGAGTGGGAGGCGACAAAGTGTACAGGTAAATGGAGTTCACTCTGAGGACGAGGTGGTTACCAGTGGTGTGCCCAAGGGATATGTCCTTGGTCTGATTCTTTTTAACGTCTTTGTTAGTGATATTGCGGAAGGGCCATCGGGTAAGTTTTGCCTCTTTGCAGACGATACCAAAATTTGCAATAGAGTAGACACCCAGGAAGATGTAGATAACACGAGGAGGGTTCTAGCTAAGCTTGAAGAACGGTCTAAAATTTGGCAACTGAGATTTAACGTTAAAAAATGCAAGATCATGCATTTGGGCTGCAGTAATCAAAGGGAGCGATATGGTATAGGAGGTGACGTTCTTCTGTCCACAAAAGAAGAGCGGGATCTAGGCATGATTGTGTTGGATGATATTAAAGTAGCTAAACATGTAGAAAAGACAACGACAAAAGCTAGAAGGATGCTTGGGTGCATAGGGAGAGGAATGGCCAGTAGAAGAAAGGAGGTGATAGAGTCTCTGTATAAGTGTTTGGTGCGACCTCATTTGGAGTATTCTGTGCCATTCTGGAGAACGCACCTTGACAAGGATATAAACAGGTTTCAGTCGGTACAGAGGTTGGCTACTAAAATGGTTAGTGGTCTTCATTATAAAGCATACGAGGACAGACTTAAGGATCTTAATATGTACACCATAGAGGAAAGGCGGGATAGAGGCGATATATTGAGACGTTTAAATACATCCATGGCATAAATGTACAGACAGCCTCTTTCGATTGAAAGCAAGCTCTGCTATGAGGGGACACAGGATGAGGGTGAAAGAGGATAGATTCAAAAGTAATATGCGGAATTTGTTTTTTCTTTACAGAAAGAGTGGTAGATCTGTGGACTAATCTCCCACTGGAGGGGGTGGAGATGAGGACAGTGTCTAAATTAAAAAAGGTATGGAACAAACACAGAGGATCTCTAAAGGGAAAAAGGGGACTGTTGTAGTGGTTGATATGAAAGTGCAGACTAGATAGGCCATGTGGTCTTTTTCTGCGGTCATGTTTCTATGTTTCTATGAAATGGGACAGACCTCCGGTGGGCTCCACAGAAAAAAAGGAGACCGACGCAAAAATGGCACCCTTGGGCAGGAAGGGGACCAAGAATATGTGGTGCATCTCCTAAAGGCTTTCTTTGAAAGCTGGGGAGATGCTGCTATGCAGGCTCTGTCATATGTGTGTGTGTGTACGTACAGCCAATGCTGCGTAATCTGTCAGTACTGAATCTGTTTAAGAATGTGTAGCAATTGTGCTTGTTCAATTTGCACATTGCCTCTTTGCAATTTTTTTGGGGACAGGGGGTGTAGCAAGGGTGGGGTGGGGGAGGGATGGGGCATGGTGGGGCAGGGGGCAGAGAAAGGGCAGGGTGGGGGTGGGCATGGGTGGAGCATGACTAGCCACAGGTGTGGGGTTTTTCTCTTTCAAAAAAGTTGGCAACCCTAGGTCCATACTAGCATTTCTTTAACTGCTGCTGTGGGATCAGTAGGATACAGCAGCGGCAGCAAGAGAGGAAAAGATGTTGGATATAGTGGCAGCAGGGAGTTAACATTAGAATGAACCGGAGCCTGTGTAGCACAGGGAACACCTAACAAACTGGTGAAAAAAGCCTGCAGACTGGCTTTGGAGTGGTGGACAGATTCCAGGGTCATCTCTGCTTAATATGTTGCAAAAAGAGGTAGAGGTCAGAGGTCTGCTAAGCACCAGAGAAAAGAATAGCTAAGAAGCTATTTGAGATTGCTTGAAATAGTTTTGAATTACTACAGTACAGTAACAGTTATTGTGCTTCAAGCAATCACCAGCAGAAATGAAGGGTCACTCAAAGACAAAACTGCTGCAGTGGGAGTTACTATTTATTTATTTAGCTGTGCTTACATACTGCTTTTCACCGGGTCAAAGCAATTTACAGATATATGCTAACAGGCACTTTTTTAGTCCCTCATCCCCCCCGAAGGGCTCACAATCTAAGCATACCTGAGGCAATGGAGGATTAAGTGGCTTGTCCAAGGCCACAAGGAGTGGCCATGGGACTAGAGACCCCAGTCTCTCCGGCCCGAGGTTACTTGTCCCTACGTGGGTATTGAACCCCTCTTGCTCTCCAGCCTGAGGTAACCTATCCCAACCACTGAGCAACTCCACCCTCTAGGACTGAATTTGTATTTAACTTTGAAGGACGAAATTCCCCACTGCTGTTTTGAAAGATATTTAAGAAGTTCATCAGGAGGGGCAGTGCGATTAGAAAAGTACTAGGGAACACCGTCATAGCATAGCCAGAAAATCCCAGAAAAGAAACTGCAGATAGAGCATTCACAATGGCTGCACCGACTTGGTGGAATAGACTCCCTGATAGGTTGTGGAAGGAGCTGGAGCTGGCTATTTTTAGAAAGACTCTGAAGACATTTGTGTTCCCTTAATAACTCTCTGGGTTGTACTCAGGCATAGCAGGTATTCAATTTGTACGGGGGGGGGGGAGGGGGGCAAGGTTGGTATATAAGGAACTATTGCATGGTATATATATTTGCCTAGGTTTTACGCTTGCTCACCACCATGAATGTTTCAGCATATGGTGGTACAGAATCATATAAAACTGACTGGGAAGAAGTGGCTAATTCAGCGTTAGCACTGGTTAGCAGGAACTATAACAACTTTGATTACTGCCCCTTAGTAATTGAGATCTGATTTCCAACTTATATTTTTTGCTGACTCTTACCTTCTCTAAGTCATACGTCTCCATGAGTTCATCAATAAACGTTTTGGTCTTAAAATTCAGGCTGTCAGAGTTTTCCATTAAAGACTTTGCAGGAATTACACTGAGGAAAGATGGAACATGTTGATACGATTCTATTAGTGATATTATACCAAGTATAACAAAAGAATTAGGAAGCCTGGCACAGACAAATCTAAAAGGTTGTCTTTACAATGGTCAAGGCCATCACAAAAAGAAACAGTATACAACAGCAGAAGCTCTGCAGCATCACCTATAAGCTTCTAAAATGTGCACCTTTTTACCCATTTTATATTCACAATATTAAAAATCCACATTAGACTCTATAGAAATATGCATTTGCCTTTGAAGTATTGCTATATGTTTATAACAAGCAAGCTGAAGACAGACTAGTGAAAAGAGAAGGCAAAGGGGCAGAAGCAGATGAACATTTATTTAGTATTAATGACTAGAGATGAGAGGCAAAAGGCATGACTCTGAAATGATCATACTAGCATTTGCTGAGATGATTAATTGGTGCAACTGAAAACAGACAAGGCTGTAGGCTTTAGGTGGGGTATACATCCCAGAATACTGACTGCACAGAAGAGATGCCAAGAACCTTTATGGAACTCTCCCCCCCTCTACCCTTAGAATAGAAGCATCCTATATAAAATTCAAACCTCTCCTAAAGACTCACCTCTTCAACGTGGTATTTAACCTTTCCCCTCCTGAAGCTCCGCCCTCTCCGATTTCCCCATCCTCTTCGTCGCCTTGTGTGAATGAAACCCCCTCTGTCCTATGACTATTGGCGTTCCATTTCTGTTTCTTTTTTATATTGTACATTGCTCTGGTGCAACTGTGAAGGGCGGTTAAAAAGTAAAAAAAACCCAAACATCTGAACAAGCCAACGTGATATCACTTCATGAAGATATGGACAAAAATGGAAAGAATTGACATTTTGAACCAATAAAAGTAATGGAAACACTGCTGCATGGCAAGAATAGCAAATCTGGAATTTACTACTGTCCTTTCCAAATCTGGGTTCAAGGTGAATCACAAATTCAAATGCAGTTGGGTAGGTTTCTTACAATTTAAGGAATAGAGTTTCTAAAGTGTGCTAATGATTTAATGCAAGCTTCATTATACAGTGGGGTCTATTCATTAACAACTCACATTAATCGCATTAATGCATCTTAAGTGCACTATTCTAGTTAGTAAATTTAGCCCTACATTTTTACCTAAGGCAATGAAAAGTGCAGCAATTTGCTCAAAATTTTAAAAAAGTATCAGAGAAAAGCAGATGTGAAGCCCTTGTTACTTTGATTCTCAACCTGCTGCCCTAACCAGCAGGCCACTCAGACACTGCAGTGCCTTTAAATAGTAGATCTTTAGCAAAATACCATAAAGAAAGCAATTTACAGCTTTCTTTTGCATGGGTAAACATGTTTAGCTGGATAAAACATGCCTTTGAATCTGCCACTCTCAATGCTGTAAAGTATGCATGCTGTGATACAGTGCAATATTTTTGCCCACTAAGACAAAGGTGGCGACATTTACTTCCCAGATGTTCTTTCCTGGAGTCCTGCTAGACATAAGAACATAAGCTATGCCATACTGGGTCAGACCAAGGTCCATCAAGCCCAGCATCCTGTTTCCAACAGGGAACAATCTAGGTCATAAGTATCTAGCAGTTTCCCCAAAAGACAGGTTCCACAGTGCTTGTATTAGGTCAAGCAGTGATATCCTGGGTCCCTTTTAATAATGGTTAAGAACATAAGATATGCCATACTGGGTCAGACCAAGGTCATCAAGCCCAGTATTCTGTTTCCAACAGTGGCCAATCTAGGTCATATGTACCTAGCAGTTTCCCCAAGGGACACAGGTTCCACAATGCTTGTATTGGTTCAAGCATTGATATCCTGGGTCCCTTCTTAATAATGGTTTATGGACCTTTCCTCCAGGAACTTGTCCAAACCTTTTTTACACCCAGCTACACTAACAGCTTTTACTACGTCCTCCAGTAACAAATTCCAGAGTTTGATTACACGTTGAGTGAAAAAATATTTTCTCTTATTAGTCTTAAATAGGTTACCCTGTAGCTTCATTGCATGTCCCCTAGTCTCTTTATATTCTGATGACAATCAATCTACGTTTACCCGTTCCACTCCATTCATTAATTTATAGACCTCTATCATATCTTCCCTCAGCCTTCTCTTTTCCTGGTTGAAGAGCCCTAACCTTTTTAGCCTCTCTTCATAGGAGTATCCTTCCATCCCCTTTACCATTTTGGTGGCTCTTCTCTGTACCTTTTCTAATAACGCTATATCTTTTTAAAGATAAAGCGACCAGAATTGCACACAATATTCAAGGTGCGGTCGCACCTGTGATAAGGAAGCTTATCATAGCTCAGGAAGGAGCTATAGTAAAGGTGAAGTGACTCTGAACAAGCAACCTGTCAGTTCTGGTAGAAATAAGAAAACAGAATTTTTCTATAAAAGACTACCAGTCCCAGAATGCACCAGGTTTCCAACAGCCATTAGAGGAGCTGAAGTGGGGAAACGTGTGTTCAATCAGGAGGGCTATGAGGTAATCCCCAAGCACTCATCTCAAAGGGCAGGGCCTGATTGGAGCACTCATCTAAGCAGAATAAAGGTAGAGTTTATTCTACAGAGAATTATCCTCATCATCTTGGAGATCCTCAGTGTCTTGATCAGCTTGGATATCCTCATCTTGGACAGCTTCATCATCTGGAGGATCATCAGAAGCAGAAGCCAGAGCGGACGGACAGAGAGGACAAGAAACCCTTTGGAAGAAAGAAGAGAAAAGCTTTTGGGAGGTCTAAAGGAGTCCAGAGCAGTACGTATACTGGAAGGCATTCCAAAGGCAAGCTTACACCATTGGACTGGGGAAAGCCAGAGGAATGGTGCTGCAGAGCTAGGAATCTCCAGACGGTACCTGTGAGGGAGACGGCTGCACGTGGAAGGGACCCTAAGACCCGTGCCAGAAGGTATGTGAAGAGAGATCCAGTGTCCAGGGATCTGGATTGGAAGGCTGGACATAAGAACTGGACTACATACTGGCCAGGCTATTTAGAGAGGAACTCTAACAGCAATGGAAGCTCAGGTATGAACACTGATCTATGCCCTAGCTATACCCTTGAAAGACAGCAGGGAAACAAGTATTCTCCTGAAAGTGCTCCATTGAGAAATTCCTCTGTGCCAATCCATGATTTTGAACCCATGATTGTTGAAGAAAGGGGAGAGGTGGTAGATACAGGCTGTGAATACATGGATTGCTCTCTGTCTAAACTCCTTTGGTAATTTACTGTTACAAAGTACAACAACCATCACAAAGAAATACAAACTTGTTCTTTAATCTACTCAGAAAAGCTCCTGAGTAGGATTTGAGCCACGCAGTAGAAAGCAAGCCAGCTAAGGGGTTTCAGCTGGGTAACTGCTAGCAATTGAGCCTTACCTAATTGCTTGTGAGCTCTGAGGAAATCACTTCTGAGTCTATGTGTGAAGATATAAGAAGTTAACCTGAAAAGAAGTTTTTCCCTTCTTTGTGGGTTTTGCTTGTTGTTTGATGCACTGCTAAGAAAATATTAGCTAGAGCCTACAGAAAAGACCAGTTTGTTACCAACCAGGTCTTTATTCTTTTGCTTTGATTGCCTGACAAGTTCAGCTGTTTTCCTGATTTTGTTTTTCTAAGTTTAACACTGAAAGCAAGTATCCTGTTTTATGTGCTACCAAGCATATCTGTGTTGGGAGAAATAACCCCATAAACAAACATCTTATTGGCTTTACACTCAAGCACAACTAATTATTGTGAACGGCTGTGTCTGGTGTGAATGGACTACATTTCCCACAATACCTTGCAAATCATATTAATATATGCCTTTGCCAAGACTGTGAACATTCTCACCCAGGCACCCTTGCAGAAAGGCCAAAGACGGAAAAAAAACACCTTCTGAGGGAGCAAATGGCACTTCCAACACCAGCTGACAAAGTTGTACCACACTGGCACATAGGCAAGACAGGAGGAACCATGCTTTGCCTTCAAAGAGTAGAAACCATGACCTGCAAGTAGTCTTTGTACTTTAAGTGCTGCCTCTCAAGGGCAAAGCCATAGGTGAGAAGGGAGCCAGGTCTTCTGTCAGGATAGGCCCCTGGCACAGCAGGCCCTGGACCCGCGGAATGCGCAGGGGTGGCTTTGACCAAGAACTGCATCAGGTCCACAAACCAGGGCTCTGTGGCCAGCTTGGCACCACCAGAATCACCAGTCTTGGGACATGCTCTATCCTGTGAATCACTCAGCCGACAAGAGGTCATGATAGAATAGAGAAACACAAAGGCAGAAAGACCACATGGCCTATCTAGTCTGCCCTTCCATATCAATTTCTACAATAGTCCCTTTTTTTCCTTTAGAGATCCTCTGTTTGTCCCACGCTTTTTTGAATTCAGATACTGTCCTCACCTCTACATTGGGAGATTATTCCACGCATCTACCATTCTTTCCGTAAAACGTAGTTACTCACCTGTAACAGGTGTTCTCTGGGGACAGCAGGAATCAGTCCTCACATATGGATAATGTCAGCAGTGACGGAGCCCATGTTGATCCACTCCCCAGCACTCAAAGAAAGCTTTTGGGAGCTACACGGCGCATGCGCAGTCACTTCCAGCTCAAAGCTGCCATCTTGCCTCAGTATAACATAGCACAAGAAGGCAACAATGAAAATTGAAAAACTCCTCCAATGGGAGGAGGGAGGGTTGTGAGGACTGATTCCTGCTATCCCCAGAAAACACCTGTTCAAAGTGAGTAACTATACTTTCTCTGGGAACAAGCAGGAAGTCAGCCCTCACATATGGGACTCCCTGGCTACAGGCTACCGAAAACCTGTAAAAGCCACGGGCAATCCAAAAAGTGACCATAAAGGGTAGCAGGAGGTGGTGATTGGCTGGAAATCTGGCACGGCAGCATCGAGGATGCAATTCCCACTCTGGTAGCCTGGACACAGAGGGCTGGAGGGAAGGTGTTGCATTATTCCCTGAAGAGGTGATGGAGTACCGCCTGGCCAAAGGCACTGTCACTCCAGGTGGTCTCCTTCAGACAGTAGTGTGCTGTGAAGGTGTGCAAGGAGGACAAGGTGGAGGCTGACATGGCCCATATGTTGTGAGCTGTAACATGATGCTCCAGAGAGTCTCGCCTGCTGGTAGGCGAGCACGATGCAGTCGGCCATCCACCGAGAGAGACAGGGACCCCCAGGTAACTGGGATTGAATGACACAGAGTTGCGTCACTTGGCGATGAGGCCAAGTCCTCTGAATGTAGAAGAACAGAGTGCGTAGGGAGGCCTCCACCCTGGAGGCATGAAGCCTGGGAAAGAAGGTGGGAAGCACCACTTCTTGGTTCAGATGAAACACTGAAACCACCTTGGCAGGAACTTTGGCTGCATCCGAAGGATCACCCTATTTCTATGGGGATACGGAAACTTCGCCCCTCACATTTCGCCCCCGAGGAAACTTCGCCCCCCACCCACATCGCCCCCGGGAAATTTCACCCTTGCACATTTCGCCCCCGGGAAATTTCGCCCCCAAAGTTCTAATACATTTGACATTGTGCAGTTATTATTGTTTATCTCTTGTTGCCGATGATCAGCCAATCATAAATGATGGAGGGGAAAGTTTTGCAGCCTATTGGTTGCCAAGATCGTTGGACGTTTAGCTGCGAAAAGCCATCGACGGAAACTATGGAGTTATGGAGAGAACCATTGAGTTGAATGCAAATAATCCTAAAATGCTAAGTTTAGAAAATTTTATACGTACACATTAGGCATTTTGTATAATGTTGAATTTTAAACGGTAATTTTCTTTCAGTGGTGGATCCAGGATAATGCTGTGCAACCAAAAAATTCGGTATTTGCGCAACGTACAAACAAATTTTGTGCAAAAATTGAACAACATGAAAAATTAGCCAATTAGGCATGTGTGCAAATTGGATTGTGTTGGGCGCCAACGTCCTTCAGTTAGCGCCTTCGCAAATGAAGGTGGTGCTAAAACATGAACTATGGTAATATTCTGAATAAGTTTGTCTACTTCGGGGGCGAAATGTGTGGGGACGAATTTTCCCGGGGGCGAGATGTGCAGGGGCGAAATGTGAAGGGCGATGTTTCCTCGGGGGTGAAATGTGGGGGGTGAAGTTTCCGCAAACCATTTCTATGGAACCTGGCATAGGGCTCACGCACAATGAGCACCTGCAGCTTGCTCACTTGCCTGGTGGAGGTGAGCGCCACCAGGAAGATCTTCCAGGAGAGGTCCTTGAGAAGACAAATCACCTTGGGCTCGAAGAGGGGTTCCACGTTAAGATCCCACACTACCAGCGGCGGGCAGACCGAGGCCACGAGAGGAGAGGACCGTGCATGAAGTGGCTCACCGGGAGTGGACAGACACTGCATGGTCCTCCACTTTGTGGTGATGTGCCGATATGGCACAGAGGTGCACCCTGACTGAATTGGATTTCAGGTCTGCACGCGACAGGTGTAAGAGGTATCTCAATACCTCAGCTATGGTGCAAGAGAAGGGTTAAAGCTCTGTTCCATGCACCAAAGGGAGAACCTGCACCATTTAAAGGCATAAGTCTGCCATGTAGAGTCCTCACGTGAGGCCAGTAGGACATCCTCCACTGGCCGGGTCAGGCTGTAGTGGGTGATGGCTACCCTTTCAGCAACTAAGCCATCAGAGACAGGGACTGGAGGATGGGGTGGCGCAGTGTGCTGTCCTCCTATGAGAATAGGTCTGAGGCACATCTCAGCGGCTAGGGGTTCTCCTGTGACAACTGCAGCAGTAGGGGGAACCACAGTTGTCTCAGCCAGCGGTGCACAATGAAGAGGACAAAGGCCGCTTCTGCCTCAATCTTCAGTAGTGCCTGTGGCGATAAGGCATACAGAAAACCTTCAGACCATGCGAGGAGGAAGGCGTCCTCCCCTTCCCGACCCCGAGCCAGCATCCTGGAGCAGAACATCGGGAGCTGCGTGTTCTCTGGGCTGACAGAGAGGTCAATCTCTGGGGTGCCACACCGCCGGAAGATCTTCTCCAGGAGAGAGGGGGTCAGCCTTCATTCATGTGGCTGGAGAACGCAGCTCAGGTGGTTGGGCCAGTACACTGTCTTGGCCCAGCAGGTAGACCGCCTTGAGGAACATGTTCCTTGCCACCGCGAAATTCCAGAGGTGCATCGCCTCCCAGAAGAGGTGGTACAACCCCATGCCCCGTTTATTGATGCAGAACATCGCTTCTTGGTTGTCCGTTTGGATCTGGACAACCTTCCCCTCCAGGTGGCCCTTGAAGACACACAGGGCATAGTAGACCACTTGTAGCTTGAGCAGGTTGATCTGAGAGGCACTCTCTTCCAACAGCCACAGCCCCTGTGACTGAAAGTGGCCACAATGGGCTCCCCAATCAAACTTGGATGAGTCCGTGCCAGACTGGTGGGGCCTGGAATGGCAGGCCTGCCCTCAGGATGTGGTGGTTCTGCCACCATGTCAGGGAGGCAGCCAGGGTGGGGGTGACCTGGATATGGTCCTCCAGCCAGTCGCCTGTACCCATTGAGTGCTGAGCATCCATTGGGCCTGCCACATGCATAGGCTGGTAAAAGGCATCATATGCATGGTGGACGCCATGTGCCCCAAGAGGCAGAGCATGTCAGGCAGTTGCGGAGGTGGCGCCCCGCACCTCTCTTGCTAGGGCAACAAGGCGCTGGGCCCGTCCCAGGGGTAGAAACACCCTTGCCCGTGTGGAGTCGAGCAGAGTCCCGATGAACTCCATGCATTGGATTGGGATAAGGTGGGACTTTGGGAAGCTCACCATGAACTTTAGGTGCTGCAGCAGCCCCAACATGCGCAGTGGCATCGCGTGGTTCACCTGGAGTGCTGGACTGCACAAGCCTGTCGTCCAAGTAGGAGAACACAAAGACCCCGAGGACCCTGAACCATGCAGCATGACCGCTAGGTACTTTGTGAATACCTACGGGGTGGAGGAGACTCCAAAGGACAGCACCCTATATACTGGTAGTGGTGGCCCCATGACAAAGTGGAGGTACCGACAGAGCCTCGGTTGAATCAGAATGTAGGTATAGACATCTGAGATCCACTGAGCATAGCCAATTTCCATGGAGAAGGTAGGGCAACAAGGTTCCAAGGGATACCACTTTGAACCTCTCCTTGACCAGGAAGCTAGTGAGGTCCCGAAGGTCCAGGATGGGCCTGAGGCTCCCTGTATTCTTGGGAACCAGGAAGTAGTGGGAGTAGAACACTCCTGTCCCTCTGCAGATAAGGTGGGATGGGCTCGACCGAAAGGTCCTCGAGCAACAACTCGAGCTCTTTCAAGATAAACTCCCTGCGCAAGGGGATCCATCGGTAATTCTCCTGTGAATGAGGGGGGAGGCAGCTGCGAGAAATGGAGGAGGTAATCCTCCCTGACCACTCGCAGCACCCAAGCATCCGCGGTTATTGTGGACCATCTATGTGCGAAGTGGACGAGTATTCCCTCTGTGAACCTTGGGCCTGTGACCTCCTGAGGGAGGGAGGCAATGCCCAAGGAGTCAAAAACTTTCCCTAAGCTGTGGCTGAGCCGCTGTTTGGGGCTTGAGAGCTTTGTGCTTACAGGTGCCATGCCTCTGGCCCTTGGCCTGCTGCCCTCAAGGGGGAGTGGGGTAGGCCTGGAACTTAGGGAAGTTTCCGTAAGCCTTCTTTGTCTTCGGGTGGAAGGACTTTTTTCCGGAAGCCTTCCCGTGGGAAGGATCTGACACCTTCTTCTTGGACAACCTGGTCCTTCTCATGAATTCCTTCTCCAACTCGTCAGCCTTGTCAGTCATGGGCTTGAAGCTTGTGCTGCACCCACTGCTCCAAGCCTGAAGACTACAGCCAGGCAAGGCGATGGGCACTAATGCCCACCGACTCAAAGCCAAAGGCCACTCGAGTCTGAAATTTGAAGCATTCCTTGACTGAGGAGACCAGGGTCCGAAAGCGTTCAAGGGGCTCTCCTGATAGATCAACTGAGAACCAGATGAGCTCCTTTACCAGGTCTCTCAAGTACATGCCCATGTACAGCTGGTAGGCCTGGGGATCCAGGACGTGAACATCAAGCCCTGGAAGCACTTCCTACCAAATGCATCCATGGTACGAGCCTCCCTGCCAGGGGGCACTGAGGAGTGAGTCTTCTGGCTCTTGATCCAACGCATAGCTGACTCCACCACCATGGAATTGTGTGGAAGTTGTGCTTTTTGGAATCCTGGGTTCTTGCCCGCTCAATAGTGGGAATCGAGTTGACTGTTCACAATCGTCACTGTCACCAAGTTCTCTCACATCCTGAGCAACAGGCACTCCAGGATGGGGGGCACAGGCACTGTCAATGCTTTAGGGAAGGAGTCTCGTACTGGAGGATCTCCAGGTCCTCAGCACGAGGCTCATCCTCCAGCACCGCCATGAAGGCAAGTTCCTGGGACATATCTCTCACAAACTCGAGGAAGGCTAAAGTCCTCTGGAGGGGACCTCTGTCGATGGTGAGGTGGAGAGTGTTTGGAGGGGATGTCCTGAAGGAGCATGGTGTTGGGGAACTCCTCGTTGGTCTCCCAATCAGACTCTAAACCCGAGGAGTTGACGAGCGCCCCTCTGTCACCAGATCGACTCGGCGTCAACTCCCGATGCCGGTCCGATGGCATCATGCTGGTCGTCGAGGGTCTTTATGCCGATCGAACGAGGTGCTCCAGGATAGCAGGATCCTCCTCTGGGGAATTCCTCAGTGAAGAGGTCCCTGTGTGGGGTGCAGATGACCGGAAGGACTGGGAGTTGGGCCCCACTGCAACTCGAGGAACACAGTGAAGTTACACTCGAGGGCAGCCATGTGGCTCTCTATACCAGAGGGAAAGGCCTGAATCCGGTGTCTGGGCCAGAGCTGAATTCCTTGCCAAGGAGTTGCACATCGTGATGGAGTCGGGACATCACTCCTTCGGGGCTGCTGGGGACCTGTCCCTTCATGGTTGCTTCGATGGACACTCCCATCCGTTGTCCCCTGAGTTGTGTCAAGGGCTCCAAGGCTGAGTTGAGGAGGACTTAGAAACATAGAAATATGACGACAGAAAAAGACCACATGGCCTATCTAGTCTGTCCTTCCATAACTACAACAGTCCCCTTTTTACCTTTAGAGATCCTCTGTGTTTGTCCCATGCTTTTTTGAATTCAGTTACTGTCCTCATCTCTACCACCTCCACTGGGAGACTATTCCACGGATCCACTATTCTTTCCGTAAAGAAATATTTCTGCATATCACTCCTGAATCTATCTCCCTTCACTTGCTGCCGGGTCAGTCCTTGGTGTTAACTTCAAGGGGGTCACCGATGCACAAGGGAGGTCCTCCAAGGACCGACGCCTGATGCCCCCGGGCTCCGAACAAGCCCGGGCATGCAATATCGCGTCACCTGGTATCGATGGAAAGGATTCCAACCACAATGCCGAACCGGAGCCAGATCTGCCAAAGAGCTCCTCTTGCCACCTTTCATATTTCCTCCAGATTTTGGCAGATATGAAGAGGTAAAGCAGGCAGGAAGACTCGTCGTGGTCTGCCCCGAGGCACTTAATGCAGGTGCTATGATGGCCAGTACAAAATATCATGAGATTGCACTCAGTACAATGCTTAAAACTGGTCAAGGACATAGCGGAGAAAACGAGCCCTGTGAGATCAAACTTTGATGTCTCGAACAGATAGGCCACGAGAAAAAAAATCCTGCATGCAAAAACAAGAAAAAATGAATAAAGAGATACCCTAGCGAAAAACTGAAAGCTGAGGCGAGGACTTGGGCAGGGAAGGTGATCAAATCTAGAAGTCAAAAAAGAAAAAAACGAGAAAGGGTCAAAAAATCTACTTTTTATCAAGGTACACAGACAGGATGTCTGCAGGGCTCCGCAGAAAAAGACTGAAACAAGATGGCAGCCTTGAGCGGGAAGGTGACCGCACATGCAAAGTGTAGCTCCCAAAAACTCTCTTTGAAAGCTGGGGAGTGGACCTGTGCAGGCTCCATCACCCATATGAAAGGACTGACTTCCTGCTTGTTCCCGGAGAAAGAAATATTTCCGCATATTACTCCTGAGTCTATCCCCTTTCACTCTCATCCTATGTCCCCTCGTAGCAGAGTTTGCCTTCAATAGAAAGAGGCTCTCCTGTGCATTTATGCCACGGAGATATTTAAACATTTCTATCATATCTCCTCTATCCTGCCATTCCTCTAAAGTATACATATTAAGATCATTAAGTCTGTTCTCATATGCTTTATAACGAAGACCACTAACCATTTTAGTAGCCATCCTCTGTACTGTATCAAACCTGTTTATATCCTTTTGAAGGTGTGGAATCCGGAATTGCACACAATACTCCAAATGAGGTTGCAACGAAGACTTATAGAGAGGCACTATCACCTTTTTTCTGCTGGCCATTACTCTCCCTATGCACCCAAGCATCCTTCTGTCTTTTGCCATTGCCTTTTCTACCTGTTTAGCTACTTTAAAATCATTAGACAATCACACTCAGATCCTGCTCTTCTTTTTGTGGAAGTACTTCACCCAAAACACTATACCGCTCCCTTGGACTTCTGCAGCCCTACATTTCAGCTGCCAAATTCTAGACCATTCTTCAAGCTTAGCTAGATCCCTCCTCATGTTATTTACTCCTTCCTGGTTGTCTACTCTACTGCAGTTTTTGATATCATCTGCAAAGAGGCAAACCTTACCCGACAGCCCTTCTGCAATGTCACTAACAAAGATGTTTTTTTTTTTTTTTTTGAAACTTTTATTTTCATTTTGCAACAAACAAAAGAAACAACACACCAAAGGAGACAAAACAAGTATACAATAAAGAAAAGTAAACCCAACTACCCCCCACCCCCACGCTTCTTCTCTAGCTGATTATGTCAGCATGTGAGCGCTTCCAAACAACAGTGATTGTACATCAAAACAATCAAAAGAGTATCTGCAATACAGAATAATCATGAGACAAAGATATATATAAATTTAGACAGTCAGATGAGAGCATTGAGCAGAATGTACATAGTCATTGAGCATCTTCCATTTAGACCGATGATGAGGAGTCTGAATGGGGGAAGCAGACATACGAGGTATTTGTTCATATTTACTGTAGAGACAGACATGATTCCACCATTCATTGGGGCTCAATTGGGAGCTATTTTTCCAGTATTTCGTAATTAGGGAAATAGCAATGCCTAGCATAAAGTCCAAAAGGAAGTAAGCCGTCTTTGGAAGAGAGGGGATCCCCGCAGCTGAGCGAAGTCCCACTATCCTCCAAGAAAGGGGCTCTTGAAAGTGCAAAATAGACTGGATACGACCCCAGACCCGACTCCAGTAATACTGTAGTGCGGGACATTCATACATAACATGAGGTAGTGAACCAATGGCCGCATGACATGTCCAACAATTATTGCCCTGAGTAGTGTTCCATTTGGCTAATCTGTCAGGAGTGTAAAAACACCGGTGGGCTAGAAAGAAGAGTGTCTGAGTGAGTGAGGCGGATCGGGAGACCCGTGTCACTCTACTCCAGACAAGGCTCCATTGCTCCGGGGTCAAAGTCACATGCAATTCTCTCTCCCATGCTTTCTGCGCTATAGGGGTATCCCTAGTTATAGCATTACATAAGGTTTTGTAAAAATTGGATGCTACACCCGGTGAGCTACCGATAGATCGGATAGTCTCCAACCAGCCTTGTGTAGGGGAGGCCGATGGCGGGAGCACCTTAGCACTCCTAAGGCAATGCTGAAGTTGCACCAACTGAAAGTAGTGTTTCGCTGGGAGACCAAATTCAATTTGCAATTCACTAAAAGTTTTCCAGCGACCTTCATGGAACAACTGACTAGGAATCCAAATGCCCCTAGTGTACCAGGGGCTCCACGCCATCGGCTTATTTTGTATTCGAAATCGAGGGTTGTACCAAAGTGGGAGCTTGTCTAACGGACAGAGTCGGGAGTCTAAAGATTGCATGAGATTATTAAAGGCACCTAAGGTGTCTAAAAGCATTGGTGGAAAGTGGGAGTCTGATGGGAGAGTCATACCAGGGAGAAAAGTAAGAGGAATCGGTTTGCAAAGGTCCTCTTCTATGTCTAGCCACACAGGTCTACTCGGTACTGGATCTTCCAGCCAGCGAGCACCTTGTTTGAGAAGAAAAGAGTGATGATATTTCAGGAAATCAGGGAATCTGACACCCCCATTTTCCTTATCTGCTTGCAGCTTATGTTTCGCTATCCTAGGTGTCTTGTTTTGCCACAAGTATCTAGTCAGAAGGCCCTCGATATCTTTATATATACGTCGAGGGAAGAGACAGGGCACCATTTCTAAGATATAATTCACTTTCGGAACAATCATCATTTTTATGATTTCTAATCGACCCCACCAGGTAAGCGTTAAAGGAGTCCAGCGGTGAGTAAGCGCCCGGACTTTAGAGGTTAAGTCTTTGGCATTGAAGGAGATAGTGTCTTCCAAAGGAGAACAATAGTGAACCCCAAGGTATTTGACCATGCGAGGTTGCCATAAAAAGGGGAAGGATTGCATATCTGCCTGGTGAAGCAGAGGATTTAATGGAAAGGCTACCGACTTGGTCCAATTTATCTTATAACCGGACAGTTGTGAGTATTTACCAATTTGCTCTAGGACAGCCGGTACTGAGTCTATTGAGACAAAAAGCATAAGATCATCAGCATATGCTGAAATTTTGATTTCCCTATGGGTGAAGGGGACTCCATGAATCTCCTCCGATTGCCGGATTAGTAAAGCCAAGGGTTCGAGTGCAAGATCGAAGAGGAGTGGAGACAGTGGGCATCCCTGGCGAGTGCCGCGTTGAAGGGGAAAAGGCTGAGACTTTAAAGCATTTGCGCATATACTGGCTGTAGGCTGAGCGTACATGGTGCGAAGACAACGGAGAAAACCTTCCCCGAATCCGTACCAGCGGAGGACTGCAAACAGGAAGGGCCACTCTAAGCGATCAAAGGCCTTCTCAGCATCAAGTGAGAGGCCAACAAATGGGCGATCAAGATTAACTGCGGTAGTCAATACATGGCATAGAGTCCGAGCATTGTCAGCAGTTGATCTACCAGGAATGAAACCGCATTGATCTGGGTGTATTAAGGTAGGCATCCTATCCGAGAGCCGGGTAGAGAGAATGGTGGCAAAGATTTTATAGTCCGCGTTTAGGAGGGAAATTGGACGATAATTAGCTGTTAGTTGTGGGTCTCTCCCCTCTTTCTCAAAAACTACTACATTTGCCATTGAAAAGGACCCAGACGGAGAACCCTCCTCGGCCAGAGCAGAAAAATAAATTTTCAAAACTGGAGCTAAATCAGCGTGAAAGGTTTTGTAGAATTCAGCGGGGAGACCGTCTGGGCCTGCGGCTCGACCTGAGGCACATTTCTTAATAGCAGAATGAATTTCTGAGACAGTAAATGGTGTGTCCAAGGCCACTCTATCTTCGTCAGATAGGGTCGGTCTTTGTACTCCTGAAAGTAAGCGTTCAAATACATCTGGCTCAAAATCACATTCAGATTGATAAAGCCGAGTATAAAAGTCACGAAAGAGTTCTAAGATTTCGGTATCTTTAGTGACCAAGCCCCCCCCCGATGGATTACGGAGGGCGGAAACACGCTTGGCTTCTTTTCGACCTTTTAGGGCATTTGCTAATAATTTGCCAGCACGATTATTTTCCCGATAATATAGCCCTTGTTGTGATTCAATATTTTTAACAGCAGCAGTGTGCAAAAGCTGATTGTATTGAAAACGCAAGCGTTGTAAACGGAGTAAAATACATGGGTCAGTACGGGACGTGAGGAGCCGCTCCCCAGCTTGTATCTGCTGCTCTAGAGTCAGTAAATGCTGCTTTCTTTGTTTCCCCTGCCGAATTTGATAGCTAGTTATAGTGGCACGGATAGATGCTTTAAAACCCTCCCACCAAGCCCAGCCCGCTGTGTCATGGGGTGAGTTAAAATGAAAATAATCTTGGATAGCGGCCTTTATATCAACCTGAAAATCTTTTTGACCCAGTAGGGATCTATCAAAAAACCAAGCTCGGGGAGAATCGTCTCGCGCAGTGACACGTAATGATAAAGATATGGCAGCATGATCTGAAATATGGAGAGGATGAGTCCTAGTCGTGTCTACTTGAGAAATCAGTGCTTTGGAAATGAGAAAGAAATCTATTCTAGATTGGGAATGATGGGGGGCAGAAAAGAAAGTGAACTCTAAGTCGGAGGGGTGAAGCAGCCTCCATATATCTACCAGCGCAAGATCTTGCATCAGAGCTGTAAGGGTAGCAAGACTCTTGGGTGGACTACTCGTTCTTGGCGGCTGTCTATCTATCAGAGGGTCTAACACTTGATTAAAGTCACCACCAAGTATTAATGGAGTATTGGCAGAGGCCTGTGCCAACTGCGCAATACTTGCATAGTAAGCAGGGTTGTCCACATTCGGGGCATAAATGCAAATACATGTAAATTCACTATCTCCAACCTTGAGGTGTACTCGGGCCCATCTACCCTCCTTGTCAGCGCTAGTAGCAATTACAGTAGCTTGCAAAGATTTCTTAACCAGAATGGCTACCCCGCACCGTTTGGAAACGGCGGGAGAATAGGCAGCCACCATGTAAGGCTTAACATTGAGTTTCAGTGTTTCAGCAGAGTTTAAGTGCGTTTCCTGAAGAAACGCTAAATCAGCATGCTCATGGCTAAGATAGCTAAGGATTTTCTTTCTTTTGATTGGACTATTAATGCCCTTTACGTTGAGTGATAATATTTTACATAAAGCCATTCAGACAAGTTAAAAATTCTGAGCATGATAGCGCACCTAATTTCACAATGTCCCTCATATTGACTGTAACAGACTGTACATATGGCATAAAAGAAAATAAGCTTAGATAATACAATGAAGCGCCCCACATTAAAAAAGAAAAACCGCAGCGCGGTAGAGAAGAAGCAAAACCCCAAAAATTACTGGCGACCATGTGTCTGCGGGGAGAAGCCCCAGAGAAGGCCGAAATTGAAAAATACATAACCTGTAGAACTGTGCGTGCTCCGAATCCGACCGAGGCACACATCATGGAGGGAGAGGAGACCACAAAACAAGAGTCATAGAAAGAAAGAATGAAAGTCCAGGAAGTCTCTGTGCTTGACTATGACCGCCGCATCGGGCCCTTCAAAATGGCGGACAGAGCCGGCGATTAAAAGTCCACGTCGTTGAATTAGCGCATCTGTTCTGCTTCTTTGGAGTCTAAAAATGTTGATAGTAGATCAGGATCTTCGAATGTCCTGGTTTGGTTGTGAAGAGTCACTCGGAGCTTCGCGGGATACAACAGGCCAAAGCGAGCCTGTAGCTGTTGAAGGCGAGGGCGAAAAGCAAGGAGTTTCTTCCGTCGGTCAACGGTAGGCTTTGCCAAATCAGGGAAGAAGGAGACTTTGTGACCTTCAAATTCCAAATGATGGTTCGCCCGGGCAGCATGTAAAATTTGTTCCACTTGTTGATATCGTAGCAAGCGAAAGATAATAGGCCGGGGGGTCGTTCGGTTGAGCGCCATGTGGGTAGGAACACGGTGTGCACGATCGATTTCCAATTCTTTATGAAAGGTGATCTTCAGCAAGGAGGGAAGAGTTTTGAGCAGGAATTCTCTCATATCTCCCGCTTCCGCCCCCTCCGGTATTCCAATGAGCCTCACATTGTTGCGACGGGCTCGATTATTGCTATCTTCTAACTCCTTTTGCAGATTCTGTATCTGGCGCTCGGCCTTGTCCAGTGCGCCCAAGCGCACCGCGTGCGAGTCGAGGACCCCCGCCATATTGTCCTGCCGTAATGAGAGACTTTCAAGTCGGTCCTGGAGCACTCCAAAGTCTTCTCGCAGGGCTCTAAGCGCTTCTCCATTGGACTGCACCAATTCCTTCACGCCGCGTAGTTCCTCCAAAATCTCCAGGTGCATTTCGGGGTTTTCACGAAATGGAACCATCTTCTGTGGGGAGGACACCTCTGTTTTGGAGCGTTTTCCGTGAGAAGAAGAAGGAGACCCGAAGTCCAAGCGCGCTGGTTTATGGGCCGCCATCCCCCCCGAGGTACCCCGGTCAGCCCGGAGCGAAATAGTAAGTTTGTATAGGTATTAAGTCAGGATTCTAAGTAGGCCTCTCGGGAGCTTCAGCGCGAAGCGTCTTACCCGCTGGACATCAGGCTCCGCCCCCAATAACAAAGATGTTAAAAAGAACTGGACCAAGAACAGATCCTTGCAGCATAACACTGGTAACCTCCTCCTCCTCAGACTTCACTCCATTTATCTGTACCCTTTGTCGCCTCCCACTCAAACAATTTCTTACCCAATCAGTAACTTTAGGGTCAATCCCTATGACGCTAAGATTGTTTATAAGTCATCTGTGTGGAACGGTGTCAAAGGCTTTATTGAAATCCAAGTACATCATATCTATGACGCTCTCTCGGTCCATCTCCCTGGCCATCAAATCAAAGAAATCAATCAGATTTGTCTGACAAGACATGCCTATGCGGCCCTCCGATCCTGTAATTCATTGTACTCCAGAAACCTCACTATTTTCTCTTTCAGAAGCGTTTCCAATAATTTACTCACCACAGAGGTTAGAAAGCAGCAGACCCAGCACAGATCCATGGGGTACTCCATGATTCACCTTTCTCCATTAGAAAATAACAGATTAGTAAGACAAGACCTTCCTTGGCTAAAGCAATGTTGGCTTTCTCCCATTAAACCATGACTATTGACATGTTCAGTAATTTTGTTCTTTATAATGGTTTCTACTGTTTTGCCAGGTACTAATTGCAGGCTCACCGGCCTGTAGTTTGTGCGGATCACCCCTGGAATCCTTTTTAAAAATTGGTACTACACTGACCATTTCCCTAGCTGCAGTGCATATTGCAAGCTTTGTTGATGTACAGCCCGACTTTGAGTGGGAATTCAGAGTCCAGGTGACATGAGAACTCTGCCCTCTCATGCATGATCTCATAGTGCAAAGACGTGATCTTTCAATACCCCATATATTGGCTATTTCAGCGCATGCTGGTTATAGATACAGGAAGAGTGTGTGTGGATGAAAGGCTTGGTGGCTCTTCCTTTTGAGTGGTCTAGAGCGAGGAATGCTGTGTGGATTTCTCTCTGAACCTGAGCAGAAAGCGACTCACCCAGGTTCATTCCATTTGATCCTGAGGAAGATCTACAAAACTTGGAATGGTCTAATGCTTGGCAGTTAGGACTTAATGTGAAGAAGTGCGCTTTCATGCACTTGGGAAGCAGAAATCCAAAGGGAACTGTATGCAATAGGAGGTGAGAGGTTGGTGTGCATGCAGGGCCGGCGCTACCCGGTAAGCCAGTTAAGTGGGGCAGGAGGGTGCCGGCAGCAGGGGGTGCCGTTGCTAGCCGTCTGCCACCCACTGCTTCATAAAAAGAAAGCAGGCGCGGGAACATTTCTATGTTCCCGCAGCTCTGCTCTCTTTTAAACTGCTGGGTCATGGAGTTTCCAAAGGCAGTAATAAGCATTTCCTGAGAAACCCCTAAACAAAGGCACGGGGAGGGTGACCTGCATGGAGAGGCAGGTGCACCTATTCTTGCTGCCTTGCTGGGCAGACTAGTTGGACCATGCTGGTCTTTATCTGCCGTCATATACTATGTTACTATGACTAACTGGCCTATAGTTTTCAACCACATCCTTACGTCTGCTTTTGTGTAAAGGGACCACATGTGCCTCTCTCCAGCCTTCTGGTACCATTCCCAACTCCAAAGAGGCATTGAAAAGGCCAGTCAGTGGAGTTGTTAGAATGTCACCAAGGTCCTTCAGTATTCTCAGATGTATCCCATCTGGTCTCATCTTTGTCTACTTTTAATTTAGCTAATTCCTTACAAACAGTCTTCTGAAAATTGTTCAAGATCCCCATCGCTTCTGTTCCTATTTGTGGGTGTTTTCTGAGGTTCTGCTCCTGATCCTTTATTTGTTTATTTATTTATAGTTTTTCTATACCGCACTATTTACCATCAGTGCGGTTCACAGGCAACAAAAATTGAACAATGAGGGAAGATCCCATTGAACTTACATTAAACAGGGAGAATAACTTGGTGAACAGGTAAACTATATACAGAGAGGTAAATTATTTACAGGTTGATAACAATCAGTGCAGTGCCTACTAGGCTTTGCTCGTAAAGAACACAACGTGAGATATTACTAGTATATACATTTGCAAGTTACGGGTTACGGGATAGCTAAACAATAACCTGTGACAGCAGGGAGGGGGATTAAAGAAGGGCCTGAGACGTGTGGTTGGTTAAGTGATGTCATCTGAGTTGGAGAAGTGCTGAAGAAACAGGTGGTGTTTCCGCGCTCTCCTGAACTGAAAGAGGTTATTTATTACGCGAATATTTGCAGGAAGTGTGTTCCAGCAGGAGGGAGCATAAAGTGTGAATGCACGGTTCCCTGTGGCTTTGGAACATTTAGTAAACGTCTTTGGGAGTCGCAAGGTATTGGTGGCAGCAGATCTTCTCGTTCTGTTAGGGGGGGTGGTCTGAATCAGCTCAGAGAGGGAACTGGCTGTGCACTTATTTATGGCTATGAATGTCATGGTTAATATTTTAAAGGTAATCCTACTGTGAACCGGAAGCCAGTGTAGTGCCTTTAGGATAGGCGTAATATGGTCTCTTCTGGATGCTCCATAAAGGGTTCTTGGTGCGGTGTTTATTGCCATCTGGGTGTAGTATGCAGTTGGCAACGTCAAAGTGAGGCATCACAAGTGCTTGAAATACTGTTCGGAAGTCTTTAGTTTCCAATAGATGTCTCATGTGACGTAACATCCGAACTTTATGGTAAATCGCTTTTGCCATGTTGCTTATGTGGGCGTTTAGGTCTAGCTGTTGGTCGAGAATTACACCGAGGTATCGTATTGATGTCTTAGTAGGAAGCTCTGCACCGCGTACCTTAAGAGATGAGGGCGGAGTGAATGTCTGATCTCTGCTGATGAAGAGCACCTCAGTCTTTTTAAGATTTATTCTTAGCTCCTGTGACTGTAACCAATCAGTGACTGCATCGAAGCATGTGGACAAGATAGACAGGTCGGGGTTTTCCGTGGATATAGGGGTAAACATCAGGACATCGTCAGCATAGATTAGGCAATTGATGTTGAAGGACCTGATGATGTTACAAATGGGTTGCATATACACATTAAAAAATAGGGCAGAGAGAAAAGAACCCTGTAGGACACCCTTGGTTAGAGGGAATGGAGTGGAGGTGGAAGAGCAGGAACGCACATGCTGCCATCTATCGTTCAGATATGAGGCACACCAAGTTAGTGCATTCCCGTATATTCCCTTTTCAGTAAGACGGAGCAGTAGTAGTTCATGGTTGACGGAATCAAAAGCAGCCACGATGTCCAGGAAGACAAGAGCAAAGCTTTATCTGATGTTGTCAAGCCCCAGCATTAGGGAGTTGAATAGAGTTGTTAACAGGGTTTCAACACCGTGAGACTCACGGAATCCGTGTTGGCAGGAGTCAAAGGGAGCGTTATTCTCTATGTGGTGGTTCAGTTGACGTTGGGCTGTTTTTTCCATAATTTTAGCTAGGAGTGGGATGCTGGAGATGGGTCTCTGTATGAATCCATCTTCGCGGGGTCCAGTTTATTATTCTTCAGCAACGGTCTGACAGATGTTTAAGGCTGAGGGGGAAGTCCCAGTCTGGAATGAGGTATCTATTAGTTTGGCAAGGAAAGAACTGAGCTCGGTCCGCAGGGTTTTTATCCAGAAAGCTGGACATGGATCGTTTGGTGATGTTGAAGAGTTTATGTTCGTGATGATGTCTTGGATCTCTTTTTCAGATGGAGTGACGAAGGAGGTGAAGATATGTTGGGCCGCCAATAGGGATTGTGGAAGGGAGGAAGTAAAGGAGGAGTCGGGTGAGTTATCTGGGGATCTGGTGTTTGAGGATGTGGTAGGATGGCTTGTTTTGGCTTGGATGTAGTCAGCATATTCCTGCGGGTCAGGTTGGATTGAATGCCCCGAGGAAGGTTCCTTTGCTAAGGTTTTGACTAGATTGAATAGCTCATGTGGTCTGTTTTGGGCTCTTTGTAACACTTCTGCATGGTATTGCTTCATTCGTTTGGAGACTGCTGTTCGGTGGGTATATAGTTGGGCAATGTAAGCGTCATGGTTTTCAGTAGACCTGGAACGACGCCAGCGTTTTTCAAGCTGTCTTAGTCGACACAGAGAGCTCCTTAGGTCAGGTGAGTACCAGGGAGCCCTCGTTCTCCTGCTAGGACCTTTGGTGGTGGGAGGTGATTCAATTGCCGCATTGAGACATTTATTCCATAAGGAAATCATATTGTTTATATTCTGCACCGGCAGGGAGTGGAGAGGCTGGGTCATTTTCAAAATCTCTTCTCTGTTAAATTGCCTGAAACGTGTCCGGGTTGATGTTGAGGGTTCCTTTGGGGATTGTGGGACAGTGGGCGGGGGGCGTGGTGGTATCGAGAACCTGATCAGGCTGTGGTCGGACCATGGTACATCGCATAATGAAAGCTCAAACTTTTGAGAATGACTGAGTAGTATTTGAGGTGCAAAACCAAGGTCAATCATATTTCCCTTGACATGAGTGGGAGCGTTGATCAATTGGGAAATAACCCAGTGTTTCAAATGCTTTGATAAGGGCTTTGGACTGGGTATCTTGAAGGGAAGGGAGATTGAAGTCACCAAGTATCCAGTTTGATGTGTGTGAACACATAACAGAACAGAAATATTTATTAAGCAATTCTACTTTATCCTCAGCTTCTACATGTTCTTTCCCTTCACTCTTGAATCTGACAATACCACTTTTGCCCTTCCTCCTCTTGCTAACACATCTGAAAAATGTCTTAGCCTACCATTTTATTGCACTGGCTATTTCTTCGTTGTTTGTATCTTTGCTTTCCTGACTACTTTGCTAGCTTCTCTAAGTTTTTCAAATATAGATGCCAGTCGTCTTCTCTGTGATTTCTTGTATTTCATGAAGGCCTCCTCCTTTTTCTTCACCTTTTCAGCTACTACTTTGAGAACCATAGCAGCCTCTTTTTCCTTTATCTTTATTTACCTGGCTAACAAAAAGGTTGGTTGCCCTTAAAATATCCTCTTTCAGTTTTGCCCACTGTTTTTCTACATTCCCCCAGCTATTTCCATCCTAACAACTCCTTGAGGTATTGGCCCATCTTGGCAAAGTTGGTTTTCCTAAAGTTTAAGATTCTCGCTTTTGAATGGATTGTTATCAGCCCTAGTCCTAATACTGAACCACACCATCTGGTGATCACTGGATGCAAAATGATCTCCTACTATAACATCAGAAACACTTTCACCATTTCACTTGAACGTCTGACTGGAGCATTCCCATCCGGGAGTGAGGATACCTCAGGGAGGCATTGAACCCTTTTGGTTGAGGATAGGATGGTAGGAGCAGTCTCTTTTCAGAACAATGGAGTACCTGTCACTTCCTCTTTGGGCAGAGGGTACTGATACAATGACCTGGAGATGCACTGGCATTTCCAGGGTGGCCCAAACCAGCCTCCTTGGTTTTGCAACCACAGGGAGAGACCATGAATGCACTTAAAACAGGCTCCCTGCACTCCAGACATACTTGTGCTGAAAAATGGAGCACCAAAGGATAACCGGAGTCCATTCCTGGTGAAAGCAATTGAGGCAACCACTCACTGGAGGCACCTAAAAACAAGTCTCCTGCCCATCATTGTGCTAGACAGGAGGAGTTGACCCTCAAGGAGGTAGAATCACTGGGCCTCTGGACCCCATAAAATGGCTGGGTCCTGGCTCAGGAACTGAAGAAACTCAGGGCTGAATTTCCTGAGAATCTCAGGAACTGAGCACGAGGAATACATGAAGTGGAAGAGGGCACGTGCCTTCAGGATGCCTTAGTCCCAGCAGGTACTGAGGGGTTTGGAATCTGCCAGGTTCTTTACAAGCTTCCTCGAGGTCCTTGCCGAATAGCAGCTCTCTCTTGAAGGCAAATTTGGCCAGATAAGACTTAACAGCCGTGTCTGCCTCCCAATTCTGCAGCCAAAGCCACCTTCTTGCCACCGTGGCCACAACAATGTTCCTGGCCTCTAGTCAGACAAGATCTGCCGCTGCCAACTCCAACAGAGCAAAGGCATCATCTCCAAGAGTACTGCACCCACTGGAGAAGGGACCGAGCTATCAAGCCTCAACATATCACTGTCTGAAGGATAAGAGATGAGACTGAAATCAAGTTTTGAGAAGCACCTCCACTTCACGATCCAACTAGTCCTTTAAGGCTGCCCCACCCTCAACTGGGATTGGTGGTATGTCTTTTGACAGCAGCAATATGCGCAACTACCTTTGGGAAGTGCAGTCACTTATCCCATTCCTGCTGAGGGAAGCGTACAGCTGTTCATGACTGATGTCTTTCACGGAGGAGTCTGAGGAATATCACTCTGCAGAGACCATATCCTGGAGAACCTGTGGAAAAGGGAAGGCCTTGAAAGGCCTACAGATCCCTTAAAGAGGAGGATGTCCATGCACTTCTGCACCACCCATGAGAATGTCTGAAATCTGTAAGGAAGATGCTACCTGAGTATCAGGGCTGCCAATTCATTTCTTCTGAAGAAAACTATACGCAAATCTTCTTCTGGAGAAGAATCCTCATGTATCAGTCCAGGTTCTTCTTCCGAATTAACCCTCGACAGGCCCCTGAGAGAGAGGCAAGCCACCAGAGGCCTCCCGCCAATGGGAGTGCTTTCTTGATGTAGCCACTATCTGGGTCCTAATGCTCCTTGATGAACTGGGCAAGGGGGTCAGGAAGACGCCTATTGACTCTTATTGTTTTTTGCCAGAAGGACCAAACACACTGAAAGAAGAAATCTGGTATCAATGGCCTTGAACCCAACAGAAAGGCCTTAACTGCTGCCCCAGTCCACTGATGACTGCTTATCTTTCCCTGGCCCTAACTGGGGAAGCAGAGGTGGTAGGAAGGATCAGGGTCAGCCCCAGAGTTGGTTCAGGGTGTTGAGGTCTAGGGCAAGCCTCGCATCTTTGCTGCCCCCCCTCCCGACGCTGCTGCCCTAGGTGACTGCCTAGGCCGAACCTGGGGTGGATTGTCAAGGGCTGCGCGAGAACTCTGCACTAACTGTTAGACCTTGAGGAGTGCTCCTGTCTTAGATTCCATTTCCAACTGTTCACCTCCATCACTTGTGCAGTGTTTGAAAAGTGAATCCTAGGTCCAGTTCAGCATTTACTGCAAACCAGATAGCACTTATGCGCTGACAAGAGGAGCTCTCCTCATCCAGCACAATAGTGATAACCGGACTTGCACATGCAAATATGCATGTGTTACTTTGCATGTGTAATTCACATGTGTAACCTACACATGCACATGGTGAAACACACGTGTGCAGTCGCGGGCTCCACACACACCAGGAAAAGAAGAAATGAGCACTTAAACACACATACACAGGCCAAACCCATTGAAAGACCATGCACACGGAAGGTTGCGCCACACCCCACAGCTGTGGTTCACACATGCAGGCACACAAAACAAGTCAGACTGCACCCCTGTGGAGCCCAGGACCAAAAACAGTGCCAAGCTCAGGTTGCTCAGAGGTGCTCTGCTCACTCCTCATATACCTCCTTCTGAATGCTATTCTGGGGGGCTGGGGAGGAAGGGGGAGGTAGGCTGAAGTCTGAGAAGACAGTGTCTTGATTGGGATAAATGTAAGGCTCTCAACCGATCCAGACTACAAATGGGAAGGATGTTCCTTTTCCCCCCTCCACGTGGGAAACTCCAGCAGGGTACTCAGATGCTGGCGACATCTGCTGCCAGGTTCAACTGGGTCCATGGCGCCCTCTAGGATAGCTGCCCAGGAGCTAAGCCACTTCCAAAACCAAGTTGCACTAGTCTTGCATCCACCATCTGCTAGAGACAGAGAAATACTGAAGTATTCCCCTAGCTGTAGTAAACTAAGTAGCAGGATTATGTCACTATTAGTTTCTGGTTGCTCTCTATCTCCACCTCTGCCAGAAGGAGGACACAACCCACTTGTCTGGACTGGTCTAGCAGGATGATCTGGAAGTAGGATCAAGTCAAAGGGAAGAAAAGGGCATACAATTTCATTTGAAATCACCAATTCTTATTCCTGCAGTAACTGCTTCTAAATGCAAAGTCCATTGGTACTTCTGTACACATGGTGTGCAGACTAGCACATTTTCAAAGGAAATTCCTGGGTGGGTGAGTTGTGTAGGGTCTATAAGAATCTTATGTAAGAAATATAGAAGGGCTAGATGGAAAAGCATGTCTGTTCGGTGAAAACATGAAAATGGAATAAGAACACTTAAAAAAAAAGTCAGAAATCAGTCAAGGGTTTGCCAACTTCACTATAAGAAAAACCCAGCAAGCTGAAAAAAGCATGCTCTAAACAATTTACAAAAATATGTTTCAGAGATGGTATGTGTAGTTGTGAAGGGGAGAGGGGAGAAGGGGAAAGCTGAATGATTGCTGCAGGAAGAGTGTAAATTTATTTTATTTATTTAACAAGTTTTTTATACCGCCTTTTCCTTCAATCAAAGCGGTCACAAGAAATACAAGGTATAAACAAGGGAAACAAACAGTATAGACATGACAACATATGGTAATGTAGGAAAAATAACAAGGGTTAACAAAATAGTGGATTATTTATAAAATATATACAATAGATGATATCTTAGTCATTTGTTGATCCATAGTGCTCAATAAAAAGTAAAGTTTTTAATTGCTTACGAAAGTCATTTAAAACATCAATTGCACGTAAATCAGGGGGGAGAGAGTTCCAAATCAAAGGGGCAGCCAAAGAAATTGCTCGTTGTGATGTACATTTGCGT
Source organism: Ichthyophis bannanicus (assembly GCA_033557465.1). Taxonomy (NCBI): domain Eukaryota; kingdom Metazoa; phylum Chordata; class Amphibia; order Gymnophiona; family Ichthyophiidae; genus Ichthyophis; species Ichthyophis bannanicus. The sequence goes on along the minus strand of CM066041.1, from coordinate 225,247,922 downwards.
GATTTAGCGAAGTTTCTTGGGGTATTGAGGGTGTTTGAGGTGGATAATCTTCTAGGTCTGTTGCTGGTATCACGGGATAAGAGGGCATGGAGGCTGGTTGCAGAACTGTTGTGCTTCATTTTGAAGATGTTTATGATTAACTTATACTTTATGCGAAGGGTTATAGGGAGCCAGTGGAGATCTTTAAGGATGGGGGTAATGTGGTCATGATTAGTGGAACCGTTAATTATTCTGGCTGCTGTATTCTGTGCCATTTGAAGAGGTTTGAGAGCATGTTTTGACAGCCCATTGTAGATAGGGTTGCAAAAATCCAGAATGGGGGTAATAAGTGCCTGGCAGACTGTACGAAAGTGTTCATTAGAGATAAGAGGCTTGAGGCGTCTAATTATTTTCATTCGGTAATAAGCGCTTTTAACAGTTTTCTTTATGTGAGATCGCAGGTCTAGCTTCTTATCGAGGGTTACCCCGAGGTATCTTACTTCATCCTTAATTGTAAATGTTAGAGGGAAAGCTAAAAGGATTTGACTCAGCCCCTCCTCCCTCACCATGTCAGCAGTGTTGCAACTCCAGGTTGCCTCTCTTGTGCCAGTGGGTGTGGGAACCTCCAGTAGCACATGAACACCGCACCAAACGACCCATGCCCAGCCTACTGGATAAGATCAATGCGTTTAGAGCTCAGCCCATTCATAGCCGATATCATAAGCCTTTCCTTTGCAACGGGAACATTCCCAACTGAGCTTAAACAGACTTCCGTACGACCTTTACTAAAGAATAACCAGATGGATCCACAGATGGTAGAGTCATAGTGCCCGATTTCAAGCATTCCACTACTAGCTAAAATACTCGAGAAGGCTGCACTAAGACAGATTCAGCAACATATCGATACGGCAGCCCCCCTAGATTCCTGCCAGCATGGCTTCAGGGAAGCCCATGGAGTGGAGACATTACTGACCTCCCTAACCAACACCCTAATCAGCGGTATTGATAACATCAAAAAAAGATTTGCGCTAATTTTCCTCGACATCGCTGCTGCATTCGACTCAGTCGATCACGACCAGCTCCTAACACGACTCCAGGAGAAAGGAATCCATGGCTGCGCATGGGACTGGTGTAAATCCTACTTAGAGGATCGCTGGCAGCAAATTCGGATTGGCTCCAACACATCTGAACCATTTCAGCAAAAACAAGGGGTACCTCAAGGATCCTCATAATCCGTGCTACTCTTTAACATATACATATACGGTATATAAGAGTATTAAATAAAATAAAATAATAAAAAATGCATGCAGATGATTTGTGACATCATCTGCTCCTACGGAATTTCATGCCTAATCTATGCAGATGACTTCTTACTGTTTACACCTTTCAATGTTATGTTGCCCGACTATACAGTCTTAGTGAACTGCTTCAATGCAATCACAGACTGGCTTCAGAATCAAAACCTTAGAATAAATTTCAAAAAGACCGAGGTCCTGTTCATCACGAGGAACAAGAGCTTCTCTCCGCCTTCAACCCTAAAAGTTAGAGACGCAGAACTTCCCAGCAAGCCTACTATACGCTATCTTGGTGTTCTGCTTGATCAACAACTGGATTTCACAGTGCACATAAGCAACACCGTCAAAGCTATTTACTATAAGATCAAGACCTAAAGACACCCGAGACCCATGCTTGCCCCAGATGACTTCCGAACTATATTCCAAGCGATAGTAACACCCCATTTCGACTACGCAAACATTATTCTCCATGGACTCCCCAAGAGTACTTTAAACCCACTACAGATTGGCATGAACGCGGCCGCCAGAGTACTCTGTGGAGCAGCAAGAAAAGATCATATAACACCCATTCTAAGAGACCTCCATTGGCTACCGATAAACTGTAGCATCGCATACAAGGCTCTCCTCATCACTTTCAAATCCTTTAACAAAATTTCCCCCTCATCAATCTCTGCCCTCCTCACTCACACTCCAAACAACAGACCAAGGAGGACGCTAGCTTCCAACACACTGATTATCCCGACGGAAACTACAAAATGTTCACAATCAACCAGTAATAGAGTCTTCGCTTTATATGCCCCTAGAAGCTGGAATACCCTTCCTCCCAACATCAGATCAATCAGAGACCTCAAGCAATTCAGGAAAGCTATCAAGCATCACTTATTCCTGCTACACTTTACTCTTCCCAACAGCACAGACCCACCCCTCACCCAAAACAGCGCTGCAACACACATCATTGAGAATGTGTCCCAAACCGAACATCAAGAAGTGCCTCATGTAATTATCCGACTTAACTCTGGTTGTATTTATAAATTTGTACATAGTCCTCTGTTATATTTAATTACCCGACTTAACTCTAACGATCTGTATGAAAGTTGTACATAGTTCGCCAGTTACTTTCCTTGTTACCATCCCCGTTATATGTAAACTCAGGGCAGATCTACCCCGTCCTGTTAAATTGTTTAATTGTAAACCGCACTGATAATAAAGAGCGCGGTATAGAAGAGCTTTAAATAAATAAATACAAATTTATTTATTTATTTAACAGTTTTTATATACCGTCTTTCTACTAGTCAAGACGGTTTACATGAAACAATAGTACAGTATATTACAACTGTTTACAGGGAACAATTAAACAATGTAGGTTAATTAAGGATACAAGTAAAACTGTGTAATAAAATTAAAATTAAGTTAAAATAACAAGTAACAAGTTAACAAAGTAACAAAGTAAAAATGAAGCTGCATCATAGGTCTACAGTAACCTTCACTGACAGAGGACAACTAAATGCCAGAGAAGTCTCCTTTTATATCGACCAACACTTCCCAGCTTCTTCTTAAACATATGGGATCTAGGCCTCCTCTACAAACTTTGGGTGGTAGGGGCACCAGCTTCTGGCTTTCCTATTCATGCTCTCCCTGTATGCAGAGATTTGCACATATGCAAACCTAGGTGTATGTATGGAGATAAAAACTCTCCAGACTTTCAATGACAGGCAGAATACCTATGCCTATTAGTGTAATAGGTCCTCCTTTGCCGTCCACTCTGATACCTTCCAGATGAGGCTGCTAGGCCACCAGACTGCTTGATGAGGGGGTAGCAGCCTCCTGTACCTTATCTCCGAAGAGATTCTCTCCATGACACAGTACATCACTGAGCTTCTCCTAACACTGTACTGAAGTATGAGGCTCTGAACCATGGAGTCTTACAGTGCCAGTAGTCATAGAGAAGGTTCTTTATTCCATTTCAAAATCATCATATTGCTCAGATTATGTATTTTCCTCACTCCTTCCCTTGGCTCAATAGGGACTAAGTTGCATGGCTTTCTTTGGCGAGAGAAAGAGTCAGCAAAGTCCTGCATAAACAAACATGTCACACATGATGGTCCACAAATACATACCCACTAAAAGCTAATAGGGAAGGAACCTATCCTTCTCAACCAGTTCCTTCCCTTCTGAACTCAAGCATACATCTATCAGACCATTACTAAAAAATAGCAAGCTAGATCCCCAAAAGGTGGACTCTTACAGACCCATCTCAAGTATACCTTTACTTGCAAAGATAATCGAGAAGGAGGTGCAAAGACAGTTGCAAGACCACATTGACTCAGCTGCTCCTCTAGACCCATGTCAACATGGATTCAGGGAGTCACATGGAGTGGAAACACTCCTTACCACCCTCTCCAATAATATAATCACTGGTGTTGACAACATCCATCAGGGGATTGCACTCATTTTCCTAGACATTGCTGCAGCCTTTGATTCAGTAAGCCATGAGCTTCTCCTAGGGCGACTAAGGGAGAAAGGCATCTGCAGAACAGCTCTTGAATGGTGCAGATCATACTTGTCTGGAAGATGGCAACACGTACGATCCAGCGGAGCAACATCAGAACCGGTTCATCAAGATCAGGGTGCTCCACAGGGATCCTCACTCTCTGCCTTGATGTTCAACGTATACATGCAACCCATTTGTAATATCATCCGGTCCTTCAATGTCAGTTGCATGATATACGCCGACGATGTCCTGCTCTATATGCCGTTCTTCATAGATAAATTGGACCTCTCCCCTCTGACAAATTGCTTCAATGCCATATCTAATTGGCTCCTATCGCAAAACCTCAGAATTCAGCATAAGAAGACTGAGGTGCTCTTCATTAAGAGGAACCCGAATTTCAACCCTCCACAATACTTGAAGGTAAAAGAAGCTGATCTACAAACAAAACCCACAATTCGGTACCTGGATGTTATATTGGATCAAAACCTTAACATGAAGGCACACATAGCTAACACTGTCAGAGCTGTTTATTTCAAGATCCGTTCCCTCAGACATCTTCGCCCCTTGCTTGAACCAGAGGACTTCCGCACAATTTACCAGGCTCTTATAATACCGCATTTTGATTACGCCAACGCCATTTTACAAGGACTTCCACAATCCACTCTGAACCCCTTACAGCTCGCAATGAATAGCGCAGCGAGGGTTCTAAATGGAGCATCTAGGAGAGACCATGTGACGCCCCTTTTGAAGCAGTTACACTGGCTTCCTATACAGGCCAGGATCATCTTCAAGACAGTATTACTGACATTCAAAGCGGTAAATAATCTCTCCTCCTCATCACTAACCGACCTCATCCAAGCCATAACCCCTAATAGATCAAGAAGATCTGCAGCAATAAACATACTAACAATTCCGAGAGAATCAACGAGATGCACAGTGACAACATCAAATAGGGCTTTCAGATTCTGTGCCCCAAGACTCTGGAACGCTTTACCTTTAAACATCAGATCGATCTCTAACCTAATACAGTTCAGAAAAGCCCTCAAACACTACCTTTTCCTCAAATACTTCCCAGAGAACACCGAATCACATACACTGAATACTTGTAGCTACACCAACACGCCTATTCAGCCAGGGAACTCCCCTAGCCAGGTGTCCTGTCCATAGTTTCTCATGGTATTTACTCTGACTCCAGTGTGTAAATAGTTTCCCCTGTTTATCCAAGTTTTACTGTCCTGTTATATGTAAACTCAGAACTATGTTCACGTTCTGATCTTTCTGTTCCATGTAAACCATGCTGATGCCGAATATTTATTTATTTATTTATTTGCAGTCTCTTTTATACCGCGCTATTCAACATCAGTGCAGTTTACAATGAACATAAGAGTTGCACATCTCAATTTCGTGATTTGTGCTTACAGTGAAAGCGTAGTTACTCACCTGTAACAGGTGTTCTCCAGGAGCAGCAGGAATCAGTCCTCACTTATGGGTGACGTCGGAGCCGACGGAGCCCTCGCGGAGCAATTTTCCCCAGCTTTCAAAGAAAGCCTTTGGGAATTGCAGCGCGCATGCGCGGTCCCCTTCCCGCCCAAGGGTGCCATCTTAGCCAGTCAGATGGCATAGCTAAAAAAGACAGCATAAAAAATTTGCAAAAGAACAGAAGCAGACGATTGCAACTCCAAGGGGAGGAGGGAGGGTAGTGAGGACTGATTCCTGCTGCTCCTGGAGAACACCTGTTACAGGTGAGTAACTACGCTTTCTCCAGGACCAAGCAGGAAGTCAGTCCTCACTTATGGGACTCCCAAGCTCAAGGCTACCGGAGACCCTAAGCACAAAAATGAGCTCCCTCTAGCTCAGCAGCACAGAAGGAAAGAATCTTCGCTGAATTATCACCCACCGGTAGCCCACATCCGGGATGGAAGATAGGAGTTGCTCAGACCTCAAAGAGATTACGGAGGACTGCCTGTCCGAAAGCACTGTCCCTGCGGGACTCCCTCTCGAGACAGTAATGGACCGCAAAAGTCTGGCTCGAAGACCAAGTAGCGGCCCGGCAGATGTCTGCCAGCGGAACAGAGCGGAGGTAAGCCACTGACGTAGCCTTTGCCCAAACGCAATGAGCCGTGACTCGACTTTCTAAGGAGAGTCCGGCTGCCCCATAAGCCCAAGAGATACAGTCCGCAACCCAGATGGACAGAGTATGCTTGGAGACCGGGAGCCCCAATTTATTGGGGTCAAAAGACACAAAAAGCTGAGCAGCTTTACGGTGCTCCCGCGTACGGTCAAGGTAGAAGTTCAAAGCCCTTCTACAGTCCAGGGTATGGAGGACCGTTTCAGCTCGGCTGGAGTGTGGTCTGGGAAAGAAGGTTGGAAGTACCACCTCCTGATTGATGTGAAAAGGGGAGACCACTTTTGGAAGAAATTTTGGGTGAGTCCGTAGGACTACCCTATTTTTGTAGAACCGAGTGTAAGGGGGATCAGACACGAGGGCCTGCAATTCACTTACGCGTCTAGCGGAAGTGAGGGCTATCAAGAACAGCGTTTTCCAAGACAGAAAACGGAGAGAACAGGTAGCCATAGGTTCAAAAGGCGGACAGGTGATCCGCTGCAAAACCACATTCAGGTGCCAGTCAGGCGCTGGCGGGCGCAGAGGTGGTTTAAGTAGAAGGAGACCACGGAGAAACCTCGCTACGAGAGGGTCGCTGGAGAGAGGTCTACCGTCCACCGGCACATGATGTGCCGAAAGAGCACTGAGGTGAACTTTGACGGAGTTGGACTTAAGTCCCAGATTAGAGAGGTGTAGCAAGTACTGCAAGATCACCGACACCGGGCAGGAGAAGGGATCCTGAGACTGTTGGGTACACCAGACGGCAAAGCGACGCCATTTAAGGGCGTAGCATTTGCGGGTAGAAGGCCGTCGCGAAGCCAAGACGACCTCCTCCACCTCTGCCGGCAGGAGAAGGGGAGCAAGGACTACCCTCTCAGCAGCCAGGCCATGAGGTTGAGAGACCTGAGGTTGGGGTGTAGTAGAGACCCCTGATCCTGAGTGAGGAGATCCGGTTGTACCCCCAGAGGGAATGGATCCTCCACCGCTAATTGCAGTAGGAGCGGAAACCACGGCTGTCTGGGCCAGCGAGGGGCCACCAGGATCATGAAGGCTTTGTCTCGGAGAACCTTGAAAAGAGTCCGAGAGACTAGCGGGATGGGAGGGAAAGCGTACAGAAGGCTCCCCGACCATGAAATTAGAAAAGCGTCCGCCGCAACCCGAAGGGGGTGTGGCTGACGAGAACAGAAGCGAGGAAGCTGCCGGTTGTGAGGACTGGCAAAGAGATCCACCGTGGGGAGGCCCCACTTTAGGAAGAGCTTCTGAACTACCAAGGGATCCAGACGCCACTCGTGCGGCTGGAGGATCCTGCTGAGTTTGTCCGCCAGGCAATTCTCTTGGCCCGGGAGATAAACTGCCTTGAGGAGAATGCCGTGACTGACGGCCCAAGAGCAGAGCTTCTGTGCCTCCCGGCAGAGGAGGAAGGAGCCCGTGCCCCCCTGCTTGTTCACGTAGAACATGGCAACTTGATTGTCCGTCTGGACAAGGACGGACTGGTGGGAAGTCAGGTGGGAGAAAGCCTTGAGAGCCAGGCGGATCGCCCTGAGCTCCAGGAAGTTGATCTGCTGAGCAGACTCCCACGTGGCCCAGAGGCCCTGAGTACGTGCCCCTTGGCAATGTGCTCCCCAGCCCAGGAGAGATGCATCCGTGGTCAGCACCCGGGTCGGCTGAGGTGACTGGAAAGGCATTACGAATATCAGGTTCGGCTGCCGAAGCCACCACCGGAGAGACGAGATCAGCGGCTCGGAGACGCGCACTAGGTCTGCTAGGCCGCCTGTGGCTTGTCGCCACTGCTGGCGGAGACACCATTGAGCAGGCCGCATATTCAGGCGGGCATTGGGGGTCACATGGACGGTGGAAGCCATATGGCCGAGTAGTCTCAGGAAGCGCCTGGCGGAGACCAGGGGCTGGCTGCGAAAACGTTCGGCTAGGTCCATGAGCCGTTGAGCCCTGTCGAGCGGTAGGTACGCTCGTGCCTGAGGAGTGTGGAGCCTTGCGCCGATGAACTCGAGATCCTGTGAGGGGAGCAAAGTGGACTTTGCGAAATTTATAACAAAGCCCAAGTACTGCAGAAGAGTCACCGTGCGGCGTGTGGCGCTGGTGACCTCCGGAGCAGACGCCGCTCTGATGAGCCAGTCGTCGAGGTACGGAAAGACATAGAGGCCGTGAAGCCGGAGATGGGCCGCCACCACCGCGAGACATTTTGTGAAGACTCGCGGTGCGGAGGACAGGCCAAAGGGCAGTACTCTGTACTGGTAATGATTTCCTGCCACCACAAACCTTAGGTATTGGCGGTGGCTTGGGTGGATGAGGATGTGCGTGTAGGCATCCTTTAGATCCAAGGAGCATAGCCAATCTCCCTGCTGGAGGTAGGGCAGAAGGATTCCAAGGGTAAGCATTTTGAACTTCTCCCGCACAAGGAACTTGTTGAGGTTGCGCAAGTCCAGGATGGGTCTGAGGCCTCCTGTTCTCTTTGGTATTAGAAAATACCTGGAATAAAAGCCCTGACCTCTCAGGTGGTGGGGCACCGGTTCCACCGCCTGTTCCTGCAGAAGACCTGCTAACTCCTGAAGGAGTAATTCCCTGTGCAGAGGGGGTCGTGGAGGTTCTCCCGGAAAATAGGAGGGAGGGACCTGGTGGAAGTGGAGAAGATAGCCTTCTCGCACGACTTGAAGCACCCAGGCATCTGCGGTGATGCTGGACCACCTGTGGGCAAAGTGAACCAGCCGGCCTCCGGTGCTGGGAGGAACCAGCGGGGGGGAGAGGCTATGCTTAGTGAGTCAAAAACCCCCACCCTGCTGAGCAGGGGCTGGTGGTGCAGGCTTGGGGGCTTGCTGCCTACGGGACCCGTTACCCCGTCCCTTGGCCTGCTGGCCCTGTTGGGGAGCTGCAGGGGCCTGATAATGGGGGTATTGTTTGTAGGCAGCCGCCTTCCTCGGGTAAAAGGACTTTTTCCCCGAGCCCTTCTTTTTCTGGGAAGGGGCAGAGGTCTTCCTAGAAAGCCTGGTCCTGGTGAGAGTCTCAGTCTCAATTTGTGCAGCCTTTTCAGCCATGGGCTTGCCAAAGAGGTTTTCGCCTCGGCAGGGGACATCGACCAACTTGTCCTGCACCCAGGGCTCAAGGTCTGACGACTGAAGCCAAGCCTGTCGGCGGGCACCGATGCCGGCTGCGGCCACTCGAGCCGATGCTTCAAAGCCATCATAGGCTGCTCGGGACATGAACTTAGAGCATTCCCGAATGCCAGTGGACAAGGCCAGGAACCTCCGCAAGGGTTCCTCGGACAAACCAGCGGAGAATCCGGCTAGCTCTTTAGCCAGATCTCGGAGATACATGCCCATGTATAGCTGGTAGGTCTGGACACGACATGCGAGCATAGAGCCCTGGAAACACTTCTTACCAAGGCCATTCAGGTTACGGGCCTCCCTGCCAGGAGGCACCGAGGAGTGCATCTTCTGGCTCTTAAGACGATGCATGGCCGATTCCACTACCATGGAATGGTGTGGTAGCTGTGCCTTTTGAAAGCCAGGGCTCTTGCGGACTCGATAGATAGAATCGACCCGCTTGCTCAGGACCGGCGAGGAGGCCGGACTCTCCCACATGCGGAAGAGTAGTCGTTCCAGCATAGGAGGAACCGGTACAGTAAAGTGTTCCCTTGCAGGAGAGTCATACTGGAGGGCGTCGAGCTCTTCGGCTCGAGGCTCCTCCTCGGGGTCCGCAGGGAAGGCCAAAGCCTTGGCCATATCCCTGACAAAGTCCGAGAACCGGGCATCCTCCGGGGGGGACTGTTTCCGAGGCTCGGACTCCGGTGAGTCCGAGGGGACACACCGAGTCCGGAAAGAATCAGGTGACTCTTCCTCCTCAGACTCCCAGACCGACTCCGACGAGGACTCGGTGGGGTCGGCCCGGGCAGGGCGCGGCGCCTGCCGCCCCGACGCCAAGGGAGTCGGCGTCGGCGACCTCGGTCCCGAACGGGAGGCCGAGGGTGACCTCGACCGAGGATCGACTCGAGTTCGCATCGACTCGAGGATCGGCTCGGTCTCCGGGGTCGACTTGGACGTCGACGTCCCGGCGGTCGGGGCAGCGGCGCCAGCGAGGCCAGCGAGCAGTGCCCGCTGCTGGTCCATGAAGGCAGACAGTCTGCTCTCCAAGGCCGTCAACCTGAGTCCGAGCTCAGGTGACCCAGCAGCCCCCGACTCGGGCCCCGACGGCGTCGGGCCCGACGTCGGCTGTCGCGGAGGCGAGTCCAGAAGGACTACAGGACTTACCCGAGCAGGCATCTCCGACTCCAGGCGAGGTCGCTTCGTGAGGTGCTCCTTCTCCAAGGACCCGGGGCGGCTGTCGGGGCTATGCGACCTGGCCCTCGCGGAGCCAGGAGCGTCCACCGACGCCGCCCTCGCGGGTTTCACCTTCCGACGATGGTCCCCGGAGGGAGAACCCCTGTCGGAGGAACTCCGGCGACGGTCCGAGCTGGAGCCTTTGGACGCGGAGGCCTCCGACGAGGTCCGGGTACGGCTGGGGTCAGCGAAGATTCTATCACGCTGATGCCGCCGACTTCTCAACGCTTTTGAGGACATTTTGCCGCAGGGCCCACAGATCAGTTCCTCATGATCTGGGCCCAGGCAGCGGAGGCAAAAGTCGTGTGTGTCAGTTAGTGACATATTTCGGTCACACTGACCACACCGCTTAAAACCACTGGCAGCCATCGGGGGAAAAAGGGCCCCTGCGAGGTCAAAGGACCGGGCTGCCAGGGAAAAATCGAAAACGAAAGCTGACTAAGTCAGAAAAACCGAAAAAAGGAAGAGGACTCGTGACCGGCGTCGCGAGTCCAGGCGGGAAAAAGACCGGCGTCGAACCGAAGGAAAAAGAATAAAATAATGAAGAAATATCGACTTTTTCGCGGGGACAAGACGGGGACGTCTGTAGGGCTCCGCGGAAAAAAGAAGACTGGCTAAGATGGCACCCTTGGGCGGGAAGGGGACCGCGCATGAGCGCTGCAATTCCCAAAGGCTTTCTTTGAAAGCTGGGGAAAATTGCTCCGCGAGGGCTCCGTCGGCGCCGACGTCACCCATAAGTGAGGACTGACTTCCTGCTTGGTCCTGGAGAAACAGGTATAATAACTTGGGTATACATTAAACAGGAAAATTAAACTTGGGTATGCATTAAGCAGGTATAACAGGTAAAATAGGGTATAAATAACCAGTCCCTTAACAAGGAGACACGATGAATAAATACAGTCTACTTTATGCAACAATATAATGAGTTATGCGGCACTGCATAAGTTTCTCATGGTGGTTGGAGGAGAAGGTGTGATTGCGAGTGATCAGTCTGGGAATGTGACGTGCATGAGTTTGAGGTGCTGCATTGAGATGTGAGAGTGGGTGGGTGTGGGGGAAGACTGCAACATCGTAGTGATGAAGAAAGAGGTGACGTTTCAGTGCCTTCCTAAATTGGGAGAGTTCACTGATGGTTCTGATAGTTGCTGGTAGTGCGTTCCAGCAGGATGGAGCAAAGAAGGAGAAGGCTCTGGATCTAGTGAATTGAGAACACTTCGTACTTGCCTTAGGTAATATGAGAGTATTTGCGGCATTCGATCTCCTTGCTCGATTGGGAGGTGTGATTGAAATTAGGTCAGTAATGGCAGTAGCAGGGTATTTCTTGATGGCTTTATGGGTCATAATTAGGATCTTGAATGAGATCCTGGCTTGTATGGGTAGCCAGTGCAATTGTTTTAGTATTGGGGTAATATGAGAACTTCTTGAGGCTCCATGAAGGATTCTTGCAGCTGAATTCATTGCAAGTTGTAAGGGGTTAGTCGTGCACTTAGGTAGACCATACAAGATCGCATTGGCATAGTCAAAGTGAGGCATTATTAGGGCCTGAAAGACAGTTCGGAAGTCATCAGGCTCTAACAGTTGACGCAGATTGCGGAGGGTCCAGATTTTATGGTAGACCGACTTTGTTATGTTTTTGATATGAGCCTTCATATTAAGTTGCTGATCAAGCGTTACACCTAGGTATCTTACTGTAGTCTTGCATATGATCTCTGCGTCGCGAACCTTGATAGACAGGGGTGGAGTAAAAGCCGGATTCCTGGTGATGAAGAGGGCTTCTGTCTTTTTGAAATTTAACTTAAGCATTTGTGCTTTTAGCCAGTCTGTGACAGCATCAAAGCACCTGATAAGTGGAGATAGTTCAAGATGATCTGTCGAAATTGGCATGTACATCAAGACGTCGTCAGCATAGACCAGGCAGTTGATATTAAATGATTGGATGAGATCACAAATGGGTTGCATATAGACATTGAATAGCAAGGCGGATAGAGATGAGCCCTGTGGAAAACCTTTAGTTTGGGGGAAGGAATCGGAGTTGGAGGAGCCAGAACGGACATGTTGCCAGCGATCAGTGAGGTACGAAGCGCACCATGACAAAGCTGAAGCGTGAACTCCCTTCTCTCTGAGGCGTAGCAGGAGAACTTCGTGGTCTACGGTGTCGAATGCGGCGGCAATGTCCATGAAGATTAGTGCAAAGCCTTGTCTGATGTTATCGAGACCTAAGGTTATGGTGTTGAATAAGGTTGTGAGTAATGTTTCAACACCATGTGCTTCGTGAAATCCATGCTGGCAGGGATGCAGGGGTGCATTAGTATCTATGTGATCTTGTAATTGGCATTGGGTAATCTTTTCAATGATTTTCGATAGGAGAGGTATGCTGGAGATAGGCCTGTAGGATTCCATCATCAAAGGGTCCAACTTACTGTTTTTTAGGAGTGGTCTGATAGCCGTCTGTTTCAGGCTTCGAGGGAATGTTCCAGTAGAGAACGATACATCAATCAATTTGGATAGGAATGGGTTGAGCTCGGCACGCAGGGCCTTTATCCAGGGAGCTGGACACGGATCGGAGGGTGCTGTTGTAGTGTTTATGTTTAGGATAGTGTCTTGAATGACTGTCAGATGGAGTAGAAAATGATGCGATAGTGTGTTGGGACCCACTCAAGAAATGACCAAGAGGAGGTTGTGGGATGGAGAAAGGTAGGCTGGCTGGTATGGGGGGCGTAGCAGGTTGGGCAAGCTGATTACTTTTCTTACGCAAGTAATAAGCATATTCTTGTGAGTCTGGGTAGGGTAAGTTCTCTTGAGATGGCTCCTTTGCTAGAGATTTCACAATTTGGAAAAGCTTGTGGGGTTTGTTCAAGGAGCGTTGTAGTCTTTTTGCATGATATTGTTTCATACTTGATGCTACAGATAACCAATGTTTTCCTAATTGTGCTGTGAATGCCTCATGGCTCTCAGCTGTTCTTGATCGTCGCCAGCGTCTCTCAAATCGTCTGAGTTGAAGGAGAGAATTACGTAGTTCTTGGGAGTACCATGGGACATTCTTTTTCTTATGTGGTGCTTTGTTCGTGGTAGGTGAGTGGATCATGGCATCTAGGCTTGAGTTCCAAGCAGCGACAATGTCATCGAGGCTTTGAAGAGGAGGGTCAAATAGATTCTGTGTCCTCTTTAGAATATCTTCTCTGTTAAAAGGGTGGAAGCGCTTTAAATGTTCTGATATGGGTTTATCTTCAGGTATGGATTTGGAGGAGTTGGTGCAAATTGGAATCTGGAATCTTATCAGGAAGTGATCCGACCAGGGAACCGCACTTACGTTTAGGTGAGACTGGTGCAAATGTGTGAGGGCTGTTTGTAGTGCAAAGATAAGATCAAGTGAGTTGCCTTTTATATGGGTAGGGGTATATATATATATATATATATATATATATATATATATATATATTTATTTATTTAACATCTTTTATATACCGCTCTATTTATAATCAGCGCGGTTTACATAGAACAAGAAAACATCAGATAAGGTACATGTTATCTGTTTTTTACATAGAACAAGGAACAAAAACTTGGATAACCGGGGCAATTATTTACAATGAATACAACACATTGGCTATTTACATATGAACGGAATAAAGCCTAAAAGAATTTTCATAGTATGAGAGAGAGGTGTGAAAAGTTATTGGGTTAGCAGAGGTGGCGTGTTAAGAACGGAAATGGTGCTATTTGAGTGATATGATATATATATATATATATATATATGGGTATATATATAATAGTGCGGTATATAAGAAATTGTAAATAAATAAAAATAGAATGCAAGCGTAGCATTCTGAAAGAATTTTCTCTCAAAAGAATCAATTGTCCTAACCTTCGTCTCCAGGGCCCTTTTGAGGACAGATTTGATGGAAATGTAGTAGTGTGGCAGCTGTAGCTTTCTGAATCCAGAAACCTTCTGGACCCTATACATGGAGTTGACGTTTTTGCTAACTGATTGTACAAAGAGGTGGTGGGATCTCCAGCATTCTCACTTGTATCCTTTGAAGGATTCTGTGTAAGAGCATTGTCAGCCTCCTTAGAGGGATCACAAAACTGAAGGCATGCCAGACCAGACCATGCTTCCTGCACTCAGCTACCATGCCATGTAGTACAGCACTGCTCTCACCTGCCTCCCATTGCCCAAATTCAAGTTGCCACCTCAAATTTAACTCCTGGGCACTTCCGAGTGTACCTTCTGCAGCAGAGCAGCACTGCTGCTGAAAATGGACTACTTGTCAATCAGTTCAAAATTCTTTTTTCCTTTCAACTTCACAAAGCAGCAGAACACCTGCTCAAGAAGGAACCCCTAGTCCCCTCCCATATGTAGGAGAGAGGAAAAGGAGACCCATGGGTGAACTCCCAACAAATGTGGAGAGGGGGAAGGGGGAGGGAACTGGCCCAAATGGATTAAAAACCTGTGGTTAGTCTCAGATATCCCCAGTCCTCTTGCTTAAAGGAAGGCACAAGAAAAAACTACTTCTTCCCCAAAAACGCTACTGTTGGGGAGTGAGAGGAGTCAGCTGGAGCCGGTGCCTGCGAGTGTCGGGAGGAGAAGTGGTGTAGCTCCGCCCCCCCAGGACCTTTAAAACCTTTTGGTCCACCGCGGGAGCCCGGGAGTGAGAGGAGTCAGCTGGAGCCGGTGCCTGCGAGTGTCGGGAGGAGAAGTGGTGTAGCCCCGCCACCCAGGACCTTTAAAACCTTTTGGTCCACCGCGGATGAGACCCGTGGGCGCGCACCCGTGGTCGTGTGCCCGAAGGGGCATGACCAAAGGGGCAGGACACGCCCCTTGGAGCCCCTTCGGAGCAACAGAGGATTTTGCCGGGCTAATGGGGAAGCGACGGAAGAAGGTGTTTCCTATAGTGAACACTCAGAAGGCTCCTAAGATCGTGGGCCCGATGGATTTGCATCTCCAGAAAGCTCAGGAAGAGCAAGAGTTACCGGACTTGACCCATGGGTCTGTAAGTACTGCCTCTGATCTCTCTCTTAATGCGCAGGGTGTTTCCCTACCCAGTCAGGAAGTTATGACTGAGAGGGTGATTTCTCCCAGAGTTGATAATCTGGGGGCGCAGCCCTCGCTGGCTAATGTGGATGTTTCTTCTTTATTAGTAGAGGAGGATAAACGCAAGTTGTCTGCTCTTCCGTCTGTATTGGAATTCCCCACTACTGTTCCGTCTGTGGCTTCTCCTGAAGATGTTTCCTTGAGGGACGTGTGGGAAGTGGTGACGCGCATGGAAATGTCCCTGCGTGCCTCCCTTTCCCAGGTCTCTCAATTTTCTAAGGATGTGGTACAGAAATTGGGAGTTCATGAGGAGGCTATTGCAAAAAATAATACTGTTTTGAATAAATTAGAGGGGCAGGTTTCTGTTATGCAGGCTGTTGCCTCCTCTTCAATTAGGGATAACGTTAATATACATCACCAGATAGAGTCTCTTGAAAATGCTGTACGTGTTAAAAATTTGAGATTCTAAAATTTTCCACAAACTTGTTATCTTTCTCCTACTATTTTGTTGTATAAATATTTCAAGGAGGTTCTGTTGATTGATGATGTTCACTCCATAAAAGTTTCTTCGGTTTATTATGTTCCTTTGCTGTCCTCTACATAGGCCTCTTCCCCTACTGCCAATGCCGCAGAGAATGTTCTAGCATCTCATTCATTGGATGTTTCTGCGTTTTTAGAGTCTTCAACTGATGAGATTACCAGACGTGCTACTCTAATTGTTTCTTTTATTTCTTTATCGAATAAAAATTTAATATTGCGGTTGTATTTTCCTAAAAAGAATCAATTGTTTTGTGGTAGCACGGTACAGGTTTTCCCTGATGTATGTAGACTTACTCAAAGGCGGCGGAAAGCTTTTCTAGCATTAAGATCTCGCGCCTTGCAATTGGGGCCTCTTTTTTCCTGAAATACCCATGTAAATGTATTTTGATTTATGAGCAGACAAAATATATGTTTATGGAATCCGATCAATTGAATGTGTTTTTGAAGAGCAAAGAAGTTGGATAAAATCTTGTTACTTCCTTTCTAAGTTATAGGTTTTTTTTTTTTTTGATTGCAGGCCCAGTTAATATTATGGTAGATTTGTGTTATTTCTTTGTCTTTGGTCCTTACGCTTCCCTTGATGTGGACTTGATTGTAATTCCTGTTTCTTTTTTGAAATAAAGATTGTTAAATGCAAAAAAAAAAAAAAAAAAAGCTACTGTTAATATATATTTTGTCTCTAGATTAACCCAGACCTGCGAAGACCTACTTCAACTATCATCTGCTGGAGACAGTCAAATTAGTTGGCTGTGAACTGAACAGTACCTAAATAGGATGACATCAATTTACAACATGTCACCAATGCTTAGTTGGAGTATACCAAGTAGTCAGGATAAAATCAACATAAACTTATCTAATTTCTCAACAAATAGGGGTGTCCTACATGGAGCGGTGGGTTCACCCTTAAACAAAGACCTACTACATATAGCACTACAACACAACACGAAAACTAAAAGAGAAATACCCACTCACTCGCAAAATATAAAATGTGCCCTCATAAATGCACTTTCTATACGAAAGAAATGGCCAGTCATACACGACATGATTTCCTTCCATTGCCTAGACATACTCTTCATAACTGAAACATGGCTCTCAGATGATAACATCCTCCTCAATCAGCTACTACCTAACAACTTTTCAATACACACATGCCACAGGAGCGGTAAACGAGATGGAGGTGCACTCGCTATCACAAAAACTGACCTCCATTTCCACTTGAGCCATGCAACCAACACACCATCCATAGATGCAATCACAATTACCAACAAACACTGCTCCATCAACCTAATATACATGGCCCCCTCTACTGACCCCGACTCCCTTGCAACAACAATTGATCTCGCATCCAACTCACTACACCCAAACACACCAAGCTGGGTTATAGGAGACTTCAATTTACCATCCTTGCCAGAGGCACAAGCCTCAGCATTCCTCAATGCCCTCGAGGAATTAGGATACACACAGCTGATCCACGAGCCCACCCATGTGAAAGGTGGTACACTGGACCTTGTCTTTGCCCCACAGAATACAGGCAACACAATAAACACTACTAAACTCTCCAACACTGCAGTCCCTGGTCCGACCACAGGTTAATCATTTTTCAAATATTACTGCAAAACAACCCCCAGAACAATGCCGATAAGTCCAACAATACCACAAAAGCAGCACCACGTAAGTTCCAGGCCTTGACAAAGACGTGATCCTCGACCAAACTCGCTCACTCCTCGACTTGACATCGATCGACCCTGATGAGCTGGTATCTGCCTGGAATGAAAAGTTCACTGCTATTGCTCTACGACCACCAGCAAACAATCCAACTAAGAAAAGAACCTCTGCAGCCTGGTACTCCGCTGAACTTAGAGCGTCATTAACCTGCCTAAGAAAAATGGAAAGACGCTGGCGCAGAACCCACTCTACGGATGATCTAAAAGCATACAACGTGCAACTGGAAAAACACCGCCAAGCAATATCCGAGAGCATAAAAAGATTCCACACAGACACACTAAAGCAGTCCCTAAACAAACCACACAACCTATTCACCCTGGTAAAGAACCTAACAAAAGAGCCAGCACCTGAGAAACCTAGCCTGATCCACCCTCAAGTCTTCGCTGACCTCTTACAAACGAAGCTGTGCCAGACCAATAAGTTCACTGCTCCCAACACTCCAATCAAACAAGGATCACTAGCACCACTGTCCATTTTTTCCAAGCCATCTAAAAAACAAATTGAAGATATAATCGCCGGAATCAACACAACCACTGCACAAACTGACCCTTGCCCGGTGTTCTGGATAAGAGAGTTACGATCGACTGTCAGCCCTTTTCTATCCAAGCTAATGGACTGCTCCTTCACAAATGGGACCTTTCCCCAATCCCTCAAACGTACTTCAATCAGGCCACTACTAAAGAACAGTAAGCTTGACCCTAAGAAGCCAGACTCATATAGGCCGATATCAAGCATCCCACTCCTGGCGAAAATCATCGAAAAAGAAGTTCAAACACAAATCCAAGAACATATTGATGCTTCTGCCCCATTTGATTCATGTCAGCACGGTTTTAGAGCTGCTCATGGCGTGGAGACTCTCCTCACCATCCTCTTCAGTACCATAATAACAGGAATTGATAACATACGCCAGGGATATGTGCTCATCTTCTTAGACATCGCAGCTGCTTTTGACTCAGTCTGCCATGATCTCCTCCTACACTGCCTCCAGGAGAAGGGGATATGTGACTCTGCACTTAAATGGTGCAAGTCGTATCTCTCCGATAGATGGCAACACGTAAGATCAGGAGAAACAACATCAGAACCTTTCCACCAGAGTCAAGGGGTCCCGCAAGGATCATCTCTCTCTGCACTCATGTTTAATATATATATGCAACCTATCTGCGAGATCATCTGGTCCTTCAAGGTGAACTGTCTGTTGTACACTGACGATATTCTCCTATATATGCCATTCACTACTGAGAACCCTGACCTTTCCCCACTGACAGACTGTTTCAACGCAGTATCCAGCTGGCTCCAAACGCAAAATCTTCAGATACAACATAAGAAAACCGAAGTCCTTTTCATCACAAGGAACGCAAATTTCATCACTCCTCCTTACTTGAAGGTCCAAGATGCAGAACGTCTGAGCAAACCCTCCATCAGATACCTGGAAGTCACACTTGACCAGCGACTAGACATGAAAACCCATATAAGCAATGTAGCAAGAGCCGTATACCATAAAATCCGATCCCTCAGACACCTACGCTCCCTACTTGAACCAGATGACTTCCGTACAGTGTATCAAGCTCTGGTCTTACCACATATTGACTATGCCAACGCAATACTCCACGGTCTACCACAGTGTGCAGCGGCGGCCAAGAGAGCAAATAGAATGCTAGGTATCATAAGGAAAGGAATGGAAAATAAAACAAAGGATATTATAATGCCTCTATATCGTTCCATGGTGAGACCACACCTTGAATATTGTGTGCAATTCTGGTCACCGTATCTTAAAAAGGATATAGAGTTATTAGAAAAGGTTCAGAGAAGACCCACCAAAATGGTAAAGGGGATGGAAGGATACTCCTATGAAGAAAGGCTAAAAAGGTTAGGGCTCTTTAACCTGGAAAAGAGACGGCTGAGGGGAGATATGATAGAAGTCTATAAATTAATGAGCGGAGTGGAACGGGTAAACGTAGATCGATTGTTTACCTTATCAGAATATAGAAAGACTAGGGGACATGCAATGAAGCTACAGGGTAAACTATTTAAGACTAATAAAAGAAAATATTTTTTCACTCAACGTGTAATCAAACTCTGGAATTTGTTACCGGAGGATGTAGTAAAGGCTGTTAGTGTAGCTGGGTTTAAAAAAGGTTTGGACAAGTTCCTGGAGGAAAGGTCCATAAGCCATTATTAAGAAGGGACCCAGGATATCAATGCTTGAACCAATACAAGCATTGTGGAAACTGTGTCCCTTGGGGAAACTGCTAGGTACATATGACCTAGATTGGCCACTGTTGGAAACAGAATACTGGGCTTGATGGACCTTGGTCTGACCCAGTATGGCATATCTTATGTTCTTATGTTCTTAATCCACTTTGCTTCCATTACAGCTAGCAATGAACTCAGCAGCACGAGTTCTCCAGGGCGCTGCCATGAGGGAACACGACACCCATCCTGAAACAATTACACTGGCTCCCTATAAAAGGCAGGATCACATTCAAGACCATACTAATGACCTTCAAGATCATAAACGGACTCGCCCCATCTTCCTTATCCGATCTCATACTGATAACCCCCCCTAATAGATCTAGAAGATCTCATGCCGCCAATAAACTAGTAGTCCCAAAAGAAACGACCAAGTGTTGCCAGAGCACAACGAACAGGGCTTTTAAGCTCGCCACACCTAAATGCTAGAACACTCTTCCACACAGTATCCGTGATATCACCAATCTAACACAGTTTAGAAAAGCTGTGAAACATTACCTCTTCCTCTTACATTACCCGGATGACAGCACCACTGATCCCTCACCATCTAGCTAGGCAAATCTACGCAAATGTCCAATCAATTCGCATTGTACAGATGTAAATAGTTACCCCTGTTTCTTTCCAAGTTCCTATTCCTGTTAATTGTAAACACAAATCAAGTCGTTTGAAATGTGTATGTAAAATGTTCCATGTAAACCGCACTGATGGAAAATAGCGCGGTATATAAGAAAATGTAAATAAATAAATAAATGGGGAAGGGTGGCTGGCACGGAGCAGCAGGTGCACCTACTCTTGCCATCTTACTGGGCAGACTAGATGGACCATACTGGTCTTTATCTGCCGTCATTTACTATGTTACTATGTCCTTAGTTGTATACATCTGTTTCTAAGAAGCAAGCTACTAAATCACCATTTCAGGTTCCCCAGTATATTGCAGTTTCATAGCTGTAATAATGGCACATTTCTGCCTTTGTCACTGAATTGGCCAGTCCCTGCAAAACTACCATGATAGACCAGGGGCTGGTCTAAAGTACTGTAGTGGCAGTCTATGGCCGTAGCAAAGGCAGCCTTCTGTTCCCAGTTTCCTCCCTGTGCTACAACCCTTACGCCATGAACAAGAATAAACAATGACATTCAGGCACTTGGGCAGAAGAGAAGAGGATTTGACTTGATGCACTGAATTGGTGTTGGTAATGGCAGTAACAGAAGAGGGGTAATTAAAGTGACTGGGGGGCAATTTCTCCAAATGGTTTAGTTTTGTGCATACCTTAACACTCATGGACTTCACTCCTAAGCCAGAGTATGTGAATAGGGTAATGTAGGGGTGCAAATGCTGCAGGAGGGTGATAGGGAATGCCTGGGAAGCAGGGCTGGCCTGTCCACTAGGCGGCCGGCCATGTGCTTCGGCACACATGGCCTGCCGCAACCCCCCCACGCATGCCACTGCCCCCCCCCGCTGCTGATTTTGGTGGCGGGATCAGGGGGGAGGGGTGGCTAAGCTCAGCGGCCTGCAGCAGGCCATGTGCTTCGACACACACATGGCCTGCTGCTTCTGACCCCTCAAAGTTGTGCGTGTGAGGGGGGTCAGAAGCCACAACTGACTGGGCTAAAAGGGGGATATGAGAATCATCGAGCCCACACCTGCCTGTAGCTTGAACAGTGTCTTGGGTATTAAGATGGCAGGGAATGCATAGAGCAGTCCCTGTCCCCAATAGAGAAAGAAGGCATCTGTGGCCTGTTGGTGCAGCGACGGAACCCTGGGAAGCAGGGCTGGCCTGTCCACTAGGCGGCCGGCCATGTGCTAAATAAAACCCTGAAGCAGAAGAGTGGAAGCTGTGTGTTTTGCAGAGTGGCAAAAAGATCTATGAGTGGGATTACCCATGTTTGGAAGATCCAAGCAGCCATCTCCCGATGCAAGGTCCATTCGTGTGGACAAAGAATACGGTTTAGCCTGTCTGCAAGGACACTGAGGTGGTTGCAGTGAGACATGGCAAAGGATCATAGGCGAATCACTTCTTCGCAGAGGGGACGGGATCCCGTCCCCCCATTTGTTTATGCAGAACATGGCAACTTGGCTGTTGGTTCTGACTAGAACGGATTGCCCAGAGAGTTGGGGTTGAAAAATCCGAAGAGCATTTGTCAGTGCCTGTACTTCTAAGAGGTCGATATGCAGGGAAGATTCATGTTGCATCCACGATACCCATGTGGTCAGGTTGTTGAGATGCTTTCAAATTGAGTTTGGGGAGGGGGGGGGGGGCGCATCTATCAGGATGCATCGAGGTGGAGGCATCTGAAAAGGTGACCCGATGAGTAGGCTTTGTGGGAGACACCATCACTGAAGGGATTTGATCAGTTAAGGGGGTGATGTGGATCTTGTCTGCGAGATGCCGCTTGCTTGCGTCTATTGAGAAAACAGAGTTCACTTTGCTTGTTGCATGAGTAATCAAGCACAGGGGACGACATGGACCTTGGAGACCAGGTGTCCTAATAGTCTTAGCATCTCTCAAGCTGTAACTTGGCTTTGCTGTTGTACCCAAATTTGCCAACTCGATGAGGCATTCCGGCTTTAAATGCTCGGGTGCAGATTGTCGAAGCACTAATGTCCAAAAGGTATGGAGAACACCGCAATTTCAGCTCCGCTATTATTCAAATCCAAATCGTGGCAACACCACCAAGATATACACATCTTAGTCTGGTAACCCAACGTTGCGTTTCTGGCCAAAGGCGTTCCTGGCCCTTCCTCAAACCATGTTGCTCACTTCATTTCCGGATATCAACCCCATTTAAAGTTCCTCCGAAGTAATCATATGACCAATGAAGGATAACTAAAAGGCTCATGGGAGTTGTAGTGTTTAGCTTCACAAAATACTCCACCAATCCAATGATAGATTTAACCCAGTAGGTGATACAGTATTCAAAGTATAAATCCAAAATTGTTCACGGTAACTTAACAGGGAATCCCTATCGCCTCCTCATGATGACAAAGGGATGTGGTCCAAAATTCTCCACTGCAAATCAGTGAATTTATGATTTTCAACTTGACAGTGCGCTACCACAGGAGCTGACAATACTACATTGGTAATATGAGATTTATGTTCCTGAAGTCGATGCTTCATCTTTTGATTAGTTTTTCCAATATATAACTTCATACATGGACAAATTAAAACGTATACTACAAATGAGGATTGACAATTAGTAGCATATTTACTGTAAATTCGTCTGCCAGTATGTGGTTCCTCCCAATAGTGACCTTCTAACGTAGAGTTACAAAACTCACATGTATTACAGGGAGAATGACCAGCAGTCATCGAGAAATTTAGATCTCCGGAATTGTGAATAATCCAATCAGAAATATTTCTCCCTCGTTGGAAAGCAATCGTTAGAGGTTTATTGATACTTTCATGTAAAGATAACATGGACCAGTGAGCCTTTAAAATCCGCAAGACTTCAGTCGCATATGGCATGTAGGGTAAAACTCCCACATAAGTTGCAGAACCAGTTCGTTGTAGTAGGTCATCTGAATCAGGTTGTCCCCACCATTCAGCATAATTAAAACGAGCTCTGCGGTATGCTTTATGAATAATGGACAATGGATATCCCCGTTCCAGCAACCGGTCTTTCAGATCCCGTGCTTGTACTTTAAACTCATCTAGTGAAGAGCAAAGACGACGTAGTCAAATAAATTGTCCAACTGGCAATCCACGTCTCAACGGACCTGGATGGTAGCTGGAGTAATGAAGCAAGGTATTCCGCTGTACGGGTTTTCGGTATAAGGTAGAATGAACCATTGATTGAATTTTAAACAATTTCAAATCAAGAAATTCTATGGTATCTCTATGGAACTTCGATGTAAAATATAAGTCAGGGGGAAAGAGTATTCATCCATGCAACAAAGTCATTTAATGTCCGTTCAGTATCAACCCAAAAAAAGAAAATATCGTCCAGGAATCTAGTCCACAGACGAGTTTTTTGAAACCCTTCGGAGGGATAAATATACATGGCCTCAAATTCTGCCATATAGAATGTTGTTATTGAGGGGGCTACCGTAGCCCCCATGGCTATGCCATATATCTGATGAAAGAATTTACCCTCAAATTGAAAATTTTTTTTTTGTTAATACGAATTTCAATAAGGACAAAATGAAGTCCTTGGGTAATCTGGGTGGTAATACAAAAGGAACTCGAGACGCCATTTGTAGTGCCGCTTGCTGATTGATATTAGCATACAGAGCTTGTATATCCATAGTAACCATATACCAGTCGGTCTTGTCACCTGTCGTCTCATGAAGCTTCTGTAAAAAATGAAAAGAATCCCTCACATAAGAGGGGATGGTCGGTAATAATGGACGAAAAAACAAATCACAAAAAACAACTCGATGAGGCAGGCACAGCAATCCTGTAGAAGGAAAGCTTGGGCCTGTCGAGTGTCTAAGAATGCTCCGATGAACTCTAGACTTTGGGTCGAAGCGAGGTGAAACTTTGGGAAGTTTATGACAAAGCCCAAGTGTTGAAGCACCATGATTGTGCGATGAAGGGAGAGTCTTACCTCTCGAGTCAATCATCTAAGTAAGGAAAGACGAATATTCAAGATGCGTAGGTAGGCAGCGATGACTGCCATGCATTTTGTGAAGACTCTTGGGCAGAGGTGAGACTGGAAAGGGAGAACCCGGTATTGATTTGGATGGGTCAGTTGGTTTCCTGGAAAGGTGTTTTAGGGTGAGATCATCTGTTTCAATCTCCCCTGCTTGTTCCCTCCAATCTTTGCCAAAGATTTCTGGGATATTGACCAGTTTAGCCTAGACCCATTGCTCGAGATCTGATGACAGTAACCAGGCCATTCTGCAAGCCCCAATGCAGACTGCTGAGGCTCTGCTTGTGGATTCAAAACATCAAAAAAGGCCCTTGCAAGAAACTTAGACGTGTTCTGGCCTTGCTTGATTAGTGTCTGCAATGCACTGCACTTATCCTCAGAAAGCAAGGGGTGAAAGTCTCCAGATCCCTGGTGACATCCTTCAGAAAAATGACCATGTATAGCATGTAAGAGTTGATTCTGGAGTGTCCTTGAGTCTGTGCCGGGAGGTATGGATGAATAGTAATTTGAGATCCTTATTCGGCACACTGTTGATTCCACCATCACTGAGTGGTAGGGGAGCTGAGGTTTCTGGACGCCTAGGCACTCTGGTATTGGGTACATTTATTTATTTATTTTATTTAAGAGGATTTATATACTGCCTTCTCCTGTAATCAGAAGAGCAGCGCTTTTGACGGGGGTGAGAGCAGGAGCTCCCCCTTCCTCCCCAAGCCCGCCAATCAGCAGCCATGCCCAACGGCATAAGAACCGCCGTTGCCGGGGCGGGCCCTTTGGCGTGGCCTTTAGGCGTTGGTCTGTGGCGTCTGCTTCTGGAGTCTATATTGATGTCCTGCTTATATATCATGGTAACTTGCTGTTCCGTGTCCTTCTCTTCCTCTTATCTGTTTGACTGTCTGTCCTCTACTCTGTCCTATCTTATAAATGGCGTTCTTTTCTTATTTCCCTAAATGATGCAGTATTGTAAACCGCTCTAATACCTTTTGGTCTGAGCGGTGTATCAAATTCAAATAAGCATAATCATAATCAAAGCGGTTTACACAGCAAACAATCATATTGGAGTATCATATTGTGGGCATGCAGTGGCATCAAAGAGAGTATATGTGCGTGTGTGGTGATGATTAGTGGTGAACTATTTACAGGGTGAGCTAATTACATGGAAATATGTACATGGGGAAGGGCGGGGGAATTTTGACTGTCATGAGCTGAAGGGGGACTATGTCATGTCACTGTAGTGCTCAACGAAGAACGGCTTGAGCTTTTTCCTGAAGTCGATGTCCTTTGTTGATTTGTAGGTCATCTGGGAGAGAGTTCCAGAGCGTTGGTGCTGCCAATGATAGTGCTCTTCTCGAGGTGTCTTGGTGTACCTTGGTGAAGTCTTTTGGGGTTCTGATGAAATCGGATGTGCCTCTCCTCCTTGGTCTGTTACTTATGTCTGGTGTTATAAGTGGTTGGAGGCTAATGGCTGAGATCCTGTGTTTGATTTTAAAGATGTTTAGGATTGTTTTGTATTTGATGTGGGAGCTGATTGGGAGCCAGTGGAGGTGTTTGAGAGTGGGGGTGATGTGGTCCTGCTTTGTTGATCCGTCTATTATGCGGGCTGCTGTGTTTTGGGTCATCTGTAGAGGCGGGAGAGCATGTTTTATGTACATGATATAGAGTTTCTTGCTGACAGGCAGAACCGTTATCGCAACCTCCCACATGCAGAGCATAAGACCCTGCAGGATATGATGCAACAGTAAGGGAGCCGCCTCCTTGGACATGGGAAGGTAAAGGTATTGGAGGCATCTCCAATTCCTCTGTCCTTGGTTCCTTTTCCAAGGCTACTGTGATGGACAGCCCTGCTGCCATGTCATGTATAAAGTTCTGAAAGGACATATCTTCTGGTGTGGACCAACACCGTTCCTAAGGCAGCGAAGGGTCCCAAGGCATGTCGGGAAATTATTGGGAATCAAGTGACCTCTCTGTTAGATTCTAAAGAACTTGAATCAGAGTCCGGCAAGAAATCAAAGTATTGGCAGTCTTTGGTTCAAACCTGATGCTTCGTGGAAGTCAACAGTTAATGCTGATACTCAGAAGTATTGGAACAGAGAGCCATGGCGGTCAGTCTGTTGGATTCCGGGGGGCGCTGATAAGTTTCAATGAAGGAATCAACCTTTGGGGCTCCGATGATACCAGTTCAAGGGCCGGCATCAGGCCCAATGTGCCTGGCTGTAAGCTCTTGATTTTAATCGGTACCGAGGCTGCCAGGAGTACTGCCAAACTCCTCTTCAAAGCAGGCATGCGCTGGGTCTAGGGAGATGGCCAATTTCTAGATGGAATCATATACGGAGCTCTGAGCTACCGTCCCAGAACATGGAACTGGTAGCTCTCCAGAGGTCGATGCCTTGGGAGGGTCCCGGAGCCCCACTTGTGCTTTGGAGGACAGATCTTCCCGTTGGGGCTGTTTGGCTGGCTGGTCTGCACCGGATGCACCTCTAGGGAAGTCATGATGCTTATGCTGGGACTTTTCTCTGGCCGTTGAATCGGTCTTTGAGGCCAAAGATTTGGAAACAGCCAGACTGACTGACATTTGGGTTTGAACTTTGAAGAAGCCTGAGACCCAGGAGAAGACATCTATGCCCTCGATGAAGTGGTAGCCACTGAAGCAGAGTCCAATGCAAATGACAATCCAAATTGTCTGGCTCGGTTCTTGAGGCCTTTCTGTCATTTGTTGGCATAAAGGACAAGACGTAGGTTCATGTTCAGGACCTAAACATTTTAGGCACCAGCCATGTTTATCAGTGGCTGAAATAGCACAATTACTCACCTGTAACAGGTGTTCTCCGGGGACAGCAGAAATCAGTCCTCACATATGGGTGACGTCGGCACCGACGGAGCCAGCACAGAGCATTTCCCCAGCTTTCAAAGAAAGCCTTTGGGAATGCTACCATGCATGTGTGGCCCCCACTTCCCACCCAAGGGTGCCATCTTGCTCAGTCAGATGACATAGCTAAAAGACAGCAAAAATAAAATATGGTAAGGAGCAACTCCAAGGGGAGGAAGGAGGGTTGCGAGAACCGATTCCTGCTGTCCCCGAAGAACATCTGTTATAGGTGAGTAACTATGCTTTCTCCAGGAACAAGCAGGAAGTCAGTCCTCACATATGGAACTCCCCAGCTACAGGCTACCTAAAGCCCATAGCAAAAAAACAGGGGCTCCCACATGGGGAGCCGCAAGTAGTAGCAAATGAGTCCATGTCCACAGACCACAGTAAGACCCCTATGTCCGATGAAACCAGCACTCCGGTAGCCGAAACATAGAAGGATCGGAGAGTAGGAGTTGCCTAAACCGCAAAAAGGTTATGGAGCACCTGTTCCGTCGAGACTCTCTTTTCAGGCACTAATGGGCTGCAAAGGTATGGGCTGCAAAGGTATGGACTGAAGACCAGGTGGCAGCCCAGCAGATGTCCCCCCACCATTGGGATAGAGCAAGTGTGCCACCGAAGCCGCCATGGCCTGACACGATGCGCTGTGACACGGTCTTCCAGTGGGAGCCTCGCCTGCTCATACACGAAGGCGATACAGTCTGCCACCCAAGTGGTCAGTGTACACTTGGTCACCACATCCCCCAGTCAACTTGGGTTGTAGGAGATGGAAAGCTGAGCAGCTTTGCGGTGGCCCTGAGATGGATGTAGAGGGACAAAGCATAGTCCAAGGTGTGGATGACTGTCTCCGCCCGAATGGAGTGAGGTCTTGGAAAGAAGGTAGGGAGCACCACTTCCTGGTTGAGATGGAAGGGCGACACTACCTTCGGTAGTAATTTGGGGTGCGTGTAGAACCTAGTATAGGGCACCTCTGCTACAAGGGCCTGGAGCTCGCTCACTCTGCAAGCGGAGGTAAGCATGACCAGGAAAACCACCTTCCAAGAGAGGTAGCGGAGGTGGTAGGTAGCTAGAGGTTCGAAGGGCAGGCGAGTGAGCTGTCCCAACACCATGTTGAGGTTCCATTTGGTTGCCAGAGAGCGAACCGGGGGCTTCAATAAGAGCAGGCCCGAAGAAAACGGGCCACCAATGGCTGGACCAAGAGGGGCTTACCACCCACCGGATGGTGGTGCACCGCCAAGGCACTGAGGTGCACCCGGACAGAGAGCTTGAGCCGAGACAGACAGGTGGAGAAGATACTGTAACACTAGAGCCACCAGGCAGGAGAATGGTGCGCCAATCATGAGGCTGACCCTAACAGAGAACCTGCGCCATTTGAGGGAAAAGCCTTCCTAGTAGAGGCCTTGCGAGAGGCCAGCAGAATGTCAGCAACAGGGACCACAGACTGGGGTGCAGGAGAGAAGCTCCCTCCTGAGATAGGAGTCCCGGGGCGGGTGTCCATCAACTGTAGAAGCAGCAGGAATCATGGCTGCCTGGGCCACTGAGGAGCTATCAGGATAAGAGAGGCTCTGTCGCGAAGGGTCCTGAACAAGGTCTTGGCGATCAACGGGGTAGGAAGGAAGGCGTAACATGAGGCCTCCCGAGCACGACACCAAGAACGTGTCCCCCCTGCCATCCTGGAGGAGTGGGCCTGCCGGGAACAGAAGCAGGGCAACTGAAAGTTGTCTGGGCCAGCGAACAGGTCCATCACGGATTCTCCTCAACTGGCTACCCTGGGGTCCAGCTGCCACTCGTGCAGCTGGAGAACTCTGCTGAGCCTGTCGGCCAGCTGGTTGTCCTGACCGGGCAAGTACACTGTCCGCAGGGGAATGTCCTGTCATACTGCGTACAAGCAGTGGGCTAGAGCCTCCCGACCAAGTGTATGAGACCCTGTGCCCCCTTTTATGTTCATGTAGAACATCGTCACCTGGCTACCCGTCTGGATCAGAAATGGCTGGTGACGCAGGTGATGACAGAAGGCCCTCAGTGCTAGTTATATGGCTTAGAGCTCTAGGAGGTTGATCTGCTGGGTGCTCTCATCTGGTGACCAGTTGCCCTGTGTGCGGATATCTCTGCAGTGGGCCCCAGAGCCGGGCAGGGAGGTGTCTGTGGTGAGGACCATCAAGGGGCTTGGGGCCTGTGAAGGCATTCCCACCTTGAGATGATGGTGCGACTGCCACCAGACCAGGGAGTCCGCCAATTGGCGGGTCACGGAAACTGTCAGGGAAGCAGCCTGTGGCCTGGGACCACTAGTCCCGGAGACACCACTGCTTCACCCTCATGTGGAGGCGTGCATCTGAGGTGACGTGGACAGTGGAGGCCATGTGCCCAAGGAGGTGCTGGAAAGTCGGGCAGGCACCGAGGGATGGTACTGCACGTCCCGA
The DNA here is from genome assembly GCA_033557465.1 of Ichthyophis bannanicus. Taxonomy (NCBI): domain Eukaryota; kingdom Metazoa; phylum Chordata; class Amphibia; order Gymnophiona; family Ichthyophiidae; genus Ichthyophis; species Ichthyophis bannanicus. The sequence goes on along the minus strand of CM066041.1, from coordinate 225,218,305 downwards.
GCTAGAGATCTGAGACGGTCGGCTCGATCCCTGGGCAAGAAAGCCTTCAACTGAAGAGTGTCTATCTTTGCCCCAATGAGGTGAGACTTGGGGTAGTTTATGACAAAGCCCAGGTGTTGTAGAACCTGGATGGTGCATGCGGTGGCCTGCTGCTCCTCTGAGGTTGTGCCTCCTTTTATGAGCCAGTCGTCCAGGTAGGGGAAGACGAAGACCCCCTGGAGCCGGATGGAGGCGGCCACGACTGCCAGGCATTTTGTGAAGACTCTTGGGGCAGAGGCTAGGCCAAAGGGGAGCACCCTGTACTGAAAGTGCCTGCCCCCCACTATGAACCGCAGGAACTGCTTGTGGATGGGATGGATAAGCATCCTTGAGGTCTACGGAGCATAGCCAGTCTCTCCGCTGGAAATATGGCAGCAAGGTTCCAAGGGAGAGCATCTTGAACTTCTCCCTCACCAGGAATTTGTTGAGGCTGCTCAGGTCGAGGATGGGCCTTAGGCCCCCCTATCCCCTTTGGCACGAGGAAGTACCTGGAATAAAACCCCTTGCCCTTGAGGTGGTGGGGCACCGGGTTCTACTGCTTTGTCCTCGAGAAGACCTGCCAACTCCTTCAGAAGATGATCCCTGGGAAATAAGGGGGAGGTGTTGGAGTCAGATGGAGGAGGTAACTCTCCCTGACCACCAGAAGAGCACATGAATCGGTGGTGATGGACATCCACCTCTGAGCATAGAGGGCCAGATATCCCCCTGTGGGCTGCTGATCTCCTTGGGGTAGAGAGGCTATGCTCAAGGAGTCAAAAGTTCCCCCTTGGCTGGGCCGGTGCCTGGGGCTTTGGAGCCTTCTGCTTACGTGGGCCTTGCCCATGTCCATTGGCCTGCTGACCCTGTTGGGGAGCTGGGGAGGCCTGGATAAGGCAGATAGTTTCCATAAGCAGTTCCCTTCCTTGGGTAAAAAGGACTTCTTACCCGAGCCATTCCATTGGGGAGAGGCAGTGGTCTTCTTAGAGAGCCTGGTCCTAATTATGAACTGTCTTCCAGCTCGGCAGCCTTTTCGGTCATGGGTTTGCCAAAGAGGTTCTATCCTTGGCATGGAACATCAACGAATTTGTCATGAACCCACTGCTCAAGGTCAGATGACTGATGCACACCGCAACTACCCGGCTGCCGACTTGAACCAGTCAAAGGCCCCTCGAGACATTAATTTGGAGCACTCACGGACTGCCATGGCCAGGTTCTTGAACCACTGCAAAAGTTCCTCAGAGAGACCAGTCGAGAACCCGGCGAGGTCCTTCGCCAGGTCTCTGAGGTACATGCCCATGTACAGTTGGTAAGCCTGGATGTGGCAGATGAGCATTGAGTCCTGGAAGCACTTCCGAGGACATCCAAGGTGCGGGCCTCCCTGCTGGGGGGTACCAAAGAGAGTGTCTTCTGGCTTTTCAGTCAACGCATGGCTGACCACCACCATGGAATTATGCAGCAGCTCTGACTTTTGGAAGCCCAGGCACGGGCATACTTCATACATCGAGTTGAGCCGTTTGCTCACCACCGGCACCGATGCCGGTGTCTCCCACATTTGGAGCATGAGCCGTTCCAGGATGGGAGGAATGGGCACCGTGAGTGATTCCCACGGAGGGACCTCGTATTGGAGAATTTCCAAATCATCCACCCAAGGGTCCTCCTCTGATTGTCGGGAATGCCAGGGCCTTAGATATGTCCTTGACAAAGTCCAGGAAGCCCATGTCCTTGAGCAGGGACTGCCGCCAAGGCTCCGAAACAATTGAGTCAGAAGGGACGTTGCGGTTGTGACGGGTATCAGGGGACTCCTTTACTCCAAGTGGGAGACGGAGGACGTCTGTTGAGGACTCGGAGGGCTGCTCTGCAGGCCTTGGGGCCCCCGATGCCTTGCGGCTGGGCAAGCTTGCCGGGGATGACTGCAGTCCCGTCAAGCGGGACTCAGAGTGCAACCTCAGCTGAGGATCGGCTCGGCCTCTGGGAACATCTTGGATGTCGAGGTCCCGGTGGTCAGGGCGGATGAACCGGTTGTGCCGGACAACAGCACCCACTGCTGGTCCATGAAGGCAGACAAATTCCGCTTCAGGGCCGCCATTCTGGACGCCAGACCAGAAGGCTCCACAGCCTTCAGCATGGGCACTGAGGGACTCTGGCCCGATGCTGGCTCCCCCGAAGGGGAATCTTTGACAAGGATAGTGTCTGGGGACCTTCGCAGGCTGCTCCTTCTCCAAAGCCTCGGATGAGCATCTCAGAGAACTGCAGGACCGGTCCCGGAGAGGCCCCGGACTGCGGGACCGGAGAGGCCCCGGACTGCGGGACCGGAGAGGCCCCGGACTGCGGGACCGGAGAGGCCCCGGACTGCGGGACCGGAGAGGCCCCGGACTGCGGGACCGGAGAGGCCCCGGACTGCGGGACCGGAGAGGCCCCGGACTGCGGGACCGGAGAGGCCCCGGACTGCGGGATCGGAGAGGCCCCGGACTGCGGGATCGGAGAGGCCCTGGACTGCGGGACCAGGCCCGGGGAGGCCCCGGCCGGTCAGAACAATCCAAGGACGCCGCCTTCAAGGGTTGTTTCTTCTTCCTGGGTTCCCTCAAGGGAGACCCCCTTCCCGAGGACCCACGACGAGGCTCGGGCTCGGAGTGTTCTGCCCTAGATGTCGGGGCCTCAGACACGGTCCTGGCCTTCAGAGGCATCGGGGAAAAACTTATCGTGCTGCTGGACATCCTCTTGCAGAGACCGCAGGTTGCCAGGTTGTGATCTGGCCCTAGGCAGCGAAGACAGCAGCTGTGTGTGTCGGTCAAAGATGATTCTGGAGCACCGATCACACTTCAAGCCACTGGTAGTCATGGGGGGAAAAAAGCACCCTTGAGAGGTCGAAGACTCTCTGGGCTGCCAGCAGGAGAAAAAGGGCGCAAAGACGCCAGAAAAAGAAAACATTGAAAGACTACAAAAATAAACCGAACCCGATGCCGAGGCACTGAGGTCAGTAGGCAGGAAGAGTACCGGTGCGATACCGAAGGTGAGTGTGAAACTCGTAGAGAGAAAAAAAAATCAACTTTTTCCGGGGACAAGCCAGATAACATCTGAAGGGCTCTGTGGAAAAAAGGAGACTAAGCAAGATGGCACCCTTGGGCGGGAAGGGGACCACGCATGTGTGGTAGCATTCCCAAAGGCTTTGTTTGAAAGCTGGTGTAATGCTCTGCGCGAGCTCAGTTGTTGCCGACATCACCCATATGTGAGGACTGACTTCCTGCTTGTTCCTGGAGAAGATACTGGCACACTTTATACAAGTTTTAAAACCATTGACTGGTTTTTCCATGCCTGAAAGGTTATTGTCAGTCTTGAAGACAAGTCAGTGGAGGCCTAGTTTAGCAGCGAGAACCATGTGAAAATCGATAAAAAGAAAAATTATCGGGACCAGTGTCAGATTCGATGGAACCAGTGTCGACGGGAAGGCAGAAGCACAATGTAGAAAAAAAAGAAAAAAACGTTTTTCGGCAGCGACAGGACAATGCATCCTACTGGCTCCGTGGAAAACGAAGAACTGACAGGAGAGGAATTGGGAAAGCAGGCACACAAATGCAGTGTAGAGCTCCCAAAGGCTTTCCTACTGGATGCTAGGGAGCATTCCCACATGGGCTCAGCCAGTGACATTCACCCATATGTGAAGACTTCATTCCTGCTTGTTCCTGTAGGTCACACTTCTCCATGGACAAGGAGGATACATGCTCACACATGAGAATCCCTAGCTATAGGCTGCCTCAGAAGAAAAGAGAAATAGCACTGCAACAAGCAGACAGTAACTGAGCAACTATTTTAGTGGCAACAGGTTTTTTTTTAATTTTTTTTTTTTTTAGTTTACATATGAGGCAACCATAAACTAAAAAGAACAAGGTCTAGATGGGAAGTGTGGGATTCTATGCACTGAACAAATTCTGCTACAGTGGAAGCAGTAATGTTACCTCCACCAAGATAGGGGGCACAGGGAGAAAGCATCTATAGCACGAGGTGATTGAAGAGGGTATGTGGAGGGAAGGGGAGAGAGCTAGCGAGGAGATTAGAAGATGGATGTAGTTAGATAGTGATGGACACAAAGAAGAATATGAAGGTGGGAGAAGATCAGAAGTGGTGTGTGCTGGAGTGTAAAGTGGAAGTAGCAGGTAGAGAGAGAAAAAGACTAAAGGCACTCTGGGGTTTGAGTAAGACAATAGGGGACCCATGGGATGTTAAGGGGTTGTTCCACCCCACTCTAGGTTTCCCTTTTTCCTCTACCCCTCAACTCCCCTTTCCCTCCTCCTCCATGATTCTCCCTATCCTCCCCTTCCCGTCTGTTCTTCGATTCCTGATCCCTCTGCCCATCCTGCCTGAGACCCCTCTTCCATTTCCTCTCTCTCTAAACCCCCTCCCCCTCTCCTTCCCTCCAAGCTAGAGGGATACTTGAGTGCACTGGGAGAGGAATGGACAGCAGAAAGGAGTGCCTCTGTACAAGTCTTTGGTGAGACCTCATTTGGAATATTGTGTGCAGTTCTGGAGACCGCACCTTCATGGGATATAAACTGGATGGAGTCTGTGCAGAGGGTGGCTACCAAAATGGTCAGGCTTCGTCATAAGGCATATGGGGACAAACTTAAAAAGATCTCAATATGTATACTTTGGAATAAAGGTAGGGAGAGGAGATGTGATAGAGATGTTTAAACCTCCATAGCATAAATGCACAGGAGAGCCTCTTATTTGAAAGCAAGTTCTGCTACAAGGGGGCACAGAATGAAGATGAAAGAGGACAGATTCAGAAGTAATATGCAGAAATATTTCTTCATGAAAATAATGTAGATGTGTAGGAGGCAGTAGAGACCAAGACAGTATCTGAATTCAAGAGAACATGGGACAGAGGATCTCTAAAGGGAATATAGTAGTTGGTATGAAGGGCAGACTGAAAAAAACATATTGTTTTTAATCTGCTGTCATGTTTCTATCTCCCACTTCCTTTCCCTTATTCACTATCCCTCTCCTCCCTTCCCAGTACCAGTCACTAAGATCCCTTTCCCATAATGAAGGGGATCTTAGTGATTTTCTTTTTGAATGGCTTTATGTGGGTAGGTATATAGATACTGAAACATAAATGCATAAGTATATAAATAAATGCATTTATAACTATATAAATAATTGGCTGAATAAACCAATTTGGCATAAAAACATAAAATGGTTTATAAATACAAAATGTGCAATCTATGAAAAAATACTCAACAACAGAATTAGCAAATTCTAGCCGCAGAGTCTTAAAAGGGTGCCACATTAAACAAAGGCTGTGCTAAATGTACTTACTTAATGTGTCTAAGGATCTCCTGGCAGTGGTGGTTGTATTGGTTTAGCCAAGTCAACAAAAGCACAGGTCCAATCAGTAACACTGGGCTGAAGGGCTTGTCCAGAGATGTCTACAAGATACATTTATAGTAAGAGGCAGAGTCACTATAAAAGATTAACTATGACAGAAAAGTAATTATACAGCTGTGCATACAAATATATGCATACCTTCCATGTGGACTGTGGTGAGTTTATTTATTTTATTTAACACTTTCTATACCAGAATTAACTAGCTACAACTGAACAAGGAACAAGGCATTACATAAAACAGGTGTACAGATAAAAATGAAGAACGGGTTAACAGGAGTTTAAACCAAACTAGTTTGGCTAAATTTAAATTATGTACAGTAGAGCAGCAATTGACATTTTTATTGTCTTATATTGTAGTTTTTTTTACATGCGATTGGATATTCTTGTGGATTTAGCCGTTTTTGTGCAGTTATTTATTCTTCTCTGGTCGGTGAGGTTGTCGTGAACAGTATGATTGTAGCGGAAGTGGAAGGAGAGTATTTAAATATGTTGCAAGCATTGTGGGCAGTGGGTTTCGTGTTTACATCTGGCATGGTGGGATTGATGTGGGTTTATTACTGCTGGGAGTCTATGGCATAATATTCTAAGAAAAGATGAGTCTAGCCTTTTCAGAATTCAGTTAGTACCTCTATGGCTCTTAGTTCAGATGATAGGGTGTTCCAGATGGTGAAAACGTAGAACATGAAGGCCCGGTTGCATGTCACCTATTTGCTCTTTGTCCTGTGGCGAGGAGGTTATGTATGCTGCCTTCTTAATCTGTTTGTGGTTTTTCTTATTAGAGTTTGCAAGCATTCTATTGAGTGGGTATGTAATACCTTAAATGTGCTATTACTTTGTATTTGATTCGGGTGATAATGGGGAGTCAGTGTAATTGCATTAATAAGGGGGTGATATGAGATTGCTGCGACTCGTAAATGATCCGTGCTGTGGTACTTTTCACCTATTGAAGTGGATATGGAGTGTGTTTAGCTAATCCCTGATTGTTACTTAGTCCAAATGGGCTGCTATAAGAACATAAGATATGCCATACTGGGTCAGACCATCAAGCCCAGTATCCTGTTTCCAACAGTGGCCAATCTAGGTCATACATACCTAGCAGTTTCCCGAAAAGACACAGGTTCCGCAATGCTTGTACTGGGTCAAGCATTGATATCCTGGGTCCCTTCTTAATAATGGTTTATGGACCTTTCCTCCAGGAACTTGTTCAAACCTTTTTTAAACCCAGCTACACTAACAGCCTTTACTACATCCTCCGGTAACAAATTCCAGAGTTTGATTACACGTTGAGTGAAAAAAATATTTTCTTTTATTAGTCTTAAATAGTTTACCCTGTAGCTTCATTGTATGCCCCCTAGTCTTTCTATATTCTGATAACGTAAACAATCGATCTATTTGCTTGGCATACTGTTTGAAAGTCTTCAGGTTTAAGCAGGGGGCATAGATTTTGCAGTGTTTTTAGCTTGTAATAGACAGATATAGTGATGCTTTTGATTTGTGATTGTAGCTTTAGGCCTTGGTTGAGGAGTATTCCCAAATATTTAACTTCAGTCTTAACTTGGTGTTCTATGTCAGCCATCTTAAGCGTTTATGGTAGTTTAAGTTATATCTTGTCACGTGAAGGACCTCTGTCTTTTTGAAGCTGATGGATAAATTATGTAGATACAGCCATTGCACTACTGCTTTAAAGCATTCAGTTATTTTTGAGTAATCTGATTTTGTCATGGAAAATGGTGCATATATCATCGGCATATATTTGATAATGGATTTTGTAACTTTGGATCAATGAGCACAGAGGCTGTAAGTAAAATATTAAAGAGTAATGAAAGGGCAGATCCCTGAGGTACCTCTTGCTGTTAGGGAGGAGAAGGGAGGAGTGGTTAGGACCAAGGTACTTCAGGCCAGAGGGCCGGGGGTTCAAGTCCCACCTGGGGACAGCAATCTCAGGCCGGAGGGACTGGGATTTCTAGTCCTATAGGCACTCCTTGTGGTCTTGGGCAAGCCACTTAACCCTCCATTGCCCATGTTCCCTGTAAGTATTAACATATGTGTGTCATATCCCCTCATGTTAAATGTATCCCCCAATTGACCGCTTTGACCCAGTGAAAAGCGGAATATAAATACAGCTAAATAAATAAATAGATGAAAGGAAATGATCACTGGGAACAGATTTTTATCTTCTGGCTGCAATCTGTTAAGTATTAATGAAACCATTTTATAGTAGTATTATGTAGGCTAATGTCTACTACTACTACTACTACTACTATTAGACATCACTTGAATAGCATTACAAGGCATACGCCAAGCTGTACACATATCCCTGCTCATCAGAGCTTACAATCTAACCAAGATGAAAAAAAAATTTCCATACTCTAGACCCCAGTTTGGCAAAATACACATAAGTAGTGAGCAAGAGAATGAGAAACATCAGGATCAAGGTGGGTCTTTAGCCTGGACTTGAATAGTGCCAGAAGTCGAGTGAGAAGCTTGTAGTGGGATATAGTCTCGAATGCTGCACAGATGTCCAGGAAAAAGGATAAAAACTTGTCTAATATCATCTGTGCCATTATATGAGCCTGTCTAGGAGTCAGAGCTAGGTGCTGCATGTAACCCAGCCTATGCAATCCCTTTGGCTGTTGCTACTGCCCAATTCAGAGAGGCCTTGGTATGTGTGCACTATGGGAGCAAGAGCGGGCTGGATTTGGGCTTCCCATACCTGTAGCATGAGTCTTTTGTGCGGCAGGAATCAGCTCTGGGTGATGTCTTCATCAGAGGTGGAGCTCAGTGCCATGTGTAACCCAGCCTATGCAATCCCTTAGGCTGCTACTACTGCCCAATTCAGTGAGGCCCTGGCACATGTGTGCTTTGGGAATGAGAGCAGGTTGGGTTTGGGCTTCATGTACCTGTAGTGTGAGTCTTTTGTGCATGCTCCACTTTGAAAAAGAGTAGTTACTCACCTGCAACAGGTGTTCTCTGCAGGGATAGCAGGCATCAGTCCTCACATATGGGTGATGTCAACGCCAATGGAGTCCTCGCAGAAGCATCTCCTCAGCTTTCAATGAAAGCCTTTGGGAGATGCCACCACACGTGTGGTGCTCTTCCCACTCAAGGGGGCCATCTTGCTCAATCAGATGACACAGCTAAAAGACGGCAAAAAGTAAAAGATGGTAAAGAAGCAACTCTAAAAGATAAAGATAAGTGGAGGAGGGAGGGTTGTGAGGACCAATTCCTGCTGTCCCCGGAGAATACCTGCTACAGGTAACTATGCTTTCTCCTGGAAAAAAGCAGGAAGTCAGTCCTCACACATGGGACTCCCTAGCTACAGGCTACTGCAAGCCTGTAGGGGAAAAGCCACGATTGTCCTCCAGGAGAGCCATAAGCAGCAGCAATCGAGTCTGCAGTAGGACTGTATGTTTGAGAAAACCAATGCTCTGGTAGCGTGAACACAGAAGGGTTGGAGGGTAGGAGTTGCCCAGACCCTGAAAAGATTACAGAGTATGGCCTGGCCGAAGGCGATGTCCCATTTTCCAGGCAGTAATGAGCTGCAAAGGTGTGGACTGAAGATGTCCAGCATCGGGATGGAACACAGGTTTGCCACAGAGGCTGCCATGACCCTGACACAATGTGCCGTGACCTGGCCATCCAACATGAGCCCAGCCTGCTCATAGGCAAAGGCGATACAGTTCACCACCCAGGTGGACAATGTCCATTTGGTCACCGCTTCCCCAGTTGACTGGGGTCATAGGAAACAAAAAGCTGAGAAGCTTTCTGGGGGCCCTGAGTACACTGAAAGTAGAAAGACAGGGCCCTCTTACAGTCCAAGGTGTGAAGGACAGTCTCCGCCCTGTTGGAGTGAGGCCTTGGGAAGAAGGTGGGCAGCACCACCTCTTGGTTGAGGTGGGAATTAGATACCACCTTTGGAAGGAATATGGGGTGCGTGCATAGCATGACCCTGTTTTTATAGAACCCGATATACGGTGCCTGTGCCAGTAGGGCTTGGAGCTCACTGACCCTGTGAATGGAGGTGAGCGCTACCAGGAACACGACCTTCCATGAGAGGTATCTCAGGTGGCAGGTAGCCAGAAGCTCAAATGGTGGGTGAGTGAGCTGCACCAATACTACGTTGAAATCCCATTCCGTCACTGGAGAGCAGATGGGGGATAGGAGTCCTCCCAAGAAGCGGGTCACCAGAGGCTGGACCGAGAGGGGCTTGCCTTCAACCAGATGGTGATGTGCTGCCAAGGCACTGAGGTGCACTCTGAGTTTGACTTAAGCCTGGATTGTGAGAGATGGAGAAGGTACTGCAGCACCAGCTGCACCGAGGAAGAGAACAGGGGTCACCCGTTGCTGTGCGCACCAGACCAAGAACCTGCGCCACTTGAAGGCATAAGATCTCCTGGTTGAGCCTTACGGGAGACCAGCAGGATCTCTTCCACCTCTCCCGAAGGTTTGAAAGGGGCTAGGGTCACCCTTTCAGCAGCCACACAGTCAGTGATAGGGACCCCAAGTTGGGGTGCAGGAGAACGCCCTCCTTCTGCGACAAGAGCCCTGGGGAGCTCCCCTGTGCGATTGGAGTCTCCACTGACAGAGGAGCAGCGGGAAGCACGGCTGCCTGGGCCATTGAGGGGTCACTAGGATCAGTGAGGCTCTGTTGCGAAGAGCCTTGAAGAGTATTTGGCAATTAGCGGTGTGGGTGGGAAGGCATACATGAGACCTTCCGACCATGGGATGAGAAACGCATCTGCCACCACCTGGGATGGGTGGGGCTACCGGGAACAGAAGTGGGGTAACTGGTAGTTGTCCGGGCTGGCAAAGAGGTCCACCCATGGGGTTCCCCAAAGCCGGAAGAGCCAGGTAGCTACGCTGGGGACCGGCTGCCACTCGTGCGGTTGAAGGTCCGCCAGGGCATTCCTCCTACCTGATAGGTATACTGCCCATAGGAATATTCCCTGTTGAACTGCATAAGAGCAAAGTGTTGTTGCTTCACGGCAGAGGATGCGAGACCCCGTGCACCCCCGTTTGTTCACACAGAACATTGCCACCTGAGTGTCTGCTTGAATCAGCACCAGCTGGTGCCTCAGGCGGTGGCAGAATGATCAGAGGGCTAGATATATTGCTAGAAGCTCCAGGAGGTTGATCTGCTGGTTGCTCCCGGCTTGCGACCAGCTGCCCTGGGTGTGAAGTTCTTTGCAGTGGGCTCCCCATCCTAGCAGGGAGGCGTCTGTCGTGAGGACACTTAGAGGGCTTGGGGTTTGGTAGGTGATGGGGATTTTGCCACCAAGTCAGAAATTCCACCAACTGGTTGTCACTGAGACTCTGTCCTGGAGACGGCTTATGGCCTGTGTCAACTGGTCTCAAAGGCACCACTGAACAGCCCTCATGTGAAGACGGGAGTCTGGGGTGACATGGACCGTAGAGGCCATATGGCCGAGTAAGTGCATCAGAAGCTGAGCTGACACCAAGGGATAGTGTTGTACATCTACGGCCAGTGCCCTACGACAATCGATTCAGTCCAAGGGAAGGAAGGCCTTTGCCTGAAGTGTGTCCAGCCTTGCTCCTATGAGTTCCAGACATTGTGTCAGGAGGTGAGATTTGGGGTGGTTTATCATGGGACATGGGATGAGGGTGAAAGGGGAGAGATTCAGGAGTGATATGCAGAAATATTTCTTTACAGAAAGAATGGTGGATCCATGGAATAGTCTTTCAATGGAGGTGGTAGAGATGAGGATAGTATCTGAATTCAAAGAAGCATGGGACAAACACAGAGGATCTCTAAAGGACAATGGAGACTGTTGTAGAGGTTGATATGGAAAGACAGACTAGATAGGCCATGTGGTCTTTTTCTGTCATCATGTTTCTAAATCCCAGATGCTGGAGAACCTGGATGAAGGTTTGGACAAGTTCCTGGAGGAAAGGTCCATAAACCATTATTAAGAAGGGACCCAGAATATCAATGCTTGACCCAGTACAAGCATTGTGGAACCTGTGTCTTTTGGGGAAACTGCTAGGTACGTATGACTTAGATTGGCCACTGTTGGAAACAGGATACTGGGCTTAATGGACCTTGGTCTGACCCAGTATGGCATATCTTATGTTCTTATGACACGTGCCGTGGCCTGCTGCACCTCTGTGGCCGTGCCTCCTTTTATGAGCCATTCGTCCAGGTAGGAAAAGACAAATACCCCTTGGAGGCAAAGGAAGGCGGCCACTACTGCCAGTCATTTGTTGAAGACCCTGGGGGGTGTAGGCCAGTCCTAAGGGTAGTATCCTGTACTGGTACTGCCCCCCCACCATGAAGCAAAGATACTGTCTGTGGCTGGGGTGAATAAGGATGTGGGTATAGGCATCCTTCATATCCAAGGAGCATAGCCAATCTCCCTGTTGGAGGTAAGGCAGCAATGTTCCAAAGGAGGGCACCTTGAACTTCTCCCTCATCAGGAACCTGTTCAAGGTTGCACAGATCCAGGATAGGACTTAGGCCCCCTGTTCTTTTTGGTACAATGAAATACCTGGAGTAGAACCCCTTACCCCCGATATGTTGGGGTACAGAGGTTCTACCATCTTGTCCTCGATAAGGCCTGTGAGCTTCTTCAATAGGTCATCCCGGTGAAGGGGAGACCTAGGGGGCTCACCCAGAAAGGGGGAGGTGTCTGAACCAGATGGAGGAGACAGCCCTCCCTGACCACCTGAGTACTCAGAAATTGGTGGTGATGGCTGGCCACCTCTGGGCATAGTGGATGTCCTCTTGTGGGCTGCTAACCTCCTTGGGGTAGAGAGGCTATGCCCAAGGAGTCAAAAGCTCCCCTCTGGCTGGGCCAGAGCAGACGCCTAGGGCTTGGGAGCCTTCTGCTTATGAGGGCCTTGCCCATGTCCATTGGCCTGCTGACCATGTTGGGGAGGCCTGAAAATGTGGGTAGCTTTTGTAACCAGCCCCTTTTCTTGGGTAAAAGGACTTTTTACCTGGGCTTTTCCACTGGGGAGGGGCAGTGGTCTTTTTAGAGAGCCTGGTCCTCCTCATGAATTCGATCTCCAACTAGACAGCCTTTTCGGTCATGGGGTTGCTAAAGAGGTTCTCTCCTTGGCATGGGTCATCAACCAATTTATCCTGAACCTATTGCTCGAGATCTGAAGACTGCAGCCAAGTCTGGCATCGGGCCCCGATGCCCGCTGCTGCTAATTGAGCTGCCGACTCAAAGCTGTCATAGGCTGCTTGAAAGAAATTCGGAGCACTCACGGACGGCTTTGGCCAGGTTCTTGAACCGCTACAAGGGTTCCTTGGAGAGACCAGCTAAGAACCCGGTGATTTCCTTCGCCGGGTCTCTCAGGTACATGCCCAGGTACAACTGGTAGGCCTGGATCTGACAGATGAGCTTCAAGTCCTGGTAGCACTTTCTGCCGAGGACATCCAAGGTATGGGCCTCCCTACCCAGAGGCACAAAGGAGTGTCTCTTCTGGCTCTTCAGCCATTACATGGCCAACTCCACAACCATTGAGTTTTACGGCAGCTGCGCCTTTTGGAACCCAGGACTCCGGCGGACCCGATACATTGAGTCAAGCTGCTTGCTCACCACCAGCACAGATGCCGGTGTTTCCCACATAAGGAGCATTAGCCTTTCCAGGATGAGTGGAATGGGTACTGTGAGCGATTTCCTCGGAACCGCCTCGTATTGGAGAATTTCTAGCTCCTCCGTCTGAGGGTCCTCCTTCGACTCCATCAGGAACACTAGGTGCTGGCGACTCCTCACCTTCGGTCTCCCATTCTGAGTAGTCGGTCAAAGATTTGAGGGAAGGGTGGCCCGCAGTCTCCAGCCCAAACCCTGCCTGTACCCCTTGGAGGCCCTGCGACTAGTGCCATGTGCACCAGCTGGGGAGGACCTCGGTCCTGTCAAACGGGAGCCAAATTGAGACCACAGCTGAGGATTGGCTTGGCCTCTAAGGATGTCCTCTACGTCTACTCCTACTACTACTGAGCATTTATATAGTGCTACAAGTCATACGCAGCGCTGCACAGACATGTAAGAGACAGTCCCTGCTCATCAGAGCTTACAATCTAGTCAAGACAAACACAGAAGGTGTAGGCAAGGATAAAGCAAGGGGAAAGAAAAAGGAGACCAGGTGAGTCAAGATCCAAAAGCAGCAGTGAAGAGGTGAATTTTCAGCCTGGATTTGAAGAGGGATAGAGAACGTGCCGGGAGTATAGACACAGGTAGTTTGTTCCAAGCGTAAGGCGCAGCAAGGTGAAAGGAGCGAAGTCTGGAGTTAGCAGTAGAAGAGAAGGGCACAGATAGAAGCAGTTTGCTAGAAGAGCTGAGTTCCCGAGGGGGGTTGTAAGGAGAGATAAGAGAAGAAAGAAGTGAGGAGCCGCAGAGTGAATACATTTATAGGTCAGCAAGAGAAGTCTGAACTGGATGCGGAAACGGATAGGGAGCCAATGAAGTGACTTGAGAATAGGAGTAATATGGGTATGACGAGGCTGGCGGAAGATTAGCCGTGCAGCAGAGTGTTGAACAGATTGAAGGGGAGAGAGATGATACAAAGGGAGACCAGCAAGGAGTAGGTTACAGTAGTCAAGACGGGAGGTGATTAAGGAGTGGCTAAGCGTTTTAGTAGTGTGCTCAGAAAGGAAAGGGCGGATTTTGCTGATGTTATAGAGATGTTATAGTCGATGGCCCGGTGGTCTGGGCATAGGAACTGGTGGTACTAGACAACAATGTCCACTGTTGGTCCATGAAGGCAGACAGACTGCGCTCAAGGGCCACCATTCTGGTTTCAAGTCCAGAAGGCTCCGCAGCCATCAGCGTGGGCACCAAGGAACTCTGGCCCTGCACCAGTTCTCCCAAGGAGAGACCTCAGAGGATAGGTTCTGATGGCTGAGGCCGATCTGTGGTCGACTCCTTCCAGGGGACCTTGGTAGGCCTCTCTCTCTCCAATCCCTCAGACAAGCAGCTAAGACTGCGGAACCTGGCTTGGGGCTTACCCAACCTGTCTGAACCATCCAGAAATGCCACTTTCAAGGTTTTCTTATTATTTTCCCTCGAGGGAGACCCCCCTTTTTGAGGAGCCATAGCGTCAATTGGGGTCTGCAAGTGCGCTCCAGGATTCCGTGGCTTCAGATGAGGCTTTGGCTTTCGGAGGCACTGGGGACTCCGGGGGAAACTTATTGTGCTGATATTGGCAGCTCTTTAGGGCCTTAGTAGACATCTTTTTGCAAAAACTGAATGCCACGGGGTCATGGTCCAGCCCTAGGCAGCAGTCATGTGTATCTGTTGGGGACATGATTTTGTCACACCAATCACACTTCTTGAAACCACTGGTAGCCATGGAGGAAAAAAGTATCCCAGCGAGGTCAAAGACCTGCGGTGCTACCAGCTGGAAAAAAGGATGCGAAGGCACCAAAAAGGAAAACAAAAGTATGAACCCGAGACTCTATGCTGGAATAGCAAGCTCGGGTGGTGGGAAGAGAACCATTGCACAACCGGAGAGAGTATGAAACTTAGGTCGAGAAAAAAAAATCAACTTTTTCCAGGGGAAACCAGACAGACGTCTGAAGGGTTCCACGGAGAAAAGGAGACTGAACAAGACGGCACCCTTGGGTGGGAAGGCACCATGCATGTGTGGCATCATCTCCCAAAGTCTTTCTTTGAAAGCTGAGGAGATGCCTCTGCGAGGGCTCTGTCAGCACAGATGTCACACATATGTGAGGACTGACTTCCTGCTTGTTCCTGGAGAAATAGCCTACAGAATGTTTAAATTAGACTTACCTGCTAATTGTAGTTCCTGACAGAACTCCAGTCTAGTCCTGGAAACTTTGGGTTGTCATCCTCTTCCAGCAGCTTGGAGACTGATACACGTCATTCTTTGATGACACTGGCATAAGGACACAGGCACCGCCTCCTCCCACTCCAGTTACCTATTGACAAAGTAGACTCACCGGAGCAACAATTAAGTTAGAATACACATATACATATATTACTACCTAACCGTATAACCAGGCAACAGAACCTTACGAACTATGTCATCCTATCTTAACCGCTAAGGATCCTGCCTCCCCCATCGAGAGACACCTTCTCCTACGATATCACCGCCCCGAATGCAAGTTCTCCCCCTGCATCGGGAGCTGCACAGTTCCCTCTTGTTTTCTTACCTGTGAACTCTGCTGCTTCAGGCTGCAATCTCATTACAGAACCGAGGCGGGATCCGGGACTAGACTGGATTTCCGTCAGGAACTACAATTAGCAGGTAAGTCTAATTTAAACTTCCTTAACGTCCCTCCAGTCTAGTCCCGGAAACTCTGGGGACGTAACAGAGCAGTAAAAGAATTCAATGGGCGGGATCTGCTAGACCAGCCTGAAGCACCGCTGCTCCAAAACAGGTATCCCTCTTCGCCTGAACATCCAGACGATAATGTTTAACAAAGGAATTCAAAGACGACCACGTCGCCACCTTACAAATTTCCACCGCCGGAACAAAACTACACTCCGCCCAGGAAGTCGATTGCGCTCTAGTAGAATGTGCTCTTAAGCCTGCGGGCACCAGCTTACCCTTCAAGATATACGCTGACGCTATTGCCTCTTTTATCCATCTAGCAAGCGACATTTTAGACGCTGCCGCTCCTTTGCAAGGACCTCCGAACACCACAAACAATCTATCCAACTTTCTAAATTCGGCCGTACGAGAGAGGTACTTTTACAAAGCCCTCTTAACATCCAACAGATGGAACTGCATAGTAGAAGCAGTTTCCGAAGCAGTTCGGAACAATGGAAGAGAGACTACTTGATTCACATGAAAAGGAGACACCTTAGGCAAAAAGGATGGAACTGGCCTCAAGGCCACCTTGGACTCATAAAAGGACAAGAAAGGTTCCCTACAAGATAAGGCTTGTAACTCTGAAATTCTCCGTGACGACGCAATGGCAACTAAAAACACCACCTTTAGTGTAATATCCTTCAACGTTGCTTTAGCCAAAGGCTCAAATGGCTGCCTACCTAACGCCGCCAACACCAATTGCAGATCCCAAGATGGAACACGCTGCCTGAAAGGTGGTCTCAACAGACCCACCGCTCTCAAAAAATGTTTAATATCTGGATGGGTGCCGAGTGCTTGCCCCTTGATCTTCCCTCTATAACAGGAAAGCGCTGCCAACTGTACTTTCAAAGGAGTGGCCGCTAAACCTTTTTGAAACCCATCCTGTAAGAAAGCTAAGACCTGCGGCACAGAGGCCCGTAGGGCTTCGCAACTCCTCTCACTACACCAAGCTTCAAAAACGCGCCACACTCGAACGTACGCCAACGAAGTAGATGTCCTGTGAGCTCTCAACAGGGTCGCAATCACGCCCGGCGAGTAGCCTCTATCCACTAACCTCGCCCTCTCAAGAGCCAAGCCGTAAGCGAGAACCAAGCTACCTGAGGCATACACAATGGACCTTGCATCAATAGATCCTCCCTGACTGGTAGCCTCCAGGGCTGCCCTACTACCAGCCTCCTGAGATCTGCATACCATGGCCTTCGGGGCCAGTCCGGCGCTATCAGAATTACCTTTCCCTTGTGGCGTTCGATGCGCCACACCACCCGGCCTATCAACACCCAAGGAGGAAACACATACAGAAGCTGATCTATCGGCCAATCTTGAATGAGAGCGTCTAGACCCTCCGACATCCGCTCTCTGCGACCAACCTTCGCAAAATTGAACGTCGCCATGAGATCCATAATCGGTGTTCCCCAGTGCCAAACTATCTCGTCGTAAACCTCCGGATGAAGCATCCACTCTCCGGGATCTACTTTTACCTGACTCAAGAAATCGGCCGTTACATTGTCCACCCCTGCTACATGTGCCGCCGACAGAGCCGAAATATTTTGGTCGACCCATCGGAACAACTGATCCGCCTCGTCTTCTAAGGGAGCGCTGCTGGTGCCCCCTTGTCTGTTGATGTAGGCAACTGCAGTGGCATTGTCGGAAAATACTCTGATCACCGTTCCGCAGAGGAACCGCTGAAACTCCAGCGCAGCACAAGCCTCACTGCTCGAAGTTCTAACCTGTTGATTGACCAAGTCTGCTCCTGCACAGACCACTGCTCCTGCGCGAATCTCCCCTGAAAATGCGCCCCCCAACCTAGGAGACTTGCATCCGTAGTCAGCGGAATCCAGAGTGGCGTGACCAAGGGCATACCCTTCGTTAGGGACTCCGGAAGTAACCACCACTGTAACGCTTGACGAGTCGCTTCCGGACAAAGCAGTCTCCGTGACAATGGATCGTTTTGGTGAGACCACCTTCTGAGCAACGCTCTCTGCAAGGGTCTCATATGCGCTCTTGCCCAGGGTACTAAGTCGATCATCGCCGCCATTGTCCCTAGGACCTGCAAGTAATGCCAGGCTGTCTGACGGGCCCTGTCAAGAAACCTTCGAATCAACCTCCGTAAGGCTACCGCCCGATGCTCGGGCAGAAAAACCCTGCCTGACCTGGTATCGAACCGCACACTGAGATACTCGATCACCTGAGACGGTACCAAACTGCTCTTGGCCACATTGACTACCCATCCTAAACTCTGAAGACAATCGACCACTCAAATTGTCGCCTCCTTGCTCTCCATCCTGGACTTCGCTCGAATCAACCAGTCGTCCAGATATGGATGAACGAGAATTCCGTTTTTCCTGAGCTCCGCGGCTATGACCACCATGATCTTGGTAAAGGTCCTGGGCGCCGTCGCCAGGTCGAAGGGTAGCGCTCAAAACTGAAAATGTCCCATTGGCACCGCAAACCTCAGAAACTTCTGATGCTCCTGCCGAATTGGAATGTGCAAATACGCCTCGGACAAATCGAGGGAAGTGAGAAATTCCACTTCTCGTACTGCCATGATAACCGACCTCAACGACTCCATATGAAAATGGGAAATCCGGAGACATTTGTTTACCTTTTTGAGGTCCAGAATAGGCCGATAAGTCCCTTCTTTCTTCGGAACTACAAAATAAATGGAGTATCGACCTAACCCGCATTGGTCTCGAGGAACTGGCACTACCGCCTTGAGATCTAGCAACCTGTGCAGGGTCTGTTTGACCGCCTCGCGCATGTGATGTGCCTTGCAAGGGGACTGTACGAAAGCGTAGGTCACTGTCCTCTGAAATTCTAACGCATAACCTTCTCGAATCACCTCTAGCACCCACTGATCTGTCGTAATTGCGACCCAGGCAGCGTAAAATTGCTGAAGATGTCCGCCCACCGCTACGTCCACCTGGGTCTCCCTGATTTCATTGTGTTTTTCAGGTACCCGAAGCAGCGGAAGAAAAACCTCTGCTAGCCCCTCGGAATCCCCTAAAGCTTTGGTTTCTATAGGGAAAACGCCCTCTTTGACTCTGTGTAAACCTGGGGGAGCGAAAACGACGAAAATCTCTCTGTGGCATTCTAGCTAGCGGTGGAAACGTTCCCGGCTTCTGTTTATCCTCCGGCAGCCGTCCACCCTTGGACACCCCCAGATCCTTCACTATCTTTTCCAAATCTTCTCCAAATAGCAACTGCCCCTTAAAGGGCAGTTTACTTAATCTGGCTTTAGACGAAGCATCTGCTGCCCAATTTTGCAGCCAGAGATATCGCCTCGCTGCTACTGCCGAAGCCATACTATTCGACAGTCCCCTAATGAGATCATAATGAATATCAGCCAGATACGCCGTACCGGACTCCAAACAAGCAGCTTCACCAACTGCGTCCTCCGCTCGCTCTCCTGGTACCCGTTGGGCCCACCGGAGACAGGCTCGGGCCACCCAAGCCCCTCAAAATAGACGCCCGAATGGACAGAGCATTAACTTCAAACACCTGCTGCAATAGCACATCTAGCTTCCTATCTTGCACATCCTTAAGAGCCGCACTCCCTTCTACCGGAATGGTCGTCTTCTTGGTCACAGCCGACACCGCGGCATCTACTTTTGGAGCCCTAAAGAGCTCCTTATCCTGCTCCACTAGCGGATAAAGACGAGACATTACCCTAGCACCTTTCCGTGTTGCTTCAGGCAAGTCCCACTCCTCTTGAATCATCTCCTTTATCACTCTATGAATGGGAAATGCCTTTTGAGTCTTCCGAAAGGCCTGTAATAGCCGATCTTCTAATACGGTCTCTTCTCCTGGTGCTGACGCCGGCATATTAAGAGCCTTGAAAGTCTCTGAAATCAGGGCAGGCAATTCCTCCCTTCGAAAAATGCGCACTACTCTTGCTTGATCTTCCTGCTCCGTAATCTCTCCCTCTTCCAACTCCTCGTCCATCTCCTGATCGCGCTCCTCATCCTCTATGTGCAAATCTTCCAAAAACCCTGAATGACCCAGCTTGCCCATCTCCATTCGAGCTCTCTTGGGTCCCGAGATCGAAGAAGCCGCCGACAGCGGAGTCCCTGGCCTTTTGTCCCCCAAATCCCCACCCATGAGACCAAAGACCGAGGACGAAGCCTCTCTAGGAGCCCCGCTAAACGCCCTTTGAATGAGAGCCACAAACTCTGGAGCAAAAATTGATGCCAAATCACCGGCCAAAGGTGTTTGCGGCCGCGGCCCATCCGGAGCCATGGACGGACCCGGCACAGCTTCTACCGGCTCCACTAGAGGAGATAGAGACCCCTGGACAGGTCCCTCGGGCTCCTCCACTGAATCCAAGCGTTGTTGCTCTAATGCGGGAGCCTGGCTACAGGTCTTACATATCCCTGCCTCCGAAACTACCGACCTCTTTACACCACAAAGGAGACATCTTTGCCGGCATCCTAAGTCCCTGGCCCGAAGTCCTCGTGACCAAGAATCTCCAGGAGTCACAGAAAATACCAAAGGCAGCTACAGCTCTGAACTAGCAGGAAAGATGAGAGCCGGGGTTGTTTTTTTTTTTTTTTAAACTAACCAAAAAGAAGCAGGAACTCTCCGGACCTAGAAACTGCTATCAAATTTAAAAAACAAAGCTTCCCCTCCGAACTACACGGCGTTGTTTCCCCGACCGCGTTGCTGGCGTTTTCCCGCTCAAACTAGAAACGGCGGTAAGAAGCTGTCTCCACAGGCCCGGCTAAAACTCCCGTCAAAAACCTGGCTACCACGCTGCAAAAAAAATCTAAAATTTCTGTTCCCTTGCCCTTCCCTCTTACCTGACCGAGGGAGTCTGGGTAAAGCGTACCTCACCCCCGAGGGCTGTCTTAGCGCTACAGAATCTCTCCTCCAGATTTGCTGCGGTAAAAGAAACCAGGAGGGAATTGAAGATAAATGCGGCTCTCCAACTGCAACTCTCCTCAGCGCTTACAGGCAAATCTTCTGTTTTGCGCAAGAGAAGGCAGTCTTAAAGAGACAGACTTGAACCCCGGAGTTCCCCGGGACCTGTCACTTCCTCCTCTTAACTCGCTACCGTTAAGAGTCAGGAAGAAGGGAGGTGAGGCCCTTAGCAGCCAAAACTTCAGACAGAAGCAAATTTAAAACTCCAAAATAACCAAATTGCAAAGAAATAAATTAATACCCCCATTAAAAGGTAATCTATCCCAAAAAAAAATTAAACTAACTAATAATAATGTCCTTAATTGTTTCTCTAGTGAGCCAGCTACTCTGGTTCACATCCTCAAGCTGCTTGGAGACTGATATAACTGGAGTGGGAGGAGGCGGTGCCTGTGTCCTTATGCCAGTGCCATCAAAGAATGACGTGTATCAGTCTCCAAGCTGCTGGAAGAGGATGACAACCCAGAGTTTACGGGACTAGACTGGAGGGACATTAAGGAATTATGCCATTATATTTATACTTGGTCTTTTACACACAAATTTTCTGGTTAGTTTAGGTTCATACAGACATTTTTTCAGATAACTGCAAATAAAAGTATACTCTTACTCAACCCACCCCTAGAACATCTTTGCTCAATCTGCGTAAAGTTACATGTGTACAAGCTGGATGTGCCTAAGTTTATTTACTTACAAGACAAGCAATTTTATGTAAGCTCATTTCTGTTAAAGTTTACATTGAATCAACAAAATTGATACTTACAAATGCTTTCTCTCGTTCAAGAAGAACTTTTAATAAACCCTACAAAACATACAGAGTTTATGCTTATTCAGAAATTTGCATCAGGCAACAATCCTCAAAACGCAAATATACTATATTTAAATACTCTCAGCAAACATCACCATTAAGACCAGTGGTTTTTAACCCAGGCCTTGGGACACCTAGCCAGTCATGTTTTTAGGATGGCCATCAGGAATATGCATGAGAAATTTGCATACAATGGAAGCAGTGCATGCAAATCTCTCATATGTATATTAATTGTGGTTATCCTGAAAACCTAACTGGCTAGCTGTGTCCCGAGGACTGCGTTTAGAATCCCTGATTTTGAGTAATTGATATGGTTATAATGAACATAAGAACATAAGATATGCCATACTGGGTCAGACCAAGGTCCATCAAGCCCAGTATTCTGTTTCCAACAGTGGCCAATCTAGGTCATATGTACCTAGCAGTTTCCCCAAGGGACACAGGTTCCACAATGCTTGTATTGGTTCAAGCATTGATATCCTGGGTCCCTTCTTAATAATGGTTTATGGACCTTTCCTCCAGGAACTTGTCCAAACCTTTTTTAAACCCAGCTACACTAACAGCCTTTACTACATCCTCCGGTAACAAATTCCAGAGTTTGATTTATTATTAGTCTTACATAGTTTACCCTGTAGCTTCATTGCATGTCCCCTAGTCTTTCTATATTCTGATAAGGTAAACAATCGATCTACATTTAACCGTTCCACTCCGTTCATTAATTTATAGACTTCTATCATATCTCCCCTCAGCCGTCTCTTTTCCAGGTTAAAGAGCCCTAACCTTTTAAGCCTTTCTTCATAGGAGTATCCTTCCATCCCCTTTACCATTTTGGTGGCTCTTCTCTGAACCTTTTCTAAAATCGCTATATCCTTTTTAAGATACGGCGACCAGAATTGCACACAATATTCAAGGTGCGGTCTCACCATGGAACGATACAGAGGCATTATAATATCTTTTGTTTATTTTCCATTCCTTTCCTTATCATACCTAGCATTCTATTTGCTCTCTTGGCCGCCACTGCACACTGGGCCGAGGGTTTTAACATGGTATCCACAATGACGCCTAAATCTTTTTCCTGGGTGGTGGTTCCTAATGTGGAACCCTGCATCGTGTAACCATAGTTTGGGTTGTTCTTCCCTAGGTGCATAACCTTGCACTTGTCCACATTAAATTTCATCTGCCATTTTGATGCCCAGTCTTCCAATTTATCAAGATCCTCTTGCAGTTTTCCACAATCCTCTTGGGTTTTAACAACTTTAAATAGTTTTGTCTCATCTGCAAATTTGATAACCTCACTCGTTATTCCACTTTCCAGGTCATTTATGAATATGTCAAAAAGCAGCGGACCCAGCACAGATCCCTGGGGTACACCACTATTCACCTTTCTCCATTGGGAAAATTGGCCATTTAGCCCTACCCTCTGCTTTCTATCTTTTAACCAGTTCCTGATCCACAATAGTACACTGCCTCCTATCCCATGACTCTTTAGTTTTGCCAAAAGTCTGATGAGGGACCTTGTCAAAGGCTTTCTGAAAATCCAGATACACAATATCAACCGACTCACCTTTGTCCACCTGATTATTCACTCCTTCAAAAAAACATAACAGATTAGTAAGACAAGATCTTCCTTGTCTAAAGCCATGTTGGCTGTCTCCCATTAGGTCATGACTATCTACATGCTGAGTAATTTTATTCTTTATGATGGTTTCTACCATTTGTCCCGGTACTGATGTCAGGCTCACCGGTCTGTAGTTTCCCGGATCACTCCTGGAATCCTTTTAAAAAATTGGTGTTACATTGGCGATCCTCCAATCTTCAGGTATTAGAGATGATTTTAATGATAGTTCACAGATTGCTAATAGCAGGTCTGCAATCTCATATTTCAGTTCTTTCAACACCCTTGGATGTATACCATCCGGCCCAGGTGATTTGCTACTCTTCAGTTTATCTAATAGTTGTAATACATCTTCTCGATGTATCGATATTTCCTTCAATTCTTCCGCACCTTTAAATACCACTTCAGTCATGGGTAACATCCCTACATCTTCCTCAATAAAGACTGAAGCAAAGAATTCATTCAGTCTCTCCGCTATCGCCTTGTCGCCTCTTAGTGCTCCTTTAACCCCTTTATCATCTAATGGACCAACTGACTCTCTCACAGGTTTTTTGCTACGAATGTACTTGAAAAGGTCTTTACTTTGCGTTTTTGCTTCCGCAGCAAGCTTCTTCTCAAATTCTCCCTTTGCCTGCCTTATCAATGCCTTGCATTTGACTTGCCAGTGCTTGTGCTGTTTCCAGGTTTCGTTGTTTGGCTCTTTTTTTCCATTTCCTGAAAGATGCTTTTTTGGCAACAGCCTCTCTGACTTCACCTTTAAACCATGCTGGCAGTTTTTTGTACTTCCTTCCACTTTTCTTAAAGCGTGGAATACAGCTGGTCTGGGCTTCCAAGATAGTATTTTTCAACAACAGCCAAGCCTGATGTACGTCTTTAACCTTTGCAACTGCTCCTTTTAGTTTTTTCTTAACTGTTTTCCTCATTTTATTGGATTGAAGAGAACACCACCTGTGCACCTAACTGCTTCACCCTCTGTCCCAGAGCCATGAAGTCACTTTTGATACGTTCCGAGGTATAGCTGGCAGTATCATTTGTTCCAACATGGATTAGCAACATTGGGTAATAGTCAGTGGGCTTGATGAGTCTCGGCAAACTCTCCGTAACATCTTGGATTTTGGCACCAGGCAGACAGTATACGGTCGGCAGATGGATGCCTCAGTACCCCTCAGAAGAGAGTCTCCAACCACCACTACCCTTCGTTTCCTTGTGATTACTGATTCTGCAACTTTGGGGTACTTGAGCTCTGGTTCTTCCCTCTCCAGGGATGCTTTCACCTCCTCCACTTCCAGGGCTGCATAATGATTCTTCAATTCAAGGGCTGGAGCAGTTGGATTGGTGATTTTGCAGGCCCTGGTGACTTGTGTCCAACCATCGACATTCTGTTGGCACCCATCTTCTCCTCTGCTGGAGAGCTTGGTTGCTGCAAGAAGCATCTCATCAATGTACTTTTTCACTGTCTTGAATGCTCCTCAGCCTCGCCACCTCCTCTCTGAGTTCCTACACTTGTTTCCTCAGAGCTTCAGCATGCAGGCACCCTGCACATGGAACCGGTCCTTCAACTGGCATTGGGACCTCTGTATGGACCGAGGCAGAAGCTGTAACGGGGGCAACAGCTTTAGCGATACGATTTTTCCCAGCCATTGTTCTGTTTGTGGAGCTTAGGTATCTGTTAAAGCAAAAGAGAAAGATCTACCAAGTACCAGCCGGTTTCCCAGCTGTCCTTTCAGAGAAAAAGCAGTTAAATCTCCTTATTTATATTCAAAATAGGGGAAGATGAATATTCCTAGAGTGTGAAGAAATGCTGCTACCACAGCCATGCATTTCGTAAACACCCTTGGTGCTGAGGCCAGGCCAAAAGGAAGCACCCTGTATTGGTAGTGCTTTCCTTGAAAAAGGAACCAAAGGAACTTTCTCTGAGTTGGATGGAAGAGAACATGAGTGTACGCATCCTTGAGATCTAAATAAAGCCAATCCTGACTCTGAAGGTATGGCAGCAGAGTTCCTAGAGAAATCATCTTGAATTTCTCTTTGAACAGGAATTTGTTCAATTCCCTGAGGTCTAAAATAGGTCCGTGTCCCCCTGTTTTCTTTGGGATAAGGAAATAGGGGGAGTAAAACCCTGTATCCTGTTGAGGAATGGGTACCTCTTCTATTGCCTCTTGGGCAAGAAGCATAGTGACCTCTTAATCTAACAGGTTGATGAGAGAGGTCTGAGAATTGAACTGTCTTACCATTGTGGGAGTGGGCATGCACAGAAAGTGAAGCTTGTACCCCTCTTTTATGATGGAGAGAGTCCAATGTTCTGCTGTTATCTGCCCCCATCTGGGGGCAAAGTGACAACCTTCCTGGAAGGCTCTGGTCCACTGAGAGCCAGGAAGGTTAAGTTCTCTAGATGGAAGTCAAAGGCCTTGTGGAGGCTGAGACTGCTGAGACGGTTGAGGCTTAGCAGTCTGCTTTCCTTTGTTTAGGTGGTTGCTGAATCTTTCGGGCAGGTTGGCCTGCAGAACGTTCCTGCTGGGAATAAGAGGGATAAAACCTCTTCTTTTTGGAGACGAATGGTTTCTTGAAAGATTTCTTCCTTGCAGGATTAGCTGTGGCTTTGAATAATCTATCCAAAGTGGAGTTGTCAGCATCCAATTCATTGGCTTTCTCTTGCCAATTCTTGCCCAATAGATTCTCACCTGTACAAGGGATATTGCCCAGATTGTCCTGCACCCAGAGCTCCAAATCGGATGCCTGGAGCCAGGCAATTCTACGTGCACCTATGGGAATGGCAGAGGTTCTGCTTATACACTCAAAACAGTCAAAAGCTGCACGATTGACAAACTTAGAAACATCCTGGGCATGTTTAATCAGTGTGAGAAAATCTTGCCTCTTATCATCAGGAAGATGTGGGCTCAAAACCTCTAAATCTCCTGTGACTTCCTTAAGGAACATTCCCATATATAAAATATAGGAACTGATCCTCGCAGAAAGCATGGAAGCCTGGAAAGTACAACATCCAAAGGCATCCAAAGTTCGACACGCATGTCCTGGAGGATTAGAGGCATGCCTCTGCACTTCTGATCCTTCTCATAGCTGATTCCACTACAATAGAGTGGTGAGGAAGCTGAGTTTTCAGGAAGCCAGGACACGGAGGTACTCGATACATGGTATCCAGTCTTCGAGAGTGAGGAGAGGTGGTAAGAGGTGTTTCCCACATTCTCAACATGAGATCATGTAAGATATCATGGATAGGCAAAGTAGCAGCCTCCTTAGGAGCCTTGGGATATTGCAGAATCTCCAACTCCTTTGCCCTGGGCTCTGTTTCAGGAGCCACAGTAATGGAAAGACCTCGAGCCACCTCCCTGATAAAGTCCTGAAAGGAGATATCTTCTGGAGGAGATATCTTCTGGAGGAGACATCCTGCGTTTAGGAGAGGAAGGCTCCTCTGGGAGAAGTACTCCGGTACCGATGGAGCTGTCAGAATCCTCAGACTCCTCCGAGGACTCAAAGTACCTTCTGTCCGTATGCTCTTGTAGAGCACGATACCCGTACCGACTGAAGTCGGTACCGGTGTATCGGTACCGGAAGGCATAGCATGACTGGGTGCCGGCAATGCAGACACTGAAGTCTATGCTGTCGGTACTGGTACCGATACCGGTGCCGGTAGCGGTTGAACTGTCTGACGCAGTTCCGAGGGTGTCAATGCCGCAAGGAGAGCCGCCAGACTGCGTTCAATAGCCAGGAACCTCTGGTCTATCGACGCTGCCGATGCCTGGGTATCGGTACCGGAGAAAGCAGCCGGTACCCCAGAGCATGGCACCAGTAGTTCTGCCGAGGTCGAGGCCTTGAGAACATCCTGGAGCCCCGGATAATGCTTTGGAAGCCGAAGCCTCCCGCCGGGGCAATTTTGCCAGTACAGAACCCTCAAGGGCAACGCCAGAGGCATCTCGATGCTTGGAAGGAGATCTACCCTTTGAGGACTGGCCAGACTTATATTTAGTTATCTGAGATCCATGGGAGGAAGACAAATCCCTGGAAGACGTCGATGCCACAGAGGCTGCATCGAAGGAAAAAAGGGTATTGAGCTTAGCAACTCGGTTTTGTCGACCCCTTTTGGACATCATGGCACAGGCCATACACTCCGAAATGGAGTGGTCAGGACCCAAACATTTAAGACACCACTCATGGGTGTCGGTGACAGATGGTACCACCACACTTGGTGCACTTCTTGAAACCCGAAGCGGGTTTTTCCATAGTAAGGAAATTTTGGGCCTAAGGCCCAAAATGGCGCGTGCACCTGAGGAAGAAAAGTTTTGAAAAAATAGTATATATATTATATATATATTTTTTTTGTTTAAGAAAGAAAGAAAGAAACGGCGGTACCGGTATAGCGTCGAGGAAAGGCAGACGCGACCACAAAAAAAGAAGGAGAATAGGGAAAGATTTTCTGCTGTGACAGGAACGATGACCTGCTGGCTCCGCGGAAATCAAAGAACTGGAGAGAGGCAGTTGGGAAAGGCGGGAAGGCAGTACGCAGGCGCTATGGGATGCTCCCAAAAGCTTTCTAATTGGACGCTGGGGAGCGTTCCTGCGCAGGCTCCGTCGGTACCGACGATACCCATATGTGAAGACTACATTCCTGCTTGTTCCTTGAGATAAATGATGCCACAGCAGGAAGGAAGGTGCGTATGTGCACAATGAAGCTTTACAAAAGCTTCTGGAAGGAGCTCGGAAATGCTCCCAATATGTCACATAGAAACAGAAATATGACGACAGAATAAGACCACATGGCTTATCTAGTCTGTCCTTCCATATCAACAACTACAACAGTCCCCTTTTTTCCTTTAGAGATCCCCTGTGTTTGTCCGATGATTTTTTGAATTCAGACACTGTCCTCATCTCCACCATCTCCACTGGGAGACCACTCCACGGATCTACCACTCCTTCCGCAAAGAAATATTTCCGCATATCACTCCTGAATCTTTCCCCCTTCACCCTCATCCCATGTCCCCTTGTAGTAGAACTTGCTTTCAATTTAAAGAGGCTCTCCCCCTGTACATTTATACCACGGAGGTATTTAAACATCTCAATCATATCACCTCTATCCTGCTTCTCCTCCAAGGTGTACACATTAAGATCCCAAAGTCTGTCCTTATATGCCTTATAATGAAGACCACCAACCCATTTTAGTAGCTACCCTCTGTACTGACTCCATCCTGTTTATATCCTTCTGAAGGTGCAGTCTCCAGAATTTATCCTGCTTGACCACAAAGCACAGTTACTTACCTGTAACAGGTGATCTCTGGTAACAGCAGGAATAAGTCTTCACATATAGGTACGTCGGTACCGACGGAGCCTGCGTGGGAACGCTCCCCAGCGTCCAATCAGAAAGCTTTTGGGAGCATCCCTCAGCGCCTGCGTGCTGCCTTCCCGCCTTTCCAACTGTCTCTCCTCAGTTGAGTTTTATAGCTGAGACAAAAAGAGAGAAAGAGGAAAGGAAGAGAGATAGAGAGATACAACTCCTAGGGGAGGTGGGTGGGTTGTGAAGACTTATTCCTGCTGTTCCCAGAGATCACCTGTTACAGGTAAGTAACTGTGCTATCTCCAGGAACAAGCAGGAATGAGTCTTCACATATGGGGACTCCCAAGCTAAGATGCCTGGAGCCCTAGCATGCTGGTGATTGAAACATGCTCCACCTCATATGCCCAGGCATCCCGAGGATGGAGGGTAGGAGTTGAAGAAGAGAGGAGCTGTAGGAGACAGCTGACCTAAGATAGGACTACAGACAAGGATTCCCTGTATATATGATAAGCATCATGAAATATATTGAAATGAACAATCACCATATGGACCTCACCTACTGGATTGCAGGAAGTAGAGAGGCTGATGGAATCTACTGGGGATCCAGTAGAGGAATCTTCAAGATGACCTCACTGAAGTGAGTTGAAGGTCAAAAGCTGGAACTGACAGGTGACCCCAGGATTCAACTGGGGAAGTACAAAAACGGTAGGTCTTTAGTAGAAAGCTTTATGGAAAAAGCTGAAAACTCTTTTGGCTACAGAGTTAATTATAGTTAGGAGCAAAAGAGGAAGACTGACTGAGTTGGACAAAACTGGCTTAGTCTTTGAGGGAAGAAGGGGTATGGAGAAAACCCCGTAATCCCAAGGAAGGACAGATGTCTGAGGAGTTGGAAACCTCAGATCTACTGAAGATCCCCCATGTCTCTCCTGACTTGTGGTAGGAAAATAAGGAATAGGGAGCTTCAGGGATACCTGAACCTAAGGTTATGGTAAAAGCTGTCAGTACCACAGTAGTGGTTGTGTGCATAAGAGCCGAAACATACTGTGAAATAGTATGAACATGTGAAAACCCACTGTCTGGAACAGATAGGAAGGAAAAAACACCTTTATGAGCACAAACAGTTAGAGAGATAAGTATGTGAATACATATCTACCTAAAGGAAGTATCTCGACAGATACACACACATATATATATATATATATATATTGTGATACAGTGGAGCCAAGTGAGCTTAGTGGGAGTGAAGAACTCACCTCAAACTTGGCTAGGCAGAGGGATTCAGCATGGCTAGGAAGGGCTGAGCAGCCGGTGCCATCAGCACAGATAGAAAAGAAAGGGTTTAAAATGAGGTTTCCTTTCCTGAGCAGTGACGCAGATAGAATTCAGGAGTCTAATCACAAACACCTGTCCCCAGAAGCTGACGTAATGTGCAGAGAGGGGAGGTACAAAGGGCCCTGGTTAGAACCAGGAAGTCAGACTAGCACAGAGACTCAGACCAAGAGTCAGAGAGAGGCTCATGCCCAGAGCAGGAAGGAGAGCACGGAAAGAAGTCCAAGCAGTTACCTGAAAGAAAGCAAGCAGGACTCTGAGGAGGAGAGTGACAGTCAGATGCAGGTGGAGTTCCAGCATCACGCAGGCAAGTCACCGAGGCAGAAAGAGTCCCAAATCCCCAGGAGACGTTACAACTCTAGGGGAAGCTTTGGAGGTCTGGGAGGACCAAGAGCTCTCAAGGGAAACTCCAGGCAAGTGCAAGAGAGCATTAGAGAAATGAATCTCTGGAGAGATAGTCCCCAGGAGGATTTCCTTGCAAGCAGGAAGTGGGACACTAACCCCGAGGGTTTACACAAACCACGGAGGAATTTGCTACATGCTGGTAGAACTTTGCTGAGCGAGAGAAACCCCACAGCTGATTCTAGAAGCCCACAAAAGGTAAAAGGGTTAATACCTTATGTTGGGGAGAGAAGAGAAGCTGGGCGTTTTTATAACCCTTGTTGGGAGCAAAGTTTTAACCTAGGAAAGTATACAGACTTCCCTGTAAGAGAGCCAGGTGAAGCTGGCCATAAAGAAACTTATGATACAAGAGGTTTCTACAACCCCGAGCTAGACAAGTGTTTGGGAGAAGAAAGAGTCTACCTTCCCCCAGCCAGTGAACCTGGCACATGTTATAAAAATGAGCCTGGCTGTAACAGTCACCATCCAAGTGTAATACAGGGAGACAGTAGTAATATCTACCCTGATCCTGAGCCGATGGACTGTACAATATGCTTGTCTGATGAGATAACATCTTTATGTTGAACTGTCTTGTAAAAGGAACAAGAGAAAAGGAAAAAAGTATTCCAGCTGTTTTTGTTTAGTTTGTTTTCATCGTTCTGTATTTGGTTTGCAAAGAAATGATATTCGCCAGGGAACGGGAATAAACCCTACTTTAATTTACCACTCTGACTGACTGACTCTGTATACTAAAGAGAAAGCAGATCACGGTATTCACAACACCCTAGGCAGTCGCCTAGGGAACCCACGGAGTCTCCTACTACGAGGCCCCGTGACAATATATATATATAGATAGATATAGATATATATAGATATGTTTATGGCGAGATCCAGGGGGTATAGCATATGCACACAGGGCTGACAGACATATGCATCTAAAGAAAGCATATAGACATATGTACATATATGAATATATATATAGGTCTAAAGAGAAATGTCTGCAATTAAGCAGAAAGAGATATGTCTACAGGAATCTTCACATGGAAGATGTGAAGAGGAATGATTCATCTCATAACAAGAAGGTGGAACCTACTTGAGAAGATAGAGAATCTATTCCCTCTGGTTAAGATGGAGTAGAATGCTACCCAGTAAAATAACCAGGATGGTTGCGAGAAAACAGAGGATAATATTAGTCTGTAAACAGCAAGTCCTGAGTCCAGTAGAATTCTAACATGGTGAAGGGACAGAATACGCATAGGAAGAGACACCAGGGAGACCCACTTGAGGGACAAGGGGTGGGGTATCATGCGTTATTTAGTTAAACATGTGCTGTCCATGAAGGATTAGGATACCATGAGGACAAGCTGCAAGGAAAAAGAGCATAGTTCCTGTAGGAATTTGGTAACTCTTTAGACTGTCACGTAGGAAAGGCTTATGTCCTTTATGAAAAGGAAATAGAAGGGTGTAAAGAACCCTCACAGTCATGGGAGGTGACTGAGGAAGCCTTTTTCAACCATATAGGATAGTCAGAGAAAAAACCCTCATGCTCTCTAGCAAGGGCCCATAGTGGAAAGCTTCTCTGTAGGATTGCAGAGAGCATTATGCAGGAGAGTTGGGAAATAAAACTGGCTTGGAGACAACCAGCTGCCAGCTGAACTATGCTGCCAACTCCAAGGATTTGGAGATGGCAGAAAAGAAGTTATAAGAATTATCCAAGATAGATGAGCACTATCTTGGAAGCACTACTAAGACTAGACAAAAAGTAGTGGAAGACAATACTGGAACTTATAGAAAAGTACCAGTAGTCCAAGCAGTGAAGCTCCTGCATGGGCAGCTGCTGAATGGCACAGCAGAGAGATCTTTCTGTTTTTAACAGAGAGAACAGACAGAACAAGAGGAGAATATCCTGTCCCTGTCTGACGAGCTGCCCAGATGAGGAAAAGGTGGTTTACTCAGGAGAAAAAACTCTACACTGGAATGGAAAGGAAGACTGGAAAAGGCTAAGAAAGCCTTCCATTGGTATGGTACCACTCTTACAGGGGAACCCTGGAAAAGAAGGTAAAGAAAAAATAGGAGCTGAGGGGAGACTTGCCATATGGTAAGTCTGTAGAAGGAAAATTCATGGTGGTACAGAAAAACTATGAGATAGTTGGCAAACCTCTCTTCATTGTAGGAGGAGGAGGAAAACCCTGTGACCCATAGACATGAATATCCTGACAGCTCAGCATACCTAAGAGCAAGTGGATGTCCTGGAAACAGGAATCCAAGTGTAGAGGTTTAAATGAAAAAAAAAAACAGTGAAAAAACTTCTAATGAGAAGAAGTGAACTGTAGGTTATAACATATTAATTGGAACCCTATTGAGGGTTAATTTTCCTGGCTTGAGTTTGGATTCTTCAGACCAGAGCGAGGTTTCCCTTGCTTGGGAACATCAGCATGATGGGCAGGAGAAGAATAAAACCTTCTTCTTTTAGGAAAAGGAGGTTTGGTAGGGCATTTCTTACCTGCTGGGGAAGGAGAAGGTTTAGGATGGCCCTCAGAAACAGGGAAGTCAGTGGAGCAATGAGCAACCTGACGCAAAGACTCCTTATTGAAGAGATTTTCTCCAGTACAAGGAGTGTTACCCAGTCTTTGTTGTGCCCATTTGCTCAAGTCTGAAGCTTGGAGCCAGGCTCTACGTCGTGCTCCTATGGCTATAGCAGAGGTTCTGCTAACAGACTCAAAGGAGTCTAGGGAAGCATGAGAAAGAAACCTAGAGATATTCTGGCTATGACTAAGAAGCAAGGAATAGTCTGCAGCCTTGGGCTCTGAAAGAAAAGGAGTCAAAAGAGATAATTTCTCAGTGACCTCCTGAAGGGATAGACTCATATAAAAAAATATATGAGAGAATCCTTGTTGCCAGCATAGATGTTTGGAAGGTTTGACGTCCAAAGGCATCCAGTGTTCTAGATGCATGACCTGGCGGGAAAGAAGAATGCTTCTTCTTGCTTTTTACCTTCCTCATTGCTGATTCCACTACAATGGAATGATGGGGAAGTTGAGTCTTTTGAAACCCTGGAGAGGGGGGCACCTGATACAGAAGAGCAGTTGCTGTAGAAGGTGAGGAAGCTCTTAAAGGTGTTTCCCATATTTTCAGAAGAAGATCCTATAAAGAATGATGTAAAGGAAGCATTATATTTTCCTGTTCCCCAGAAGAGCCTTGTGTGGGATCATAGCCAGGGACAGGAATAGCCAGGAATGATGCCATGTCAAGGAGAAATTTCTGAAAAGAAGGATCTCCAATGGGAACAAGCCCTGGACAGGCTAAACTCGAAGAACTAGCCTGGGCACCGGAGGATGTACTTGTCCGGTGCAAAACAGGATCTCTAATGGATGGATACTGGGACTGGCGGTTATGACCTAAGACAGTCAGTACTGTATCGTCCATGCTAGATATCGACTCCCAACTAGGTATAGAAAGGAGCGATCCTGGTGAAAAAAGCATGGATGGAGCTGGTCCCGATGTTACTGCAGGTACCAGCATCGACACCGATACTGGTGGCTGAGCCGGAATCGAAGGCGATACCGACATCGAAACAG
Organism: Ichthyophis bannanicus; assembly: GCA_033557465.1. Classification (NCBI taxonomy): domain Eukaryota; kingdom Metazoa; phylum Chordata; class Amphibia; order Gymnophiona; family Ichthyophiidae; genus Ichthyophis; species Ichthyophis bannanicus. The sequence goes on along the minus strand of CM066041.1, from coordinate 225,184,694 downwards.
TCATTGGAGGCTGCTCAAACGGTACCGAGGTAACTCGAAAGTCTCGGTGATTATCCTCAGTACCGCGCATCCGGAATCGGTGAATGTCGGTTCCGAGACGCGTCGGTACCCAGTCTTCCAGACTAGATATCGATTCTAGACTCGGCATCGAAGGAAGCGAATCTATCGATGCATGTCTAGAGGGTACCGACGTCAGGGGTCGTATCGACGGAGCTGCCGATACTGGAAAGTCAATCTGGGTATCGATCGGTCCCGAAGGCACCGAGTACGCCAGATGACGATCCCTGGTGAGGAGTGGACCGCTCAACACCAGTGCCGATGCCGGGGTATCGGTACCGCTCGAAGCGGATGCCACCCCCGAGCATGGCTCAGGTATGTTCTGTGGGGGGTGAGCCCCAGGAACAACCTGAAACCCCTGAAAGGCTTTGGAGACCGAAGACTTCCGCCGGGGTTTTGAAGCCAATGAGGTCTTGAGGGCAAGGCCAGAGCCGTCATCATGCTTGGCAAGAGACCTACCACCCAAGGATTGGCTAGTCTTAACAGACTGTTTGTGGGTTACCTGATCCTGTAGAGAAGAAATGGTCAGTGCCCTTACACTAGAAGGGAAAACTGTATCGAGGGAAACTCGAAATGGAGAATCTCTTCTCATAAAATTGTAGCCTGATGGCTCTGGAGGAAAAGGGTCAGGACCCAAACAGGTTAGACACCAGTTATTGGAGTCTAAAAAGAAAACTGTATTTCCACAGTTAAGGCACTTTTTAGGAGAAGGCGGCTCCATAATGGAGAGGCCTTACAGGCCCAAAAATTCAAGACAGAAACAGAGGGAAAAAACCTCCCTGAGTTTTAGGAAAAAGAAAAGAAAAAACCACCGGTGGTACCGGTGGAGTCGGGGAAACAGCCGTGACCACAAGAAAACAAAAAGTAAAAGATTTAAAGAAAAAATTTTCTGCGGTGACAGGAAGACATCCTGCTGGCTCCGCGGAAAAACGAAAACTGAGGAGACACAGTTGGAAAGGCGGGAAGGCAGCACGCAGGCGCTGAGGGATGCTCCCAAAAGCTTTCTGATTGGACGCTGGGGAGCGTTCCCGCGCAGGCTCCGTCGGTACCGACGTACCCATATGTGAAGACTCATTCCTGCTTGTTCCTGGAGATTGAAGTATATGTATACACCATATCTTCCCCTACACATTATGCAAATGACTGGACTCTGGCTTTCTCTCACACTTTACACATACGAAACAGTCAGAGGTAACATTTTGTTTTATAATGAATGTCGTAACAATACTCACTGTGTGATGATCTGCATGTATGTGTGAAATGAAGATTGCAGACATGTTACAGAGGATTTCATCAACATGGCTGCCATAGTGACGGCAGAGTTGACCAAATGTGCCCTCACCACAGTCAAACAACATTGACTGGGAAGAGCTGTAGAAAAAGAAGAAGAAAAAGTCAGGTCTCCTATGCTGCTTTTAGAATCACCAAAAGCAGGGTCCATACAATCAGCATTTAAACCACGTCAAAGGCCTTTTCCTTATCAACTTCAAACACTTAATGTGAAACAGTTATCCCAATAAATCAGGCGGTTAAAAAGTAACCACTCTGATTCAGACCCAAGAAATGCATCTGTTAAATCCTGAAGATGAAGAGCACAACGCAGAGGAAAACAAGGTTAAATTCTTACAGGAATTTTAAAGCATTCACTAATATTAGAACACACTAAAAATAGATAAAAGGACAGGCTTTTTTTTTTTTTTTTTTAATGGATGCCATTTGCAAACTCACTGAGAATGGGCAAATTGGCATAACCAACGCTGAATGCTGCACTAATTAAAAAGAAACTTACATAAATATAAAGAAAATTACACAATGAAACAGACACTACCTGATATTTACTAGTGTTGAACTAACATTGCGAATTTTCATTGGTATTGCTGATCCTGTTCCAAGAAACACTATTTCTGGATACTTTTCAACGCTCCCTACAGAAACAGAAAATTAAGGTCACTTTCAAGAAGTTACATCTGTTGTCAGTGGCATATACAGGGCATTTTAGAATTGTTGTGTAAAGATCTGCCTTTGTTCCTAAATCTCTCTGCAACTGGATTACTGTATATTTCCCTGGATGTTATCTACGTTCTTCAAAAAACCATCCAGCAAGACTGTTTGCAATGAGTCAGGAAAAGGGCCTTTTCTATGGTAGGGCCTTTACCTGGTGAGATAGAGTACCAAATAACATTAGCCTAGAAGGTGATTACCTCTACTTTTGTAAAACAGTACAAGCATGGCTGTGCTGGATGGCCTTTGGGGATGCTGAAGCTTGAGAATGTTTTAGATTATAATATTGGAAAGGATATGATGCATTCTGGAGATAATGTAATACAGGCCTCGACAAACTCTGGATTTAGGAGCCAGCCTAAAACAACTTAGCAGCCAGAGGCCAAGAACCCCTCCCATCCTATTGCCCCCCATCTCCACAAACCTAGAACTTGGGGGGGGGGGGAAAGAGGGGGGGGGGGAGAACTATTCCACTCTTTTAGGGCCTATCTACCAATGGCCCTTTGTATTAACATTTGGTTCATGCTATCTGCCACACTGCCCATAGGAATAAAATCGGCCATGCAACAGGTGTTCTTTGTATCCTCACAACCCTCCCACCTCCCTCTAGGAGTTGCATTCTCCTCAGCTTATCACTGGACTGAGGCCAAAATGGTGTTGTGTTGGCAGGTGGGAAGGTGCATACAGGCACAGTAGAGCTTCCAAAAGCTTCTAGGAGTTAGGAATGCCCCCACGTGGGCTCTGTCAGATGTCACCCATGTGTGAGGATACTTCCTGCTGTCCATGGAGAACACCTACTACCGATAAATAACTTTTTGCTTTCTGGTGCCACCAGTATGCTTTAGGAATCTTGTACATGGACACTGTCATGCTAAAAATAGGAGGAGATCTAATGTTTTCTCAGGACAAGGCCTGGTGTAGGATCCTGTGCATGTTAAAAACCCATCTCCCTGATGCCTGCCAGCTGGGCCTTCTGCAACTTCTTTTGCTTTGGATGAGCTTGAGGAGTCTGCTTCGCTTGGGAGTAGTGAGACAGGGAAGTACTTATTTATTTAAACTGATTTCTATACCGCCTTTTCCTACAATCAAGGCGGTCTACACAGCAAACAGTCAACAAAATACTGTGTCTAGTTTGCGCATGCATTGAGCAGTGAGTGCGTGTGTGTGTAGCTGGTCGTTGATTCTTGGTGAGCCATTTACAACGTGCGCTATTTACAATACTATGTACATCGGGCCCTTACTTCAATACTATAATCGTGTCGTGAGGGTAGGGTGTTGAGTTGGGGTATTGTCTGTTGCACTGTTTAAGTGATGTCACCGTAGTGTTCTATGAAGAGGGTCGTCTTTAGCAGTTTCCTAAAGTTCTTAATGTCTGTTGTTGATCGTAGTTCATCAGGGAGGGCGTTCCAAATTGTTGGTGCCACCTTTGATAAGGCTCGTTTTTCAGTGTCCTTGCGTACCTTGTTGATGTCTTTAGGTGTGCTGACTCGGTTGGATGTGCCTCTCCTCCTCGGTCTTGTGCTGCTGTCAGGTTGTATGAGTGGGTGTAGGCTGAAAGTTGATGACTGTTTGATTTTGAATATGTTTATGACTGTCTTGTATCTGATGCGGAAGCTGATTGATAGCCAGTGGAGATCTTTTAGAGTGGGTGTGATGTGTTCTTGTCTTGTGGTGCCGGTTATTATGCATGCTGTGTTTTGCGCCAATTGCAGTGGCCTGAGAGTCTGTTTTGTTAGGCCAAGATAGATTGGGTTGCAGAAGTCTAGGATTGGGGTTATTAGAGCCTGACAGACCGTGCTGAAGTGTTCTTGAGAGAGGAGGGGCTTGAGGCGGACTAGTCTCATCCTGTGGTATGCATTTTTGGGGGTTCTGCTGATATGGGACTGCAGGTTCAGTTCTTTGTCCAGGGTCACTCCAAGGTTTTTCACTTCTGGTTGTATGGGTATGGTTGTGTTGTCTATCTTGATGTTGCGAAGGGGGATGAAGTCGGAGTTTCGTGTGATGATTAGAGCCTCGGTCTTGCTGCAGTTTATGGTCAAGTTGTTGTCCTGAAACCAGCTGTTCATGTGTATGAGACATTCTGTCATCTTTGTGTAGTCTGGGTTGTCGAGGGTGATTGGTGTGTATATCATTACGTCATCTGCATAGATTGTGTATTTTATCCTGTGTTCTTTTATGATGCTGCATATTGGCTGGATGTAGAGGTTAAATAATAATGGTGATAGGGCAGATCCTTCAGGTACGCCTTGCATGACCTTTATGGGTCGGGATGTGTTGGGGACCTATCTTGACCTGTATCTGCCTGTCCGTAAAGTAGGAGTGGAACCATCTCAGTGTGGCTCGCTCTGTGTAATCCGATGTTCTGATGTCTTGCTAGTAGAGTTCCGTGGTCAACTGTGTCAAATGCTGACGAAATGTCAATGAACATCATGAGTATTCTGTTCTTGCTGTTGTCTATGAGGTGTAGTATGTCGTTAAATAGGTATAGCAGGAGTGTTTCGACTCCGTGGTTGGGACGGAAGCCGTGTTGGTTGAGGTCCAGTTGTGCGTGGTTGTCGATGTGGCCTTGTAGTTGATATTGTACCGCTTTCTCAATAATCTTAGCCAGTAGAGGGATGCTTGAGATAGGTCTGTAGGCTGCTGGGTTGTTCTTGTCGAGTAGTGATTTCTTCGGGATTGGTCTTATTGTGGCGAGTTTTAGTTGGTCTGGCATGATTCCTTGGGTTAGTGAGCTGTTCACCATGTTGTGTATGGTGTGGATGAAGTTTGACTTTGTCGCCTTAATCCATGTAACTGGGCATGGATCTGTTGGGGCCGTGCTTGTGTTGAGTGCGGTGATGATGTGCGAGATCTGCTCTGTGGATGGGTTGCTGAATTTGTCCCAAGTTTTTCTTGAGGGAGCGGTTGGTTTGGTGCTTGTGTCTGTTTTCCATTGTGAAGCTGAATGGAATTTTTCTTGGATATGGTCTGCGAATGCTTGTGGGTCTATTTGCACGTCACTCTTGGTTTTCTGTTCCTTGGTGAGGGTTTTCACAATTTCGAAGAGCTCTCTCGGTTTGTTGTTTGATTTGAGTATAATGTTAGTGTGGTATTCTTTCTTCGTTTGGTTGATGAGTTCGTTGTATTCTTTTTGTTTTGTTAAGTATAGTGCCTGAGTGTTGGGCGACTTGGTGTGTCTCCATTGCCGTTCTAACTTCCTTAGTTCCCTCTTCTCTTTCCGTATGATTTTTGAGTACCAGGGTGTGTGATGTGCTTTGGTGCGGTGATCTTTTTTGGGTCTGTATTCGGTGGCTTTGGCAGCAGCATTGATGACTCTGTTCCATTTTCTGATTTGTTCGTCTAGCTCCTCTTCTTCCGTGTTCAGGTGAGGTAGAGTGTCCTGTAGAAATTGGTCCCTGTCGAAGCTTTTAAATCTTCTTTGTGCTGGTGGGTTGTCCATGTTCTCGTCGTAGTTTTGCCCTTGTGGCATAAACTTTATTTTGATTATGTGATGGTCAGACCATGGTACAGGTGTGACATTGGGTGTTGATATGTTACCTCTGTCCAATAGAAAGTTGGGAGCAGGAAGGTGCTGAGGAGGCGTTTCCAAGATGGATGCAGCCACAGTCAGCTTTGCGTGAGCGCGCACTATGGGGAAGAAGCAGAAGGGGAAGTCGGGGCCGGTGCCCTCTCAGCCTGTTGACTCCTCCACGCCGATTGCTAATCAGATGGGTCCTTTGGATCCGTCTCTTGTTTGCGCGGCACGAGCTTCGGAAGGTGCGGGTGGAGCTAGCCAGCTTGCAGATACGCCAGAGTTGGAGTGCCAGGTCTCTGCTTCGGTATCAACCTTGCCCCCCGTTTTGAGCCCGCCGCCGAAATTAACTCGCAGCCAACCCTTGCCGGAAGGCTTCCTGCAGATAGCTTCTCCTCTGTTGGTTGGGAGGAGGAAACTGCCTGAGAGGTCCAGGAAGGGCTGAGCTGTTGGTGCTAGAGAGTGGGCTCTGGAGAGCCGTGCTCAAAAAAATCTTTGGTTGCGTTTGGAGAGGTGTGTGGGGGGAAGGAGCTTCCCTCCACAAGAGGAGACCAACTGTCGGCATCTATAGAGCCAGCGAGACCTGTTGCTGAATCAGAAGTGGCTTTTTCTTTACAACGACCACAGAACTTTACTTTGGAAGCTATTTGGAATGCTATCGTATCATTGGGAGAAGTTCTTCTACCTTAAGTATCCTCCTTGGCTACTAATGTGAACGCTTCTACAGGTGCAATGTGTGACTTGGAGAGTAAAGTTTCTGCGATGCAAATGGAGAGGGAAGATATACGGGACAGAGTTGTGAGTTTGGAGGAGTATTCTGATGCATATAGAAAGAATTTTCTGTCACTCCAACTAAAATTGGAACATTTGGATAATCTATCCAGAGTTAATAATTTGAGAATTATTAATTTTCCTAAGGTGGCGTCAATTTCTCCTAGAGATATGTTTAAAAAGTACTTGGTGGAAGTATTGGGAGTGTCTTCCAAGCTGATTCCCCCTTTGGTAAAAATATATTATTTACCTAGGGCGAAGTTAGCTGTGGCTCAAGGTGAAACAGGAGTTAATCCAGCTCAGGAGACTATTTTGAATGTCTCAGACCTCCTAGAAAATTCTGGATATGAATCTCAGGTACCAGCTATATTGTTAATAACCTTTGCTCTGTTATCCGATAAAGAATTATTTTTTCAGAAGCGGAAACTTTTATTTCGAGGTTTATCAGTTTGTATATATCCTGATTTATCAAGAGAAACCCAGAAGCGGCACAGAGTTTCTGCTGCTCCGGTCTGGGGTTATACAATTGGGCAGGCTATTTTTTCTTAAGCATTCATGCAAGTGTTTGGTGAAATACCAGTCGATTTCTTATGTATTTTATGAGCCCACCCAATTGCTGGCTTTCATAAGTGCCAGGCGGCTGGAATCCTCTATTGATTCCCCTTAATGCTCTTATAGTAGTACTTCCGAATTCTGACTGTTGGCTGGTTTCTTCTTATGTTTTGTTTATGGATTGTAGATAGGTAATTCCCCCGTATAGTGGGCTAGGGAGAGTTGGCAGGCTTTGTACCTGTAGTAATTTCTTGTGATTAATTTATTTTGTTAATGTAATCTGGGTATACTCGGATACTTTTCTGTTTGCTACCTCTATTTCTGCAAGAATGGTTTCATGTAACTTTCTTGTTTTATGTGTAAAATTTCATAAATAAAAAATTTAAAAAAAAAGAACGTTGGGAGCGAATAAGAGGTCTGGTGATGATCCGTGTCTGTGTCGGTGTATTGATCAGTTGGGTGTATTGTAAGGATCCCATAGCTTGTAGGAAAGCTTCTGCATCCTTTGTGTAGGTAGATTTTAGGTTGACGTCTCCTAATAGTAGTAGTGGTTTGTGATTTGTGTTGACGGCACAGACCTCTTCTAGAGTGGAGGCTAGTTCATCTGGTGGTGCATTCGGAGCTCTGTAGGTGAGGCATAAGGCCATCCGTTTGTTTTCTACAGTGATGGTGTTGCACTGGTTTGTGTTTGAGGCACTTCATGACTTGAATTTTAGGTTGTTCCTTGCGATGATCAAGACCCCTCCTCCTCTCTGTTGTGCACGTGGGCAGTTGAATGCTGAGTAGGTGGATGGTACTGACTGAGTAGTACGTTATCGGTGGGGGTGAGCCATGTTTCTGTGATGCACAGTATGTCAGGTTGCTGATCTTCTATATGGTCTGCTATTGTGTTCATTTTGTTTCGTATGGATCTGGCGTTGATAAGCTCTATTGTGATTGTGGCTGGGGTGTTTAGTGGTCTCTGTGCTTTGTTTGGGTTTGTGTGCTTGTTGGACTTGTGCCTGTTTTGCCTCTTGTGCTTTGTTGTCTTGTGTGAGTTCCATTGTGTATACTGGGGGTGTGCGTAGAGCAATGCTGTCTGCTATGGAGTGCTTGTTAGTAGGTTGTGGTTGGTTGCCTGAGGTGGCAGGAGTTGGGTGAGGAGGAGGCTGATGGGCTGTATCAGGGTTGTGTACATGTTTTCTCCGTCAGATTTTAGTGGATGGCTGCACTTACTTTGATCTGCTGGTGTTGGTTTTCGTTGCTTTGTTGGCTGTGGTCGCCTGCTGCTGGTGGGTTTGTTGCAATTGTTGTCTGTGGTTGCTTCTGTGGCTGCGCCTAAGGGCCATGCCAAAGTACTTACACATTTGAGAATACTAAGGTGTGGAAGACGGGGCTTCTCAATCTAGGAGCCTTCTGAAGTCTGTACATTGACTCATTTTTTCTACTAACTGTAGGTACAGAGAGGGGGGCCTCCCAAATTCTCATCTGTAATCTCTAAAGGATGTGGTGCATGGGCACTGTGGAGGCAAGAAAGATCTCCAATTCTGCTGCCTTGGGCTCATCCTTTCTTTCCAAAGAAAATGGTATGGCCTTGGCCATTTCCTTTACAAAATCTTAGAAAGAGTCAACCTCAGGTGGAGCGTCTTTCTTGAGAAGGGATCAGAGGGGAGCTCTGGAGATCTGTCCTCAGATAGAATCTCTGACGCCTCATCTGTGATCCAGCCTTCTGAATCAGACTGCGTATGACTTGAGCAGTGCTGCGCATAACTTGTAGCACTATACAAATGCTTAGTAGTAGTAGTAAGCTCAAAGAGGAAGTCCAAGTACTTCAGAGTGTCTGCCCAGTCAATTCTCATTCCCTTGGGGATCGGGAGCTCCTTTGGAAGAATCAATGCACAGATGATATCCTCTGTATTATGGGATGCATTAGACCTCAATGCACTGGAGTGAGATCAGCTGGGCAGGAATCAGTGTCAGGACCTCTTTATGTCCCGATGTCTATGCCTCTCCCGCAGGCATGCTTTGCTTCAAGAACAGGTTGAATGTTCTGAGGTAGCATAGCCACATTCATCGAGGCTTTGACATGTTCCATAAGAACATAAGATATGCTATAGTGGGTCAGACCAAGGTCCATCAAGCCCAGTATCCTGTTTCCAACAGTGGCCAATCTAGGTCATACGTACCTAGCAGTTTCCCCAAAAGACAGGTTCCACAATGCTTGTACTGGATCAAGCATTGATATTCTGGGTCCCTTCTTAATAATGGTTTATGGACCTTTCCTCCAGGAACTTGTCCAAACCTTTTTTAAACCCAGCTACACGAACAGCCTTTACCACATCCTCCGGTAACAAATTCCAGAGTTTGATTACACGTTGAGTGAAAAAATATTTTCTTTTATTAGTCTTAAATAGTTTACCCTGTAGCTTCATTGTATGCCCCCTAGTCTTTCTATATTCTGATAATGTAAACAATCGATCTACGTTTACCCGTTCCACTCCGTTCATTAATTTATAGACTTCTATCATATCTCCCCTCAGCCGTCTCTTTTCCAGGTTAAAGAGCCCTAACCTTTTTAGCCTCTCTTCATAGGAGTATCCTTCCATCCCCTTTACCATTTGGTGGCTCTTCTCTGAACCTTTTCTAATATCGCTATATCCTTTTTAAGATATGGTGACCAGAATTGCACACAATATTCAAGGTGCGGTCTCATCATGGAACGATATAGAGGCATTATAATATCTTTTGTTTTATTTTCCATTCCTTTCCTTATGATACCTAGCATTCTATTTTTTCTCTTGGCCGCCGCTGCACACTGGGCCGAGGGTTTTAACATGTTATCCACAATGACGCCTAAATCTTTTTCCTGGGTGGTGGTTCCTAATGTGGAACCTTGCATTGTGTAACCATAGTTTGGGTTATTCTTCCCTAGGTGCATAACTTTGCACTTGTCCACATTAAATTTCCTCTGCCATTTTGATGCCCAGTCTTCCAATTTATGAAGATCCTCTTGCAATTTTCCACAATCCTCTTGGGTTTTAACAACTTTCAATAGTTTTGTGTCATCTGCAAATTTGATAACTTTATTCGTTATTCCACTTTCCAGGTCGTTTATGAATATGTCAAAAAGCAGCGGACCCAGCACAGATCCCTGGGGTACACCACTATTCATCTTTCTCCATTGGGAAAATTGGCCATTTAGCCCTACCCTCTGCTTTCTATCTTTTAACCAGTTCCTGATCCACAGTAGTACACTGCCTCCTATCCCATGACTCTAGTTTTACCAAAAGTCTCTGATGAGGGACCTTGTCAAAGGCTTTCTGAAAGTCCAGATACACTATATCAACCGACTCACCTTTGTCCACCTGTTTATTCACACCTTCAAAAAAACATAACAGATTAGTAAGACAAGATCTTCCTTGTCTAAAGCCATGTTGCCTGTCTCCCATTAGGCCATGACTATCTACATGCTGAGTAATTTTATTCTTTATGATGGTTTCTACCATTTTTCCCGGTATTGACGTCAGGCTCACCGGTCTGTAGTTTCCCGGATCACCCCTGGAACCCTTTTTAAAAATTGGTGTTACATTGGCGATCCTCCAATCTTCAGGTATTAGAGATGATTTTAATGATAGTTCACAGATTACTAATAGCAGGTCTGCAATCTCATATTTCAGTTCTTTCAACACCCTTGGATGTATACCATCCGGCCCAGGTGATTTGCTACTATTCAGTTTATCTAATAGTTGTAATACATCTTTCCCAATGAATCGATATTTCCTTCAATTCTTCTGCACCTTTAAATACCACTTCAGTCATAGGTAACATCCCTACATCTCCCTCAGTAAAGACCGAAGCAAAGAATTCATTCAGTCTCTCCGCTATCGCCTTATCGCCTCTTAGTGCCCCTTTAACCCCTCTATCATCTAATGGACCAACTGACTGTCTCACAGGTTTTTTGCCACGAATGTACTTGAAAAAGTCTTTATTTCGCGTTTTTGCTTCCGCAGCAAGCTTCTTCTCAAATTCTCCCTTTGCCTGCCTTATCAATGCCTTGCATTTGAGTTGCCAGTGCTTGTGCTGTTTCCAGATTTCATCGTTTGGCTCTTTTATCCATTTCCTGAAAGATGCTTTTTTGGCAACAGCAGCCTGTCTGACCTCACCTTTAAACCATGCTGGCAGTTTTTTGTTCCACTAAGGACTAGGTCTAATATGGCTTCCCCTCTGGTCGGTTCATGAACCAGCTGCTCCTAGAAGCAGTCATTTATTTCATCTAGGAACTTTATCTCCCTAGCATGTCCTGCCGTGACACTGACCCAGTCGATACCGGGGTAATTGAAATCACCCATTATTACTGTGCTGTAACTTTTGTTATCTTCCTTGATTTCTTTGAGCATTTCATCATCCATTTGTTCATTCTGGCCAGGCGGTCGATAGTACACCCCCACTGCCATCACCTTCCCCTAGTGAAAAGCATAATTCCTTCCTTGTTAGTTTTCAGAAGGTGATACAGCAAAATTAGCTGATGTTCTGGAATATGAGAAGGCATAATCAGCAGGCTAATCTCAACTAAGCAAAGGCTGTTGCCCTACCTCCATAAACAGTGAGGTTGACTATTCCTCCCCTTGGGGCAACTTAGATGGCTGTTCCTGCAAATGCTCGATGCTCTCACGACTATGCCTCGGAGGACTTAGATGTTCATGCACCAGGGCCTCCGTCCAAAGTTTCAAGTCCCTGCCCTTCGATACAAATAAAGATGAAGCCAAATTCTTCTTCATCCCAGGGGAACATCAATGGAAGACCGATGTCCTAGAGACCTATGGGTGCTTGGCTCTGAGTGATCTCGAGAGCTCCTCAATGCTGTTGCACTGCCAATGTCCAGTGAAGTCTTGTAAACCAGCGACTGATGCTGCTGATGCAGACAGATCAGACTTAGAAGTGCCAAAATGTTTGTTGTACTGTTTCTCTCAACCCTTCAGCAGTTCTTTTTGTCATCTGCAAACAAATTACATGAAGAGGGCTTATGATCAGGTCCCAAGCACTGAAGGCACCATTTGTGTGTGTTAGTGATGGATATGGTCCTTACACATTTGAAGCTTGATTTCTCTCAGTTATCAGACTACTTCTCTAAAACTAACACGCTACATCCATATCAATCAGGTTTGACCCTCACATAGTACTGAAACTATTCTGACTTCCATTCTGAATGAAAATTATCACTCCCTCGATCAGGGCAATATCATCCTGGCTATTTCATTTGACCTTTCCTTAGCCTTTCATCTTGATGATCATGCTCTCCTTTGCACTCATCTTTATATGGGTCTATGCCAGGGGTCTCCCAATTCCGGTCCTGGAGGGCAGCAAACCAGTCAGGTTTTCAGGATATCCCTAATAAATATGCATGAGATAAATATAACAGCTTACTACTATGCTGACAATATCCTTTCTCTGGCACACACAGTCTCATCTCTCCTCCATCAATGAGTGCTTATTGCGGATTGCCTCCTGGCCGAATGACCACCTTTTTAAACTTGACTCCTCAGAAAACTAAGGTAATCTGGTTCACGGGATTCTCTTCTTCCCTGTTTACCACTCCTGGATTCTACCCCTCTTACACTATTCACATCTTTCAGATACCTGGGAGTGATTCATGACTCTAGGCTGATCGTTCTATGAACAGATCAGTTATGTAGTCAAAGTCATTTCGTGCACTCCGTCAAAAGAGTAGTTACTCACCTGTAACAGGTGTTCTCCAGGAGCAGCAGGAATCAGTCTTCACATATGGGTGTCATCGGCGCCGATGAAGCCCCAGCGGAGCATTTCCCCAGCTTTCCATGAAAGCCTTTGGGAATGCTGGCACGCATGCGCGGTTCCCTTCCCGCCTAAAGGTGCCATCTTACCTCAGTCAAATGACATAGCTAAGAAGAGCACACAAAAATGTAAAAACACAAACTATGTACAACCTAGCTGCTCACCGCAAGGCAATCTCTGAGTCAATGAAACGGTACTACTCGGATACCTTAATGAGATCTCTCAATAAGCCGCACGACTTATTTGACCTAGTTAAGTCTCTGTCTAAGGAGCCATCCTCTGGGCCTCAAGTTGAGATACACCCTCAAGACTTTGCAACCCACGTACAATCTAAGATGTGCCTGACCAACAGAACCATTACAACAACCAACACCTCAGTGCAGGACGCCTCAAGAGCCTTTTCTTCATTCTCTCTCCCCTCTAAGAAAGGAATTGAAGACATCATCACAGCCCTCAACATCACTACATCCCAGTCTGATCCATGCCCTGCCTTCTGGATCAAGGAGCTTCGCAGCCACTTCAGCCCAGTTATTTCCAATATAATGAACCTCTCCTTTTCAACAGGATCATTCCCCTCAGCCCTTAAGCATACTTCAATTAGACCTCTGTTGAAAAACTGCAAGCTTGACCCCCTAAGGGTAGATTCCTACAGACCCATTTCTAGCATACCTCTACTCGCTAAGATTATCGAAAAGGAGGTGCAACGACAGTTACAAGACCATATTGACACCGCTGCACCGCTAGACCCCTGCCAACACGGCTTCAGGGAACACCATGGAGTCAAAACCCTTCTCACCATCCTCTTCAGCAAGATTATCACTGGCATTGATAACATCCACCAAGGATTTGCCCTCATCTTTCTGGATATCGCCGCAGCGTTCGATTCAGTGAATCACGAACTCCTTTTAGCGAGACTAATTGAGAAGGGCATCACTGGAACAGCGCTTGAATGGTGCAGGTCCTACCTATCTGGAAGATGGCAGCATGTCCGCTCAGGAGGCAGAACCTCAGAACCCTTCCACCTGGATCAGGGAGTCCCACAGGGCTCCTCACTTTCTGCCCTTCTATTTAACATCTACATGCAGCCAATCTGTAAGATCATCCCGGTCATTTAATGTCGACTGCATGCTTTATGCCGATGATGTTCTACTATACACCCCCTTCTCCACCGATCTTTTAGATCTCTCCCCTCTAATAAACTGTTTCAACGCAGTATTTGACTGGCTTCTCTCCCAAAACCTCCGTATACAACATAAGAAAACGGAAGTCCCCTTCATCACGAGGAACCCCAACTTCACCCCACCACAAGGCCTCAAAACAAATGAAGCTGAATTGCAATCCAAGCCTTCAATACGTTACCTGGGAGTTACGCTGGATCACCGACTGGATATGAAATCTCACATAGGAAACACAGTCAGAACTATATACTATAAGATCCGTACACTGAGACACCTACGCTCCATTCTCGAACCAAATGATTTCAGGACAATCTACCAAGCACTTATCATACCCCACTTCGATTATGCCAATGTCATCCTTCAAGGTCTTCCTCAATCCACCCTGAACCCGTTACAGCTGGCAATGAACGCCGCAGCAAGGGTCCTTCTTGGAGCCGCCAGGACCGATCATATTACACCTCTGCTGATTCAATTACATTGGCTACCCATCCAGGCTAGAATTGTCTTCAAAACTCTACTCCTCACTTTCAAAGCTCTTAATAAACTCTCCGCCACATCCTTATCTGCCCTCATTAACACTACTATACCAAATAGAGCAAGAAGATCCACGGCCATCAACTCCCTGAAGCTCCCAAAGGCCTTAACAAGCTGCACTTCTTCTACAGCCAACAGAGCCTTTACCCTCTGTGCTCCAAGATACTGGAATGCACTACCTCCTGACATTCGGGCTATCAACAGCTTAACACAATTTAAGAAAGCTCTCAAATTCCACCTCTTCAACAAGTACCTTATAGAGCCAACGGCACCCATAGACCTCAGCGATTCCACCCACTAAATACAGTTCCTTGGTGTCTCAATTAACATGCCAAGTCTGAGTCTCTATAAGAAAGGATTATGTTCATAGTAACTGCTCCTTGTAACAGGTATCTATGCAGTAATATTTTCCTTGTAAATAGTTTGTAGATAGTTACCCTTGTTATCCAAGTTCCTTCCCTTGTTATCTGTAAACTCATGCATGTTGACTGTACTGAGATGTTATGTTCTATGTGAACCGCGCTGATGCTGAATAGTGCGGTATATAAGAGAATTTAAATAAATAAATAAATAACTGCAACTCCAAGGGGAGGAGGGAGGGTTGTGAGGACCGATTCCTGCTGCTCCTGGAGAACACCTGTTACAGGTGAGTAACTACTCTTTCTCCAGGACCAAGCAGGAAGTCAGTCCTCACATATGGGTGACTCCCTAGCTCTGGGCTACCGAGTAACCCAGGCTGAACAAGAGAACTCCCTCTAGTCCCAGCAGCAAAGAAAGGCTTTTCAAGGACACAACATCCACCGGTAGCCCAACAGAGGGCAAGAGGGCAGGAGTTGCCTAAACCTCAAAGAGATTCCGGAGTACTGCTTGGCCAAAAGCACTGTCCCTAAGGGACTCCCTTTCCAGACAGTAGTGGGCTGTAAAAGTCTGGCTTGAAGACCAAGTTGCAGCCCTGCAGATGTCTACCAAGGGCACAGAGCGGAGATAAGCCACTGAGGCAGCCATTGCCCTGACACGATGGGCCGTGACCCTACCCTGCAAAGGAAGGTCAGCCGCCTTGTAAGCCCAGGTGATACAGTCAGCCACCCAGATAGACAAGGTACGCTTGGACACAGCTAACCCCAACTTATTGGGGTCAAAGGATACGAAGAGCTGAGTAGCCCTTCTATGCCCCAGCGTACGGTCAAGGTAGAAGGATAAGGCCCTCCTACAGTCCAGGGTATGCAGGACTGCTTCAGCCTGGCTTGCATGAGGCCTAGGGAAGAATGTTGGAAGAACCACCTCCTGATTGAGGTGGAAAGAGGAGACAACCTTAGGGAGGAACTTGGGATGAGTCCTGAGGATTACCCTGTTCCTATAAATCCTGGTGTAAGGCCTATCACAGACCAGGGCCTGAAGCTCACTCACTTGCCTAGCCGAGGGTAAGGGCTATCAGGAAGAGTGTCTTCCAGGAGAGGAAGCGCAGTGGACAAGTAGCCATCGGCTCAAAGGGTGGGCGAGTCAGTTGCTGCAAGACCACATTCAGCTCCCACTCAGGAGCAAGAGGACGGATGGGGGGCTTGAGCAAAAGCAAGCCCCTGAGAAAACGGGACACCAAGGGGTGACCTGACAAAGAATGTCCCTCCACCAGTGAGTGGTGAGCTGCTAAAGCTGAGAGGTGGACCCGAACAGAATTGGACTTAAGTCCCTGATTTGATAAGTGCAGTAAGTACTGAAGCACTACTGGCACAGTACAGGAGAAAGGATCCTCTGTAAGTAGCTGACACCACACAGAAAACCTTTTCCATTTGAGAGCATAGGCTTTCCTAGTGGACTGTTTTCTAGAGGCTAAGACAACCTCCTCAACTTCCTGAGGCAGGCCCCAGGGAGCCAAGACTACCCTTGCAGCCTCCAGGCCATCAAATTGAGAGTCTTGAGATTGGGGTGTAGTAAGGAACCCTGCTCCTGAGAGAGAAGGTCGGGTTGCAACCCCAGAGGCAGTGGGGGATCCACCGCCAGTTGAAGCAGAAGAGGAAACCAAGGCTGTCTCGGCCATCTGGGAGCTACCAGCAGGACCGAGGCCTTGTCCCGAAGAATCTTGAACAGAGTTCGGGCCACCAAGGGCGTGGGAGGAAACGCATACAGGAGGCCCTGAGACCAGGACATCAGAAAAGCATCTGGTGTGATCCTCAAAGGATGTGGTTGCCTGGAGCAGAACTTGGGTAGCTGCTTGTTTAGTGGACTGGCAAAGAGATCTATCCAAGGGAGACCCCACTTCAGGAAGATCTTTTGAACCACCAAGGGATGCAGCTGCCACTCGTGGGGCTGCAGAATCCTGCTCAACCGGTCGGCCAGGCAGTTCTCCTGGCCTGGGAGGTACACCGCCTTGAGAAGCATGTGGTGCTTCAGGGCAAAGGAACAAAGGTCCTGAGTCTCTCGACAAAGGATCTGGGACCCAGTGCCGCCCTGCTTGTTCACATAAAACATGGCCACCTGGTTGTCTGTTTGAATCAAGACTAAGCGGTGAGCCAGGGCTGGAGAAGAATCTCTGAGAGCCAAGAGGATAGCTCGAAGTTCCAGCAGATTGATCTGCTGGGCTGCCTCCCAGGGAGACCAGAGGCCTTGGGTGCACTTGTCCAGACAATGAGCACCCCAGCCCTTCAGAGAGGCGTCGGTGGTGAGGACCACTGAGTATTCTGGCATTTGGAAGGGCATGCCTTTGAGTAGATTGGGTGGATGTAGCCACCAGCTGAGGGAGGCCAAAAGGGGTTTGGACACCTTTATCTTGTCTCGTAAGTGGCCTATGGCTTGAGACCACTGAGTCCGAAGGCACCACTGTGCAGGCCTCATATGGAGCCTGGCATTGGGAGTCACATGTACTGTCGAAGCCATGTGACCCAGAAGCCTGGCCCTCGAGGGACCAGGGACCTCCTCCGACGCCGCCCTCGCGAGCCGCTTCTTCCTCTTACATTCCCGGTCGGGGGACCCCCTGTCCGAGGAGCTTCGATGGTGCTCGGGATCGGAATCCCAAGATGTTGAGGCCTCAGACGAGGTCCGGGCCCGGCCGGAGGCAGAGTCCGAGAAAAACCTTTCCTTTTGATGCTGTCGACTCTTTAGTGCCTTGGAAGACATCTTCCCACATGGCCCACACGACTTTGGGTCGTGGTCAGGGCCGAGGCACCGAAGGCAGCAGTCGTGTGTGTCGGTGAGAGACATGATTTTCTTACACTGATCACACTTTTTGAAACCACTGGAAGCCATCGGGGAAAAAATAGCCCCAGCGAGATCAAAAGACCGGCCTTTCAGTGAAAAATGAAAAAAGGGCATGAACGCCAGCCACGAAGGGCAAAAACCGAAAAATGAAGAAAACGGGCTCGATACCGATGTACCGAACCCGGCGGGAGGGGAACCGGCATTGAACCGGAGAAAAAATAGCGAAAATCGCCGAAGAAAAAAAAATCACTTTTATCCGGGAGAACAGGACACACGTCCAATGGGCTTCTCGGAAAAAGAGAGACTGAGGTAAGATGGCACCTTTAGGCGGGAAGGGAACCGCGCATGCGTGCCAGCATTCCCAAAGGCTTTCATGGAAAGCTGGGGAAATGCTCCGCTGGGGCTTCATCGGCGCCGATGACACCCATATGTGAGGACTGACTTCCTGCTTGGTCCTGGAGAATTCACTCTATCCACTATCACAAAGGATTAAAGTTTTGCAGGAAACAAAATTTGCTGTAAAATCTTTATGGATTGAAATTCCATGTAAAAAGGGGAAGGCGATGGCAGTGGGGATGTACTATCAACCGCCCGGCCAGAATGAACAAATGGACGATGAAATGCTCAAAGAAATCAGGGAAGCTAACAAAAGTTACGGAATAGTAATAATAATGGGTGATTTCAATTACCCCGGTATTGACTGGGTCAGTGTCATGGCAGGACATGCTAGGGAGATAAAGTTTCTAGATGAAATAAATGACTGCTTCTTGGAGCAGCTGGTTTATGAACTGACCAGAGGAGAAGTCATTTTGGACTTAGTCCTTAGTGGAACACCAGATCTGGTGCAAGAGATAAGAGTGTTGGGGCCACTTGGCAATAATGATCATAACATGTTCGCGTTTGATTTAATTAACGGAGGAGGAATGGTAAGGAAATCCACAGTACGACCTTTTAACTTTCAAAAGGGAGACTATGATAAAATGAGGAAAATAGTTAAGAAAAAACTAAAAGGAGCAGTTGCAAAGGTTAAAGACTTACATCAAGCTTGGGTGGTGTTGAAAAATACTGTCTTGGAAGCCCAGACTAGCTGTATTCCACGCTTTAAGAAAAGTGGAAGGGAGTCCAAAAAACTGCCAGCATGGTTTAAAGGTGAGGTCAGAGAGGCTGTTGCCAAAAAAGCATCTTTCAGGAAAAGGAAGAAGTAGCCAAATGATGAAAACTGGAAACAAGCACTGGCAAGTTAGATGCAAGGCATTGATAAGGCAGGCAAAGAGAGAATTTGAGAAGAAACTTGCTATGGAAGCAAAAACGCATAATAAAAACTTTTTCAAGTACATTTGTCGCAAAAAACCTGAGAGTCAGTCAGTTGGACCATTCGATGATGGGTAAAGGGGTTCAGTAAATGGGGACAAGGCTATAGCGGAGAGACAATGAATTCTTTGCTTCGGTCTTTACTGAGGAAGATTAAGGAAGATATTCTGAAAAACACACTCCCGCATTTCAACATGACAGCACCCTGTCAAAGAGATGATCGCTAGCTGGGCTAGCAGCCTTGGCTCCATTGCACAGTGGCCAACCACAAACAGGCCTCCAAGAAAATGAAAGACCGTGCCATGGTACTCCACGGAACTGCGAACGTCACTCCTCCACCTAAGGAAGTTGGAAAGATGATGGCGCCGATCCCACTCCAGCGAGGCCCAGGGAGCATACAACACACACCTAACAAGACATCGTGAAGCAGTAGCAGAGAAAACGAGGCAGTTCCACGCAGACCTCCTGAAACGCTCTCTAAATAAACCTCATGACTTGTTCAATCCTGTCAAGGACTTAACGAAGGAACCTTCCCCCAACAAGCTAATAGAAATTAAACCTCAAGAATTCATCAACTACCTACAATCAAACTCATGCCAGACCATTAAGACCTCATCCCCAGCCCCCTCACACTCCACCCAACCCCGCTGACCACCTTCTCCACCCTGTCCAGGAAATACATAGAGGATATCGTAGCGACCATCAACACCTCCACTGCACCAAACGACCCCTGCCCAGCCTTCTGGATAAAAACACTTTGCAGCGAATTCAGCCCGTTCCTTGCTAGACTCATGGACCAGTCCTTCTCAACTGGTTATTTCCCGCAAAGGCTGAAATGTACCTCCATTAGACCGCTGCTGAAAAACAGCAAACTTGACCCACAAAAGGTCGAATCGTACAGGCCAATATCAAGTATCCCACTACTCGCCAAGATAAACGAAAAGGCAGTCTAACGACAAATTCAACACCACATCGAGACCGTGGCTCCGCTGGACATGCAGCCCATCTGTGCCCTTATCAGATTGTTTAACGTCGCCTGTCTGGTATATGCCGATGACGTCCTACTCTACATCCCATTCGCAACTGACCAACCAGACTTCTCCCCACTAACAAGCTGCTTTGACGCCGTCTCCAACTGGCTTCACAACCAAAAGCTCTGAATAAATCACAAGAAGAGAGACATCCTTTTCATTACTAGGAATCAGGATTTCACCCCTTCCGCCTCCTTGAAAGTGAAGGATGCCAAGCTGCTAACCAAACCCACAATCCGTTACCTAAGGGTCACGCTAGATCAACGGCTCGACATGAAGGTCCACATAAGCAACATAGTCAAGTCAGTTTACCACAAAATACGATCACTCCGGCACCTACGTCCCCTCCTGGACCCAGGGGATTTCTGAACAATCTTTCAAGCATTGGTCATCCCTCATCTCGACTACGCCAATGCAATCCTACAGGGACTCCCAAGCTCCAACCTAAACCCACTCCAACTCACAATGAATGCCGCCGCCAGAATCCTACACAGAGCCTCCAGGAAGGACCACGTAACACCAATCCTGAAAGACCTCCACTGGCTTCCAGTTCAGTGCAGACTCTCCTTCAAAACTCTAGTAATAACATTCAAGGCCATCAACAAGCTCTCCTTCAGCTCACTCACCGAGCTAATCCACCCCACGCCCCCCAACAGATCCAGAAAGTCCGCAGCAGTCAACACACTGATAGTGCCGAAGGCAATAACAAAATACACCCAAGCAACGACAAACAGGACATTTTGGTGCTACACACCCAGATGTTGGAATGCCCTTCCGTCCAACATCAGGGCAATCGCAGACCTGGCCCAATTTAGGAAGACACTGAAGCACCACCTCTTCCTCATGCATTACTCCGATGACAGCACGCAAGCGGCTACCCCCGCCACCAAGATGGCCCCACTAGTGCACCCAGCGAGCAATGAGATAGTCATATCTAAAGGTGCCAATACAAAACTTGTAAATAGCAGCATGTATATAGCCCGATCCTTTGTAAATAGTCTCGTCCCAATGACATGCCCACCCAGGCCGGGCTCCTGATCCCCATGTGTATATAGTTACCTGATTTTGTCCAAGTTAGATCATTTGTTCTATTGTAAATACAGCGCAGCCTAGGCCACAATGTATAATTCACGGTGGTATGTAAACCTCACTGGTTTTAAATAGCGCAGTATAAAAGAGACATTAAATAAATAAATAAGTAAATGTTATCCATGATTGAAGTGGTATTTAAAGGTGATACTGCAGAAGAATTGAAAGAAATATTGATACACTGGGAAGATGTATTACAACTAATTGATAAATTGAAGAGTAGCAAATCAACTGGACCGGATGGTATACATCCAAGAGTGTTGAAAGAACTGAAATATGAGATTGCAGACCTGCTATTAGTAATCTGTGAATCATGAAAATCATCTGTAATACCTAAAGATTGAAGGATGGCCAATGTAACACCAATATTAAAAAGGGCTCCAGGGGTGGTCCGGGAAACTACAGACCGGTGAGCCTGACGTCAGTACCGGGAAAAATGGTAGAAACCATCATAAAGAACAAAATTAATCAACATGTAGATAATCATGGCTTAATGGGAAGACAGTCAACATGGCTTTAGACAAGGAAGATAATGTCTTACTAATCTGTTATGTTTTTTGAAGGTGTGAATAAACAGATAGACAAAGATGAGTCGGTTGATATAGTGTACCTGGACTTTCAGAAAGCCTTTGACCAGGTCCCTTCATCAGAGACGTTTGGCAAAACTAAAAAGTCATGGGATAGGAGGCAGTTTACTATTGTGGATCAGGAACTGGTTAAAAGATAGAAAGCAGAGGGTAGGGCTAAATGGCTAATTTTCCCAATGGAAAAAGGTGAAAGAGTAGTTACTCACCTGTAACAGGTGTTCTCCAGGAGCAGCAGGAATCAGTCCTCACATATGGGTGACAACATCGATGGAGCCCCCATGCGGAGCATTTCCCCAGCTTTCTAAGAAAGCCTTTGGGAATACACCCACGCATGTGCGGTCCCCTTCCTGCCCAAAGGTGCCATCTTGCTCAGTCTTTCTTTTTCCGTGGAGCCCAACAGACATGAGTCCGTGTCACCCGGAAAAGTTTGATTTTTTTCTGCGATTTTCGCTCTCTTTTTGTCCGGTTCGACGCCGATTCCCCTTCCCGCCTGGGTTCGGTACGCCGGTATCGACCTGATCTCTGTTTTTTGTTTTTTTGCCTTTCGTGGCATGTGTTCGCGCTCTTTTTCTTTTTCCCTGGAGGGCCGGTCTTTTGACCTCGCGGGGGCCCTTTTCCCCCCGATGGCCTCCAGTGGTTTCAAAAAGTGTGATCGTTGTAAGAAGCTCATGTCTCTTACCGACACACAAGACTGCTGCCTGCGTTGCCTCGGGCCGGACCATGATCCCATGGTCTGTGTCCCGTGTGGAAAGATGTCCACTAAGGCACTCAGAAGTCGGCAACATCAGAAGGAGAGAATTTTTTCTGACTCTGCCTCTGGTCGAGCCCGGACCTCGTCAGAGGCCTCGACGTCTCGGGAGTCGGACCCCAAGCTTCATCGAGGTTCCTCTGTAAGGGGGTCCCCCAGTCGGGAGCATAAGAGGAAGAGAAAGCTCGTGAGGGCGGCGTCAGAGGATGCCCCTGGTTCCTCGAGGGCCAGGTCTCGGACCCCTGACCGCCGCCCCGGGCCTTTGGAGCTGGAGAAGCCATCTAAGGTATCCCGTGTAGAGCCGGAGTCCGTCGAGCACATAAGTCCTGTTGTCCTCGAGAACTCTCCTCCCAGGGAGCTGACAGGCCCGGCGCTGCCGGTGCCCATGTCGGTGGCTGCTGAGTCTCCTGAGCTTGGACTGAGGCTAAAAGCCTTGGAGTGCAGACTGTCTGCCTTCATGGATCAGCAGCAGGTGCTGATGGCCAGCATGATTGGTGCATCTGCCCCGACCACTGGGACATTGACGTCTAAGTCGACCCCGGAGACCGAGCCGGTTCTCGAAGCCATGAAGGCCCGAGTCCGGACTCGGTCACGGTCTCCCTCGACCTCCCGTTCGGGACCGAGGGCATTGATGCAGATGGCCCCGGCATCGGGGTGTGTGTTGCCAGAGCCGGCACGGTCGGAGCCCCTCAACTCTTCCTCGGATGAGTCTGTGTGGCAGACGGAAGACGAGGAGTCCCCCGATACCTTTTGGACTCTGTGTGTCCCTTCGGACTCACCGCAGTCTGAGCCCCGGAGTAGGTCCCCACCGGAGGACACCGGGTTCTCGGAGTTTGTCAGGGACATGGCCAAGGCTTTGAATGTCCCTGCGGATCCCGAGGAGGAGCCTCGAGCCGAAGAGCTTGATACTCTACAGTACGACTCTCCACCACGGGAGGCCTTTACTGTGCCGGTTCCTCCGATGCTGGAATGGCTCCTCTTCCGAACGTGGGAGGCACCGGCCTCGGCGCCGGTTTTGAGCAAGTGGATCAATTCCATGTATCGAGTCCAAAAGAGCTCTGGGTTCCAGAAGGCGCAGCTGCCGCACCATTCTATGGTTGTGGAATCGGCCATGCATCGTCTGAAGAGCCAGAATATGCACTCCGCGGTGCCCCCCGGCAGGGAGGCCCGAAGCCTAGATGCCATTGGCAGAAAGTGCTTCCAGGGCTCGATGCTTGCTTGCCGTGTCCAGTCCTACCAGCTGTACATGGGCATGTACTTGCGGGACCTGGCTAAGGAGATAGCCGGGTTCTCGGCTGGACTCTCCAGGGAACCTTTGCAGAGGTTCAAGTCCTTGTCCTCGGGGATCCGGGAATCCGGGAATGCTCGAAGTTCATCTCCTGGGCGGCCTACGATGGCTTCGAGGCTTCGGCCCGCGTAGCGGCGGTCGGCATCGGTGCTCGACACTAGGCATGGCTACAGTCATCGGATCTCGAGCCATGGGTACAGGACAAGTTGGTCGATGTCCCATGCCGGGGTGAAAACCTCTTCGGCAAGCCCATGGCCGAAAAGGCCGCTGAGCTTGAGACAGAGACTCTGACAAGGACAAGGTTGTCCAGGAAAACTTCTGCCCCTTCTCATAAGAAGGGGGGCTCGGGGAAAAAGACCTTTTACCCGAGGAAGGCATCTGCCTACAAACCTTTCCCTCATTATCAGGCCTCCCCAGCTCCCCAGCAGGGTCAGCAGGACAAGGGGCAGGGACATGGGCCCCGTAGGCAGAAAGCCCCCAAGCCTCCAGCTCCTGCTCCTACTCAGCAGGGAGGGGGTATTTGACTCCCACTGCATAGCCTCTCCACCTCTGCTGGCCCATCTCAGCACGGGAGGTCGGTTGGCCCAGTTTGCCCACCAGTGGACGCCCATCACAAAGGATGCTTGGGTACTGAGCATAGTCCAGAAGGGCTATCTGCTCCATTTCAATCAAGTACCCCCTCCTACTTCCAGGGGAGCCTCCAAGGCCTATTCTGCATCAGGAACTCCTTCTCCAGGAACTGCAAGCTCTTCAAGACAGAGCGGTGGAGCCTGTACCTCCCCACCAGCTGGGGCAGGGCTTCTACTCCAGGCACTTTCTTGTGCCAAAGAGAACTGGAGGTCTCCGGCCCATTTTGGACTTGAGAAATCTCAACAAATTCTTGGAAAAGAAAAAGTTCAAGATGCTTACTCTTGGAACACTGCTGCCCTACCTCCAGCAGGGAGATTGGCTATGCTCCTTAGATCTGAAGGATGCATACACTCACATCCTCATTCATCCAGACCACAGAAAATACCTAAGGTTCGTGGTAGGAGGAAACCATTTTCAGTACCGAGTACTGCCCTTTGGCCTAACCTCCGCCCCACGGGTCTTCAAAAAGTGCCTGGCAGTGGTGGCAGCCTACTTGAGAAACCAGGGTATTTTTGTCTTCCCCTATCTGGGCAATTGGCTCATCAGGGGTCAGACTCTCCAGGAGGCCAGGCAAGCCGCCCTCCGTACTGTCTCTCTCCTTCAACAACTAGGCTTTGTCAAACTTTGCAAAGTCCACTTTGCTCCCCTCCCAGAACCTGGAGTTCACAGGGGCACGTTTGGACTCCCTGCACGCAAAAGCTTACTTGCCAGAAGACAGAGCGGGAAGGCTGATGGACTTGGCCAGCCGGTTTCTAGACAACCCACTGGTATCCGCCAGACTTTGTCTAAGGCTCCTGGGCCACATGGCTTCAAACAGTGCATGTGACCCCCAATGCCCGCCTGCATATGAGGCCTGCACAGTGGTGTCTCAGGACTCAGTGGAAGCAGGCTACAGGAAGCCTAAGAGACAAAGTAAGGGTGTCCAAACCCTTCCTGAACTCCCTGCAGTGGTGGCTGCACTCCCCCAACCTTCTACAGGGAATACCTTTTCAGGTACCTGTTTCCACTGTGGTACTCACAACCGATGCCTCCTTGCAGGGCTGGGGTGCACACTGTCTGGACAAGTGCACACAGGGCCTGTGGTCTCCTTGGGAGGCCACACAACAAATCAATCTCCTGGAACTCAGGGCAATGCGCTTAGCCCTCAAGGTCTTCTCTCACACCCTGGCCCACCAATCTGTCTTGGTGCAGACAGACAACCAGGTGGCGATGTTCTATGTGAACAAACAAGGGGGCACGGGGTCCCGGCAGGCACAGGCCCTATGCTCTTTTGCACTCCAACACAATATGCTGCTCAGGGCAGTCTATCTTCCTGGCCAGGAAAATTTCCTGGCAGACAGATTGAGCAGGGTTCTACAGCCTCATGAATGGCGACTGCACCCTTTGGTGGTTCAGAACATTTTCCTGAAGTGGGGACTTCCATCCATAGACCTCTTTGCCAGTCCCCTGAACAGGCAGCTGCCTCAGTTCTGCTCCAGGCAACCGCATCCCACGAGATTCGCAGCGGATGCCTTCCTGATATCATGGTCCAAGGGCCTCCTGTATGCATTTCCTACTACGCCCCTGGTGGCCCGAACCTTGTTCAAGATTCTAAGGGACAGGGCCTCGGTCATATTGGTAGCCCCCAGATGGCCAAGACAGCCCTGGTTCCCGCTTCTGTTACAGCTGGCGGTGGACACCCCACTACCTCTGGGGTTGCAACCCGATCTTCTTTCTCAGGATCAGGGTTCCCTTCTGCACCCCAATCTCAAAACTCTCAATTTGATGGCCTGGAGGGCTGCAAGGGTAGTGCTGGCTCCCTGGGGCCTGCCTCAGGAAGTTGAAGAGGTGGTCTTGGCCTCTAGGAAGCAATCCACCAGAAAGACCTATGCCCTGAAGTGGAAACGGTTCTCCTTTTGGTGTGACCAACGCCAGGAGAACCCTTTCTCCTGTCCTGTGCCAGTGGTACTTCAGTACCTGCTACACTTGTCTAATCAGGGCCTTAAGTCTAATTCTGTTCGGGTGCACCTTTCTGCTCTGGCAGCCCACCATTCGCAGGTGGAAGGGCACTCTTTATCAGTTCACCCCTTGGTGTCCAGGTTTCTCAGAGGCTTGCTCTTGCTAAAGCCTCCTCTCTGTCCACCAGCCCCTGAGTGTGAGTTGAATGTGGTCTTGCAGCAGCTTACTCGCTCTCCTTTTGAGCCGGTGGCTACATGTCCTCTCCGCTTCCTTTCTTGGAAGGCTCTTTTCCTAGTGGCACAGGACCTCGGCCAGATGTGTGAGTGAGCTTCAAGCCCTGGTCTGTGACCGGCCATACACTCGCTTCTATAGGAACAGGGTAGTCCTTAGGACTCATCCTAAGTTCCTCCCGAAGGTAGTCTCCTCTTTCCACCTCAATCAGGAGGTGGTTCTTCCAACATTCTTCCCTATGCCCCATGTCAGCCGGGCTGAGGAAGTCCTGCATACCCTGGACTGGAGAAGGGCCTTGTCTTTCTACATTGAGCATACTAAGGGTCATAGAAGGGCTACTAAGCTCTTCATCTCCTTTGACCCAAACAACTTGGGGTTGCCTGTCTCCAAGCGTACCTTGTCCATATGGGTGGCGGACTATCACCTGGGCTTACAAGGCAGCAGACCTCCCCTTGCAGGGTTGTCTCACAGCCCAACGTGTCCGGGCAATGGCTGCATCAGTAACTCATCTCCGCTCTGTACCGATGGCAGACATCTGTAGGGCTGCAACTTGGTCCTCAAGCCAGACCTTTGCAGCCCATTACTGCCTGGAGAAGGAGTCCCATAGGGACAGTGCTTTTGGTCAGGCAGTACTACGGAATCTCTTTGAGGTTTAGGCAACTCCTGCCCTCCAGCCCTCTTGTTGGGCTACCGGTGGGATCACTTCTCAGTAAAATTTTTTCCCTGATGCTGAGGCTTCACAGAGGGAGCTCTATTTTTCAGCCTGGGTTCCTGGTAGCCGAGAGCTAGGGAGTCACCCATATGTGAGGACTGACTTCCTGCTTGGTCCTGAAGAAAGAGTAGTTACTCACCTGTAACAGGTGTTCTCCAGGAGCAGCAGGAATCAGTCCTCACAACCCTCCCTCCTTCCCTGGGAGTTGCAGTTGTACATAGTTCATTTTGTTTTTTGTGCTGTCTTTTAGCTATGTCATCTGACTGAGCAAGATGGCACCTTTGGGCGGGAAGGGGACCGTGCATGCGTGGGTGTATTCCCAAAGGCTTTCTTAGAAAGCTGGGGAAATGCTCCGCATGGGGGCTCCATTGATGTCGATGTCACCCATATGACTGACAGACTCATATGTGAGGCCTGATTCCTGCTGCTCCTGGAGAACACCTGTTACAGGTGAGTAACTACACCTTCTCCAGGACCAAGCAGGAAGTCAGTCCTCACATATGGGTGACTCCCTTGCTCTGGGCTACTGACAGACTCAATATGGGTGACATCGACGTTGATGGAGCCCCCACGCGGAGCATTTCCCCAGCTTTCTAAGAAAGCCTTTGGGAATACACCCACGCATGCGCGGTCCCCTTCCCGCCCAAAGGTGCCATCTTGCTCAGTCTTTCTTTTTCTGTGGAGCCCAACGGACGTGAGTCCGTGTCACCCGGAAAAGTTTGATTTTTTTTCTGCGATTTTCGCTCTTTTTTTGTCCGGTTCGACGCCGGTTCCCCTTCCCGCCTGGGTTCGGTACACCGGTATCGACCTGATCTCTGTTTTTTGTTTTTTTGCCCTTTGTGGCACGCGTTCGCGCTCTTTTTCTTTTTTCCTGGAAGGCCGGTCTTTTGACCTCGCAGGGGCCCTTTTTTCCCCGATGGCCTCCAGTGGTTTCAAAAAGTGTGATCGTTGTAAGAAGCTCATGTATCTTACTGACACACATGACTGCTGCCTGCGTTGCCTTGGGCCGGACCATGATCCCAAGGTCTGTGTCCCGTGTGGAAAGATGTCCACTAAGGCACTCAGAAGTCGGCAGCATCAGAAGGAGAGAATTTTTTCTGACTCCGCCTCCGGTCGAGCCCGGACCCAGTATGGCATATCTTATGTTCTTATTCATGCCTCACCACCTCAGCCCTAACCACTCTAATCCTGTCTAATTATTAACCACATTGATTACTGCAATATTGTTTACACTGGTCTTCCCAAGTATGAGATTTGCCATCTGCAAACCATAAAGAACACTGCTCTCCGTCAATTGACCCATGCTTCAAAGTACGCCCATATCACCCCTCTCTTGCTTCAACATCACTGGCTGCCTGTATCTTCAAATGTATGATTCAAAATTTTAACTCTTGCCCATACGATATTGCATTTTGGTCTACCTTTGTATCTCTCCACCCTTATGATTCTTCTGGCCCCCTCTCGCTATCTCCATACTACTCATGCAGTCTCTACCTTCCCTCTGCAGCCTGTGCAAGATACCATTTCATTACCGGGTGTCAGCCTTCTATTTCTGTGCCCCTCATCTCTGGAACAACTTGCTCCCTCCACTCCATTAGAGTCTTCCTATGCTTACTTCAGATCTGCCTTGAAAACCTACCTCTTTCAATTAGCTTTTAATCTCTCAGACTAATTTATAAGGATATTCCTGCATGTCTTAACTACTCCTCCCCCTTTCCTTTGGTCTTTCGTGCCTGTATACTCTCTTTACTGTTATATTGGATTTCCTTTCTGATTTTTTATATTGTAAACTGCTTTGATTTATTTTGAAAGGCGATATAGCAAGTTTAAGTAAACCATAATACTTCTTAAACCCACTGGTGAGTTTCTGGGACATTTCTGGAAAAATAGTTACAGCACAACCAAATGTCTCAATTTTGAAAAGGTCAATCAGCTTACCAGAACGCCAAACCTCAAAGGGCTGAGGCATTGTGGAAAAGGTAAAAAAACATACCTACAAAAAATAAGGGAATGGAAATACCACCACGATGGCAGGTAGTAATAAAAATGTAGCTCAATAGACAAAAAAAAATGCCAGAAATAAGAATAGAACCCACGGAATACCTTGCTCATACACTGATGAAAAACATCTGTGGGGCTCCACAAAAAGAAATGGACTGAGATTAAGTTGGCATTAGGCAGGAAGGTGCATGCAAGAGTGACAGATGTGCCAAAAATTTCTAGGAGCTGGGAATGCTCCTGGGCGCAGTTCAGTCAGATAAAGTCACCCATATGTGAGGGCTTTTTTCCTCACCTGTCCATGGAGAAAGCACAGTTACTTACCTGTAACAGGTGATCTCTGGGAACAGCAGGAATAAGTCTTCACATATGGGTATCGTTGGTACCGACGGAGTCTGCGCGGGAATGCTTCCCAGCGTCCAATCAGAACGCTTTTGGAAGCATCCCAACACGCCTGCGTGCTGCCTTCCTGCCTTCCCCAACTGCCTCTCCTCAGTTAAGTTTTAAAGCTGAGGCAAAGAGAGAGAGAGAGCAAGGAAGGGAAAGATAGAGATAGAGAAATGCAACTCCTAGGGGAGGTGGGTGGGTTGTGAAGACTTATTCCTGCTGTTCCCAGAGATCACCTGTTACAGGTAAGTAACTGTGCTATCTCCAGGAACAAGCAGGAATGAGTCTTCACATATGAGGACTCCCAAGCTGAGATGACCAGAGAGAGTCCTAGCATGTTGCGAATCTAGAAGAGCCATGCTACTCCTCAGAACCTCAGGCATCCTGGGGATGGAGGGTAGGAGTTGAATACAGAAAAGGAGCTGTGGAACAGCTGGGCTAGAACAGGGCTTCTAAAGAGGAAAACCCTGCATAGAGGGCATTTATTAGTAAAAAATTGTAATATGGGCCTCCCTTGTTGGCATTGCAAAAGTCTACTGAGGTTCATATGGATCTGTTAGAAGAGCCAGTGAAGAACCTCAAGGAGTACCTCACTGAGAAGTAGAGGTAATAAAAGTAGAAAAAACAAGTGGAGGTCAGAACCCTTCAGGGTGAGAAATAGCCCCCAGGGGAAAAACTGGGGTAGTATAAGAGATAGAGCTTCAGCGGAAGACGCAGAAGGTACTACTAGAGAAAGCTTAAGCTGTTTTGGTCCAAGAACAGTACAAACCTAGGACCAAAAGAAAAAATAAGTCTAACCCAACTGGACTGGCAATGGAATCAGTCCATGTAGGAGAGAAAGGGTATGGAGACCCTTGTATCTGATAAGAAAGTAAGGACAGACTTAGGAAGCGCTAAGTTTTAGATTAACTGAAGCTCCACAATGTCTTTCCTAAGTGGGGTCAATTAGGAAAGAAAAAGTTATATGGAGAGCTTCAGGAGTACCTAACCCTAAAAGATTATGGTAAGGAAAAAGTTTGGTAACTACCACAGGAAGTGGTTATATGTGTAGAACCTTAAGTATGCTGGTACAGCATTGATAGGGGTAGTGCCCATCTGTCAGGATCATATAGGAATGTATGGATATCTGAACCTAGACAGACAGATAAGTATGTGGATACATATCTACCTAAAAAATATATCGATCGATAGATATCTATATCTATATCTATATCGATAGATAGATATCTATATCTATATCTATATCGATAGATAGATATCTATATCTATATCTATATCGATAGATAGATATCTATATCTATATCTATATCGATAGATAGATATCTATATCTATATCTATATCGATAGATAGATATCTATATCTATATCGATAGATAGATATCTATATCTATATCGATAGATAGATATCTATATCTATAGATAGATATCTATATCTATATCGATAGATAGATATCTATATCTATAGATAGATATCTATATCTATATCTATAGATAGATATCTATATCTATATCTAGAGAGAGAGAGAGAGAGAGAGAGAGAGAGAGAGATGGAGATGTATGGGCAGAAGATAGAGATAGATCTATATCTGTGTATCTATCTATATATATATGAATATGTAAGTATGTAGACACGTCTCCAGGTGTGGATGGAGAGATGTCTATAGAACAGGAACCCCCCCTAGGGATATGGGGAGAGAGAAAGATTCATCTAATAGCAAGAAGGTTGATACCTGCTTGAATAGATGCATAGAGAATCCTCATTCCCTGGTTATGACTGGCAGAGTCAGAGGAATGGTTTCCCTGACAAGGAGTCTAGATTCCTTTTAGAATTTGAGCTCCTGAATAACCAGGGTGGCCTACGTGAAAAAAGCAGAGGATAACTTCAGTCTGCAGGCAGCAAATCCAGATCTCTCCAGAACTGCAGTATGGAGAATGGCTAGAGGACGCCACTGGAGTAAGATACCATAGTGACCCACCTATAAGGGCAAGATGGGTATCAGGCGTCCTTTAACTGCCACTAAAAGAAAATTATCTCTGGCGAAAAGACCAAAGGAGATATGGGCCAAGCCAGGGAATTGGCCATTCTTTAGGTTTTCACGTGATGAAAGGCCTGAGTCTTATGTCTCAAAAGAGATTTTAGATGAGATGGTGAGGTAGGGAATACCTACCAATCATGAAAACATGACTGGGGAAACCCCTCCTAACCATCTGGGGTTATCTTCTAGGCAAGATACTGATGCTCTCTAGTAAGGGCCCATAGTGCAAAGCTACTCTGTAGAGTTGCAGAGAGCATGCTGCAGGTTGGTTAGAAGAAAAATCTGGCTGTTGAAAGCCAGTGGGTAGCAAACTATTCTGCCAAGGACAAGGGGGCGAAGAATAGAAGTTAACCAACCAGTCTGTGGTAATAGGGTTTCCCAAATGAGGTTGATAACCTGTTTGGGGTTTAGCACTGAGGCTAGAAGGATTGCTAGTGGAGGGGAACCCCTGGTTGTGAGGTGAACAGAACCAGTGGCTTAACCACTAGGAATTGCTGTATCTGTAGCAACTACCTGGGCAGTGGAGAAAATTTTCTTTTCCCCTCCCTTTTTTAGATTGGGAAAAAGAAACGACATAGTAGGACTTCCTACTGTCTGATGAGCTGCCCTAAGGTAATAAAAGGGGGAGACAACTCTGGAAGTGAGAATCCCCCTGTGGAACAGGTAGAGGACCATAGGGGCTTTCCAGTGTAAAAGAGCCACTCTTACAAACCGAATGTTGTAAGAGGGAGGTAAGACAGAGTTGAAGGAGACTGACCATGCAGGAAGTCTCTGACAGGTAAGATGATACATGCCAGTACAGGGACAACAACTGTCTTATTGATAGTTGTCACTTCTCTTTTCCCCAAAGAGGAAGAGAAAACCTGTTAAGTATGGGCATGATCATCATAAAGACTCTTAGAGTTAAAGAAAAGATGTCTCATGAAGAGATATCTAGAAAAGGTTAGGATAAAAGTAGTGCAGATACTTCAAGTGAAAAGTAGCAGACTGCCACTCTAACCACCAACCAAGAGGGGTAATAATAATCTATTAGAAACCCTGCGACTGCTGGGTTTGCTGACCCTGTTGAGGTTGTGGATTCTTCAGACCAGGGCGATGTTTCCCCTGTCTGAGAACATCTGTATGATGGGCAGAAGATGGATAAAACTTTCTCCCCTTAGGGGAAGAAAGTTTGATAGGATATTTCCTACCAACTGGGAAAAAGGAAGGCCTAGAACAGCCTCTGGAAACAGGAATGTCAGTGGTTAACTGAGCAACCTGGAGTAAAGACTCCTTCTTAAAGAGATTTTCTCCAGTGCAAGGAGTATTTCCCAGTCTTTCTTGTGCCCATTTGTCCAAGTCTGAAGCCTGGAGCCAGGCTTTACGTCGTGCCCCTATAGCTATAGCAGAGGTTCTGCTAACAGACTCAAAGGAGTCTAGGGAAGCACGAGTAAGAACCTAGAGATATTTTGAGCATGACTAACCAGTAAGGAATAGTCTGCACTTTTGGGCTCTTGAAGAGAAGGAGTCAAACACAGTAATTTCTTTGTGACTTCAAGAGATAAATCCATATAGAAAATATATGAGAGAATTCTTGCTGAAAGCATGGATGCCTGGAAGGTCTGGCGTCCAAAGGCATCTAAAGTCTTAGACTCACGACCTGGCGGATAAGAAGAATGCTTTTTAGTACTCTTCACCTGCCTCATTGCTGATTCCACAACAATGGAATGATGAGGAAGTTGAGTCTTTTGAAACCCTGGAGAGGGGGGCACCTGATATAGAAGATCAGTTGCTCTAGAAGGTGGGGGTACCTTTAAAGAAGCTTCCCACATTCGTAGAAGGAGATCCTGCAAGGAATGATGCAAAGGAAGCATGATGTTCTCCTTTGCTCTCCCAGGAATATACAGGGATTCTGTATTCCCTTGTGTAGGATCCTGTCAAGGTATAGAAATGGCAAGTGATCTTGCCATATCCAGGAGAAAAGCCTGAAAAGAACAATCTCCAGAGGGAAATTCTTTTGGACAGGCTAGATCTGTTGAACTAGCATTGGCACCGAGGGATCTATCCAACTTTATAGGAATATAAGATCCTGAAGGGTGGAGTATGGGATCCTTAAAGGATGGTCGCCGGTACCGCAAGAGGTCGGGACCAGCAACAGTCGGTAGCACATCGTCCATGCTAGGGATCGATTCCAAACTCAGTACCGAGGGAAGCGAGCCTGATGAGAGACGCATGGACGGCACCGACAGCAATGGTAATGTGGATATTGGTACTGACTTTGGTACCGTATCCGATACCGGTGGATGAAGGCCAGCCAGTGACAACTAACGGTATCGAAGAAACCGAGAGTGCCAGACATGGATCATCGGAACCGTGCCTTCGGTACCGTCTGGTGTCGGTACCAAGGCGAGTCGGTACCCAGTCCTCCAGACTGGAGATCGATTCCAGACTCGGCATCGAAGGAAGCGAGTCTATCGATGCACATCTGGAGGGTACCGACATCGGTACTAGTATCGGTACCGGGATCGATACCAATACAGGAAGGTCGGTCTGCAGCGTATCCAACGGCCCCTTAGGTACCGAGGACGCCAGACTACGATCCTTGGTGAGGAATGTTTCATCCAACACCATTGCCGATGCCGGGGTATCGGTACCGCTCGAAGCGGATGCCACCACCGAGCATGGCTCAGGTATGTTCTGTGAGGGGTGAACCTCAGGAACAACCTGAAACCCCACACAGGCTTTGGAGGCCGAAGACTCCCACCGGGGTTTTAAAGCCAGTGTGTTCTCGAGGGCAAGGCCAGAGGCATCTCTATGCTGTGCATGAGATCGACCACTCGAGGACTGACTAGTCTTAAAGATTGTTTTTGGGTTACCTGATCCTGTGTAGAAGAAGAGGTGGTCGGTGCCCTGAAGTTGGATGGGGACCGCGTATCGAGGGGAACTCGATGCTGAAGACTTCTTCCCAGAATACTATTACAGGAGGGACACTCCAGAGGAAAATGGTGAGGACCCAAACAGGTTAGACACCAATTGTGAGTGTCTAAAATTAATTCTGTACCGCCACAGTTTGTACATTTCTTGGGAATAGTGGCTGGCGGTTCCATGAAGGAAAGTGAGTAGGCCTAGCAGGCCTAAGAATACTGTGAGGTACTAAACAAGGAAAAGTATTCCTAAAAAAGTTAAAATTTTACAAGAAAAAAGAAAAGAAACACCGGCGGTACCGGTGGCATCGAGGAAGGCAGCCGCGACCACAAGAAAACAAAAAAATAAAAGAAGAATTTTCTGCGGTGACAGGAGGACGTCCTGCCGGCTCCACGGAAAAACGAAAACGGAGGAGAGGCAGTTGGGAAAGGCGGGAAGACAGCACGCAGGCGTGTTGGGATGCTTCCAAAAGTGTTCTGATTGGACGCTGGGAAGCGTTCCCGCGCAGACTCAGTCGGTACCGACGTACCCATATGTGAAGACTCATTCTTGCTTGTTCCTGGAGATTAACTGTAAGCATAAGAAAAGCCAAACTGGGTCAGACCAAGGTCCATCAACCTAGTATCCTGTTTCCAACAGTGGCCCATTCAGGCCACAAGTTTCTGGCAGGTTCTCAAAAAGGTACACAGATGCCACAATGCAGGGGTAGGCAGTGTATTTCCCTGCTCCTCTAATAATGGTTTATGGACCTTTCCTCTAGGAACTTGTCTAAACCTTTTGAAACTCTGCTGCATTAACAGCTTTTACTACATCATCCGTTAAATTCCAGAGTTATTATTATTATTTAACATTTATGAAGCGCTACAACATACGCAGCACTGTACAGACAAATAAAAGTGACAGTCCCTGCTCATCAGAACTTACAATCTAATGAAGACAACAGATGTACACACAGAATAACAATAACAATCTCGCAAGGGCATTACATTACAGTAGGGAATACATCAAGGGTTACATACAGATGATCACCCAGTTGCTCTTCACAATGGCGTCCTTTGAGTGCACCTCACCATCGTGCCGCGCCTCCAAGGAGGCGGTTTAAAGCCGTTGCTTGGGCCTGCTGATTGGTGCAGGAAGGGGGTGAGGAGGAGCTCCTGCTCGCTCCCTCCAATGATGGCACAGTCCCGATTACATGTTGAGTGAAAAAATATTTTCTTTTAGTCTTAAATGAGTTACATTGTACTTTCATCGAGTGTCCCTTTCATTACTTTTTGATGGCATAAACAACCGATCTATGTTTACCCTTTTCACTCCATTCATTAATTTATAGACTTCTATCATATCTCCCCCGTTTCTTCCAAGTTGAAGAGTACTAACATTTTAAGCCTTTCCTCATAGGGGTATCCTTCCATCCCTATTAGCATTTTGATGGCTCTTTTCTAATTCTGCTATATACTTTTTAAGATATGGCAACCAGAATTGCACACAATATTCAAGGTGCAGTCACACTACTGAACGATAGATGCATTAATTTTTTTTCCCAGTGCAATCAAGTCAATGCTCAGTCCTGGCAATTCAGCAGCCCCTGGGTTTTCTTGGCAAGGTATGACCAGAAGTAGATTGCTAGGCCTTTTCTTCCAAGGCAATAAAGAGTTAAGAGATGTGCCCATGGTCACAAGGACTGCCAGTGGGAATTGAACCCTGATCTCTTGGGTTCTAGGCTGTTGCTCTAACCATAAGGCTACTCATCCATGGCATTATAACCATCTTGGTTATTCTCCATTCCTTTCCCTATGATTCCTAGCATTCTATTTTCTTTCTTTGCCATTGTTGAACACTGGGGGAGGTTTCAATGTATTATCCATGACAACGCCTAAATCCTTTTCCTAGGTGGTAGTTCCTAATGTGGAACCTTGTATCGTGTAATCACAGTTTGGGTTCTTCTTCCCTAAGTGTATAACTTTGCACATGTCCACATTAAATTTCATCTGCCATTTGGATGCCCAGTCTTGCAATTTTTCATATTCCTCTTGTGTTTTAATAATTTTGAACAAATTTGTATCATCAATAAATATGATCAGCTCACTTGTTATTCCCATTTCCAGGTCACTTATGAATACGTTAAAAAGCAGCGGGCCCAGCACTGATCCCTGGGGTACTCCACTATTCACCTTTTTCCATTGAGAAAATTGGTCATTTAGCCTACTTGCTGCTTTCTATCTTTTAACCAGTTTCTGATCCACAATAGTACACTGCTTCCTATCCCATGACTTTTTAATTTCGCCAAGTCTCTCTCATGAGGGACCTTGTCAAAGGCTTTCTGAAAATCCAGATATACTATATCAAGCTGCTCATCTTTATCTACCTGTTTATTCACATCTTCAAAACAATGCAACAGTTTAGCAAGTCAAGACCTTTTTTGACTAAATCCATGTGGCTTTCTCTCATTAAATTAGGACTATTATGTTTAGTAATTTTATTCTTTATAATGGTTTCTACAATTTTGTCTAGTAATGACATCAGGTTCACCTGTCTGTAGTTTCTCAGATTACCCCTGGAGCCCTTTTTTAAAAATTGGCCAGTGCAACGCCATTCTCTAATCTTCAGGTACTACAGATGATTTTAATGATAGTTTCCAGATGATTAATAGTAAACCGGCAATCTCATGTTTCAGTTCATTCAGCATCCTCGGATGAATACCATCTGGTCCAGGTTATTTTCTACTCTTTAATTTATCAAATAACTATAATACATCTTTCTGGTTTATCCATACTTGTTTCAATATTTCTGATACATTACTTTTAAATACCATTTCAGGAATGGGTAACTTCCCAAAATCTTCTAAAGACCAAAGCAAAGAAATCATTCAGTCTCTCCGCTATGAACTTGTCCTTTCTTGGCACCCCTTTTACCACTTGTGGCAGTGTCAAGCACACTACAAGTTCCAGAATCCCTTGGGACAGGAAGGCCCTGCCACATTTGAAGCCCCAGGTGATGTAATTAGGAGAACACCCAAGAGATGATAGAGCTGGGTGGAGTTTCCTCCAGCAGAGCATATAGAGGCCTTTTACCTCTGAGAAAAAGAAAGAGAAGATGGGAAAGTTTACCTGGGATAGAAGGGCCCCAGGAACACAGCTGGGGGCAGAAGGGTTGAATCATATTGAAGAGCCTCCTGTAGTAAAACAGCCAACCTCTAAGGGGTCAACGGATGACAGAGGTGGAAGTTATGGAAGAAAATCCCCTTGTCTATGTGCTTTGTGAGAAGAAATGGGGGTAGAGTGGGCCAATAGGCTGTGAACTTAACTTTGGTTTTGCTGCTTTTTTCTTCTGTTTTCTGGATTGTTTGAGGGTGCTGTAGGAGGGAGGCGTGACCAGAGTATGAATCACAGAGGTGGGGCACCCCCTCACCCTTTTACTCCGCTATTATAGCCATAGTGGCTATTTGTCCTTGGTTTGGGGGCTGAGAAAGGGGAAACCCCATTTTTGTTTTGTGTTTGCCTGGAGGAGCAATTGAGAGAGACTGTTTTGTTCTCCCTGTTGGGAGGAGCTGAACTGTGTGGTAAAACTGAGATTGTACCTATCCAAGACAAACTCTATAGTAGGGACTGAGTTTTGAAAAGTCTGAGGCCCTCGAGTGGCTGAACCAGGCATTTGCCTAGGCCGCCGCCTGTGCTGTGACTCATGTGGATTATTTATTTATTTTTAAAACTTTTTCACTGACTCACCTGGGGGAGGGGGGGGGGAGGAAGGAGAAGGGCAATTATACCCCCCCCCCCCCCGAGGTTTGGCTGGAGCTTCGGAGTGAACAGGACTGCAAAGATACCAAGTGGTTCCTGCAGTAATCCCTTCACTCAATCTGTTACAGGTGCTGTTATCCGTCTATCATCAGCAAGAACTGGTGAGACTGGCATGGGCATTGCCTGAAGCGGACCACCTAGCAGCAGCTGGAGCCAATACTAGGTTACACCTTCTGTCATCCAATGGTCCAATTAACACATTCACAGGTGGGTTGTTTTTTTTTTGCTACGAATGTACTTTAAAAAGTTTATTATGCGTTTTTGCTTCCACAGCAAGCTTTTTTTCAAATTCTCTTTGCCTGTTTTATCAATGCCTTGCATCTAACTTGCCAGTGCCTATGTCGTTTCCCCTTTTCATCATTTGGCTACTATTTCCATTTCCTGAAAGATGCTTTTTTGGCTAAAACAGCCTCTCTTACCTCGCTTTTAAAGCATGCTGGCAATTTTTTGGTCTTCCTTCCACTTTTCTTAAAGCATGGAAAGCGTAGTTAGTCACCTGTAACAGGTGATCTCAGAGAACAGCAGAAATTTAGTCTTCACATAAGGGTGACATCAGTACAGATGGAGCCCATGCATGAACGATCCCCAGCATCCAATAGGAAAGCCTTTGGGAGCATCCCACTGCGCCTGTGCTGCTGCCTTCCTGCCTTTGTGACTCTCCCTCCTCAGATGAGTTTGTAGCTGAGATAAAAGGAGAGAACCCTACAAAATCCTAGGGGAGGAAGGTGGGTTGTGAAGACTAAATGCCTGCTGTTCCCGGAGATCATCTGTTACAGGTGAGTAACTATGCTATCTCCAGGAACAAGCAGGAATGTAGACTTAAATATGGGACTCCCTAGCTCCCAGATGCCAGAGAAATGCCCCCAGAATCGGTAGACTTGCCTCAGAACAGGCCTCAAGAGGGTATGGATCCTTCATGGATGTCTGGCATCAAAAACTTCTGGGACGGAGGGCAGGAGTTTACCTAAGTCTGAAAGAGGTGCTGGAGTACAGCCTGACCAAACATGGCATCCTGGCAGGAGTCCTTGTCAAGACAGTAATGAGCAACAAAGGTATGTACCGAAGACCAGGTGGCTGCTTTGCAAATTTCAGCAATGGCAACAGAACATAGGTCTGCGGTCAAGGCAGCCATGGCACAAACATTATGGGACCTTCAAGGGATAGTCCTGCCTTATCAAACAAATGAAATACAATCTGCTATCCATTTAGTAAGGGTACATTTGGATACTGGCAACCCCAAGTGACTGTGATCAAAGGAAATGAACAACAGAGCCTTTACTGTACTCAGCAAGTTTTTTGAAGATAAAATGTTAAGGCCCGTTTACAGTCAAGGGTATGGAAGGTTGCCTCTGCCCTAGAGGAATGCAGTCTAGGGAAAAAGACAGGAAGGTAAACAGATTGATTGAGATGGAAAAGATACCACCTCTGGCATGAAATGGGGGCTACTCCTACAAACCACCTTATCATGGTGGGTAAAAGGTAGGTCTGCCACCAACGCCTGAAGTTCACAGATGCGTCTAGCTGAAATGAGAGCAACAAGGAAGATAATCTTCTAAGACACAAACTTTCGTGAGGTTGTGGATAAAGGTTCAAAAGGCAGTTTAAGGAGCTGTCCTAAGACAACACTAAGATCTCATTCCACTGATGGTGGCCTGATGGGAAGCTTCATCAATAAGAGCCCTCTCATGAAATGTGTTGCAAGCGGTTGTGAGGAGATAGGCTGCCCATCCAAGGGATGGTGAGAAGCAGCAATTTCACTGAGATGAACCCTCACCGAGTTAGTCTTGCGACCAGAGGACAAAAGATGGAGATATTGAAGGAGAGCTTCCACAGGAGCTGAGAAGGAATTAAGATCCTTTTGGGAACACCAACTGGAGAACCACCACCACTTGAAGTCATAGCAATGTCTGGTGGACGGTTTCCTTGAGGCTAGCAAGATCTGCTTTACTTCTTGAGGAAGGTTAAGATCTTGCAAAACTACACTCTCAGCAGCCAAGCCATAAGATGGAGAGGCTACGGATTGGGATGGAGCAGCTTCCCTTCTTCCTGTGAGAGGAGATCAGGAGCTGACCCGAGACTCAGGGGGCTAGTCTGGGACAGACGTAGCAGGAGAGGAAACCACGATTGGCCTAGGGCTATGAGGATCATGTGGCCCTTGTCTGCTTGAAGCTTGAAAGCATTTTGGGAATCAGGGGTATGGGAGGAAAGGTATACAGGAAAACCTGATCCAGTGAAGGTGGAAAGTATCCACCTGTTAGAGGCTGGACACTGGGGATCTGGTGCAAAAATGAGGTAGTTTGGCATTTTGCAGCGTGGCAAAAAGGTCTATCTCCAGTGTTTCCCAGATACGCTGCTTGGAGGTGTATTCGATGAGCAATGGCAAAGAATCAAAGATGGAGAGCCTCCTTGCAAAGGCCCCAAGAGTCTGTTCTCCCATGCTTGTTTAGGTAGAACATAGCTGCTTGACTGTTCATCTGAACGAGAACTCTATGGCCTTGTAGCTGCTGGAACACTGAGGGAACTGAAGATGGCACAAAGCTCCAGTAGATTTATCTGGAGCTGCGACTCTTGCTCCATCCAGTGGCCCTGAGTGGAGAGAGAGTCCAAGTGGGCACCCCAGCACAGTTTGGAGGCATCAGTTGTCAAGATACATGATGTGGAGGCATCTGAAAAGGTGACCATACGAGAAGATTTCCTGGGGTAGACCATCACAGAAGGAAGTCGATAAGACTGTCTGACTTGAATCTAGTTCTTGAAGGCCCCGGAGATCTGCTTCCATTGGGAGGCAAAAGTCCATTGAGCTGTCCACATGTGCAGACGGGCATATGGAACTACATGTACTGTGGAGACAATATGACCTAGAAGTTGGAGCATCTCCCTGGCCGAGAGATTGTCTGAGCCTTACTTGAGATGTTAACTGTACCAATCGAGTACAGCAGTCCTGGGGCATAAATGCCCTTGACCATCGAGTGTCTAGAAGAGCTCCTATGAATTCTAGTGTGAGTGGGAACTAGATGGGATTTTGGAAGATTTATCCCAAATCCTGCAGTACCTGCATTGTATGATGGAGAAATAGATGAACCTCTTGTGAAGTGGCTGCCCTTATTAGCCAGTCATCTAAGTAAGGGAAGATGAATATTCCGAGAGTCCTTAGATATGCAGCTATGACCGCCATACACTTTGTGAAGACTCTTGGGGCAGAGGCGAGTCTGAAGGGGACTCTGTATTGATAACGCTTTCCTTGGAAGATAAAACAGATACCTCTGGACTGTTCTGGATGAATGAGGATGTGAATATGTGCTTCTTTTAGATCTAGGGAACAGAGCCAGTACTCACTCTGGAGATAAGGAAGAAGGGTTCCTAGTCAGACCACTTTGAATTTTTCTCGGACTAGAAATTTGTTTAGGTTCCTGAGGTCTAAGATAAGTCTGTACCCTCCATTTTTCTTTGGTATGAGAAAGTAAGGATTATAGAATCCCATCCCCTGTTGGGATGTTGGAACCTCTTCTATGGCACACTCTGACAGAAGAGTGTGGAACTCTTACTGTAGAAGAGCAGTGAGTGAGGGGTTGAGAATGATATTCCCCCACTAGAGTGGAGGGGGGCGGGGTGCTTTGCAGATGAAGCTTGTACCCTTCTCGCACTATGGTTAGTGTCCACTGCTCTGAGGTGGTAAGATGCCATCTGTGGGCATAATGGCAAAGTCTGCCTGCTATGTGGAAGGAGTGGGGGTTCTCCAGAGGCAGGGTGACTATGTTCTCTAGGAAGACGACAAAAGCCAGGCGCAAACTGGGTCTGCGCAGCTAGTTGGGGTTTTGGAGCCTGTGGCTTCTTCTGTTGCTTAGGAGGCTGTTGCTTCCTCTGGGTACCCTTAGGTTGGTATTGAGAAGTTGGAGGGTAAGAAGAGTAAAATTTCTTCTTCTTATCATAGAAAGGCTTCTTTGCTGCAGTTTTCTTCTTGTCAGGGTTGGCAGTAGCTTTGGAAAGTCTATTAAGGATAATATTCTCAGACTCTGCGGGGCCTTATCTTGTCAATCCTTTCCAAACAGGTTCTCACCAGTACAGGGAATATTAACCAGCTTGTCTTGAACCCACTGTTCAAGGTCTGATGCCTGGAGCCATGCAATCCTACATGCCCCAATACAGATAGAAGTTGCTCTGCTAGTGCTTTCAAAACAATCAAAGGTTGCCCTGTTGACAAATTTGGAAACATTCTGGGCACGTCTGACTAATGTAAGGTAGTCTGTCCTCGTCTCCTCTTCCCCCAGATGACAGAGTCCAGATTCCTAGTTACCTCCCTAAGGAACATACCCATATAGAGTATGGCATCGAGGGTTCCCGATTCCTTGCTCGAGGGATTGGAGGAGTGCGTCTTAGAACTTTTAATTTGACGCACAGCTGATTCCACTACCATTGAGTGGCGTGGAAGCTGCGTTTTCTGGAACCTGGAGCTTTCTGGTACTTGATACATGGTATTGAGTCGTTGAGTACAGGGAGAAATGGTGAGGGGCGTTTCCCACATCTAGAGCATAAGATCCTGGAGTATTTGCCTCTTTTGGAGCTATAGGATATTGGAGAAAGAGTAGTTACTCACCTGTAACAGGTGTTCTCCAGGAGCAGCAGGAATCAGTCCTCACATATAGGTGACGTCGGCGCCGACGGAGCCCTCGCGGAGCAATTTCCCCAGCTTTCAAAGAAAGCCTTTGGGAATTGCAGCGCGCATGCGCGGTCCCCTTCCCGCCCAAGGGTGCCATCATGCTCAGTCTGATGACATAGCTAAAAGACAGCCAAAAAAATTAGCAAAAATGAAATGAAAGGACTGCAATTCCAAGGGGAGGAGGGAGGATTGTGAGGACCGATTCCTGCTGCTCCTGGAGAACACCTGTTAAAGGTGAGTAACTACTCTTTCTCCAGGACCAAGCAGGAAGTCAGTCCTCAC
This sequence comes from Ichthyophis bannanicus, assembly GCA_033557465.1. Taxonomy (NCBI): domain Eukaryota; kingdom Metazoa; phylum Chordata; class Amphibia; order Gymnophiona; family Ichthyophiidae; genus Ichthyophis; species Ichthyophis bannanicus. The sequence goes on along the minus strand of CM066041.1, from coordinate 225,141,482 downwards.
ATATGGGACTCCCTAGCTTAAGGCTACCGGAGACCTCAAGCGGAAAAATGAGCTCCCTCAAGCTCAGTAGCACAGAAGGAAGGAATCTTCTCTGAAAACGCCCCCGACTGGTAGCCCAACACCAGGGCCGGAGGGTAGGAGTTGCCTAAACCTCAAAGAGATTATGGAGGACTGCCTGTCCGAAAGCACTGTCCCTGCAGGACTCCCTCTCCAGGCAGTAATGGGACGCAAAAGTCTGGCTTGAAGACCAAGTAGCGGCCCGGCAGATGTCTGCCAACGGAACAGAGCGGAGATGAGCCACTGACGCAGCCTTCGCCCTAACACGATGAGCCGTGACTTGACCCTCCAACGAGAGGCCGGCCACCCCATAAGCCCAAGCGATACAGTCAGCAACCCATATGGACGAAGTACGCTTGGAGACAGGGAGCCCCAACTTATTGGGGTCAAAAGAAACGAAGAGCTGAACAGCCCTCCGATGCTCTCGCGTACGGTCAAAGTAGAAGGACAAGGCCCTCCTACAGTCCAGAGTATGCAGGACCATCTCAGCCTGGCTGGCGTGCGGCCTGGGAAAGAAGGTCGGAAGAACCACCTCCTGGTTGAGATGAAAAGGAGAAACCACTTTTGGAAGAAACTTAGGGTGAGTCCGTAAGACTACCCGATTCCTGTAGAACCTAGTGTAAGGAGGATCAGATACTAGGGCCTGCAGTTCACTAATGCGCCTAGCAGAGGTAAGGGCTACCAAAAACAATGTTTTCCAGGAGAGAAAACGAAGAGGGCAGGTAACCATAGGTTCAAAGGGCGGACAGGTAATCCGCTATAAGACCACATTCAGATCCCACTCTGGGGCTGGTGGGCGCAAAGGAGGCTTAAGGAGAAGGCGGCCTCGGAGAAAACGAGCCACCAAAGGGTGGTTGGAAAGAGGCCTGCCGTCCACCGGTGCGTGATGCGCAGAGAGCACTGAGGTGGACCCTGACAGAGTTGGACTTAAGGCCAAGGTTGGAGAGGTAAAGCAAATATTGCAAGACCACTGCCACCAAGCAGGAGAAAGGATTCTCAGACTGCTGAGCACACCACACAGAGAACCGACGCCACTTAAGAGCGTAGGACTTCCGGGTGGAGGGCCGCCTGGAGGCCAAGACGACCTCTTCCACCTTCCGAGGCAGCAGGAGGGGAGCAAGGACTACCCTTTCAGCAGCCAGGCCATCAGATGAAGTGACCGGAGGTTGGGGTGTAGGAGAGTCCCCTGATCCTGTGACAGGAGATCTGGTTGAAACCCCAGGGGAAGAGGAGTGTCCACCGCCAGCTGCATCAGAAGCGGGAACCAGGGCTGTCTCGGCCACCGGTGAGCCACTAGGATCATCGAGGCTCTGTCTCTGAGAACCTTGAAGAGCGTCCGAGACACCAGTGGCATGGGAGGAAAGGCATACAAGAGGCCTGTGGACCATGGAATCAGAAAAGCATCCGCCGCTACTCTGAGAGGATGCGGTTGTCGAGAGCAGAATCTGGGAAGCTGCCGGTTCAGAGGACTGGCAAATAGATCCATGGTGGGGAGGCCCCACTTGAGAAAGATCCGCTGAACCAACAACGGATCCAATCTCCACTCGTGTGGTTGGAGGACCCTGCTCAGCTTGTCTGCCAGGTAATTTTCTTGACCTGGGAGATAGACAGCTTTGAGGATGATGCTGTGAAGGACGGCCCAAGAGCACAGTTTTTGTGCCTCCTGACAGAGAAGGAAGGAGCCTGTGCCTCCTTGTTTGTTCATGTAGAACATTGCAACTTGATTGTCCGTCTGGACCAGCACAGACTGGTGAGAAGTGAGGTGGGAGAAGGCTCTTAGAGCTAGGCGGATGGCTCTGAGCTCTAGGAAGTTTATCTGCTGAGCAGACTCCCAAGGAGTCCAGAGGCCTTGAGTACATGTCCCTTGGCAATGTGCTCCCCAACCCAGGAGAGAAGCATCGGTTGTCAGCACCTGAGAAGGCGGAGGAGATTGAAAATCCACTCCCAGCACTAGGTTTGGCAGATGAAGCCACCACCGCAGAGAAGAGACCAGCAGGTCGGATACCTGTACTGAGTCCGACAGGCTCCCCGTGGCCTGATGCCATTGAGTGCGAAGGCACCACTGAGCAGGTCGCATGTTCAGGCAGGCATTGGGGGGTCACATGGACCGTGGAAGCCATATGGCCGAGCAGTCTCAGAAATTGCCTGGCAGAGACTAGGGAATTGCTGTGAAAGTGGCTGGCGAGATCCATGAGCCTGTGGGTCCTGTCTAGAGGCAGGAAGGCCTGCGCCTGAAGTGTGTTCAACCTGGCGCCTATGAATTCGAGATTTTGAGAGGGGAGCAAAGTGGACTTTGCGAAGTTTATGACAAATCCCAAGTGCTGGAGTAGAGTCACAGTGCGATGAGTGGCCTGAGTGGCCTCTTGGGAAGACTGGGCTCTGATGAACCAGTCGTTCAGGTATGGAAACACAAAAAGGCCTTGAAGTCGTAGATAGGCCGCCACCACTGCTAGGGATTTGGTGAACACCCTGGGGGCGGAGAATAGGCCAAAGGGCAGTACCCGGTACTGGTAATGATTTCCTCCCACAACAAACCTGAGATATTGTCTGTGATCTGGATGGATAAGGATGTGAGTATACGCATCCTTTAGATCTAAGGAGCATAGCCAGTCTCCCTGCTGGAGGTAGGGCAGCAGAATTCCAAGGGTAAGCATCTTGAACTTTTCCCTCTCCAGGAACTTGTTGAGGTTCCGCAAGTCCAGGATGGGTCTGAGGCCTCCTGTTCTTTTTGGTATCAGAAAGTACCTGGAATAAAACCCGTGACCTCTCAGGTGGTGGGGCACCGGTTCCACAGCCTGTTCCTGAAGAAGACTTGCTAACTCCTGAAGGAGTAAGTCCCTGTGCAGAGGGAGTCTTGGAGGCTCCCCTGGAAAGTAGGAGGGAGGTACCTGGTGAAAGTGTAGAAGATAACCTTTCTGAACTATATGAAGCACCCAAGTATCTGAGGTGATGGCTGACCACCTGTGGGCAAAGTGGACCAGCTGGCCTCCTGTGCTGAGAGAGACCAGCGGAGGGGAAGAGGCTATGCTGACGGAGTCAAAAACCCCCACCCTGCTGAGCAGGGGCTGGTGTTGTGGGCTCGGGGGCCTGCTGCCTACGGGACCCATTACCCTGTCCCTTGGCCTGCTGACCCTGTTGGGGAGCTGCTGAGGCCTGATAATGAGGGTAGTGTTTATTGGCAGCCGCCTTCCTCGGGTAAAAGGGCTTTTTTCCCGAGCCCTTCTTCTTCTGAGAAGGGGCAGAGGTTTTTCTGGACAGCCGAGTCCTGGTGAGAGTCTCGGTCTTGATCTGTGCAGCCTTTTCAGCCATGGGCTTGCCAAAGAGGTTTTCACCTCTGAAGGGGACATCGACCAACTTGTCCTGTACCCATGGCTCGAGGTCGGATGACTGAAGCCAAGCCTGTCGGCGGGCACCGATGCCGGCTCCGGCTACTCGAGCCGATGCTTCGAAGCCATCATAGGCTGCTCGAGAGATAAACTTCAAGCACTCCCGAATACCAGTGGACAAGGCCTGGAACCTCTGCAAAGGTTCCTCGGAGAGACCAGCAGAGAACCCGACAATTTCCTTTGCCAGGTCTCGGAGATACATGCCCATATAGAGCAGGTAGGTCTGGACTTGACAAGCAAGCATAGAGCCCTGGAAGCACTTCCTACCGATGGCATCCAGGTTCCGGGCCTCCCAACCGGGAAGCACCGAAGAGTGCATCTTCTGACTCTTGAGTCGATGCATGGCCGATTCCACCACCATGGAATGGTGCGGTAATTGTGCCTTTTGGAACCCGGGGCTCTGGCGGACTCGATAGATGGAATCGACCCGCTTGCTTAACACTGGCGCCGACGCCGGGCTCTCCCACATGCGGAAGAGAAGTCGCTCCAGCATCGGAGGAACCGGTACAGTAAAAGCCTCCTTCGGGGGAGAGTCATACTGGAGGGCATCGAGCTCTTCGGCTCGAGGCTCCTCCTCGGGATCCGTGGGGAATGCCAAGGCCTTGGCCATATCCCGCACGAAGTCCGAGAACTGGGTGTCCTCCGGGGGGGAACGTCTCCGAGGTTCGGACTCGGGTGAGTCCGATGGGACGCACCGAGTCCGAAAAGTACCCGGGGACTCTTCGTCCTCTGTCTCCCAGCCCGACTCCTTGGTGGAGGAATCGAGCGGTTCCGGTTGGGCCGGCAGTGATGCCCTCCGCCCCGACGCCGAGGTTGGCGTCGACGACCTCGGTCCCGAACGGGAGGCCGAGGGAGACCGTGACCGAGGATCGACTCGAGCTCGCATGGACTCGAGGATCGGCTCGGTCTCTGGGGTCGACTTGGACATCGACGTCCCGGTGGTTGGGGCAGATGCACCGGCGAGGCCAGTGATCAATGCCCGCTGCTGGTCCATGAAGGCAGCGAAACCTCTCTCCAAGGCCATCAACCTGAGTCCGAGCTCAGGAGACCCAGCAGCCCCCGACTCGGGCCCCGACGGCGTCGGGCCCGACGTCGGCTCCTTCGGAGGCGAGTCCACGAGGACTACAGTACTCACGTGTCCAGGAGACTCCATCTCGAGACGAGGATGTTTCGAAGGCCTCTCCGACTCCGAGGACCCGGGACGGCTATTGGGGCTATGCGACCTGGCCCTCGAGGAACCAGGAGCGTCCACCGACGCCGCCCTCGCGGGTTTCTTTTTCCTATGATGTTCCCGGGCAGGAGACCCCCGCTGAGAGGAACTCCGACGATGCTCAGGACCGGAGTCCCGGGACATCGAAGCCTCTGACAAGGTCCGGGCCTGGCCGGACGCGGAGTCAGAGAAGATTCGTTCTTTTTGATGCTGCCGACTCAACGCTTGGGAGGAAATTTTGCCACATGGACCACAGATTATTGGGTCATGATCGGGTCTGAGGCAGCGGAGGCAGCAGTCGTGTGTGTCGGTAAGAGACATAAGTTTCTTACACCGATCACACTTTTTAAACCCGCTGGCAGCCATCGGGGGAAAAAGGGCCCCTGCGAGGTCAAAAGACAGAGCTGCCAGTGAAAAAGAAAAATGGCGCGAACGCTAGTCACGAAGGACAAAAAACGAAAAAATAACGAACGGACTCGATACCGGCGTTATCGGATCCGGGCGGGAAAAGGATCCGGCGTCGAACCGAGAAAAGAATAGTAAATAAAATCAACTTTTTCAGCGGCGATCACAAACAGCGTCTGTAGGGCTCCGCGGAAAAAAGAAGACTGAGCAAGATGGCACCCTTGGGCGGGAAGGGGACCACGCATGCGCGCTGCAATTCCCAAAGGCTTTCTTTGAAAGCTGGGGAAATTGCTCCGTGAGGGCTCCGTCGGCGCCGACGTCACCCATATGTGAGGACTGACTTCCTGCTTGGTCCTGGAGAATGCCCAACTCCTCTGCTCTGGGTTCTTTCTTCGATGTAGGAGTAATGAATAGCCCCCGTGCCATATCCTTGATAAACTCTTGGAAAGACAAATCTCTCCTAGATTGGCCACTGTTGGAAACAGAATGCTGGGCTTGATGGACCTTGGTCTGACCCAGTATGGCATATCTTATGTTCTTATGACATGCGCCGTTGCGGCGATGGTGAGAGTTCCTATTGAAGACTTTGCATCTCTCGGGTACTGAATGATTCATCATCCAAAGAATCGGTAGAATCAAAGTATCAACGGGAGCAATGCTCCTGTTCTTGCAAGGCCTGGTACCAATCGAGATTGGTATCGGCTTTAGAGACTTGGCACACCGGTAATCGGGAATGGACTTGAGAGCCAGTATGAGCGGAAGCGTGCCAAGAGGCATGAAGTCCGATGCCGACTGCATGGACATAGTTGACAGTACCGGTACCAACGATACTGCCGGTAATGAACTGACTAGTACCGACGCCTCTAACAGAGATGCTAGATTCCTCTCAACGGCCAAGATCACATTTGAACAGCATTAAATGACGTGACACTTTCGATGATCTATTGTCAGGCTACTCACAAAGTCACCTCTAGCCTTTTAAACTATGCCATATCATCTCAGTATTGCTAGTTTCCCTGCTTGAATGTCAATATATTCTGCAAGCCTATAATTTTCTGTACTGTCTGTTTTGCACTACAAGCCTATAAGTTTTTGTACTGTCTCTAGATTGCACATCTCACCAAATTAGACAATGCCACAGCATGTAAACTATGTCAACATAGTCTGCTAGCCTGTAATATTTGTTGTACCGTCTCAGTATTGCAAGCTTCCCAACTTGAATGTCAATATAGTTGCTAGCCTGTAATATTTCTTGTACCACCCCAAGACTGCACATCTCATCAAAATTTATCAAGGTCACAGCATGTAAACTGTAATTGTTCAATCTTGCATCCTCGTAGAACTGCTCTCACATTCTGAAGGATACCCTCTCTATACTGTGCCTCGTATCTGCACTATCTACACCTTACTACTCCAACATCGCTCTTCACCACCTCGTAGCCACAATCTATCGCACGCAATCCAAACCAATAGAATGGCACTCCAGATCGCGGTCATTCTTAGCTTCTACCTTCTCACCCACTGGCTTGGAACATCCCAGGCCCTCTACACGTCACATGGCAAGATTCCAATCCTGAATAGCCATGGAAAAAGATGGAATGGTCCCCCACACTTCAACCCAGGAAATGACGCGCACACGCGCCACTCCCACCTGATACATGTTGCACTCCAGATATCTAAAACACCCAGCCAGGAAAAACCTTTGAGATGCCGACCCCTAAAATGTGCCATCATCAACGCACGCTCCATCCGCAACAAATGGCCTGTGATCCAAGACTGTATCTCATTTTATGACCTTGAGATACTCATGATAACTGAAACATGGCTCTCCTCTGAAGACAACGTCCTCCTTAACCAACTCCTACCCCCCAATTTCTCCATCCACACGAAACATCGGGAAAACAAAAAAGGAGGAGGAGTTCTCATAATCTCCAAATCAGACCTCAATTTCCACATTGTGGACTCCTCTAGCACAAACAACTTGGACATCCTCTCTGTTACAAACCAACAATGCTCCCTCAACTTGCTGTATAGAACACCTTCTTCTTCTCCAGATGACCTGCCAACCATTGTTGACCTTGCTGCTAACACACTCAATCCCAAGAAACCAAACTGGATAATGGGTGATTTCAATCTCCCTTCTCTACCCCAAAACCACGCAAATGCTTTCCTTGAAGCAATGGAAGACCTGGGATTCAAACAAATCATCAACGAACCCACGCATACAAAGGGGAACATTCTGGACATGGTATTTACCCCTCACCCAGTCATGATCCAAAACAACAATCCTCCAGTATCAATCGTAGAGGTACCCTGGTCCGACCACAAATTGATCATTATCCAGATACCCATCAACATTGACCAGCCAGACAGAAGTCAACACACAAGCAACACCTCTAGAGCTGCTACCAGATGCTTTCGCCCCTTCGATAGGGAACACATCCTTTCAGAAATCCCATCACTCCTCAACTATAGCTCACCAGACCTTGATGAACTAATCTCTCAATGGAACTCCAGCCTGCTTGCCTTATCACAACGCTCAAACCCGAAAAATACAGCGAGGACAAAAAGAAAAAGCTCCGCCCCATGGTTCTCCCCCGAGCTACGATCCTCTCTCGCACAACTACGGAGACTTGAACGCCGATGGCGCCGATCGCATTCAGAGGATGACCAGACTGCTTACCGCACCCACCTTGCAATACATCGTGAAACAATCACTACTAAAATGAGACAATACCATACCGACACCCTAAAAAGGTCTCTGAATAAACCACGGGACCTCTTCAACTTGGTCAAAGCCCTCTCAAAGGAACCATCTCCCGAACAACATAGCGAGATTCACCCGCAAGAATTTGCCGATTACCTGCAATCCAAGATCGTGCAAACTAACAAAGTGTCAGTAATTTCATACCAAGTTCCGACAGGCCTATCCCCACTGAACATACTCTCCACACCACCCACTAAACTTATCCAGAACACCATAGCATCCCTCAACACCTCTACTGCCCAGACTGACCCATGTCCAGCGTTTTGGATCAAGGAGCTACGTGATGTGTTCAGCCCTGTCATCGCAAATATAATGCAGATCTCCTTCACAACAGGATACTTTCCCTCTTCACTCAAGCAGACCTCCATTAGGCCCCTACTGAAAAACCCCAAACTAGACCCCCAAAGAGTTGACTCTTATCGGCCAATAGCCAGCATCCCTCTATTAGCCAAAATAATTGAGAAAGAGGCACAACGGCAAATTCAGGACCACATTGATGCTGCTGCTCCCTTAAGACAACTGTCAACATGGCTTCAGAGAACATCATGGGGTCGAGACACTACTCACTACTCTATTCAACGACATCATCACAAGAATTGACAACGTCCGTCAAGGTTGTGTGCTTATATTCTTAGATATAGCCGCAGCATTCGACTCCGTCAGCCACGAAATACTCCTCGAAAGATTGAAAGAGAAGGGAATCTGCAACAGTGCACTAGAATGGTGCAAGTCTTATCTGGATGGCAGATGGCAATACGTGAAGTCTGGATCAGAAGAGTCGATACATTTCCATCAAAAGCAAGGGGTACCCCAAGGCTCCTCACTATCCTCCTTACTCTTCAATATTTACATGCAACCCATCTGCAATAATCATAAGATCTTTCAATGTGAACTGCCTGATATATGCAGATGACATCCTCTTATACATGCCTTTCTCCACAACTCACATGGACCTGACCCCACTCACGGATTGCTTCAATGCAGTGTCAACCTGGCTCCAATCACAGAACCTACGCATCCAACATAGAAAAACTGAAGTACTATTCATCACCAGAGACCCCAACTTTACTCCCCCACCCCACGTCAGTGTCAAGGAAGCCGACTTGCAGACTAGAGGCAATAAAATACCTGGGAGTAACTGTCGATCAACGACTGGACATGAAAAGTCATATAAGCAATATAGTCAAAGCTGTCTATTTTAAAATCCGTTCACTCAAGCACCTACGCTCACTGTTGGACCCAGAGGATTTCCGAACCATATATCAAGCGCTGATCCTGCCACATTTCGACTTTGCAAATGCCATCTTACAAGGGCTTCCCCAATCCACACTAGCCCCCTTACAGTTGGCCATGAATGCCGCAGCCAGAGTCATCTACGGAGCTTCCAGAAGCGACCACGTAACGCCCATTCTCAAACAGCTGCACTGGCTACCTATCCATGGGAGGATCACCTTCAAAACCCTTCTATTAACATTCAAGGCAATCAAAGGCATTTCCTCCCCCTCACTCACGCATCTTTTCCACATGGTTCCCCCCAACAGATCTAGAAGAGCAACATCTGTCAACCTGCTAATCACACCAAAGGCATCGACAAAGTGCAACAAGACAACCACAAACAGAGCGTGCAGTTTCTATATCCCCAGATGCTGGAATGCTCTACCCCCTGACATTAGAGCCATAACCAATCTATATCAATTCAGGAAGGCACTCAAAACCTACCTCTTCATCCAATACTTCCCAGACAACCTTTGAGCCTAGATATCCCTCTCAAGAAATCACCCCTCTAGAGATGCCCCCTTACTTATGATCTGATTTTACCTATCCTGCAGTGTAAATAGCTCATGTATATAGTTAACCCAGTTATCCAAGTTTCTTTTCCCTGTTCAATGTAAAACCAGACACCTTGTCGTATGGTAGTTATGTTATAATGTAAACCGCGCTGATGCCGAATAGCGCGGTAATATAAGAAACTGTAATAAATAAATAAATAAAAATAAAACGGCCAGCATATGCTGATCCATAGAGCTTGCTGATGCCTGGGGATCTGTTCCGGAAGCATGGGCTACTTTTCCAGAGCATGGCACCAGGAGCTCTCATGAGGTGGAGGCCTCGGGAGCATCCTGCATCCCTTTTGCAGCTTTGGAGGGGAGGTCCTCCCACTGGGATAGTTTGGCTGGTCGATCCAACTCTAGGGCAATTCTCGAGGCATCTCTATGTTTAGATAGAGATATTCCCTTGGGAGGATGACCTGTTTTGTGTTTCGATACCCGAGATGCATGTGAGGGAAGACAATACCCTCGATGACATTGAAGTGAGTGAAACCACATCAGAGGCAAAAAAGGAAGCAGAGTTTTGCGGCCCGATTCTGCCGGCCTCTTATCTTCTTGCATAGGGGACATTCAGATGGCTGGTGATCTGGGCTGAGGCATTTAAGACACCAGCCATGGGTATCAGTTCCAGAGATAGTGCTACCACACTTGGAACATTTCTTAAAAAGCACTGGTTGATTTTTCCTTTGTGTCAGTCGACTGGATGGAAGGACTAGGCCTAAAATGGCATTGATGCGCCTGAAAGAACTAAAGTTCTTCTTTTTTAGAAAGAAAGAAATAGAATCGACGATATCTGTTCCTGCGTTGACAGGAAGGCAGACACAACCAAAAAAAATAAGAAAGAACGACATTTTCTGTGGTGCAGGATTTGCTTCCTACTGGCTCCATAGAAAATGAAGAACTGAGAAGGGAGAGTCACAAAGGCAGGAAGGCAGCAGCGCAAGCGCAGTGGCATGCTCCCACAGGCTTTCCTATTGGACACTGGGGAGCATTCTCACAAGGGCTCCGTCTGTACCGATGTCACCCATATGTGAAGACTACATTCCTGCTGGTTCCTGGGGCTTCCAAGACAGTATTTTTAACCAATGCCCACACTTAAAGTAAACCTTTAACCTTTGCAGCACTTTCTTCAGTTTCTTCTTAACTATTTTCCTCATTTTACCAGTCTCACTTTTGAAAGTTAAAAGGTAATACTGTGAATTTCCTTGCCGTCCTCCTTCCATTCATTAAATTAAATGCAATCAATCTATAATCACTATTTCCAAGTGGCCCCAAACCCAATAACTCTTGCACCAGATCCTATGTTCCACTAAAGACTAGGTCCAAAATAGTTTCCCCTCTTGTCTGTTCATGAAGCAGCTGCTCCACGAAGCAGTCATTTATTTAATCTAGAAACTTTATCTCCCTAGCCTGTGCTGCTGTGACACTGACCCAGTCGATACCAGGGTAATTGAAATCACTTATTATTACTGTGTTATAGCTTGTTGTTATATTAAGTGCCATTGAGTCGGTGTCGATTCCTACTGACCCTCTGGATAGTTGACCTAAGCTTTGTTCGGTCTTCAGCCAAGTGGCTCATATAGTTTATACATGGTGTACCACTGGTTGTCCTACTTCCACCAGGTCTCTGAGATGCCAATACCTAACCTTTCATTTAATGTTATGAGGTGAGATCAAAAAGTATCGAGACTTGTACAATAACACAGTAAGTATAACACTGAGTCATTGTACTCAGACTCCTTCAAAGTAGTCCTCTTCTGATAAAATAACACTTCTGCCAGCATTCCTGCCATTGCTGGAAACAATTTTGAAATGCATCTTTCGTCATGCTGTGAAGCTGCTATGTCGAATTTTGCTTAATGGTTTCCAAGTCATAGAATCTTCTTCCTTTCAGTGATAATTTCGTTTTTGGAAACAAGAAAAAAGTCATAGAGTGCGTGGTCAGGCAAGTATGGAGGCTGACTGGCTTGCTTGATTTGGTGTTTGGCCAAAAACTGCTGGACAAGATGTGATGCATGAGCTGGGGTGATATCGTGATTAAGCAACCATTCACCATTCCTGTGCAACTATAGCCTCTTATGACGAACTGCATGTCTCACCGAGTCAGAATGTCGACGTAGTACTCCTTATTGATAGTTTGGCCTTTTGTAGCATACTCATGATGAATACCCTGGTAATCCAAGAAACCAAGCATTACCTTGACGTTGCTCCTCAGCTGACGGGCATTCTTGGGTCTGGGAGAGTTTGGAGTCTTCAGTTGTGAGAACTTAGTTTCTGGGTCATATTCATAAACCCATAATTAATCACCAGTAGTAATCTTTTTGATGAAACATGAATCATTTTCAATGCATTCCAACTCCTCCCTGGCTGCAGACAGTATTTTCTTTTTGATCAGGGGACAGGAGTTTTGGCATGAACTTAGCAGACACACATATCATCCGAAAGACAGAAAGAATGGACTGTACTGACCCGAAACTGATTTCCATGTCCTCAGCAAGCTCCCTGATAGTCAATGATTTGAGCGTTTTGCAGCATGCACTGCTTCAACTTAATCTTCATGTCTGCTCATGGATGGCCTTCTAGAACGTTTGTCACAGTCAACACTTTGGCAGCCCTCTTGGAAACCTTTTTTTTTTTATAATTTATTATTTTATTTTCAATCAAATACATGATCAAAGTAAAAGAGAGGTCAATCAAAACAATTAATACACATGGCAAAAGCCATCCATAATAATAAAAAGAAGAAATATACATGATATAGTCCACATCAAAGAGAGGAGCGATTGGAACTAAGAAAAAGCATTGAGTACTAAATAAACAGAAACCTAAGACCATAAAGGTCCACAACTATAGAAGGTGACTAACTTCTAACAGAGCCGTCTCCTACCGAGCCCTGCTGTCATGCAAAAACTTTTCCAGATGTGAAACATCAGTAAAAATATAGGAAGCGCCATCAAAACCGACAGCACATTTACATGGGAATCTCAAAAAAAACGTAGCACCCAGAGCCAACACTCGGGGTTTTAAAGCAAGAAATTGCCTCCTATGCAACTGAGTAACACGTGTCACATCTGGGAACACCAAAACAACCTGTCCACAAAATTTAACTGCCTTAGCTTTAAAATAAGCTTTAAGAATACGCTGCTTAATTAAGACAGACGAAAAGGAAACTAACAGTGTGGACCTTAAAGTAATAGTGTCAGAGGAATCCTCAATAAAAGCAGTGAGATTAGCAATAGTAAGAATTACCTCATCCAGTTCATCATCGGCAGGGTTCTCCCTTTTAGAAGTTGAGGGGACATAATAAATTTGAGAAAATCCTATAGAATCAGATATAGCCAACACCTCCTTAAGATATTTTTCCAGCAAAATACTGGCAGAAAGCAAAGGAGATTGAGGGAAATTCAAGAATCGTAAGTTACGACGACGCATTGAGCTCTCCAAGGCTTCCACTTTAGCATGTAAAGTTAAAGAATCTTTAATAGCAGCAGCATTAACTGACTGTAAGACGGGAACCTGGGACTCCAATTTAGAAACGGCAGTATCCAATAAAACCACCTTATTATCCAATTGCTGCAGCACAACTGCAGTTTTCCTGGGTAAAGGTAGATAGAGAATTTAATTTAGAGGACACTTTTAAATCAATAACTTTAATAGCCTTCAATACATCCTTTAGGGTCACATCTGCCTCAGGGGAAAGATCCGGTGCCTCCAAAGGGGCACTCAAATCTATTCCCAGAACTGGATTAGGTATATCTATAACAGACCTCACCTCCCTAAAACCTTCAAAAGGAGCCTTAGACACTAAAGAACGAGCAGAGCTAGGACAGGGAGGGGGAGATCTCCCCAGCGGGGCTCAAAGAAAACCCCGTCGGGAAAAGACTGTGCCAAAGGCAGGGGAACAACATGCTTGTCTAAGGGGTTGACCGCTTGATAACCCCGGTACCGGCTTCCTGAGATTTGACAACTGCCTTAGCCTTCCGTTTCCCCATTATGTAAGGGTCATACAATTAGAAGCAATAAATCACAATACACAGCAAGAAAGAGGAAAACCCCCTTCCAAACTTATACCATACGGACAAACTGGAAACAGCAAGGTATTGTCCATGCATGCAGTCTCTGCCACCTGAAGGAGCCGATATCGTATAGGCGCCGCAGTGGTGTCTAAGGGGCAGAAACTGCCCCGTTAGACACGCCCCTTCAGTAAACGCCCTGCGGTCGCGGAAAAACCAAAAGGAAATTTAAACAAGGAAGGACCCACCAAGAGCAAGGTGTCCCGGGCGTGCCTGCCCGATATTCTCAGGGGTTTTTCAGCGTCGGCTTCACAGGAGCAGTCTCGGCTCACTCTGAGCACGATTGCACAGCTCAGCACACCTCCACACTCCTACCAAACGCTCTCCTTGGAAACGTTTTTATCAGTCAAACTTGAGCACGACTCATGCATTCATCACCATCACTTTGCTGTAAACTTGTCGTAAGTCAGTCTCTTTGCACGAATCTCCACGTTTTCTGGCAGATTTAATACAAATTCCTGTTCAATTTTTTGCACTCATCATAAATATGACAAACAGCTTTTAGACAATATCAAACATAATGTGATTAAAAAAAAGTACAGGTGTGCTGCAGCCACGCGTACACTCTGCAAATGTAGAGCACATAACTAGATCACTGCATGCTTAATAGCATAGTGTTGCAACATATTGTTATATAGCTAAACAAGCTTCGATATTTTTGATCACACCTCATATATTCTAGCTCTCCCAATTTTTTTAAAGACTTCTAGCATTTGCATAGAGGTATTTTAGAGGTTGATTTATTACACATTTCTATATACTGCCCCTTCCAGAGATAAGGGGAGGTTTACAAGGAAACCAACATGTTACATATAACAGGTTTGAACTTTTTACATTATACGAACATTACAGTCAAAGACTTAACTGAACCAGAGAAAACTATATACATGTAAAGCATAGTTACTACACCCCTAACAGGTGTTCTCCAGGGACAGCAGGAATCAGTCCTCACTTAATGGGTGACGTCAGCAACCGACTGAGCCCGCGTGGAGCAATTCCCCAGCTTTCAAAGAGAAAGCCTTTGGGATTTACTGCCATGCATTGCATGGTCCTCTTTCCCACCCAAAGGTGCCATCTTGCTCAGCAGTCAGGTCCCATAGCTAGAAGCCCAGCCCTCTAAGCAGATGGCAAGGGAAAGATGAAAATCACTTCAGAGGAGGTGGGAGGGTAGTGGGAGGACTGATTCCTGCTGTCCCTGGGGAAAACACCATTACAGGTGAGTAACTATGCTTGCTCCAGGAACAAGTAGGAAAGTAAGTCCTCACTTATGAGGTTATGGGACTCCCCAGCTACAGGCTACTGAACCTATAACCAAAAACGCGCTCCGCTGAGGCCGTGAGCAGCAGTCGATGCCCAAAGGAGCTAGAGTCCCTGGGTCCCCAGGGTGACAGCTCTCGGTAGCCGTTTGAGGAGGGTTGGAGGGCAAGGAGTTGCTTATAACCCTGAACAGATTATGGAGAACAGTCTGGCCCGAGGCGCGGTCCTGGCCGGACTCCCTCTCTAGGCAGTAGTGCACAGCAAAAGTGTTAGCTGAAGACCATGTCCGCAGCCCAGCAGATGTCCCGTCCAGGGGCATCTGTGCAGCGAATTCCATTGAAGCTGCCTTGCGTCGTACACCGTGTGCTGTTACTCACAGATCCAGTGGTGGCGTCCGCCTTTGCCTGGGCTAATACAATGCAGTCCACCACCCAGAGGGCGAGGTTGCATTTTGTGACTGCCCGTGCCCCGCAATTGGTATCCTAGGCAACAAAGAGCCGATCAGACTTGTGATAGGCTCGTGGGTTGCTGTGCGTGGTTAGAAAGCCAAGAGCCCTCTTGCAGTCGGCGTGTATGTAAAAACCTGCCGATGCCTTATCGGTATGGGGTCTCGGGAAAAAGGCCGGTACGACTATCTCCTGAATTTAGATGGAAATCCGAGACAACCTTCGGTAGGAACTTGGGGTGGGTGCGGAGGACCACCCGCTTCCTATAGAACCTGGTGTAGGGGATCCTCAGCCATAAGAGCCCTCACAGTTTTCCAACTCATCGAGCCGAAGTCAAAGCCACCAGGAAGACCACCTTCCAAGAGAGGTGCCGAAGTGAGCATGTTGCCATCGTCTCGAAGGGTGATTGTGTAAGCTGCATGATCACCACGTTGAAGTCCCACTCCACCGGAGGAGGCTGGATGGGAGGCTTGGAAAGTAAGATGCCCTCGCATGAAGTGGGAGACCAAGGAGTCCCCCTGATAGGGGTGCCTCATGGCGTCAATAAAGTCAGGCTTCCAGCTACCTCCTGTACCCTTAATCCAGGTCTCCCCGCAGTCTCCACCTAACGCCCTGGATTGGGTGGCGAGACCACCCCAGCCTCCTTCGGAGAATGCCCTTCCAGACCCCACAGCACTAGCTCGTCCTCATGACAGATGCTTCCCTGCTTGGTTGGGTAGCCCACTGTGGGCACTTTTGTGCACCCAGGGGCAGTGGTCGCCCGAAGAGTTCTCAGCAGCAGATCAACCTTCGATGGTGCGCTGATGGCCTTCGAAGTCCATCTGAAGGGGAAGTTTGTGCTTTGTTCACAGACCAACAACCGGGTAAGCCATGTTCCTACATAAACAAGG